>JBBGZY010001633.1:0-600000 GCA_037952925.1 Lithobates clamitans
CGATTTTGGTCATTTTTGGCCCGTTTTCGGCTAAAAGGGCCGGGGGTGCGATTTTGTTCATTTTTGGCCCGTTTTCGGCTAAAAGGGCCGGGGGTGCGATTTTGGTCGTTTTTGACCCGTTTTCGGCTAAAAGGGCCGGGGGTGCGATTTTGGTCTTTTTTGGCCCGTTTTCGGCTAAAAGGGCCGGGGGTGCGATTTTGGTCATTTTTGGCCTGTTTTGGGCTAAAAGGGCCGGGGGTGCGATTTTGGTCATTTTTGACCCGTTTTCGGCTAAAAGGGCCGGGGGTGCGATTTTGGTCATTTTTGGCCCGTTTTCGGCTAAAAGGGCCGGGGGTGCGATTTTGGTCATTTTTGACCCGTTTTCGGCTAAAAGGGCCGGGGGTGCGATTTTGGTCATCTTTGGCCCGTTTTCGGCTAAAAGGGCCGGGGGTGCGATTTTGGTCATTTTTGACCCGTTTTGGGCTAAAAGGGCCGGGGGTGCGATTTTGGTAGTTTTTGACCCGTTTTCGGCTAAAAGGGCCGGGGGTGCGATTTTGGTAGTTTTTGACCCGTTTTGGGCTAAAAGGGCCGGGGGTGCGATTTTGGTCATTTTTGGCCCGTTTTCGGCTAAAAGGGCCGGGGGTGCGATATTGGTCGTTTTTGACCCGTTTTGGGCTAAAAGGGCCGGGGGTGCGATTTTGGTCATTTTTGACCCGTTTTCGGCTAAAAGGGCCGGGGGTGCGATTTTGGTCATTTTTGACCCGTTTTCGGCTAAAAGGGCCGGGGGTGCGGTTTTGGTCTTTTTTGGCCCGTTTTCGGGTGCGATATTGGTAATTTTTGACCCGTTTTGGGCTAAAAGGGCCGGGGGTGCGATTTTGGTCATTTTTGGCCCATTTTCGGCTAAAAGGGTCGGGGGTGCGATTTTGGTCATTTTTGGCCCGTTTTCGGCTAAAAGGGCCGGGGGTGCGATTTTGTTCATTTTTGGCCCGTTTTCGGCTAAAAGGGCCGGGGGTGCGATTTTGGTCGTTTTTGACCCGTTTTCGGCTAAAAGGGCCGGGGGTGCGATTTTGGTCTTTTTTGGCCCGTTTTCGGCTAAAAGGGCCGGGGGTGCGATTATGGTCATTTTTGACCCGTTTTCGGATAAAAGGGCCGGGGGTGCGATTTTGGTCATTTTTGGCCTGTTTTGGGCTAAAAGGGCCGGGGGGTGCGATTTTGGTCATTTTTGACCCGTTTTCGGCTAAAAGGGCCGGGGGTGCGATTTTGGTCATTTTTGGCCCGTTTTCGGCTAAAAGGGCCGGGGGTGCGATTTTGGTCATTTTTGACCCGTTTTCGGCTAAAAGGGCCGGGGGTGCGATTTTGGTCATCTTTGGCCCGTTTTCGGCTAAAAGGGGCCGGGGGTGCGATTTTGGTCATTTTTGACCCGTTTTCGGCTAAAAGGGCCGGGGGTGCGATTTTGGTCATTTTTGACCCGTTTTCGGCTAAAAGGGCCGGGGGTGCGATTTTGGTCATTTTTGGCCCGTTTTGGGCTAAAAGGGCCGGGGTGCGATTTTGGTCATTTTTGACCCGTTTTGGGCTAACAGGGCCGGGGGTGCGATTTTGGTCATTTTTGACCCGTTTTCGGCTAAAAGGGCCGGGGGTGCGATTTTGGTCATTTTTGACCCGTTTTCGGCTAAAAGGGCCGGGGGTTCGATTTTGGTCATTTTTGACCCGTTTTCGGCTAAAAGGGCCGGGGGTGCGATTTTGGTAGTTTTTGACCCGTTTTGGGCTAAAAGGGCCGGGGGTGCGATTTTGGTCATTTTTGGCCCGTTTTGGGCTAAAAGGGCCAGGGGTGCGATTTTGGTCATTTTTGACCCGTTTTCGGCTAACAGGGCCGGGGGTGCGATTTTGGTCATTTTTGACCCGTTTTCGGCTAAAAGGGCCGGGGGTGCGATTTTGGTCATTTTTGGCCCGTTTTCGGCTAACAGGGTCGGGGGTGCGATTTTGGTCATTTTTGACCCGTTTTCGGCTAAAAGGGCCGGGGGTGCGATTTTGGTCATTTTTGACCCGTTTTCGGCTAAAAGGGCCGGGGGTGCGATTTTGGTCGTTTTTGACCCGTTTTCGGCTAAAAGGGCCGGGGGTGCGATTTTGGTCATTTTTGACCCGTTTTCGGCTAAAAGGACCGGGGGAGCGATTTTGGTCATTTTTGACCCGTTTTGGGCTAAAAGGGCCGGGGGTGCGATTTTGGTCATTTTTGGCCCGTTTTCGGCTAAAAGGGCCGGGGGTGCGATTTTGGTCATTTTTGACCCGTTTTCGGCTAAAAGGGCCGGGGGTGCGATTTTGGTCATTTTTGGCCCGTTTTGGGCTAAAAGGGCCGGGGGTGCGATTTTGGTCGTTTTTGACCCGTTTTCGACTAAAAGGGCCGGGGGTGCGATTTTGGTAGTTTTTGACCCGTTTTGGGCTAAAAGGGCCGGGGGTGCGATTTTGGTCATTTTTGGCCCGTTTTGGGCTAAAAGGGCCGGGGGTGCGATTTTGGTAGTTTTTGACCCGTTTTGGGCTAAAAGGGCCGGGGGTGCGATTTTGGTCATTTTTGGCCCGTTTTCGGCTAAAAGGGCCGGGGGTGCGATATTGGTCGTTTTTGACCCGTTTTGGGCTAAAAGGGCCGGGGGTGCGATTTTGGTCATTTTTGACCCGTTTTCGGCTAAAAGGGCCGGGGGTGCGATTTTGGTCGTTTTTGACCCGTTTTCGGCTAAAAGGGCCGGGGGTGCGATTTTGGTCATTTTTGACCCGTTTTCGGCTAAAAGGACCGGGGGAGCGATTTTGGTCATTTTTGACCCGTTTTGGGCTAAAAGGGCCGGGGGTGCGATTTTGGTCATTTTTGGCCCGTTTTCGGCTAAAAGGGCCGGGGGTGCGATTTTGGTCATTTTTGACCCGTTTTCGGCTAAAAGGGCCGGGGGTGCGATTTTGGTCATTTTTGGCCCGTTTTGGGCTAAAAGGGCCGGGGGTGCGATTTTGGTCGTTTTTGACCCGTTTTCGACTAAAAGGGCCGGGGGTGCGATTTTGGTAGTTTTTGACCCGTTTTGGGCTAAAAGGGCCGGGGGTGCGATTTTGGTCATTTTTGGCCCGTTTTGGGCTAAAAGGGCCGGGGGTGCGATTTTGGTAGTTTTTGACCCGTTTTGGGCTAAAAGGGCCGGGGGTGCGATTTTGGTCATTTTTGGCCCGTTTTCGGCTAAAAGGGCCGGGGGTGCGATATTGGTCGTTTTTGACCCGTTTTGGGCTAAAAGGGCCGGGGGTGCGATTTTGGTCATTTTTGACCCGTTTTCGGCTAAAAGGGCCGGGGGTGCGATTTTGGTAGTTTTTGACCCGTTTTGGGCTAAAAGGGCCGGGGGTGCGATTTTGGTCATTTTTGGCCCGTTTTCGGCTAAAAGGGCCGGGGGTGCGATATTGGTCGTTTTTGACCCGTTTTGGGCTAAAAGGGCCGGGGGTGCGATTTTGGTCATTTTTGACCCGTTTTCGGCTAAAAGGGCCGGGGGTGCGATTTTGGTAATTTTTGACCCGTTTTGGGCTAAAAGGGCCGGGGGTGCGATTTTGGTCATTTTTGGCCCATTTTCGGCTAAAAGGGTCGGGGGTGCGATTTTGGTCATTTTTGGCCCGTTTTCGGCTAAAAGGGCCGGGGGTGCGATTTTGTTCATTTTTGGCCCGTTTTCGGCTAAAAGGGCCGGGGGTGCGATTTTGGTCGTTTTTGACCCGTTTTCGGCTAAAAGGGCCGGGGGTGCGATTTTGGTCTTTTTTGGCCCGTTTTCGGCTAAAAGGGCCGGGGGTGCGATTTTGGTCATTTTTGGCCCGTTTTCGGCTAAAAGGGCCGGGGGTGCGATTTTGGTCATTTTTGACCCGTTTTCGGCTAAAAGGGCCGGGGGTGCGATTTTGGTCATCTTTGGCCCGTTTTCGGCTAAAAGGGCCGGGGGTGCGATTTTGGTCATTTTTGACCCGTTTTCGGCTAAAAGGGCCGGGGGTGCGATTTTGGTCATTTTTGACCCGTTTTCGGCTAAAAGGGCCGGGGGTGCGATTTTGGTCATTTTTGGCCCGTTTTGGGCTAAAAGGGCCGGGGTGCGATTTTGGTCATTTTTGACCCGTTTTCGGCTAAAAGGGCCGGGGGTGCGATTTTGGTCATTTTTGACCCGTTTTCGGCTAAAAGGGCCGGGGGTGCGATTTTGGTCATTTTTGGCCCGTTTTGGGCTAAAAGGGCCGGGGTGCGATTTTGGTCATTTTTGACCCGTTTTGGGCTAACAGGGCCGGGGGTGCGATTTTGGTCATTTTTGACCCGTTTTCGGCTAAAAGGGCCGGGGGTGCGATTTTGGTCATTTTTGACCCGTTTTCGGCTAAAAGGGCCGGGGGTGCGATTTTGGTCATTTTTGACCCGTTTTCGGCTAAAAGGGCCGGGGGTGCGGTTTTGGTCATTTTTGGCCCGTTTTGGGCTAAAAGGGCCGGGGGTGCGATTTTGGTCATTTTTGACCCGTTTTCGGCTAAAAGGGACGGGGGTGCGATTTTGGTCATTTTTGACCCGTTTTCGGCTAAAAGGGCCGGGGGTGCGATTTTGGTCTTTTTTGGCCCGTTTTGGGCTAAAAGGGCCGGGGGTGCGATTTTGGTCATTTTTGACCCGTTTTCGGCTAACAGGGCCGGGGGTTCGATTTTGGTCATTTTTGACCCGTTTTCGGCTAAAAGGGCCGGGGGTGCGATTTTGGTCATTTTTGACCCGTTTTCGGCTAAAAGGGCCGGGGGTGCGATTTTGGTCGTTTTTGGCCCGTTTTCGGCTAAAAGGGCCGGGGGTGCGATTTTGGTCATTTTTGACCCGTTTTCGGCTAAAAGGGCCGGGGGTGCGATTTTGGTCTTTTTTGGCCCGTTTTGGGCTAAAAGGGCCGGGGGTGCGATTTTGGTCATTTTTGACCCGTTTTCGGCTAAAAGGGCCGGGGGTGCGATTTTGGTCATTTTTGACCCGTTTTCGGCTAAAAGGGCCGGGGGTGCGGTTTTGGTCATTTTTGGCCCGTTTTGGGCTAAAAGGGCCGGGGGTGCGATTTTGGTCATTTTTGACCCGTTTTCGGCTAAAAGGGACGGGGGTGCGATTTTGGTCATTTTTGACCCGTTTTCGGCTAAAAGGGCCGGGGGTGCGATTTTGGTCTTTTTTGGCCCGTTTTGGGCTAAAAGGGCCGGGGGTGCGATTTTGGTCATTTTTGACCCGTTTTCGGCTAAAAGGGCCGGGGGTGCGATTTTGGTCATTTTTGACCCGTTTTCGGCTAAAAGGGCCGGGGGTGCGATTTTGGTCATTTTTGACCCGTTTTCGGCTAAAAGGGACGGGGGTGCGATTTTGGTCGTTTTTGGCCCGTTTTCGGCTAAAAGGGCCGGGGGTGCGATTTTGGTCATTTTTGACCCGTTTTCGGCTAAAAGGGCCGGGGGTGCGATTTTGGTCTTTTTTGGCCCGTTTTGGGCTAAAAGGGCCGGGGGTGCGATTTTGGTCATTTTTGACCCGTTTTCGGCTAACAGGGCCCGGGGTTCGATTTTGGTCATTTTTGACCCGTTTTCGGCTAAAAGGGCCGGGGGTGCGATTTTGGTCATTTTTGACCCGTTTTCGGCTAAAAGGGCCGGGGGTGCGATTTTGGTCATTTTTGACCCGTTTTCGGCTAAAAGGGCCGGGGGTGCGATTTTGGTCATTTTTGACCCGTTTTCGGCTAAAAGGGCCGGGGGTGCGATTTTGGTCTTTTTTGGCCCGTTTTCGGCTAAAAGGGCCGGGGGTGCGATTTTGGTCATTTTTGGCCCGTTTTGGGCTAAAAGGGCCGAGGGTGCGATTTTGGTCATTTTTGACCCGTTTTCGGCTAAAAGGGCCGGGGGTGCGATTTTGGTCATTTTTGACCCGTTTTCGGCTAAAAGGGACGGGGGTGCTATTTTGGTCATTTTTGACCCGTTTTCGGCTAAAAGGGCCGGGGGTGCGATTATGGTCATTTTTGACCCGTTTTCGGATAAAAGGGCCGGGGGTGCGATTTTGGTCATTTTTGGCCCGTTTTGGGCTAAAAGGGCCGGGGGTGCGATTTTGGTCATTTTTGACCCGTTTTCGGCTAAAAGGGCCGGGGGTGCGATTTTGGTCATTTTTGGCCCGTTTTGGGCTAAAAGGGCCGGGGTGCGATTTTGGTCATTTTTGACCCGTTTTGGGCTAACAGGGCCGGGGGTGCGATTTTGGTCATTTTTGACCCGTTTTCGGCTAAAAGGGCCGGGGGTGCGATTTTGGTCATTTTTGACCCGTTTTCGGCTAAAAGGGCCGGGGGTGCGATTTTGGTCTTTTTTGGCCCGTTTTGGGCTAAAAGGGCCGGGGGTGCGATTTTGGTCATTTTTGACCCGTTTTCGGCTAACAGGGCCGGGGGTTCGATTTTGGTCATTTTTGACCCGTTTTCGGCTAAAAGGGCCGGGGGTGCGATTTTGGTCATTTTTGACCCGTTTTCGGCTAAAAGGGCCGGGGGTGCGATTTTGGTCGTTTTTGGCCCGTTTTCGGCTAAAAGGGCCGGGGGTGCGATTTTGGTCATTTTTGACCCGTTTTCGGCTAAAAGGGCCGGGGGTGCGATTTTGGTCTTTTTTGGCCCGTTTTGGGCTAAAAGGGCCGGGGGTGCGATTTTGGTCATTTTTGACCCGTTTTCGGCTAACAGGGCCGGGGGTTCGATTTTGGTCATTTTTGACCCGTTTTCGGCTAAAAGGGCCGGGGGTACGATTTTGGTCATTTTTGACCCGTTTTCGGCTAAAAGGGCCGGGGGTGCGATTTTGGTCATTTTTGACCCGTTTTCGGCTAAAAGGGCCGGGGGTGCGATTTTGGTCATTTTTGACCCGTTTTCGGCTAAAAGGGCCGGGGGTGCGATTTTGGTCTTTTTTGGCCCGTTTTCGGCTAAAAGGGCCGGGGGTGCGATTTTGGTCATTTTTGACCCGTTTTCGGCTAAAAGGGCCGGGGGTGCGATTTTGGTCATTTTTGACCCGTTTTCGGCTAAAAGGGCCGGGGGTGCGATTTTGGTTATTTTTGACCCGTTTTCGGCTAAAAGGGCCGGGGGTGCGATTTTGGTCATTTTTGACCCGTTTTCGGCTAAAAGGGACGGGGGTGCTATTTTGGTCATTTTTGACCCGTTTTCGGCTAAAAGGGCCGGGGGTGCGATTTTGGTCGTTTTTGGCCCGTTTTGGGCTAAAAGGGCCGGGGGTGCGATTTTGGTCATTTTTGACCCGTTTTCGGCTAAAAGGGCCGGGGGTGCGATTTTGGTCATTTTTGACCCGTTTTCGGCTAAAAGGGCCGGGGGTGCGATTTTGGTCATTTTTGACCCGTTTTTGGCTAAAAGGGCCGGGGGTGCGATTTTGGTCATTTTTGACCCGTTTTCGGCTAAAAGGGCCGGGGGTGCGATTTTGGTCATTTTTGACCCGTTTTCGGCTAAAAGGGCCGGGGGTGCGATTTTGGTCTTTTTTGGCCCGTTTTCGGCTAAAAGGGCCGGGGGTGCGATTTTGGTCATTTTTGACCCGTTTTGGGCTAAAAGGGCCGGGGGTGCGATTTTGGTCATTTTTGACCCGTTTTCGGCTAAAAGGGCCGGGGGTGCGATTTTGGTCATTTTTGACCCGTTTTCGGCTAAAAGGGACGGGGGTGCTATTTTGGTCATTTTTGACCCGTTTTCGGCTAAAAGGGCCGGGGGTGCGATTTTGGTCGTTTTTGGCCCGTTTTGGGCTAAAAGGGCCGGGGGTACGATTTTGGTCGTTTTTGACCCGTTTTGGGCTAAAAGGGACGGGGGTGCGATTTTGGTCATTTTTGACCCGTTTTCGGCTAAAAGGGCCGGGGGTGCGATTTTGGTCATTTTTGGCCCGTTTTCGGCTAAAAGGGCCGGGGGTTCGATTTTGGTCATTTTTGACCCGTTTTCGGCTAAAAGGGCCGGGGGTGCGATTTTGGTAGTTTTTTTTTTTGTTTTCAAAAAGTTTTTATTTTGTTTTTAGAAATAACAAAGAAGGTGTAATACATTCAAGACAATCAGTTCAATGAGTACAAAAGATTGTAGAGACATGGAATGCATGCAGTGACGACATATCTGTATAAACCGCTAGATTATATATCTCCATTAAGGCTATCAATATAAACTGAAAGTCTAAAGTTCGGTTGATTATATAAAGTAATACAAACGTACAAAACAAGAAGAAAAAGAAACAAAAAGCCTTAGGTCAGAAAATGAATTGAACCGAATATAATAAAATAGAAAGAGAAAAAAAAAATGAATGTAAGAATGTCAGGTTTGAAGCCTAAATAAGAACCAGGGATTCCAAATGGCATCATATTGAGGGATAGTGTCGTGTAAGGTATGAAAGATCTGGTCTGACAACATCATGTGGTCTATTCTTGCAATAACTTGAGAGAGTGGAACTGAAGCTGATTTCCAATTCAAAGCAACAACCCAATGCATGGCAATACAGATAGAGTGGATCAATTTAACCAATGGTTTGGGAGTGTTTGGGGGGGATTGAAATAAGAGACAATGTTGGAATGAGATATTAAGAGGACTGCCTGCTAATTTGTCTATTACTTTTAAGATCTCATTCCAAGTGGGGCGAAGTTTTTCGCAATTCCAGAATATATGGAAAAACGAGCCTTGTTGCATACAACCCCTAAAACAGAGGGGGGATGAATGAGGGTAGATCTTGTGTATACGTAAGGGAGTATAGTACCAGCGTGTCAACAGTTTGATCGCCGTTTCACGTACCATGATGGATTTAGTGCATTTGCGTAGGTTTTGCCAGCCCTTCACCCAATCAATGTCATCTACAGCAAGGTCCAACTCAGCTGCCCATTGGGATCTATATTTTAGAGTTACGACCTCTGAGATACTAACCAGGGCAACATATACTAGGGAGATCAGACCTTTTTGGCGGGGTGAGTCATGGCATATGTCCTCATATAGAGTGGTGGAGGAGGCAGAGGGGCCAGTGTAATGTGTTTGGAAAAAGTGACGTATTTGAAGGAAGTGGTATAATTCAGAGTTTGGGATGTGGTACAAGGATTGTAATTGGGAAAAGGAGATAAATTTATCGTTTATAAAAAATTTGTCTAAGGTAGTTAAATTTAAGTCAATCCAGGGTTGGAAGGAGGAGGGTCTATCCAAGGCCAATGGGAATCTGGAATCTCCCAGAAATGAGGCATATAGGGGGGTTGTTGATATGAGGTTGTAAGTTTTTTTATATGAGTCCCAGAGTTGGATGCCAGCATGTGTAATCAAATTTTTGGAGGCAACTACTGATTTGGTCTGATTGTTGGACCACATAAGACCCGGGAGATATAGGGGGGCGATAGATTCACTTTCAAATTGCACCCAAGGGACCTTAGAGTTAACAATATTCCATTGTGCTTGTTGCGAGTATCTACTGGCCAAGTAGTAAAGCCATATTTGAGGAACCCCCAAACCACCACTCTTAGCAGAGCGATACAGGACTTCTCTTGCAAAGCGAGGGGGCTTGTCCCTCCATATAAATCTATTAAACCACACCTGGATAGTGTGGAGATATGTTTTAGACAATTTAATTGGGAGGGATCTGAAAAGGTAGAGCAGTTTAGGGAGGATAGTCATTTTGAGGGCAGTGATCCTGCCAAGAAATGAAATGTGGAGGTGTGACCATTGTTTGAGGATCCTTTTCAATTTAGATACCATAGGTGGGAAATTTACTTCAAAGAGTCTGCCGAAATCATTGGCAAGGTTAATACCCAGATATAGAAGGTGAGACTCTGCCCAGATAAAGGGGTAGACTGACTGAAGATGATGCAGTTCTCCGGGGGGGTAACCTATGGGGAGGGCGCTAGATTTTGACATGTTAATGGATAGGCCTGATATCTTTGCAAAACTTGATAGAGTTTGAAATAAGTTAGGCAGAGAGACCAGAGGGTTGGTGAGAAACATTAGAACGTCATCAGCATACATTCCAAATTTGTATGTCGAGTGGCCCTTCACGTAACCCGAAATGTCAGGATTTTGCAGCATGGCTATGGCCAAAGGCTCGAGGGCTAAAGCAAAAATTAGAGGCGACATAGGGCAACCTTGCCTTGTACCTTTGTCCAGGTCGAAAAAATTAGAGTTACAGCCAGGGAGCCTAATGCGAGTCCTCGGGCTACGATAAAGGGCCAAGAATGCTTGTAGAAAGGCTCCCTGGAAACCCATTCTTTGTAGGAGTGTAGTGATATAGGACCAAGAAACACTGTCGAAAGCTTTTTGTATATCTAAGCTAAGCAAGAGGAGTTTACGTGAGAAAAGGTTAGCATCTTGTATTATATTTGCCGCTAGACGAATATTATCGGTGATAAGTCTATGGGGTATAAATCCAGATTGAAAAGGGGAAATTAAGGTGGGGATAACCCCCGCAAGTCTGTCAGCCATGATCCTGCTAAAAATTTTTAAATCGTTATTAATAACCGAGATAGGTCGGTAATTTTGGGGAAGGGTGTGGTTTTTGTGAGGTTTTGGTAATAGGGACATATTGGCAAGTAACATTTCTTCTGGGAAGCTACCCCCTTGTAGGACCCAATTAAATATATGAACTAACCTAGTGGTAAGGAGGGATGAGAATTTCTTATAATATAAGGAGGAGAATCCGTCAGGGCCTGGGGCTGAGCCTGATTTCAGAGATTTAATCACTTTCAAAACCTCAACCGGAGTGATGGGGGAGTTCAGTATATCAAGTTGTGTAGGAGTAAGATGTGGTAGAGGAATATTCTGAAACCAGGTCTCATCCGCAGGCGAGGGATTTAGTTGGGAAGGGGATAGGAGGGAAGAATAAAATCGTTCAAAGATCTGAAGGACCTCTTGTGGATGAGAAGTGAGATGTCCTGTGGGGGTCATTAGTCTATATATGTGGGGCGGGCGGGATGAGTGATTTAGCTTTCTAGCGAAGAGGGTAGAGGCGGAGCCCTCATGTAAAAGATATTTCGCTTTGGACCAACGAAGAGACTTTTCCACCCTCTTGGACAGAATGCCGTCTAACTCTAGACGTTTTTGGTCAATCAGCTGTCTTGTGGCGGGTAAATGTAAGAGGTTGGTATTTTTGTAGATTTTATCTAGGTCCTTGGTGAGGGTTAAGATGTTCTGTTTATCAATTTTGTTTTGGGCCGAGGCTAAGCTAATTAATTTACCCCTTAGGACAGCTTTATGCGCTGTCCAGACCATGGAGGGGGGGGTTTCTGGGATGGCATTGATGTTAAAGTATTCTGCAATAGCTTGAGCCACTTCTGCTTCCACCACTGCATCAGAAAGGAGAGCCTCATTTAGGCGCCAGGAGTAGGAGGTAGGAGCAAGCCTGATGTAAGTGGTTGTGAAGGCAGTGGCATGGTGGTCAGACCATGTGCAGGGGTGTATGCTAGCCTCAGTAGTGTTAGCTAGAATAATGGGGGTAGAATAGATATAATCTAATCTTGCATAACTTTTATGGGGATGGGAGTAGAATGTGTATTCTTTAGAGCCAATGTTGAGAGCTCTCCAGGAGTCTACCAGTTGGTGTTCAAGCAGTCCCCTGGAGAGAGAGCGTGGGAATGATTTTGAGGAGGGGGATAAATTGGATCTGTCAAGGTTAGGATTGGCAACCATGTTAAAATCCCCACCAATTATCATATGTGGTGACTGAAAGTGGGAAAGACGGTCAAAGAAGGAGGTAAAAAAAGAGGCGGGGGAATCCTGTGGAGCGTAGATGCTAGCGATAGTAAGTTCTCTGTTATGAATCTGGCCCTTGATTATGACATACCTACTATCTTTGTCTTTAAATATCTGGTTAACTTCCATTGGGAAGGATCTGTGCAAGAGTATGGCGGCCCCTCTACTTTTCGTCTGATGTAAAGAACAAAAGGATTGAGGAAAACTTCTATGAAGGAATTTAGGATGCGAGGAATGAGCAAAGTGTGTCTCCTGTAGGAGGAGAATTTTCGCATCCAAATGCTTATAAAAAGCAAAGGCCTTCTTCCTTTTAGAGGGGGAGTTAAAACCTTTAACATTGTGTGATACACATTTAATTACCATGGAGAATGTTATTATACGCTATAGTCTGGGGAAAAACAGGAGCCAATAGAGTCCTGAGAAAGGTGCCTATTTTTTCAAGAAACAGGCCAAGGGCCGACATACTCGAGCACAGAGGATTAGAGGATTGTGACATACAAAAAACCATTGAGTCGTAGAGGTCTAGTAGAGCAAAAAACCTGCAAAATTTTACAACCTGATATATTCGATGCATAAATAACATAAAGGTGGAACGAAACCTGAGGCTAAAAAGAAAAAAAATAAAAATAAAAAAAAAAATAAAATAAAAAAAAAATAAAAATAAAATGAAAAGAAGGTATGAAAAAATACCATACGTTAGATAGCAACACAAAAATCTTCATAACTACATAATACTGAGACTACAAGGTCTCAAACCCAGCTAAGAAAAATGTTCTGAACTTTGCAGGAAAAGTGAATCCAAATTCAAAAAAAAAAAAATAAAATAAAAGGAGAACAAGCCTGTAGTGATGACTCAAACCAAAAATAAAAGAAAAAATAGGACTGAGACTACAGACTGCTGCTGGGTGGGGTGTGCATGTCGCAGCTCCAAGGGACCGACGTCCGGGATCTTGAAATCAGAAGGATGATGCAAGTTGCTTGGGAATCTTGTGGTGGTCAACTGTATTAAGACGATCAAGGAAAGGGTTCATCAAATCTATCTCCGATGTCATATCTGATCCTCCGTCTGTCTCTCCTGGTTGGGGGGGTCTGCCAGATGGGTGATGGTCTAGGAGTAGAAGGTGGTCGGCGAATGACGGCCGAATCCAAAAGGCCCAATTTTACAAGGACTTCTTGACCCTCCAGGAGTGACGTGGCAGAGTAAGTGGTGCCATTGTGGGGAATTACTAGCTTAAATGGAAAGCCCCATTTGTAGCGAATGCGAGCTGCTTGAAGGGCAGATGTTATTTCCTTCATGCCACGTCTCCTATCCAAGGTGGCGGGAGAGATATCAGGGTATATTTGGATGATGCGATCGTCCAGAGTGATGCGTTGTTGATTGCGAGCGGCTCTGAGTATCTCCTCCTTAGTTAGAAAGTCCTTCATGCAAAGAACAATATCCCTGGGAGGTTTATCTTCAGGAGGTTTAGGCCTGAGGGCTCTGTGAATACGATCACAAGTGAACGCTCCGGCATCAGTGTCTGGGAGCAGAGATTTAAATAGGCGGATTATTGTGGGGATGAGATCCGTGACAGATTCTGGTATACCTCTTACGCGCAAATTGTTGCATCTGTTGCGGTTATCGAGGTCTTCGATTTGGGATTGCATCAGGGAGCAAGCTGTGGCTAGAGACTCGTGTTCTCTGGAGAGGTCACTGTAGGCCAGAGCCAGCTCATCGTGCTTCGTTTCTAGCCTTTCTGTCCTGGTTTTATGGAGCTCCGTTTGGAACTTTGTTGCAAGCCTTGCATACATGGCCTCCAGACTGCTTTCTAGGTCAGATTTAGTGAGAGATGCAGTGTACTCACGGCTAGGATCCAGAAGTGGTGTCTGGTCCGTGGGACGTCCAGGAGAGGAGACCGGAGACGGAGGTATGTTTCTTCCCGCAGCGCCATTTTGGGACATGCTGCCTTGATCACGGGCGCGGAGGAGATAGTGTGTTAAGGTATGTTGAGCCGATCCTCTGGGTTTTTTCTTTCTCCCAGGCATGCACCAGGTATAAGGGGCTCGAGGGGTGATAAAAGCGCTGTGGAATTAGGTGATATAAGCCCTCCTGAAGCCATTATCTTCCCGGGCTGAACGGAGCTACCGACTCAGACGTCCATCACGCTCAGCGCCGCGCATGCGCCCCCGATTTTGGTAGTTTTTGACCCGTTTTGGGCTAAAAGGGCCGGGGGTGCGATTTTGGTAATTTTTGGCCCGTTTTGGGCTAAAAGGGCCAGGGGTGCGATTTTGGTCATTTTTGACCCGTTTTCGGCTAAAAGGGCCGGGGGTGCGATTTTGGTCATTTTTGACCCGTTTTCGGCTAAAAGGGCCGGGGGTGCCATTTTGGTCATTTTTGGCCCGTTTTGGGCTAAAAGGGCCGGGGGTGCGATTTTGGTCATTTTTGGCCCGTTTTGGGCTAAAAGGGCCGGGGGTGCGATTTTGGTCATTTTTGACCCGTTTTCGGCTAAAAGGGCCGGGGGTGCGATTTTGGTCATTTTTGACCCGTTTTCGGCTAAAAGGGCCTGGGGTGCGATTTTGGTCATTTTTGGCTCGTTTTCGGCTAAAAGGGCCGGGGGTGCGATTTTGGTCATTTTTGGCTCGTTTTCGGCTAAAAGGGCCGGGGGTGCGATTTTGGTCATTTTTGACCCATTTTGGGCTAAAAGGGCCGGGGGTGCGATTTTGGTGATTTTGGACCCATTTTGGGCTAAAAGGTCCGGGGGTGCGATTTTGGTCATTTTTGACCCATTTTAGGCTAAAAGGGCCAGGGGTGCGATTTTGGTTATTTTTGACTCATTTTGGGCTAAAAGGGCCGGGGGTGCGATTTTGGTCATTTTTGACTCATTTTGGGCTTATAAGGTCCGGGGTGCGATTTTGGTAATTTTGGACCCATTTTGGGCTAAAAGGGCCGGAGGTGCGATTTTGGTCATTTTTGACGCATTTTGGGTTTAAAGGGCCGGGGGTGCGATTTTAGTTATTTTTGACTCATTTTGGACTAAAAGGGCCGGGGGTGCGATTTTGGTAATTTTTGACCCATTTTGGGCTAAAAGGTCCGGGGGTGCGATTTTGGTCATTTTTGACCCATTTTGGGCTAAAAGGGCCGGGGGTGCGATTTTGGTCATTTTTGACCCATTTTGGGCTAAAAGGGCCGGGGGTGCGATTTTGGTCATTTTTGACCCATTTTGGGCTAAAAGGGCCGGAGGTGCGATATTGGTCATATTTTACCCATTTTGGGCTAAAAGGGCCGGGGTTGCAATTTTGGTCATATTTTACCCATTTTGGGCTAAAAGAGCCGGGGGTGCGAATTTGGTCATTTTGGACCCATTTTGGGCTAAAAGGTTGGGGGTGCGATTTTGGTTATTTTTGATCCATTTTAGGCTAAAAGGTCCGGGGGTGCGATTTTGGTAATTTTTGACCCATTTTGGGCTAAAAGGGCCGGGGGTGCGATTTTGGTCATTTTTGACCCATTTTGGGCTAAAAGGGCCGGGGGTGCGATTTTGGTTATTTTTGACGCATTTTGGGTTTAAAGGGCCGGGGATGCGATTTTGGTCATTTTTGACCCATTTTGGGCTAAAAGGGCCGGGGGTGCGATTTTGGTCATTTTTGACCCATTTTGGGCTAAAAGGGCCGGAGGTGCGATATTGGTCATATTTTACCCATTTTGGGCTAAAAGGGCCGGGGGTGCAATTTTGGTCATATTTTACCCATTTTGGGCTAAAAGAGTCAGGGGTGCGATTTTGGTCATTTTGGACCCATTTTGGGCTAAAAGGTTGGGGGTGCGATTTTGGTCATTTTGATCCATTTTCAGCTAAAAGGGCCCGGGATGCGATTTTGGTCATTTTGGACCCATTTTGGGCTAAAAGGTTGGGGGTGCGATTTTGGTCATTTTTGATCCATTTTCAGCTAAAAGGGCCGGCGGTGCGATTTTGATAATTTTTGACCCATTTTGGGCTAAAAGGGCCGGGGGTGCGATTTTGGTAATTTTTGACCCATTTTGGGATAAAAGGGTGGGGGTGCGATTTTGGTCATATTAGACCCATTTTGGGCTAAAAGGGACGAGGGTGCGATTTTGGTCATTTTGGACCGATTTCTTGTTAAAACCTCCTGCAGTGCGATTTTGGTAATTTTGGACCAATTTCAGGCTAAAAGGGCCAGCAGTGCGATTTTTGTAATTTTGGACCCATTTCTGGCTAAAACGGCTGGCAGTACTCCATTTTTTTTTTACATGTTGGCGTTGAATTCCCCTTAAAGTCCATACCAGATCTGGAAGGCCTTGTATGCACTGGAGGGGGGACCCCACACCGTTTTTTTCTTTGATTTTTGAATAGCTGATTTATTGAATTCCGCACTTAATATTATTGAATAATTACCGACCAATTGCATACATTTGAAGAGTTAAAATGATGGAATAAAGCAAACTGATATGCATGAGACCATTGGTGGGATTCAAACCCATGGCTTGAACCTTTGAAGGTAGCAGGGCATACCACTATGCTATGGAGCTGAGCACAATCAGACAGAAAATACTATTACTAATGTTTGATTCTTTTCATTGTATACAATAATGTTTTGCATTTGAGACATTAATATTATGGTACCAACCATGCTCATGTGCCATTGGAGGGGTGAGCCGAACGCCCCCGGTTCGGTTCTCACCAGAACTTGCGAAGCATGTGTGTCAACATCGTTAGTCTATGAGACACGAACATGAGAAATCAAAAGTGCTCATTTTAAAGGCTTATATGCAAGTTATTGCCATAAAAAGTGTATAAGGACCCGGTTCCTGCCCCAAGGGGACATGTATCAATGAAAAAAAAATTGAAAAACTGCAGTTTTTTTCAGGAGCAGGGAAACAATAAAAATGAAATATTCCTTTTACTATCATGCCGGGGGGTGTCCTTAGTATGCCTGTAAAGTAGCACATCTTTCTCGTGTTTAGAACAGTACCACAGCAAAAAAAAAGGTGGAATAAATCAGCGCATATATGCAAAAAAAAGAAATTATAAAGCAGCTGTACACCAGGGTCAACACACTCAAATCCCTTAGGAGAAACATACAAAATAAGGTGCAGCGCTCAAAAGAAATGTAAATAAATAAAATAAAATAAAAATATAAACAGTCCTGTGACAATGTTCAAATGTCCAAAGATAAAGTGAGTCTCCTTCACACGTGACAGCATGCCAAAAAATTGTGAATATTGAATGGTGCCCAACACCGGTGAACGAAATGGCCTCTCACCTATTAAACAGGTTAAAAAAGCGTTCCCAGAAGGGGTCAATCAACAGGAGCTCCAAATTCAGATGCTAATCCATCAGGAATCGTACTGAGGATATCATTCTCAAGGGCTCTCGGTTTAAGGCTGTAGGCAGGGATGGCTCACACATAGCGTATATAATGCAAAAAAGAAGGAACAGGGATAGTGCTCTCTGTATATTCCAATTTATTGATAAAAGTAATTAAAAACAGACTTACAAAGGCGGCACTTCACAAGTGCAAGATGTACACAGCATGTAGTTCCGTATCGAGACGGAGTGGAGCATGCGCGGTAGCAGCGGGTGACGTCACGTCGTTACGTTTCTGGACGCGTTGCGTCCCAGTGGGCGGGGACTTCTTCAGCAGATGACGTGACGACGGGACTACGTGGGCACCCGCGCTATAAAGAGGTGAGTTGCTATGGCGACTATAGACGCTTCACAACAGAGGGAATACCGGAAGTGTCCCCTAGTATTAAAACAGGGAAAAACGGAAACCACTCAATACGAGCTAGCCGCTATGATTTACCTTAAAAATCATAAATAATAATTGACAAATAGCAAATATAAAACGAGGCAATCATATGGATACCCGATATAATGTTTTAATAAAAAATATATCTATGACAACCTCAATAAAAATATGCAAATTAACCATTTTCAAAATGACAATATCCAATTTGAAAGAATGGCAGAACGAAAAAATTCCGTCAAACCGCTGTTACCGACTGCTCCAAAACAATTGAAATGCAGAATATAAAATAATAAAATTTATCGATCAGAGATAAAGCAATTTGTATCAAACTCTATGTTCAACCCTTCAGGGCACATTACTCTTGTCTCGTATATCCAATAGGATTCTCTTTTACTTAGTTGTCTAATGAAATTACCCCCTCGCCAATGCTTATTAACCCTCTCAATGCCCCAAAACTTCAGACCCCTCGGATTCTGTTCGTGAAAGGCCTTGAAATGTCTAGACACGTTATGGGTTTTGAGGCCTTTTTTGATGTTG
The DNA here is from genome assembly GCA_037952925.1 of Lithobates clamitans. Lineage (NCBI taxonomy): Eukaryota > Metazoa > Chordata > Amphibia > Anura > Ranidae > Lithobates > Lithobates clamitans. Next base: position 17,925 of record JBBGZY010001633.1, read on the forward strand.
TTGACATGTTCAGCCAGTCTACCACAGTACCACAGCAAAATGACATTTCTAAAAGAAAAAAACGTCATTTAAAACTGCTTACAGCTGTAATGTATTGTCGGATCCTGGCAATATAGATAAAAAAAATCATTGAAAACGGTCCCCCCAAAATTCATACCAGGCCCTTCAGATCTGGTATGGATATTAAGGGGAACCCCGCATCAAAATAAATTGTGTGGGAGTCCCCCCAAAATCAATACCAGGCCCTTCAGGTCTGCTATGGATATTAAGGGGAACCCTACACCAAAATTAAAAGTAAATGTCATGGGGGTCGGTTCCAAAATCCATACCAGACCCTTATCCGAGCACACAACCTGGCAGGTCGCAAGAAAAGAGGGGGACGAGAGAGCACCCCCCCACATGCTCTCAACATGGGGAGGGTGCTTTGGGGTCCCGCCCAAAACACCTTGTCCCTATGTTGATGGGGACAAGGGCCTCATCCCCACAACCCTTGCCCGGTGGTTGTGGGGGTCTGCGGGCGGGGTGCTTATCAGAATCTGTAAGCCCCATTTAACAAGGGGGCCCCCAGATCCCGCCCCCCATGTGAATGGGTATCGGGTACATTGTACCCCTACCCATTCACCAAAAAATAGTAAAATGTGACAAAAAGCAATAGCCAGTTTTTGACAATTCCTTTATTGTAAAATAGCTCTGAGTGGTCTTATCCCCCGAGCCATGTCTCCCTCAATAAAGGGATTGTTATGGATTTTGGGGGGGCGACCCCCACACCATTTTTTAAAAATTTTGGTGTAGGGTTCCCCTTAATATCCATACCAGACCTGAAGGGCCTGGTATAGATTTTGGGGGGGGGGGGGCCCACGCAATTTTTTTTATGCATTGTTCCCCTTAATATCCATATCAGACCTGAAGGGCCTGGTATGAATTTTGGGGGGACTCCCACACAATTTAATATTTAATGCGGGGGTTCCCCTTAATATTCAGACCAGACCCAAAGGGCCTGGTAATGGGGGGGTGCCATTTTTGTTGAATTTTGGCATGAGAGGGTCCCCTCTGAATCCATACTAGACCCGAAGGGCCTGGTATAGACCTAGGGGGGACCCCATGCAGTTTTTTGCTATTTTTTTTGGCTGCCTTTTTTTATACTTTAAATGGGGAAGCCACTGACAGCTGAAGATTCATTGGTTAAGGACACAGCAGCTGGCTTCCCGGCCCCCCCGGTTAGCAAACGGCTATATACAGTGTTGAAAAAATAACCGCAAAACACATCAAAACATCACAAACGCAACAGTTGCATTTTTGGTGCAGTTGCTTTGAAATCTATTACCCGCAAATCGCGTGAAAAAAGTCCCTGACCATTTCCAGAAATGCACTGGCCGCAAATTGAACTAGTACCACAGGAAACCATGTTAAAATGGACTGTAGAGTGTTTCTGAAAACTGCAAAATGCACTAAAAATGCATTGGTGTGAACCTAGGGTCAGGGCCAGTTCACACTGGAGTGAGAGGAGAGGCTCTATACAGGCACTATTTTTAGCACCTGTAAAGCGTCTCCAGTGTGAAAGCAACCTAAGATGTAAAAGATCTTGCACTTCCCCAAAACCACCACCCCCAAAACTAATTAAAAAGAAGAAAAAAAAACACAACACACAAGCTCAATAATTTACTTTTATTTTGCCAGCAAAAACTAAATGATGTACATTTACTAGCTTAAAAAAAAATGCTACAGGATATATGGTGCTACATTTAGCAATACAGTTAGCAATTGAGTTTTCAGGGCCCTGCTCATAGGAGCTTACAATCTAAAATTTGTCTAAACCTTAGAGTGGACACAGCTTTACTGTCAGTGTATAACGGGCAACACATCACATTTTTATCTGCAAGATTATAGAAACATACTTAACAGTCATTGTTCCTACAAAGCATTCCAACATAATATTAAAACAGCCACATGTTCAAAATATAACACCCGCCACCACCCCACAAATCCACACATATACATACATTGGTGACCATGTTCTTCTGGAAGCTGCATTTCTGTGTATATGATTAAGCAATGAGATCAAAGAGTAGAAGGTCAGCACATGCTCCCAAACCATGTTTGCATGGTCAGACAGGAACAATACACACACAACATTGAAAGCATGGCCACATAAACCCACTTTTGATGGAATAAATGCAAAAGAATTTCAGCAAACAAACAGCCCTAGTTGGGCGTTTGTCAATAGGCACAATATCATTCCTTTGCCCCCCACAAATCACAGCAAAAATCCTGGCCTTCTCAGGCCAAACGAACCCCCCTACTGCAGCCCTTTATATAGGGTAGGTTGTATTGTTAACACTGACACACGCCCAATAGAAGTACACGCCTACCAGTATCTTTCAATCTGTCTCTTCATGTATGTCTAAAGTGATTGCACCTGATGGGCAGGAACACATAATACTATTTGTAACTGTGTTAGCCCATGTGCATCAAATCTCCAACTATAGGCCAAAGATCGAAGTCCATTTGTATGCACATAAAGCAACAGTTTTCTAAGCATATGTACCTGTGCAGTGTAAACCCTACAATTTTAAATGTCCAAGTCCCTGGGCATGATTAGTGCTAGAAAACATTAACATCAGTCCCTGGCTGCAATGAGCTTCCAATATAAAGTCTAAAACTAACTTTCTTACATTACAGACTATTTCGATAGGAGACAAATAAAATGCCAGCATGTCTTTGTATTAGAGTGAGAAACCCACACAGGGAGAGCATATAAACTTTGACACAAGCATTAGGATGTTGGGGAATTGAACCAGCAACCTCAGTGCTGCTAGACAGAATTGCTACCCACTTAGCCAGCAGGCAGCCTCACACATGTTCTCTGCATCTCTGTGGTGTGAACCAGCCCTAAGTCCATAGCCATGCTCAGTGTCAAAAAGCAATATACAATATATTGGCCTAATTATTGGGACGCCTGCCTTTAAATGAACATGAACTGTAATGGCATCCCAGTCTTAGTACGTAGGGTTCAAAATTAATTTGGCCCACCCTTTTCAGCTATAACAGCTACAACTCTTCTGGGAAGGCTATCCACAAGGTTTAGGAGTGTGTCTATGGGAATGTTTGACCATTCTTTCAAGTGCATTTGTGAGGTCAGGCACTGATGTTGGATGAGAAGGTCTGACTAACAGTCTCTGCTCTAATTCATCCCCAATGTGTTCTGTTGTGTTGAGGTCAGGACTCTGTCCAGGTCAAGTTCCTCCACCCCAAACTCGCTCATCCATGTCCTTATGGACCTTGCTTTGTGCACTGGTCCAAATCATTTGATGGAGGGGGGATTGTGATGTGGAGTTGTTTTTCAGGGGTTGGGCTTGGCCTCCTATTTACAGTGAAGGTAACTCTTAAGGCATCAGCATACTAAGACTTTATGAACAATTTCATGTTCCCAACTTTGTGGAAACTGTTTGGGGATGGCCCCTTCCTTTTCCAACATGATTGCACAAAACAAGGTCCATAAAGACATGGATGAGCGAGTTTGGGGTGGAGAAACTTGACCTGGACAGAGTCCTGACCTCAACACAACAGAACACATTGGGGATGAATTAGAGCAGAGACTGTTAGTCAGGCCTTCTCATCCAACATCAGTGCCTGGCCTCACAAATGCACTTCTGGAAGAATGGTCAAACATTTCCATAGACACACTAAACCTTATGGACAGCTTTCCTAGCCTTCCCGGAATCTGTTCTAGCTGCATAGGGTGGGCCAAATCTAATTTTAACCCTACGGACTAAGACTGGGCTGGCCATTAAAGTTCATGTGTTTGTAAAGGCAGACGTCCCAATACTTTTGATTGGATAGTGTATCTGGCAAGAATTACAATGGTGGTGGAACCCTCCTACACATAAATACTACATTTAGTTTTAGGACCTGGGAGATGAGACAACTTCTCTATATGAAGCGCCATGTTTGGGAAACAAACCCAGACACTCACGGATGCTAAGCAGGAGTTCAAACCTCTAAGCCACGGAGCTGACACATGTGAAAACCTCCCACATATAAATACACATAGATACTGCATTTCTGTGGACATACAAGTGATGGAATTCCATTACACAAGAGTTATTCTTCTTGATTTATTTTGTGATATTTGGTGTTTTTTGTGGATGAGTGTAGAATAGTGATATTACCCTCAAATTTTTGGGAATTACATTTTGATTTCTGATGTTGGCACACATATCACATCTTTTGGGCTCAAATTATGATTATTTGGAAATAATAAAAAGCACAAAAAATTGTGACTCATTTTAAATTTGCCCCAGCAATGGTATTGTTTGTGCTTTGTAAAGCCAGGCGTGAGTTTGGGTAAAGATTGTTGTGTGATGGAGAAAAACAAGTTAAAGTGACAGAAAAATATATTTTACCAAAACATTAAAACATTCCACATTCTAGCATTCATATAAACAAAATATTTGAAGTAGAAGCAACAATGTTGCAAAGGAAAATGTATTTCAGAGAAAGATACATTTCATCTCAACATTAAAAGGATTTATTTGTGAAAGTTACAATTGTTCCATTAGAATCAATGGCTAAAACTTGCATTGGACTATAATAGCGCAGATTTTCACTTCCAAAAAATGCTCTTTAACTCAGCGCTCATTTTGGTATTTACTATAGCGCCTTGTAAAAAGATATTGGTGCTAAAATGAGAGCTAGTTGCAAGGTCTGAGCATGCTCAGTTGTGTTGGCACCTAGTTGTACAAAAAACGGGAATTTATCTCTTCTCAGACTTTTAAAGATATTTCAGTGTAGAAATCACTTTTTCACACAGTTTAAAAGCAGATTATCTTTAACCACTTAAGCCCCGGACCATTTTGCTGGCCAAAAACCAGAGCAATTTTTTTCAATTCAGCACTGCGTTGCTTTAACTGACAGTTGTGCGGTCCTGCGGCATGGCTCCCAAACAAAATTGACGTTCTTTTTTTCCCCATAAATAGAGCTTTCTTTTGGTGGTATTTGATCACCTCTGCGGTTTTTATTTTTTGCACTATAAACAAAAAAAGAGCGTCAATTTTGAAAAAAAAACGCATTCTTTTTGAATTTTTGCTATAATAAATATCCCCCAAAAAATATAAAAAAAATATTTTTTTTCCTCAGTTTAGGCCGGTACGTATTCTTCAACATCTTTTCGGTAAAAAAAAATCACAATAAGCGTTTATTGATAGGTTTGGGCAAAAGTTATAGCATCTACAAAATAGGGGATAGTTTTATGGCATTTTTATTCAATATTTTTTTTCTAGTAATGGCGGCGATCAGAGATTTTTATCATGACATTATGGAGGACACGTCGGACAATTTAGACACATTTTTGTGACCATTGTCATTAATACAGCGATCAATGCTATAAAATTGCATTGATTACTGTATAAAATTTCACTGTCAGTGAAGGGGTTAACCACTAGGGGGCAGGGGAGGGGTTAAGTGTGTCCTAGGGAGTGATTCTAACTGTCTGGGGTATGGGCTAGTAGTGACACGACACTGATCGCTGCTCCCGATGAGAGGGAGCAGACGATCAGTATCCTGTCACTAGGCAGAACAGGGAGATGTTGTGTTTGCATCGGCATCTCCCTGTTCTTCAGCTCCGCAACACGATCGCGGGCACCCGGCTGACATCGAGTCTGCAGGTCCCGCGGGCACGGTCATGGAGCTCGTGGCAGGCGCACGCACCACCGGCAGCGCCACGCATGACAGGAAACTCAAAGTACCATACAGGTACATTACTTTGCCCAGCCATGCCATTCTGCCGACGTAAAAGTACAGAAGGTGGTCGGCAAGCGGTTAAATAATATACTGCATATTTCAGTACTATTTAGGCAATTATATCATGCTCTAAACATTATTTCCATGTGCACTACTCCAGGTTTTAGCAGGGTAAGGGTTTGGGCGCTATTTGGTTTCAGGGAACTATAGTAAATTTGATTTGGGGAGTATTTTCTCACCAGCGCTATAGTGAATAATGTTTTAGCGCTAATTTGTGGCAAATAGCGCTGCGGCACTATAGTAAATGACCCCCATGGTGTCATTTAATTATACCTGTGCACTTTTTTCAATATTAAATTTTATTGTTCATTATCCAAAGCATGGATGAGAAACATCGGAGTAGATTTAATAAAATTGGAGCGTGCAAAATCTTGTGCAGCTCTTGATAGAAGCCAATCAGCTTCCAGTTTTTTTTTTTTTTGTCAAAGCTTAATTGAACAAGCTAAAGTTAGAAGATGATTGGTTTCTATGAACAGCGGTACCAGATTTTGCACTCTCCAGTTTTAGTAAATCAACCCCGGTGTGAGCACAGTTTACAATAACATGAAAAGAAAAAGAAAAACAAAGTCTATAATATTTTAGGAAAATCTGAAACCATCTTTAGTGTATAACATGTATTAAATGATTGAGGTTACTGTGTCTTTGGTATTGCAGAGCACAACAGAAAATCATTCTTCCAGTGTAGACCAGTCATCTCTCATTATAGATTCATTGTTGTGCACTTTGGATGCTGTGATAGATGGAATCTGAGGGTCTATTAGGATCCTTTAAGGGAAAAAAATTAAATTAACCGCTTCAGTACCGGGCCTTTTCCGGCACTTCTCTCCTTCATGTAAAAATCTTTTTTTTTTTGCTAGAAAATTACTCAGAACCCCCAAACATTATATATGGTTTTTTTTAGCAGACACCCTAGGGAATAAAATGGCGGTCATTGCAACTTTTTATCTCACACTGTATTTGTGCAATAATTTTTCAAACGACTTTAAAAAAAAAAAAAAAACAGTTTCATGAATTAAAAAATAACAAAACAGTAAAGTTAGCCCAATTTTTTTGTATAATGTGAAGGATGATGTTACGCCGAGTAAATCGATACCTAACATGTCACGCTATAAAATTGCGCACAATCATGGAATGGCGCCAAACTTCATTACTTAAAAATCTCCATAGGCGATGTTTTAAAACTTTTTACAGGTTATCAGTTTAGAGTTACAGAGGAGGTCTAGTGCTAGAATTGTTGCACACGCTCTAACACATGTGGCGATACCTCACATGTGTGATTTGAGTGGCGTTTACATATGTGGGCGGGACTTAGGTGTGCGTTCGCTTCTAAGCGCGAGCTACCGGGGACAAGGGCGTTTTAATTTTTTTTATTATTTTTTTTTTTTTTACTTTTTTCATTTATTTTTACACTTTTTTTAACATTTTTTTTTATTACTTTTATTCCTATTACAAGGAATGTAAACATCCCTTGTAATGGGAATCTATGTGACAGGTCCTCTTTATGGAGAGATGTGGGGTCAATAAGACCCCACATCTCTCCTCCAGGCTGGAAAGCATGAGATTGGGAAAAAAAATTTCACTGATCTGATGCTGACAGCCGCGATCGCGGCTTCTTTTATTTCCGGGTACCCGGGCGTGACGTCATAACGTCGCGCCCGGGCCTCCGACGGTCATAGAGATGACTGGTGACCATCTGGTCACCAGTCATCTCTAACTTTGCATCCCTGTGCACTGGTGGTAAGCTCAAGCCCCATCTATGGCAGAATTGCTGTTTAAATATAGTAGAAAACTCCTGTAGTAATTCCCCGAGGTGGTGAATGGTTGGGGCACTTGTCTTGTAGTGTTCTCCTAGCACTCGAGCAAACATGGAGATAAAGGAAAGCCAGCAGATCGATCTTCCACAATGAATAAATGTATTAATCCAGGTGTGGCACAAAATAATACAGGGATTAGGTGTTTCGGCATGTAGCCTTAGTCATAGCCATAGGCTGTATCATTTTGTACCACACATGGATTAATACATGTATTAATTGCGGAAGATCAAGCTGCCAGCTTTCTTTTATCTGCAGAATTGTTGTTTGGTATAAGAGAAATGGAAGAGCTAGTTTACATCTCTCATGATCATTTTTTTAAATTCACCTCAGTCTGGTCCTGTTGGCAGCATTTGCAGATGACAGCTGAATCTAAATTGCTAATTGGGGAAATGTCAAAAGGCATATTTTTCTGAGAATGTGGCATGCTCCTACTTTACTGGGAATGAGCTCAGCCCTACCTTCCCAAATTGCACTTGCACTGGTACAATAATTGTGGGAGGAGGGAGGTGGAAGGGAGTTGGGAGCCCCATTCTTCTACCCCCTTTCATCTTTATAATAGCCGCTGGCAATATTCGCATGTAAAATCCGGCAGGCTGGTGTACCCACGTTGATCTGGAAGCCCCATAGGCATGCGTACGGGGTGTGCTGAGTGTGCCTGGGCACATCCTAAACACCCGTGCCAGTTGTCTCCCAAGAACTGCCTGTGGGAGTTCTGTGAAAGGCTGCATCCAATGAGTGTGCAGCCCCTACTATGAAATGGCACAGTTTCACATTGAGCCAATATTAATGCTTGCCAGAGCCGCTCAATGTGTGAAACTGTCATGTAATGTAACTGCATGCAGAGAGAGACCAGCTTTCAAAATTCAGCGTTGATTTTGGGGTGAGCGGGACCCAGCAGCTATGGAACATCAGCCAATGGGATAGGACCTGGGCAGGCCGCTACATGTGTATGGCCCCGCCCCCTTTCTTAAGCAGCCCAATCATTGGCTGGTGTTTGAAAGCTGCTGGGTCCTGCCCATCCCCGACATCACCGCTGAATTTTGGCAGCTGGTCTCTCTCTGCATGCAGTTACATTACATGACATTTTCACACACTAAGCAGCTCTGGCAAGTGTTAATATCGGCTCTGTGTGAAACTCCCTCTCCTCTGTCAGTGCCAATCAGTGCCATCTGCCATTGTCAATCAGTGCCAATCAGTGCCACCTGCCAGTGCCAATAAGTGCCACCTGTCAATGCCAATAAGTGCCACCTGTCAGTGCCAATCAGTGCTTCCAAATAGTGCCATCTGTCAGTGTCATTCAGTACCACCTGTCAGTGCCAGTCAGTGCTAATCAGTGTTTCCAATCAGTGCCACCTGTCAGTGCTTCCAATCAGTGCCACCTGTCAGTGCCAATCAGTACTGCCTAATATCAGTGCCAACCAATGCCACCTATCAGTGCCAGTGCTTCCAATCAGTGCCATCTGTCAGTGCCACTCAGTGCCCATCAGTGCTATCTATCAGTGTCCCCTATCAGTGCCCATTAGTGCTGCCAATAAATGCCCACGTGTGTCACCTATCAGCGCCCAGCAGTGCTGACTATCAGTGCTGCCAATCAGTGCCACTAAATGCTGCCAATCAGTGCTGCCTATCAGTGCTGACCAGTGCTGCCTATTAGTGCCAATCAGTGCAGCCTATCAGTGCCATTAGTGCTGCCAATCAGTGCCACCTATCAGTGCCAATCAGGGCCCATCAGTGCTGCCTATCAGTGCTGTCAATCAATGGGAATCAGTGCTTTCTATTAGTGCAAATCAGTTCCGCCTATCAGTGCCGACTATCAGGGCCAATCAGTGCTGCCAATCAATGCCCATGTGTGCCACCTATCAGCGCCCATCAGTACTGACTATCAGAGCTGCCTATCAGTGCCCATCAGTACTGACTATCAGAGCTGGCTATCAGTGCCCATCAGTGCTGACAATCAGTGCCACAAAATGCTGCTAATCAGTGCTGTCTATTAGTGCTGACCAGTGCTGCCTATTAGTGCCAATCAGTGCAGCCTATCAGTGCCATTAGTGCTGCCAATCAGTGCCACCTATCAGTGCCAATCAGAGCCCATCAGTGCTGCCTATCAGTGCTGCCAACCAATGGAAATCAGTGCTTTCTATTAGTGCCAATCAGTGCCGCCTATCAGTGCCAATGATTGCTGCCTGTCAGTGCTGCCAATCAGTGCACTGAGTGCAGGGATTCAGAGAGGAACTCAGCAGCCAGGCACATTGTCCATGGGTGGCAGTCTGGTGGGGCACAACTGAAATCTGTTGATGTTTATTCATTCCACATGCCAATCTTTAGTATAATAGGTAATCACCACACTGCTATTTACAATAAACTACTGGAGGTAAAATAAAAACGTTTTAGTAAAAGGCTTGTCGCTAAGCACTGTTATGTGTTCCCACCAGTGGCGGTGCATCCATTAAGGGCGCACTTCAAAAAAACACCCCCATCACTGCAAATCAGACGCCCGGCGTCCGAAAAGGGGCCGGACGCCAGAATAGGGGGTGCTATGCATAAATCTATCCATTTTACATATAGGGGGTGGTGTGACAGAGGGGGCGGCGCCCATGTGCCCCTAATGGATGCACCGCCACTGGTGGGAACACATAACAGTGCTTAGCGGCAAGCCTTTTACTGACACTTCTTATTTTTACCTCCAGTAGTATATTGTAAATATTAGTGTGGTGATTACCTATTATACTAAAGATTGGCATGTAGAATCAATAAACATCAACAGATTTCAGATGTGCCCAACCAGACCGCCCCCCCCCCCCCCCATGGACAATATGCCTGTCTACTGAGTTCATCTCCACATCCCTGCACTCAGTGCACTGATTGGCACTGATTGGAAGCACTTATTGGCAGCAATGACAGGCAGCAATGATTGACACTGATAGGCGGCACTGATTAGCACTAATAGAAAGCACTGATTGGCACTGATAGGTGGCACTGATTGGCACTAATAGGCAGCACTGGTCGGCACTGATAGGCAGCACTGATTTGCAGCATTTAGTGGCGCTGATTGGCAGCAATGATGGGCACTGATAGGCAGCACTGATAGTCAGCACTGATGGGCACTGATAGGTGGCACTCATGGGCATTGATTGGCAGCACCTATGGGCACTGATAGGCAGCACTGATAGGTGGCACTGATAGGCAGCACTAATAGGTGGCACTGACTGGTGACACTGATTGGAAGCAATAGCATTGATTGGCTGCACTGATTGGCACTATTAGGTGGCATCGGTTGGCACTGATTGGAAACACTGATTAGCACTGACTGGCAATGACATGTGGCACTGACTGGCACTGACAGAAGGCACTGAGTGGCAGTACTGATTGGCACTGATTGGCACTGACAGGTGGCACAGATTGGCACTGATTGGCACTGACAGGTGGAACTGATTGGAAACACTGATAGGCGGCACTGATAGGTGGCACTGATGGGCACTAAGTGGCACTGACATGTTGCACTAATTGGCACTGACAGGTGGCACTGATTGGCACTGCTAGGTGGCACTGATTGGCACTGACAGAGGAGAGGGAGTTTCACACAGAGTTGATATTGACGCTTGCCAGAGCCACTCAGTGTGTGAAACTGTCATGTAATGTAACTGCATGTAGAGAGAGACCAGCTGCCAAAATTCAGCGGTGATGAACACCAGCCAATGATTGGGCTGCTTAAGAAAGTGGGCGGGGCCACATACATGTAGCGGCCCGCCCGGACCCCACCCCATTGGCTAGTGTTTGATAGCTGCTGGGTCCCGCCCACCCCCGACATCAACTGAATTTTAACAGGTGGTCTCTCTCTGCATTCAGTTGCATTACATGACAGTTTCACACACTGAGCGGCTCTGGCAAGCGTTAATATCGGCTCAGTGCGAAACTGTCTCACAGGCAGCAGAGGCTGCACACTCATTGGATGCAGCCTTTCACAGAACTCCCACAGGCAGATCTTGGGAGACAGCTGCGGACGCCTATGGCACTGATGCGCAGTCATGTTGGAACAGGAAGGGGCCATCCCCAAACTGTTCCCACTGTTGGGAGCATGAAATTGTCCAAAATGTCTTGGTATGCTGACACCTTAAGAGTTCCCTTCACTGGAACTAAGAGGCCAAGCCCAACCTCTGAAAAACAACTCCACACCATAATCCCCCCTCCACAAAATGATTTGGACCAGAGCACAAAGCAAGGTCCATAAAGACATGGATGAGCAAGTTTGGGGTGGAGAAATTTGACTGGCCTGCACAGAGTCCTGACTTCAACCGATAGAACACCTTTGGGATGAATAAGAGTGTAGACTGTGAGCCAGACCTTCTCGTCCAACATCAGTGTCTGACCTCACAAATGCGCCTCTGGAAGAATGGTCAAACATTCCCATAGACACACTCCTAAACCTTGTGGACAGCCTTCCCAGAAGAGTTGAAGCTGTTATAGCTGAAAAGGGTGGGCCAACCCACTATTGAACCCTACGGATTAAGACTGGGATGCCATTAAAGTTCATGTGCGTGTAAATGCAGGAGTCCAAATACTTTTGACAATATAGTATATATATATATATATATATATATATATATATATATATATATATATATATATATATATATATATATATATATATATAAAGCAAGTATGTTTGAGCTTTGGGGTACACACCCTAATGCAAAAGGCTGTGCATGCCTATGTTGGGTACATTATACCCCTACCCATTCACCAAAAAAGTGTCAAACAAGTAAAAATGACAGGAGTCAGTTTTGACAATTCCTTTATTAAAAAAAGAAAAAGAAAAGTAAGGTGTCCTGTGATGTAAATCCATCTTCAATCACGGCGCCGACGGACTCGAAAAATAGAAAAGGAAAAAAGCTGCGCCTCAGTGGGAAGCGTCCCGCAGACTGCTGTCTGTTCGCAGTGACAGCTATTATATAGTCAAGGGCGGGGCCACCCGGAGACGTAACTGGGTGACCCCGTCCCCTTCTGACGCCATGTGACATCATGTGACATTTTACATTTTGACACTGGGTTCCCCTTAAAATCCACACCAGACCTGAAGGGCCTGGTATGGATTTTGGGGGGACCCCCACGCCATTTTTTTTTAAATGTTGGCGCAGGGTTCCCCTTAACCACCTCAATACACTTTGTTTTATATACTACACTGTACTGACTGAATATAGAGTCTACACTGAATATATAGTCTACACTGAAAGCAGAGTATATATATATATATATATATATATATATATATATATATATATATATATATATATATATATATATATATATATATATATATATATATATATATATATATTAGACTGTACAAATAATGTATCAAATACACTGCCAGCATGCCACTAAGCTGCCCAATCTCTCTTCATTCATTACAATATATACGGCCGCCGTGTAAGCAGTCTTATATAGTGCGGGAGGTGGACTGGGGTGGACTGGAGTGTGGGGTGTGCACCTTGCCTTTGGTCAATTATAACTCTCTCAGCAGACTGTGCTGTGATCGGCCAAAGCATGCTGGTCAGGTGCATAGATAAAAGTGGATTTTGCGAGCCACAATGGTACATTGCCTCAAATGTGGAAATCACCTAGCTGCCCGCGCAGAACACGTTTCATATCCCGTGCAATACAATGTATACAAAAGATACGCTGCGCTAAGGTGAAAATATCAATCTGGAGATTATTAATGCTTATGAGGTATACTGAAAATACTGCCTAAGCAGCTTATCCAGCCACAGCAAGGCACAAAGGATATATTCAAAAACAAGTGATTTTAAGGTGCAATGTGTAAATAATATACTAGATGTATACCATTAAAATAAGAGTAGCGATGACTAAACTACTAACTGTATATATAATGAATGAAAAATTATTATTTATATAATCTGAAATTTACCGCGTAAAAATATATAAATATATCACAGTGATAAGTGCAAAAATACAACAAAGTGCCAAGTGCCACACAATGAGTGTGAATATCAAATCCAAGATGTGATACGTGGTTATTAAAGTCCAATTTATGAAGGAAATGCACATAAAGTCCATAAAAACAGTTCATAAAAAATCCAACGTGCGTGTATTAATCTTAGTGCTTAGTGCTCAGAATTCCATGCTCAAGTGCCATCCAGTGACCCCCCCGGGGACAGCCGCTCACCTCAGAGCGTGCAACTCAGCTGTGAGACTGAGTCTAAACACGCTTATGAGCCATCCCATGGCTTAGTGATGGACTCCAGATACACAGTTTTCAGCAGCAACTCCACAGTTAGGAAGAAAGGAAAAGAAAAACTGGATAGTGTGATATCGTTTATAAATGTTTATTAGAATAAAAGCTCCCTACATTAGGGTACTCACATTTGCAAGGTGCGTGAGTGCACGAATCTGATAACAGTCCCCAAAGTTTGCCTCAAAGTTTGCCTGTCAGGAGGGATAAGCTGCGCATCACATCTCAGTGATCCCCCTGATGAAGACACGTGACCCTGTGTCAAACACGCGCAGGGGAGGGCCCAGGATGGAGCATGGAGCCTTTCACTCCACTGAGATGTGATGCACAGCTTATACCTCCTGACAGGCAAACTTTGAGGCAAACTTTGAAAACTGTTATCAGATTGGTGCACTCACGCACCTTGCAAATGCACATCTAGTATATTATTTACACATTGCACCTTAAAATCACTTGTTTTTATATGTATCCTTTGTGCCTTGCTGTGGCTGGATAAGCCGCTTATGCGGTATTTTCAGTATACCTCATATGCATTAATAATCTCCAGATTGGTCAGGTGCATGCTTTGGCCAATCATAGGACTCCAAGGCACTGCAATCTCGCAGTGCATTATGGGGCGTTCTGCGGCACTCAAATTTGCCACGAACGCCCCATAATGTTCGGTATTCACACCCGAGGTTTGAGTCGAACTTACGTGCGACTCGAACATCGGGCTTATCCCTGTTATGGACTAGGAGCCCTGGGCTCTTCTGGAAAAGTAGCACTGTTAGGGCTGGGCTCAGCCCTTCCTTTTCTGAGCTGGCCACTAAGCTGTCGGCTAATTGCCAGCTCCCATCTCTCTCCACAGTTACCCAGCTGTTGTTGATTCTGCTCGTCAGTCCTGCCTACTTAAAGCCGTCCAGCTCACTTGATCTCTGCCTTCGCCTTTGTCAACATCACAGAGACTTTCTCCTGCGTTCCTGTTGAAGACTTGCTCGGGTAACGTTCCTTCTGGCTCCTGATCCTGCTTGCTGTACTACTACATTTATCTCTGGCTCTCTGACATTTGCTTGGCTGACTACCCGATCCTGTTACTGAACTCTGGCTTGTTTTGACTACGCTTACTCTGTTTACCTTATTATTATTATTATTAAACAAGTGTGATTTAACTATACTTCTGTCTCGGTCTGATTCATGGTTCCTGATAAGCACAAACTTGAGGTAACTGCTTGCAGGAGTATATCCCCTCCTACTGTAGAACTGGTCCCAGCTCCACTACTCAGCAGGTCCTACCAGCCCTCCTGGCTGCTCTGGAGTTTTTTCAGGGTAGGGATGAGGGGGTGAAGCACACCGATGTCCCTCCAGAAAGCTGACTACATATGGCAGACTTTGCCCTTGTAGTGTTCCTCCTGAGTGTGCTACTCACACTGTCCTTTCATGCTCCCACCGCTCCCAGATGCTGGTTCCAATCAAACCACTATGCTGAAGGGATCCTTTCTGAGCCAGTTTGAGACTTCAGCCTGTAGCCCCCCTAGACCTAGAGGGCCCTCAAGGCCACCGACAGGCTCCTCAGCACTCCATCTCCATCTTCCACCCAACTCTCCTTGCCAGCATGACTCATTCATACTTAAGGCCTGGCTCAGCCACCCTGCCAGGCCCACTGCCTGGGGATTGGCCAAACTCCCTTGAGTATGCAGAACGACCCTCCTAGTCTTCACCCTTCAGTTTCTGGAAGTTTCTCCCAGAACCAGGGGGAAGCACCAGAGACTTGCCTGCATGAGTCACCCGGCCTAAACTCAATAAACCCTGACCCAGATTCCATGACTCTTGCTTAACCACTTCAGCCCCGAAAGAATTGGCCCCTTAATGACCAGAGCACTTTTTACAATTTGGCACTGCGCTGCTTTAACTGGTAATTGCACAGTCATGCAATGCTGCACCCAAACGAAATTTGCACCCTTTTTTTCCCACAAATAGAGCTTTCTTTTGATGGTATTTTATTGCCTCTGCGATTTTTACTTTTTGCAATATAAATGGAAATAGACAGAAAATTTTGAAAAAAAAAAAAGATATCTTCTACTTTTTGTTATAAAAAGAAATCCAATAAACTCAATTTTAGTCATAGGCCAAAATGTATTCAGCCACATGTCTTTGGTAAAATAAAATGTCAATTAGCATATATTTATTGGTTTGCACAAGAGTTATAGCGTCTACAAACTAGGGTACATTTCCTGGAATTTAGTCAGCATTTAGTTTATGACTGGCTGTCTCATCTCTTGAGGTGCTAAAAAGGCAGGGCAGTAAACACCCCTCCCCCCTAAATGACCTTATTTTGGAAAGTAGAAACCCCAAGGAATTTGCTGAGCACATTAAATATTTTATTTTTTAGGTGATTGAAAAATGACAAAAAAATTAACACAAAGTTGTCACTAAATGATATATTGCTCACACATGCCATTGGTATATGTGGAATTACACCCCAAAATACATTCTGAGGGGTACCACATGTGAGACATTTTTGGAGCCTAGCCGCGTACAGGACCCCAAAAACCAATCACCGCCTTCAGGATTTCTAAAGGCGTAAATTTTTTATTTTTTATTTCCCTCCTCACTGCCTATCACAGTTTCTAAGGTCATAATATGCCAAGATGGCACAAACCCCCCCAAATTACCCCATTTTGGAAAGTAGACACCCCAAGTTATTTGTTGAGAGGCATGTTGAGTCCATGGAATATTTTATATTTTGCCACAAGTTTTGGGAAAATGACAAACTTCTTTTTTTTTTTTTTTTGCAGAAAGTTGTCACTAAATGATATATTGCTCAAACATGCCATGGGAATATGCAGGGATGAGCCAAACTCCCTCTGCAGCAGAACATGCGAACAGGCAAATAATTCGGCAGAACACTCGAACACCGCTAAAGTCTATGGGACACGAACATGAATAATCAAAAGTGCTAATTTTAAAGGCTTATATGCAAGTTATTGTCATAAAAAGTGTTTGAGGACCTGGGTCCTGCCCCAGGGGACATGTATCAGTGCAAAAAAGGAAAATTTATTATCAAATACTTACTGTAATTTTCCTTGTGGTTTAACCCCGCCTCCTCTCCAATGCTATAGGACCCCATTCCCATAAATGAGTACTCACCACTAGCTACTGCGTTCCGTAACTAGCCTACTCTTTAACCAATGGGTGGGAACTCCGTCTGCCATGGAGTCCATCAGGAAAGGAAAATTACGGTAAGTATTTGATAATAAATTTTCCTTTTTCCTGACAGACTCCATGGCAGCATACGTGTGGGAAATAACTAGCCGACCACACGGGTGGGTATGCTGAATCAAACATAAATTTAATTTGTCCTATCAACTGATAGGATTCTCAAACCAAAGTTTACAGAGGACAATGAAGCAGGCTCAATACAGTAATGAGACATGAAAGTGTTTATAGAGGCCCACGAGGCCGCCCTGCAAATGGTGTCTGGGGCCACGTGTCGAGCTGCCGCCCATGAAGCCGCCATTCCCCAGGTGGAGTGAGCTGTCACCGCCTGTGGAGGAGCCAAGCCCTTCACCCTGTATGCTTGTTGAATAGTTTGTACAATCCAAGTAGCGAGTGTCCTAATTGAGGCTTTCTTTCCTTTATTGCTGCCCGAGTGTAAAATAAATAGATGGTCAGAACGTCTGAAGGGTAAGTCACTTTCAGATATTCTTTAATTGCTTCCCCTACATCCAGAGGATGAATCTCGGAGGACCCCGGAGACTTAAACGTAGGAAGGACTATCTCCTGATTATCATGGAACACCAAGGACACTTTCGGGTTAGAACCCAGCATAGGGATGAGAACTACCCGATCCGGGAAGAACGTCAGGAAGGGTTCTTCACAACCCAGAGAACCAATCTCAGAGACTCTTTTTATGCCATGTGACGGCTACTAGAAAGACAACTTTTGCTGAGAAGTCCTTGATAGAGAGCGGGGAAGGCCCGGTAGTACTGAGTCCGGAGATTGAGTCGAGGACAAGTGGAAGGTCTCATTTGGGGAATCTGGATTTCATTTGGGGCTTGAGTATTGAAGTTCAACGAAAAAATTGCCGGATTAACAGATCAGTTGCCCAAGAGGACCCAGAGAAGGCCGACAGTGCAGAAACCTGGACCCTAAGCGAGCTGATGGATAATGGTAGATCTAAGCCTGTTTGAAGAAAGCTGAGTACATCTTGCACCCCCGGGTGTCTAAAAGACCTGCCGCTAGAAGAGCAAAAATCCACAAATTTGGACCAAATTCTACTGTAGACTCTATTTGTGCTAGATCTTCTTGAACTCGTGAGGGTTGAGATTACTGTAGGAGCGCAGCCAAGCGAGATTAGCCTCTCCCTCTCAAGAACCAGACCATCAGTCTCAGTACTGCCAGACACGGGTGCAAGACTGACCCCTGAGAAAGAAGGTCCGGCCTGAGAGGGAGAGGCACCGGGTCCCTGAAGCTGAGTTGGACAAGGAGAGGGAACCAAGGCCTGTTTGGCCAGTATGGAGCTATTGTCAACACTTCGGCTGTTTCCGAACGGAGCCTCTGCAGAAATCTCACGATGACTGGAAGCGGCGGGAAGGCATATGCCTTGCTGAACCTCCATAGATCCGTCAGTGCGTCTGACCCGAAAGCCTGGCTGCAACGGCCTCTGGCGTAAAATTTCTCCAGCTTGAAGTTGTGGCGGGAGGCGAACAGATCTACCTCGGGGTTGTTCCCTAGTGACGAGACCCATCTGAACATCTCCATATGAAGGGACCACTCGTTGTTGTCCAGCTCGGTGCGTGAAAGGAAGTCCGCTTGAGTAGTCTGGACTCCTGGGACAAACACTGCCGAGATATTGCAAAGGTTCTTCTGTGCCCATGAAAGGATGGGCTCGACTTCCCGAAGGAGAGTGGGACTCCGGGTACCCCCTTGCCTCTTCACGTAGGCAACGGCCGTCGTGTTGTCCATCCTTAACAACACTGACTTCCCTTTCAGAAGGTGAGATAAGGATTGTAGTGCACACCAGGCCGCTCTGAGTTCCAGGACGTTTGAACCTGGGACTGGGAGGCAAAAATCCCATTTGCCCTGGGCGAGGTTCGAACCGCAGAGGGCTCCCCAACCAGTCCCGCTGGCATCGGTCGTGACCGTGATCCAGGAGATGGGGGCAATGGAGTGACATGCCAGGAGATTCTTGCGCTGAAGCCACCAAAAGAGACTGATCCTCATTGATGATGTCACACGGATGACTTGATTCTTGTCCCCTGTTCTCCACTGCTGCAGGAACCCCAATTGGAAGGGATGTAATCTCCACAAGGCCCACTTGACCATGGGAGTCGTAGAGACCATTGTGCCGACGATCTCCAGGCACTGAGAGGCTTTCAGGTGTGGGGTATGTAAAGCACGAGAAATTCTTTCCCGAACAACCGGAATTTTCTGTAGTGGAAGGGAAATAGTGCTTCTCATGGTGTCGAACTGAGCTCCTAGACATATTAGGCGTTGAGCTGGAATTAGATGACTGTTTGCTAAATTCAGGAGCCACCCGAAGCTGGACAGGGTGGAGATCACCTGTTCCCGGTGGGCCAGCAGCTGCTCCCTGCTTTGCGATAGTACCAGGAGGTCGTCGAGGTAGTGGTAAAGACGCACCCCCTTTAACCTTATGAGAGCCACCGTGGCTAAGAGAATTTTTGAAAAGACCCGGGGGGGACGTTGTCAACCCGAAGGGGAGGCAGATAAACTGTAGATGATCCTGTCCCACTTGGAAACGTAGATATTTGTGAAACCCCTCTTCTACTGGGACGTGGAAATAAGCGTCCTTCAAGTCGATGGAAATCATCCAATCGCCTGGCTGAATAGCTTGCTGAATGGTCGACAGAGTTTCCATTTTGAATTTCCCTTGCTCTATAAACTCGTTGAGGTAGGTCAGGTCTATAACCGGGCGCCAAGAGCCACTCTTTTTTCGAACTAAGAAGAGCGGGGAGTATACCCCCTGAAACCATTCGTCCCTCGGGACGTGTACCACTGCTCCCTGAGATTTCAAAAGGTCCGCGTAGGACAGTAGAGCTTGTTTTTGATCTTCCGACCGGGGCAGAAGAGTAGAGACCAATCTGGGAGGAGGAGTGCTGGAGAAGGTCCATCTGTGACCGGTCGAGACTGTTTTTATTACCCAAAAGTCTGAGATCGAGGCCACCCAGACGTGCCTGAAGAGGCGTAGCCGTGCCCCTACCCGACCCGCCTGGGCAGGCGCAATCTCAAAAAGACTTTGCCTGCTCGCGGCCGCTGGATGTCTGGCCTTTAGTGGACTTGCGAAAGGATGTCTGACCTCTGCTCCAGTTTTTCCTGAAGTCCCTGCCGGGCTTGTTTGAGCGAGCTTCCCTAGAGCGCCCTGGAGAGCGTCTTCTGAACTGAGGTTTTTTCCGAACCAAGAAGACGCCTATCTTGGGGGAGGAAGCCCGACCTGCCACCCGTGGCACGTGTTATGGCATCGTCGAGTTTGTTGCCAAACAGTGAAGACCCCTCAAAGGGAATCTTACACCAGGCCTGTTTGGAAACGGGGTCAGCAAGCCAAGGACGTAACCATAAGGCCCGCTTGGCCCTGACCGATGACAGCATAATCCGCGCCAATAGGCATATCAAATCAATGGATGCCTCCCCCAAGAAGAATATAGATAAAGGGATTTCGCGCATAAAATCTATCATAAAAATAGTAATCACATCTAACAATAATGACATATAAATAATGCGTGTGAGAGATGGCAAGTCTAAATAAAGTGCATCAATAAAAAAGACTGTGCTGGAAATTCATGTGTCACAATAAAAAATCACAATAAAATATCAAAAACGAAATCGAATAAATGTGCAAAAATACAAAACATGTGCAGTAGGTGTGCAAAACTGCAAACAGCGTAGTATAGGGTACTTCCAATAAATGGATATATCAGAAAAAAGTTCATAAAAATTACAATAAAAAGTTCATTCCCCAGTTGAAGTCATGAGCGGTGACGTAACGCGTAGGGCGTGGCAGAGAGCTGACTATACCGGAAGTCACGTAAGGAGGCGCCTCGGACGCCGCTCCTTCCTTTTTCATGTGAATTTGAACTGTTTTTATGTAAGAGACCACTTGTTTTTATACCCAATAAATTTACTTTCGAAATACTACACCATCAGAGGCCTCCTCTCTCCTCCCCCTCCTCCCACCGGGCTATCACAGCCTAGGTGGAAAAATTCCCAGTCTATTTTTATAGGTGCCTGACAGTAAGCAGAGGGGAATGCAGCCATCATTTGACCTAATCGTTACAACAAGGAAAGACATACATTGATGCCTGTTTTTTTCCTTCTCTGAGGTGAGAGTCTAGAGAGCCTAATTGAGCCGCCAGTCGTTTTATGAAGATTATCATTATTATTACCAACACTTTATCTCCATATTCATTTTTTCTGCAATCACCATTGTTTATGAACTTTTTATTGTCATTTTTATGAACTTTTTTCTGATATATCCATTTATTGGAAGTACCCTATACTACGCTGTTTGCAGTTTTGCACACCTACTGCACATGTTTTGTATTTTTGCACATTTATTCGATTTCGTTTTTGATATTTTATTGTGATTTTTTATTGTGACACATGAATTTCCAGCACAGTCTTTTTTATTGATGCACTTTATTTAGACTTGCCATCTCTCACACGCATTATTTATATGTCATTATTGTTAGATGTGATTACTATTTTTATGATAGATTTTATGCGCGAAATCCCTTTATCTATATTCATTTTTCGAGTGCCATGTGTACACTTGTCGATTTCGCTGCAGTCATTTCAGATATCATCATAAGAATCACCCACTTCAAGTCCTTTTTTATTTAACTCACTTTGTGATTGTCACCACATTCACTTTTGTCTCACTTAAGCGCGAAGGACCTTAGTATTTATATTCTGTCTCCCCCAAGAAGACTGCCACTAGCTTTAATTCTGCAGCTGCTGAACTTCCTGCTAGATCCTCCGAAACTCCTTTCAGGAAGGAGTCCACATTCTCCGTCCAAGCCTCCATGGCTTTTGACATGGCTGCTAGAGCCAAGGCTGGTTTACAGGCCGTGCCAGCCAGCCCATAAAACCTCTTCAAGTCCTGGTCGATCCTTCTCTCAAGACCCTCCTTGAAGGACACCGCATCCTCTAGGGGAAGTGTGACATGTTTAGCCAGACGCATTAAGGCTGCGTCTACAAGGGTAGCATTCTCCAGATACTTCACTTCTTCCGACTTGAAGGGATATAATCTGGAGGTTTTATTTGACATGGAGGACTTCCTGTCCGTCTTACTCCATTCCTCATCTATAATATCTTTCAGTTCAGAAAGGAGCGGGAAACTTGAGCGCTCTTTTCCTAGGTGTTTGAAGAATTTCTTCTGTTTAGCTGGGGGAGTAGCGGGATCCTCCCACTTGAGAGCCTCCTTGATTGCCTTAATTAATGGTGATACCATGTTGAAGTCAAAACCTCCGATTTCCTCTTCTTCCTGAGGATCATCATCTGAGGAATCAAGAGAGGCAGCGTAAGGCTGGGAAGTGCCCGGGTCTTCACAGGCCTCATCAGCCGGGGGGCCAGACAGTAAAGTAGACTGACTTAGCGTGTGGGGAGAATCCAACACTTTCAGGGATTGCTGTACCACACGTTTAACAAGAGATTCCAAACGCTGGTTCTCCGTCTCTGTTTCCCTGACCGCCCGGCATAGCACCGATCACACAGTGACTTGCCCTTCGGAACTCGCGTTCCACATCCCCAGCAGGCTCTTCGATCAGAACGGCTATCATGGCGGTGGGAGCGGTGTCTGGAGGAGGAATGAGAGCGTCTCCCCTGGTGGTGGCTTCTGGATGCAGAGTCTCGTCTGGATCTTGAGGGAGACTGGCGTTGTGGCCCGGCAAGGTCTTTGTCATTCTGGACCAAGATCTGAGGGTCCGATCTAGAAGGGCTGGAAGAAAAAACACAGTAGGGAAGGGGAAATGGCGGGACCAACATAAGATAACGCACACCAAAATGTGACTGACTTTCAACCCCTCCCCTCATAAGCACATACCTTGTGCGAGAGGGCTGGCCACTTAAAGGCGGTGAATTATCCATGACTTCCAGATGAAGGGCGATACAATACAGCTGGTCTGCAGAAAGAAAATGGCCTGGACGGGCCAAGGAACCAATAAGGAAAAGTCATCTGCCCCAAAACAAACATATGTGCACTTGCAACATATGAAAAACCACCTCATATTTGTTCATAGAAACAATCATAAAGGAAGATATTTCCTTCCCCCCCCCTTTTTTTTTTTAAATGGATACATAAATTGCATTTAACTATATTAAGTTCTTTTTTTTTTTTTAAATTTTAAAGGTAATACAATGTACACAAAAAACGGGCAGGCACTCACCTAGAGCTGACCAGAGCTGGGTATGGGAAAGACCGCTCCACTCCCATTCACTGTGAGGGAATTCCCACTGTGAGGGAGTCTATGAGCGGTGTTTAAAGCTCCCCGCCCATGACGTCACCGCCCACCACGCGCCTGCACCGTAGGACGGTGATCGTACTGCGCATGTGCGGTTTGCAGAGTACTCCGCCGTACTACGCATGCACGAGCCAAGCCTCGGTCTCGAGGAGGCTACAGCGCACGTGCGAACAGCGCGAACGGCCGCACCCGGAAGTGCTGAGGCGAGCTGGAACGCACCAGCACTCCAGCCGCCATGAGGGGCGAAAAAGGTCCCAAAAACGACCGCCTCGATCGTAACAAGAGCCGGGGAGACCTAGGGGGAGACAGA
This sequence comes from Lithobates clamitans, assembly GCA_037952925.1. NCBI lineage: Eukaryota > Metazoa > Chordata > Amphibia > Anura > Ranidae > Lithobates > Lithobates clamitans. The sequence continues at coordinate 41,553 of JBBGZY010001633.1, forward strand.
CTATACAGAGAAACACTGCCATGGAGACAAAAACTATGCTTCCGACCTTGCCAGCCGTTGATGCGCCCAGAAGTTTCGGGATACAGAGGCGAGCATCCCTCCACCAAAGGGGTAAACTTCAGCCTCTAAACGCTACTCGCCCGTCCATGGCTGGGCCCTGAGCTGCACCGCAAGAGGTATGCCATGATCTTGGAACCGTCCGACCTGGACGTGAACATCTTGTGTAGGTCCGTTGGAGGAGGACAAAAAAGGAATGCAGTAGCTAGTGCTGAGTACTCATTTATGGGAATGGGGTCCTATAGCATTGGAGAGGAACCCAGTTAACCCACACGTAGGCTGCCATGGAGTCTGTCAGGAAATGTTTTTTTAAAAATGGCCCTTTTTTCGGGAGCAGTGCTTTTTTAAATGCTTAAAGTGAAACAATAAAAATGAAATATTTCTATAAGATATATATAAATATCATGCCTGGAGGGTGTCTATAGTATGCCTGCAAAGTGGCGCATTTTTCCCATGTTTAGAACAGTGCCACAGCAAAATGACATTTCTAAAGGAAAAATTGTCATCTAAAACTGATCGCGGCTGTAATGAATTGTCGGGTATCGGCAATATATATAAAACTCATTGAAAAAAAGAGCATGGCCCCCCCCCAGTCCATTACCAGGCCCTTTGGGTCTGGTATGAGTATTAAGGGGAACTCCGAACCAAATTTTTTTTAAAAAAGTGCGTGGGGGTCCCCCTAAAATCTTCACCAGGCCCTTCAGGTCTGATATGGAAATTAAGGGGAACCCTGCGCCAAATTAAAAAAAATGGCATAGGGGTCCCCCCCAAAATCCATACCAGACTCTTCAGGTCTGGTTTGAAATTTAAGGGGAACCCTGCGCCAAAATTTTAAAAAAATGGCGTAGGGGCCCCCCAAAATCCATACCAGACTCTTATCTGAGCATGCAACCTGGCAGGCCGCAGGAAAAGAGGGGGGACAAGAGAGCGCCCCCCCAAACCGTACCAGGACACATGCCCTCAACACGGGGAGGGTGCTTTGGGGTCTGACCCCAAAGCACCTTGTCCCCATGTTGATGGGGACAAAGGCCTCATTCCCACAACCCTTGCCCGATGGTTGTGGGGGTATGCGGGCGGGTGCTTATCAGAATATGGAAGCCCCCTTTAACAAGGGGACCCCCAGATCTTGGCCTCCCCCTGTGTGAATTGGTAATGGGGTACATCGTACCCATACCATTTCACAAAAAAAGTGTCAAAAATGCTAAAAAAAGACAAGAGACAACTTGGGACAAGTCCTCTCTCGCCCCCCTCTTTTCCTGTGGCCTGCCAGGTTGCTTGCTCGGATAAGGGTCTGGTATGGATTTTGGGGGGGACCCCTATGCCATTTAAAAAAAAAAATTGGCACAGGGTTCCCCTTAAAATCCATACCAGATTCTTCTGTTAAGGATTTTGGGGGGACTCCTACGCCAATTTTCTTTTAAATTTGGCGCAGGGTTCTTCTTAATTTCCATATCAGATCTGAAGGGCCTGGTATGGATTTTAGGGGGACCCCCACGCAATTTTTTTTAAAATTTTGGTTCAGGGTTCCCCTTAATATTCATACCAGACCCAAAGGACCTGGTAATGGACTAGGGGGACCCATGCTCTTTTTTTCAATGAGTTTTATCTATGTTGCCGAGACCCAACAATTCATTACAGCCGCGATCAGTTTTAAATGACAATTTTTCCTTTAGAAATGTCTTTTTGCTGTGGTACTGTTATAAACTGTTATAAACACGGGGAAAATGCGCCACATTGCAGGTATACTATAGACACCCCCCCAGGCATGATTTAAAGGAATATTTCATTTTTATTGTTTCACTTTAAGCATTAAAAAAAATCACTGCTCCTGAAAAAAATGTCCGTTTAAAAAAAAAAAAAAAATTTGCATTGATTTATATATTTTTACATAAAGTTGTCAATAAATTATATATTGTTCAAACATGGCATGGTTATATGTAGAATTACACCCCAAAATACAATCTGCTGCTTCTCCTGAGTATGGGGATACCACATGTGTGGGACATTTTGACAGTATAACCGAGTACAGGACCCCGAAAGCCAATCATCGCCTTCAGGCTTTCTAAGGGCGTAATTTTTTTATTTCACTTCTCACTGCCTATCACAGTTTCGGAGGCCATGAAATGCCAAGATAGTACAAAACCCCCAAATGAGCCTATTTTGGAAAGTAGACACCCCAAGCTATTTGCTGAGAGGCATGTTGACTATTTTGCAGATCTCGCTTTTTGCCAAAAAAATTTTGAAAATTGAAAAAAAAAATAAAAATTTATTTTCCTTTCTTTATTTTCAAAAACAAATGAAAGCTGCAAAATACTCACTATGCCTCTTAGCAAATACCTTGGGGTGTCTACTTTCCAAAATGGGGTCATTTGGGGGGGGGGGGGGGTTGTGCTATCTTGACATTTCAGGGCTTCCGTAACTGTGATAGGTAGTGAGGAGTAAAATTACCATTTTACGCACTTAGAAAGCCTGAAGGCGGTGATTGGTTTTTGGGGGCCTGTATGCAGCTAGGCTCCCAAAAAGTCTCACACGTGTGGTATCCCCATACTCAGGAGAAGCAGCAAAATGTATTTTGGGGTGTAATATAAAAAAACATGGCATGTTTGAACAAGATATCATTTAGTGACAACTTTGTGTAAAAAAATGTTTTTTTAAAAGCCTTTACAGGTTACAACTTTAAATTTACAGTGGAGGTCTACTGCTAAAATTACTGCCCTCGATCTGACGTCTGCGGTGATACCTCACATGCATGGTGCAATTGCTGTTTACATACGACACAAGACCGACGCTTGCGTTCACCTTTGCACGTGAGCACAGGGGGACAGGGGTGCTTTTTTCTTTCTTTCTTTTTTTTTTTTTATTATTATCTCAGGGAATGTAAATGTCCCCTATGATAGCAATAAGTAGTGACAGGTACTCTTTTTTGAAAAAATTGGGGTCTATTAGACCCTAAATTTCTCCTCTGCCCTCAAAGCATCTGACCACACCAAGATTGGTGTGATAAAATGCTTTCCCAATTTCCCAATGGCGCTGTTTATATCCGGCAAAAAAAGTCATGAAATACTTGTAGCTTCCGGTTTCTTAGGCCATAGAGATGATTGGAGCTGTTCATGTCTCCGATCAGCTCTATGGTCAGCTGGCGGAACGACCAGCTGCATTCTCGGATTCCCTGATGGGACAGGAGAGAAAAACATGGAAGACGGCGGGAGGGGGGTGGGATGTTCCCTCCTACTACTTGTAAAAGTAGTCTAGAGGCTAATTAGCCCCTAGAATTGCTTTTACTTGAAAGCCGACCGATGGCTGAAAAGAATGATACCAAGATGATACCTAAACTTGCAGGCATCATTCTGGTACAACCACTCAAAATCCACCAACATACCAGTACGTTGCTGATCCTTGTTGGGCATATATTGTAACACGGGGGGCGTAACTAGAACCTTCAGGGCCCTGGTGCAAGAAACCATGACGGGCCCCCTGACCCCATCTCAAGGCCCTTTCCATCGGTCCCAAAGCCCTTCCCACTGATCTCAGAGCTCTCACGAAGGACATTTCTCCTCAATTCTTGTTCAAGTAATGAAGTGGAGACTCAGACTGCTTTTCTAAAATTTTTGGTTTGGTTTTAAACCTCCAGAGTGCCAGCTTACATTCTTCTTCAAAGCTCAAACAGGAAATCTGGAATTTGTGCTGTCAGTATGAGAAAGGTGTACCACACCCCATGTAGGAGCTGTAGGTTAAAGGGATGCCGCACCCTGCACAGCCAGGCACACCGAATCTTCACCAGCACAGAGAACAATCCATAGCTTTGTTTTTTTTTGTGTTTTATGAGGAAATTGAACGTGGATAGAGATTGGGAATTATGGGATGCCAACTTAACTTCAAACTTCAGGGACAACTTCCTTAAAACAGTCTCTATATAAAGTCTCTATGCAGCTCCAACACTTCCTCCAGCACACACTTACTTGATTCCCAGCTATGTCACTCTGTGGTGATTGTAGCAATAGCCCATTACAGGTAGAGACTCACACCCAGCACTTTTTTTTTTCGGGGGGGAAACAACCATACACCCCCACCCCCAAGCGCCCCCCCCCCCCCGCTGTTTGCCAGTTGGTCCGGCACATACCCCCTTGTGGCGGGTGGCAGGCAGTGTGGTGCAGCGGCTCGGCTCCGAGTGCTCTCCTTCATGGTGGCTTTCAGCCCCTCCCCCTCCTTCTCCTAGGCATCCAATAGGATCACCTGTCCTTTCAGCCAATTGGGTGACCGGTGTCGAAACCCGTATCCTGGTTGGCCGGGAGGAGGATCAGTGTTACAACAGCGAACACTTTCAGAGCACTTCCTCTCTGTGGTCCCTGATCCTAGCACCATCTCTTCAGGCTCTACCATCTCTCCTGGCTGCAGCAGCCTCTTTCCTAGCCCTCCAGACTGACTTCTCCAGCACAGTCCTTCAAACTGACACTCACCAGCTTACCCAGCTGACTCTCAGGAGCTCTCCCATACCTGCTGACCTGCTCCTGCTGTCCTCTATCCTTGCTCCTGTGCCTCCAGGAAGGGCTTACTCTTTGTGTTTTCAGCAGAATCCTCCAAACACTGGAGCCCCAGTCCAAGGTCACCCACCCCCCCCCCCGACTAGGGGGCACCCTACAAGGGCTAACAACAGCCTCCTCGGCACTCTATCTTTCACCTGACTGCTCCTGCTGGCATGTCTCATGCCTATTTATGAGGCAAACCTGCCCCCTGCCAGCCCAGTTTGCTGGGGATTGGCTGAGACCCTCATAAAGATTCTAAACAGCCCCTCCTCACCTCCACCCTTAAGCTCTAGAAGTTTCTACAATGTTCTAGAAGTTTCTACAACCTTCTAGACCAGGGGGAGGAACCAGAGGAGTTGTCAGGATGAGTCATCCAGCCTGACCCAAAGTAACCCTGACCCAGATTACACAGTCTAGGTGTAGCCCTGAGCTAACTATGTTTTGGTTACTCTAACACAGGGATCCTCAAACTACGGCCCTCCAGCTGTTGCGGAACTACACATCCCATGAGGCATTGTAAAATTCTGACATTCACAGACATGACTAGGCATGATGGGAATTGTAGTTCTTGAACAACTGGAGGGCCATAGTTTGAAGACCCCTGCTCTAACAAAAGCCTGTCTACATCTAGCATACAATAGAGGTTGCAACAAATTTTAGTGGCAAAAGTCCAAGCTCACCAGTCACCTCTGTGACTTCCTCATTGTGGGCTTTGGCTTTCAGGGAGGCAAACCTGAGGAGAGATTGTGTACGATGGGCTGCCCATAACTCTCTGGGCTGGTGGTAAAACACTTATGTAGCACTACCCCTGTAGGAGTCGCTAGTGTCCTGGGTCCTTGGCTTGTGTTTAATGTTGTATTAGGAGTTGATAACTGGGATAGGGTAGGGAATTATGGGATGCCCGACTTGAAATATGTCCAGAACTATGAACAAAAGTACAGTTCATCCTTATTTACACAAAAGTCCTCTTTTCCTTCCTCCTGCACAAACTTGGTTTCAGCACAGCACCTGCTGTTCACTCAGGTGGGAACTAACAGTTTTGTTGTTAGTTTGGCAAAGGCCTATTACATGCAGGAACTCTCAGTCCCTTGACAAAGTAGTGCAGAGTGAGCAAACAGCATAATATTCATTCTTCTGCTTCCCTGTGGTCACTGATACCAGCTACACTTGGTTGCAGAAAAATGCTAGCCTGCCTGGCTGCCACCAGCTGCACCCGGCCTCCCTTTCTCCCAGTCCTCCTGACTGACTTTCTGCCCAGTCCTGCCCGACTGGCATACACTCATGGAGATCTCCTAGGGCAAGGATAGATGAAGATTTGTCACTATGTGGTCTTCCAGAGAGGCCTGCTGCAGATGGCAGGCTCTCCCCTTGTCTGTCCCTGCACAGTTCTGATCTACTCACTGTCTCTGTTTGCTCCTTCCCTCTGCCTCTCCGGCATGGATCCTTTCACTGCCTTCTGAGTCAGGATCCTTCCAGGCCAGCTTTCCTGAGCCCCTGGCCTGAGTTACCACCCCTTCCCGGCAGGGGTTTCCCCAAGGGCCACCGACAGCCTCTCCTCAGCACTGCTTCTCCATCTTCCACCCGACTCCCCTGCTGGTATGGCCTATGTCTATTAATGGGGTTGTCTCAGTCCTCTGCCTACCCAATTCTGGGGACCCAATAAACATTAATGTCAGCCCTTCCTAACCCCTACCCTATAGTGCTATAAGATTCTTCAACCTTCTAGAAACCATGGGGAGGGACCAGGGAGCTGCCAAGAGGAGTCATCCAGGCCGGGCCTCTAGTAACCCTGACCCAATTTAATGACCCATAAATATGCTTTTTTTCTACTCTCACACTAGTAGCATACACTAGAGGGTGCTATACTCACCTCTCTCTAAAAAGCAGCCGTGTCCCCATCGTCTGGAAAAACAAAAATGGGTCCTGCACCCAGGAGCAAGGGCATCCCATAAGCAAAAATGGAAGGGGAAAAGGGAAATAAACCTGGAAAAGGGCTTTGTACAAATAAAGATGGGGTATCAAAAATAGATGATTTATATATTTTCTTTCAAAAACAGAAACCATATACATAATGTGTACATCCTGACTACAGATCCCTGTAGGTAGAAAGATCTGTCAATGTCAACATATGTACATGTTTTCTGGAGCACCTTCCCCAAAAGAGAAGCCCTCCCAGCATGACTGTAAGAATAGCAGGAACAGTCCTAAAAGTCCAGAACTAGGCAGGACGACAGCCGTTCATGATGGTCCTGCAAGAAACAGAAGAAAATACATCCTCACACTAAACTAATTATCTGTACATTCTGCTAACATGGGGTTATAATCCTGTTAGCAAAAAAAAAAAACTTTGTACATAAAAGTTTCTAAAGGAGGAGCCCCTTCATAGTAGTGATGCCACATGACACTAGGCCTCACCCAAGGATCTTCTTCAGGAGAACATCACTGAAAGCAGATTAGGGAACTAGTCCACAAGAAAGGAATTTAAGGGGTAGCAGACCCTTGGTTGCAGCTAGAGTTGGGTGAACAGTTTGAGCCAAGCAAAATTTTGGCCTGAACATCGCCTGTTCGGTGAACACCCAAATTTGCGGGGCGCTCTGCATGATGTTTACTCGCCAAGCACCCTACAATGCACTGCGTGCCGCACAGTGCATACTAGGGCCCTGATTGGCTTTAGCAATGCATCTGACCGCTGGTCAGGTGCACAGCTTCACCTAATCAGTGCACAGAACACTGTCAGAGCCATGATTGGACAAAGTCATGACGACTTTGCCCAATTATTTCTCAGTGCTCATAGTCCCACCCCACACTATAAAAGGTTCCTTTCCACGGGAAGCTTTTGCAGTGTGCTGTTGGAGTGGAGATAGATAGAGCAGGGTTCAGTTTGCTACTAGCGAGTTAGTGTGTTATTGCAACTTAGAGTGTAGAGTGTTAGTATAGTGTGAGTATAGTTTGAGTATAGTGTGTCAATATTGTGTAGTTTCAGTGTAGTGTGTTAGTGTAGTGTTTCAGTATAGTGTGAGTATAGTGTAGTGTGTCAGTATAGTGGGATTATAGTGTAGTGTGTCCTTCCTAGGTCCACAAACACAAGACCAATGTTTTGGCTATAGCGCGGTCGGCAAGTGGTTAACCACTTCCCGCCCACCATATAACATATGACGTCCAATAGGATAAGCCGCCACCAGGGATGCCCACCCATGGCCATCAGGGATGCCCACCTGGGACCACCAGGGAATGCCCATCCAGGAACACCAGGTAAGCCCACTAGAGCCCACCAGGGATGTAAATCATTGCCCATTAGGATGGCACTCTGTGCCCATCAGTGATGCCTGCCAGTGCCTCCCAATCAGTGCTGCCTTTCAGTGCCATCTATCATTGCTGCCCATCAGTGACCACCAGTGCCGCCTATAAGTGCCCTCCAGTGCCACCTATCCGTGCCTATCAGTGCCACCTGTCAGTGCACATCAGTGTTGCCTATGAGTGCCCATCAGTGCCACCTATGAGTGACCATCAGTGCCACCTATCAGTGCCCACCAGTGCTGTATATCCATGCCACCTATCAGTGCCCATCAGTTCTGCTTATCTGTGCTGCATATAAGTGTCTCATCATCAGTGCCTCCTCATCAGTGCCAATCAGTACTGCCTCACCAGTGCCCGTCAGTACAGCCTCATTAGTGTCCATCAGCGAAGGAGGAAACTTTTTTTTTTTCAAAATTTTTGGTCCATTTTTATTTGTAGTGCAAAAAAAACAAACAAATCCAGTAGTGATCAAATACCACCAAAAGAAAGCTCCATTTGTGGGGAAAAATGATAAAAATGACTTTTGGGTACAGCATGGCATGACCGCGCAATTGTTATTCAAAATGTGAGAGCGCTGAAAGATGAAAATTGGTCTGGGCAGGAAGGTGTATAAGTGCCCTGTATTGAAGTGGTTAAATGGTTTACTCAATAAAAATGAATAGAGTAACACAGTAATACGGCTCTGTGTACAGCCTGCCACTTTTCTTTATGGGACTATATGTCCCTGGAAGTCATATCCAAGGACAAAACTCTAACCACATGAGACCATGCAGGTGCTATGGAGCCCAGAAGCACAGGGGCTCTAATAAGTGATGGGCTCAGACGAGTTCGGGATTGTAGTCCCAACCCACCTGAGCAATCCCGCTTGGAAGCTGACACTGCACAACACCAATCATAGGCAGTGAGGCATTTCCTGGTCCACAGCCCTGACTAGGCTGCTCCTGATTGGCGGTATCCAGTAATGGCTTCCTGGCGGGATTGCTCAGGTGGGTTGGGACTACAATCCAGAACATGCCTGAGCCCATCACTAGTCCTAATGCCATCTACTGTAAGTACTCAACAAACTAAGCAGGTAGCAATAGCATTGTAAAAAAAAAATATACAATAAATGTATTTATTTATTTTGGAATATCTACAGAATACTATAAATACAATGTATTACTAAAAACATCACTCTTGAAATAGAGAGTAGGGCACATGCACATGGCTGTAAAAAAAACTCTGCATTACCATCAGTACGGCATTGTTCTAGTAATGAAGGATGTTAGTGTAGCGCTACCCCCTTAAGGGTCTCTGGATTTTTGGGTTCTCCCTCACATACACAGCCAGGCAACAGGAATTTATCAGCACTCCCTCAGACTTCAAGAACCAGTCCAGAGTGTTGTGTTTTGTTTTTAGTTTATTACAGAATGAACTTGGATAAGGAAGGGATGGTATGGGATTGCCCAGAACTGTAACTTGAATGCAAACTGAGGACTTAGGTTCCCCAAGCAAGAGATGTAGGATAGCTGTATTGGCTTTAAGGCTCCAATCTGTCCCTTAGTAGCAAGCAAGCTGGGTACTGCACCTGGCTGATTCTCCTCTAGGCTCTGGGGTGTATTGGTTGAAGTTACTTACTCAGTCCCTTAGATGAATCCTGTGGCACATGTGACTGCTAAACAGGCCTCCTGCTGGACAGGTCCCAATGGCTCCCAGGATGGCTTCAGCTAGGCCTACCTGAGGCTGAAAGGATGTGATGCTTCAGGTGATTCTCTCTTTTCTACAGGCTCCTTCCTTCTGCCCAGGGGCAGAGCCCGCCAGCAAAAGAGTCCCATGCAGGCAACTGGACCCTGGGCTCCATTTCCCACATGGCCGGGCTCCAGAATATTCATGGGCTATCTCTCCACCTTTGGGGCCATCCCCACCCAGGGATTGGTGGAGACTCCTTAAATATTCAGGCCTAATCGCTGCTCCTCTGCCCTCTAAATTCTATAACCTTCCAGCAGTTCCAGAAGCCATGGAGAGGTAACAGAGACTCAGCCCTTGGAGCTCTGCCAGCTAACTCTAAACAAATAAACCCCGGCTCCACTGTCTACAGAGCCCAACTAAATTTTCCTACACTGTACAAGGAGGGAGCTACACTAGGTGGCTGGAGCCACCTGAGTCATTGGTGCAAAGGATGCTAAGCAGAAAGAGCTGCTGTCTGCAAGTTATTTGGCAATGAAGGACAATAGGCTACAGGAGCCCCCTGTGTCCTTGTAACGAAAGGCGTTAGGCAGCAGTAGCCACCTATGTCCTTGCAGCAAAAGACACTAGGCTGCAAGAGCCACTAGCATCCTGGCAACAGGACATGTCCCAGCAACAAATAGAAGTCATATAGCACCCCAGAAGAAGTGCTCGGTCTGTAGCACGAAACGCATCAACATTTTGATGCCATAGACGCAGGTGACCCCCCTCTCATGTGCCCCTTTGTGGACTTTATCGCTGACAGCGCAGTATTACATTGTATGGACATTTCCAGCAACAGCGCCAACATGACTCACTGAATCAGCGCCATCTATTGGTTGTACAGCAGTGGAGTAAGCACGTCACCTAACCTAATACTCTCGGTATCAGCGCCTCCCAGGGTTCACGGTGGATTTCCTGCAACACAGCAAGAGATACACTTGGACGTGTGTCCATCTCGGCAAACAGGATGTATGCAGACCTGACCCGTGGTGCGAAGCGGCCGCTGATCCGGTGCAACTAGAAGTCGGGTGAGAGTTAGAATGTGCTAAGCCCCATCCAACATTGGATGTCCATGTGCTTTCTCCATTCAGCCTAATAGCTTTGGTGGCTTAGAGACAAGTAGGATACAGCGACCTATGTCCTTGCAACAAAAGACACTAGGCTGCAAGAGCCACTAGCGTCCTGGCAACAGACATGTCCCAGCAACAAACAGAAGTCATATAGCACCCTAGCAACCAAAAGGGTACATTTGTGTTATATGCTGTATGCATGCATACCTCCCAACATTTTGAGATGGGAATGAGGGACACCTACTATAAAATGTATGTAGGCATAGGACACGCCCCCTGCCACACCCCCTTAAAGGAGAATTAACCACAAAAAAAGGTTAATTAAATCCATACAGGCTTTTTTTTATCACTACTATTCTTTTATATTGGCTTTTGGAATTTACAAATGCAGCAATTTAGAATTTGGGTGAAAGGTTTAGCTCTGGGAAAAACTTTTGAAAGATAAAAAGTGCATTTTATATACAACTATATGGATCAGACCAAAATAAGGGACAAATGAGGAGGAAAGAGGGACAGAGGGACATTGTTCCAAATCAGGGACAGTCCCTCCAAATCAGGGACAGTTGGGAGCTATGTGCATGTAAACATTAGCACATGTATAAACATTAACAAGTGTGTACAGTGTATAGACAAGGTTTTAAGCAAGGTTTTGTGGCAGTAACTGCACACCCATACATATGAGCCCTATGAGAGACACATGCATACATATACACTATATTGTCAAAAGTATTGGGATGCCTGCCTTTACATACTGTACACATGAACTTTAACCACTTCAGCCCCGGAAGATTTGGCTGCTGAATGACCGAGCCATTTTTTTGCGATTTTGCATTGCGTCGCTTTAACTAACAATTGCGCGGTCGTGCGATGCTGCACCCAAACAAAATTGACGTCCTTTTTTTCCCACAAATAGAGCTTTCTTTTGGTGGTATTTTATCGTCTCTGAGGTTTTTATTTTTTGCGCTATAAACAAAAAAATAGCGAAAATTTTGAAAAAAAAACACAAAATTTTGTACTTTTTGCTATAATAAATACCTCCTTTTAATGACATCCTAAAGTCTGAGGATTTTGAGGGAAAACCCCCCAAAAAAATAACTGTCAGCCTGGCAGATCAGGAAAGGAGGGGAATGAGCGAGCGCCCACCCCCAGGACCATACCAGGTCACATGCCCTCAACATTGGGGGGGGGTAGGTGCTTCTGGGCGGGGGGGCTCTGCTTGGTGGTTGAGGGGCTCTGCTGGCATGGGGCGTATCGGAATCTGGAAGCCCCCTTTAACAAGAGGGCCCCCAGATCTCGCCCCCCCATGTGAATGAGTATAGGGTTATACCCCTACCCATTCACTCCAAAAAAAAGTGTAGTGTTACAAAAAACAAAGAGACGGTTTTTGACCAATCCTTTGACATTGAAGAATGTCCCCCGTCATAGCTCCAAGGTGTATTCTTCCTCTGGTGATGTCTTCTTCCTCTGGTCTTTTTCAACCACTGTCTTCTCCCTCCATTGATGTCTTCTCCCTTCACTGATTTCTTCTTCTTCTTCTTTCTCTGCCACCACTGCCACCAACCCCCTCAAAATAAAATAAACAATACTGCTCCAAAGCTGACTACTGTGGTTAGTTCAGCTACGGTGTCTGCAAGTTCTCATATAGCTATGGTCTGGTACAGTCTTGGGGGGCCCACTCCGTTTTGTTTTTTGTTTTTTTCCATTTTTGCGTAGGGTTCCTCCTCAAGATCCATACCAGACTCTAATTTTTTTTTTTAGAAATTCGGCATGAGGATTTCTCAACACCAGAAGCAAAGGAATTGTTTTGATTGGTCAAAGGACAAGCCGCAATCATCTCAATGTCGGATCCCATTCCCTGAAGTTGGACATGAAGTCACAGGACAAAGTCGGATAGGATCAGTGGGAACATAGCCTCGTACACACGATCGGATTTTCGGCAGGGAATTGTGTGATGACAGACTGTTTACCTAAAATCCGACCGTTAGTACGCTCCTTCAGACAATTGTTGTCCAACTTTCGGCCAACAAATGTTGGATTGCAGGCTAGTAAATTTTTGACGGACAACGATCTGATCAGATTTTCGTATCGTTTGTACACAAGTCCGTCACACAAAAGTCCAAAGTACAAACATGCATGCTTGGAATCAATGCTCACCAAACACGACATTATCAGAAGGTGCCCAAAGGCTGGCACTCAAGAGCAGAAATTCCACGTAGTACATCACTATGTTCGTGTTTGTTGGCCGACAATTGTGTACCGTTTGTATGCAAGACAAGTTCACGGCACATGCCCTTCGGACAAAAGTCTGACGCTTTGTTGGCCAACCATCCGATCGTGTGTACGAGGCTTACGGCTTGGTTCACAGCTGAGACAGATGCGGCGGCTCGCAGCAGGGTCCAGTTAGGGTTGCCACCTCATCCCTTTAAAACCAAACACATATGAATTACACAGGTTCTGTGGCTGATAAAGGTTGTAATTAAACTCACTTGGTGCCTTATCTGCATTACATTAGTTTCAGAACCTGTGCAATTAATATGTGTTCGAGTTTAAAGGGATGAGGTGGCAACTCTAGGTCCGGTGCGTCCCTGTTCTCCATTTCAGGGATGAATCAGGGCCAAATTTATGCCTGAATTCTGCCCTGAAATGGAGCCAAAGACGCACAGGACCCCTGTGCAAGCAGCTCCGCAGATATGTGAACCGGCTCCATAGAGAGCCGGTCACAATCTCCTGTCATGCAAATTGGATGTGGAGAAACCCGCATCCAGTTCGCACTAGTGAGAACCCAGCCTTATAGTTGCAATGGGTGGGCCAACTGAATATTGAACCCTACAGACTAAGCTTGGATTCACACCTATGCATTTTTTAGTGCTTTTTGCATTTTGCAGATTTGCACAACAGAACGTGTTCCATAAGAAACCATGTTAAATGGACTGCAGTGTAAATCTGCAAAAAGCACTAAAACTGCATAGGTGTGAATCCAGCCTAAGATTGGGATGCCATTAAAGTTCATGTGCGTGTAAAGGCAGGCGTCCCTATACTTTTGACAATATAGCGTATATATTATAAGACCTAGAAACCAGTCTGGCAGAACATTGTGCTGGGTTATAGGGTTAACCTTAGCAACATCAACACCAGTAATGAATCAGATACTCACTCACTGGTTCAGGGATGTGTTAGAGAAGGTGGATCCTCACATTCAGTTTGTCTAAGGCAGTGTTTCTCAACTCCAGTCCTCAAGGCGCACCAACAGGTCATGTTTTCAGGATTTCCACTATTTTGCACATGTGATTTGATCAGTTTCACTGCCTTAGTAATTACCACAGCTGTTTCATCTGAGGGAAATCCTGAAAACATGACCTGTTGGTGCGCCTTGAGGGCTGGAGTTGAGAAACACTGGTCTAAGGTACAATGACCACCTGACATCAAGAAGGTAAGAAAATGTTAGACCTGGATCCAAAACTGTATTTCCATGTGCTTTGGCTCCCTCCTTCAATAAAGTCTGCTTACCCTCCATCCAGCCACCCCCATGGAACCAAATCAAGCTTTGTATATTATATCAAGCTATACCACTCCAGCAAATAGTAAAAGTTAAAACCTTTTGCTTGTGATAATGGAGGGGTGGTGCTGAGTTGGTCTAGAGAGTAGGATTATCCCACATGTATAAACCTTTTGCTTGCAACCTTGTCCCTACATCACCCTCTCCACATTACATACCCATTTGCAATTTATGGCCATAAAGTTCCATTCAGATTTCAATAACTATCTCTGAAACAGTTGATTTTCCTCTACTGATTACTCGTTAATGACAACCTAAATTAATGATGGAACTTCTACATTGCTACAGTCTGATGTACAATACTATGGTGCCGCTTGTAAATTTACTTTGGAGGAGAGTTTTGCTAAACACTGTGCAGGGGAGTTGCTAGGTGGCAAAAAGACCAGGGGCTTCAGCCCGAAGTCCAAGGGGTGGGCGGTAGTGGTGTGGGGTTTTTTTGGCTTGGCAGTGTGGTTGTGTGGCGCGGGTAAGCTCACTTGCTGCCTGGCTTACCAGTGCCCTTACACACACACTGACCTACCTACCTGACATGCACTGACCTACGTGACATACTTGACATCCACTGACATATCTGACATCCACACACTGACCTACCTGACTAGGAGACAGACTTCACGTGTCTTGCAGCAGCAGCTCAGCCGTGGCGTGCGAGGCAGCCAGAGAAGAGGAGGAGAGCCGCCCGCCTGAGTGGGGATCGATGTGGCGCAGCGGCCGCATTCTAATTCCAGCCTTCTGGAGCCTGCAGCGCCTATGATGGACGTCACATGTCCTGCGATCCCGCCATTGGACCAGTGGGAGGTCCATCATAGGCGCTGCAGGCTCCAGACTGCGGGACCTGCTATGTGACTCGGCCGCCCCCCCTTCATGACCGGGTCATTTTTTTGCGATATGGCACTGCGTTACTTTAACCCTTTCATGCCTAAGCCTATTTCTGACATTTGCTTACAAGTTAAAATCTGTATTTTTTGCTAGAAAATTACATAGAACCCCCCAAACATTGATATATTTTTTTTAAATAAATGGAATTTTTAGACATGTGATATTGCCTTTTCATCTATGTTTGCATCACCATGCTAATGTGATTTTTAAGACCACTCACTGTGTTCTTGCTGATTACATATTCTCTACCTTCTTTTTTTTTTGCACTTTTTATTTTGATGTTATATCCAGTGGGACGCACTCACACTTTTTGTGGTCACTAACCTGGTTTGGAATTCCTGGATATATTAATTTTCAGTTTTGGGGTTACACACCCTATATAGGTTGTTTACATACCTCCGTCATCTTGGGTATCACCCTTACTACTATGAGTCTACATTCACCTATGTAGATTTTCAGTATTCTCTATAGCACCACACATTATTGTTTCAGATATATTTTTTTTTAGCAGAGACCCTAGAGAATAAAATGGCAATTGTTGCAATATTTTATGTTACACAGTATTTGCGTAGCGCTCTTTCAAAGGCATTTTTTGGGGGGAAAAAAGACACTTTATGGTTTAGTTTTTTTTTTTTTCTAAATTCATTAAAGTTAGACCAATTTTTTTCTATAATGTGAAAGATGATGTTACGCCGAGTAAATTGATACCTAACATGTCATGCTTTGAAATTGCGCACACTCTGAAATGGCGACAAACTACGCACCTAAAAAAAATCTCCATAGGCGATGCATTTAAAATAATGTAATGGTTACCAGGTTAGAGTTACAGAGGAGATCTGGCGCTAGAATTATTGCTCTTACTACGATCACGGCGATACCTCACATGTGTGATTTGAACAACGTTTACATTTGCGGGCGTGACTTACGGTTTCCTTTTTTTTGCTGCGTGAGCATGCGGTGATGCATTAAAAAAAATATCTTATTTATTTTATTTTATTTTTTTACTTTGTCCCTTTTAAAAAAAAAAAAAAAAATCTGATCACTTTTTTGTTGTCACAAGGAATGTAAACATCCCTTGTGACAGTAATAGGCATGTGACAGGTACTCTTTATGGAGACCCCCGATCTCTCCTTTCCACTTACAAGTATTCAGATCGCCAAAATCTGCGATTTTGAATACTATTATTTTTTTCTTAAATCTGCGCCATTGGGATTTTACATCGGAGACCCGATCAAAGCTGAATCCGGCTTTGTTCGGGTCTCGGCCTAGGCAGCGGAAGTGCCGGCTGGTGGCTCGGGTCTACCTTTGGGACGGGAAGAGCGGCGGGAGGTGGGGGGGGACGTCCACTCTTGAGCGGCTTTTAGCCGCATTGGTTGTTATCACTAAAAAGCCAACCACCTGCTCTAAAAAAAAAAACAGTAACCCCATCAAGCCACGAACGCAAATTTGCGTACAGTAAGAGCGACGTACCCACATACAATTTATGTCCCATTTTTTTTTTTCCCCACAAATAAAGCTTTCTTTTAGTGGTATTTGATCACCTATGCGTTTTTTTGTTGTTTTTTTATTTTTATTTTTTTGCTTTATTTTTTTTTTTTGCGCTATAAACAAAAAAGACCGACTATTTTGAACAAAAAAAAACATTTCTTACTTTTTGATATAAAACATATCCAATAAAAAATGGGAAAAATACATTTTTTTCTTCAGTAATTTAGGCCAATATGTATTCTGCTACATATTTTTGGTTAAAAAAAAAAAATTCCACTATGTAGCGGATAAATCGGACACTAAATGACACTTTTTTTGGGGACCAGTGATATTAACCACTTCAATACCAGGCACTTAGACACCTTCCCGCCCAGGCCAATTTTCAGCTTTCTGCGCTGTTGCAATTTGAATGACAATTGCGCGGTCATGCTACACTGTACCCAAACAAATTTTTTATCATTTTGTTCCCACAAATAGAGCTTTCTTTTGGTGGTATTCGATCACCTCTGTGGTTTTTATTTTTTGCGCTATAAATAAAAAAAGACCGAATATTTTGAAAAAAAACAAGTTTTTCTTTCTGTTAAGATTTTTTGTAAATAAGTACGTTTTCTTCTACAATGATGGGCACTGATATTGCTGCACTGACGGGCACTGATACGGCGGCACTGATGGGCACAAATGAGGTGGCACTGATGATGGGCACTGATAGGTGGCACTGAGGGGCACTGATAGGTGGCACTGGTATGCGGCACTGATGGGCACTCATAGGTGGCACTGATGGGCATATATACTGCGGCAGGGTGGCCTGGCTGTGCGAAATTGCGCACCCGTACGTGATCTCGTGTACAAAGTTTGGGGGCGCGCGCGCCCCCAGCGAATCACTCCAGGTGTGATTGGACACAGTAGGAGCCAATCAGCGGGTCCGACGGGACACGATCTCCGCCAGGACCCACCGATTGTTCACAGGAAAGGCAGAGCGGTGGTCTGCCTATGTAAACAAGGCAAATCGCCATTCTGTGAAGGAAAGATAGAGATCTTGTGTTTCTGCTAAGTAGAAACACGGATGTCTTTCTTAACCCAGTCACAGCATTCCCCCCCACACAGTTAGAAAGCACCCCCTAGGGAACACATTTAACCCTTTGATTGCCCCTGATGTTAACCCCTTCCCTTCCACTGTCGTTAGTACAGTGACAGTGCATATTTATAGCACTGATCACTGGATTGGTGTCACTGGTCTCCAAACAGTGTCAAAAGTGTCCGATCTGTCTGCCGCAATGGTGCAGTCCCGCTAAAAATCACAGATCGCCACCAATACTAGTGAAAAAAAAATCCTTAAAAATTCCATAAAAATATCCCATAGTTTGCAGACACTATAACTTTTGCGCAAACCAATCAATATACGCTTATTGGGATTTTACCAAAAATATGTAGCAGAATACATATTGGCCTAAACTGATGAAGAAATTAGATATCTTTCTTTTTTTTTGGATATGTTTTATAGCAGAAAGTAAAAAATATTGTTGTTTTTTTTTTTTTCTTTTTTAAATTGTCGTTTTTTTTTTTTTTGTTTATAGCGCAAAAAATAAAAACCGCAGAGGTGATCAAATGGCACCGAAAGCAAGCAAAAGTGAACCTTCCGGGGTTGAAGTGGTCAATAGTGATCAGTGCTAAAAAAAAAAAGCACGGTCACTGTATTAATGAAACTGGCTGGGAAGGGGTTAACATCAGGGGCACTGTACTAATGACACTGGCTGGGAAGGGGCTAACATCAGGGGCACTGTACTAATGCCACTGACTGGGAAGGGGTTAACATCAGGGGCGATCAATGGGTTAAATGTGTCCTAGGGAGTGCTTACTGCCTGTGGGGGAGGTGCTTGTACTGTGGGAAGGCAGAGATCCGTGTTCCTGCTTAGCAGAAACACAGGATCACTATCTCCCCTTCTCACAGGACGGCGATCTGCCTTGTTTACATAGGCAGACCGCCGTTCTGTCTCTCTAGGGAATGATCGGCGGGTCCAGACAGACATTGCATCTGCTGGACCTGCTGATTGCCTCCCTCTGTGTCCAATCACAGTGGGAGCGGGTTGCTGATGGTGCGTACAGGTACGTGATCCTGCGCAGAGGAGCCGATTTGCCACCATATATACAGTATGTAGTCATGTTGGAACAGGAAGGGGCCATCCCCAAACTGTTCCCACAAAGTTGGGAGAATGAAATTGTCCAAAATGTCTTGGTATGCTGACGCCTTAAGAGTTCCCTTCACTGGAACTAGGGGGCCAAGCCCAACCCCTGAAAAACAACCCCCCACCATAATCCCCCCTCCACCAAATGATTTGGACCAGTGCACAAAACAAGGTCCTTAACCACCTCAATACCGGGCACTTACACCCCCTTCCTGCCCAGGCCATTTTTCAGTTTTCAGCGCTGTCACAATTTGAATGACAATTGCGCAGTCACGCTACACTGTAAACAGGTGAAATTGTTATCATTTTCTTCACACAAATAGAGCTTTCTTTTGGTGGTATTAAATCACTTTTTAGAAAAAAAAATAGACCAAAAATGTTGAGGTGGCACTGATGAGCAGGGCCGTCTTCAATATTGATTGGAGATTTTATTGGGGGGGGATCCCCCAGCTAGACTCAAAATGAGTTTACTGCAGAAGATCAGGCAACGATTATGATTGGCTGCCAGAGATTACAAGACATCATTACAGCTCACAGATTAGTTTCTAGAGGTTACTACACATCATAATCTCTCAGTGCAAATTGTGGGTGTGGCCAAACTGCACTAGCATTGAGGGATGCACTATGTACAGAGTGCAGGGTTGGGGGTGCACTATGTGCAAAGTGCAGGAGTGAGGTGGGTGCAGAATGAGGTGAGTGCAGGGGTAAGGTGGATGCAGGGTTGAGGTGGGTGCAGAGTGCAGGGGTGAGATGGGAGCAGAGTGAGGTGGGTGCAGAATGCAGAGGTGCACGGCTCTCCTCCCACCCAGATTCCAGTACAGGGCTCCACTCCCCCTAAGTACAAGGCTGTCCTCCCACAAAGCCCCCCCCATTCCAGTACAGAGGAAAACTCTGTCCCAAATGCTACTCTCAGCATGTTATCCTCCGATTTCCTTGGAGCATGCCAGTCCCAGAAGCAGCTTCCCCTGTGCAGAGTCCCCGCCCCCTTCCTCCTCTGCTCTCATAGATCGTGTGTGTACCCGAGGGATGAGAACGGCCGCCGGAAGAGGAGCGCTGTCACTTGGAAATACACAAGCCGTGCTTATGTATTTCCAAGTGACAGTAGCGAGCAGACAGGATGCGACCAGTACCAGAGATGGCCGAACTCCGGCGGGCAGCGCAGGGCTCAAGAAGCGGGCAGTGCAGGGCCCCCAACAATGACAGGGCCCTGGGTAGATGCCCCTTTTTCCCCGCGGTAAAGACGGCCCTGCTGATGAGGCGGCACTTATTGGGTGGCACTGATGAGGAGGCACGAATATGCCGCACTTATGGACACTGATAGGCGGCACTGATGGGTGGCACTGGTGGGCATTGATGGGTGGCATTGATGGGAAGCATTGATGGGCAGCACTGATAGCCAGCACTGACTGGCATCACTATTGGCCACTGATTGCTGGCACTTGTGGGCACTGATTGCTGGCACTGGTGGGCACTTAATTGTAATCATGGTACTGATGATCAGTGCCCTGATTACATACCTAGCTTTCCCCTGTCTGGAGATGCCGCTTTCCTCACTCTGTCACTGTGAGGCGAGGTGCGCAGATTACCGGCATCTTCGTGTTTACATGTGACCAGCTGTGATTGGACACAGCCGATCACATGGTTAAAGAGCCGTGGCTGTGGCTCTTTACACAGATTTGGGTTGTGCCGTGTCTTAGCAACATGGCGCAGCCCGCGAGAGCAGTCGTTCTGGGAAGCTGTCATATGGCGTCCACCCAAAACAAGAGCGGCACCGCCCAGCCGTCATTTGACGGTGGGCAGGCGGCAAGTGGATAAAGACATGGATGAGCGAGTTTGGGGTGGAGAAATTTGACTGGCCTGCACAGAGTCCTGACCTCAACCGATAGAACACCTTTGGGACGAATGCGAGCGGAGACTGCGAGCCAGGCCTTCTCGTTCAACCTCAGTGCCTGACCTCACCATTGTGCTTCTGGAAGAATGGTCAAACATTCCCATAGACACACTCCTAAACCTTGTGGACGGCCTTCCCAGAAGAGTTGAAGCTGTTATAGCTGCAAAGGGTGGGCCAACTCAATATTGAACCCTACGGACTAAGACTGGGATGTCATTAAAGTTCATGTGCGTGTAAAGGCAGGTGTCCTAATACTTTTCACAATATAATGTATGTCCCAAATCATTGGTGTTGGGAGGAAAATAAGCCCCATATTTTTGGTGTCAGTGGGAGGAAATGAGCCCCATTGTTGGTATAAGTGAAAATAAAACCTACCCCATGATTTATGTCGGTGTAATAAAATAATTATCATTCTTGGTGTCGGTGGTTGCTTTCCTAATCACACGCTCCCACAATGTTGTCTCATTTTTTTGAAGCCACACCAAACCCTTGACTACAGTGCCAGGTGCTTTACATTCCCTATACTCATTCACATGGGGGGCGGGATATGTGGGCCCCTTTCTTAAAGGGTTGTCGGGAAGAGGCCCCCTGCCCCAAACCACCCCCCCCCCCACATTGAGGGCATGTGACATGGTGTGGTTCAAGGGGGGGGGGCACTCGCTGGTCCCCTCCCTTTCCTGACCCGCCAGGGCTGCATGCTCAGATAAGGGTCTGGTATTGATTTTGGGGGGGGGACCCCAATATATATTATATAAAACATTTTTACAATTTTGGGGTGGGGGTCCGCTCCAAGTCCAGTACCCAAATCCATACTTCCATTGAAGTCTATTACACTCATCAGTTGTTCTGGACGTGGCAGCTGGATTCCCAGTCCAATTTTTAGCAACCAGCTATATACACAGTGTTTTTAAAGGGAAAAAAATGCAAAACACATCAAATCGCATCACAAATACCACAGCGTTTCTGGTGCGACTCCCTTGAAGTCTATTACCGAAGGGCCTGGTATGGACCTGGGAGGGGGCACCCAAGCCATTTTTTTTTTCTTTTGCTGGCAATTCTTTTTTTCTTACATTCCGCTGTCATCGGGCAACCCCGCTGACAGCTGACTCATCAATTGTTATGCACGTGGTAGCCGGATTCCCAGCCCGCTCCTTAGCAACCAGCTATATACATTGTTTTTAAAGGAGGGGAAAAACGCAAATCGCATCACAAAGGCACACTTGCGTTTCTGGTGCGACTCCATTGAAGTCTATTACACATCAATTGTTATGGACGTAGGAGCCGTCTTCCCAGCCTGCTCCAAACAGCTATATACAGTGTTTTTAAAGGGGGAAAAAACACTTGCGTTTCTGGTGCGACACTATTGAAGCCTATTACATGCAAAACGTGGGAAAAAAAGTCCCCCCCCCAACAACTTCCAAAAATGCACCGGCTGCAAAACGCATAGTTGTGAACGTGTACCATAGGAAGCCATGTTAAAGGGACTGTGGTACGTTTCTGCAAACTGCAAAACGCACTAAAAAATGCATAGGTGTGAAAGTAGGGTCAATGCACTTTGCATTATTGAATAAACCTATTTGTCTAATTTGGTTGCTGATTTTTACAAGACAAAAGTGACAGACTGTTTGTTTTTTTTCTTCTTTAAACCATTAAAGCAAAAATCTTGTCAAGTTGAACCTGTGCAGTAAGGGGTTAAAGTGCAAGAGATAAGGCTGTAAGTGTCAGCTGACCTTTAACTTGCTGGTTCCCCATGCAGCATTCATTGTAAAACTTTTTTTTGTTTTTATTTTAATGTTATTTCCCTTTCTCTGCATCTGTCCAGAAACAGCGAACATACAATCCCCCCGATTGCAAAAGAAAAAAAGTTATTTTAAACTTTTTGAGCATGTGTGAGCTTTGTCAGTTTGGCACTGTCACAAATAAAGTTCTATGAGAAAAAAAAAAATGGCTGATTTACATATAAATACGCCCACTTGAGGTCAGGTTTCCCCTTTTGGCCTACAGATGGGAGCACATGGCTTGCTGCTGCCATGTTTGTTTGGTTGGTAAGTATTGTTGGATTATGTTTGGAATGTACATTTAAAAGTTACAGTTTAGACTTTTTTTTGCTGCACTTTGTTTAAATGTGACAAATTTTCATGTTATCTTAATGTATAATCTCTCCTAAGCTTTACTATCAACTATGTTATGCTGGGGCCTGATTGTTTTTATTAAAACAGGCAAGCCCTTACACTACATAGAGCAAGCGTTTAACTCCAGGGAAACCCTGCTAAATCGAATCCACTGATGATGAATGTGAAGCATGCCTTCCCTTGCCATTGGTAATGTATGGGCAGCATGTCTCCCCTTGCCATTGGTAATGTATGGGAAGCATGTCTCCCCTTGCCATTGGTAATGTATGGGAAGCATGTCTCCCCTTGCCATTGGTAATGTATGGGAAGCATGTCTCCCCTTGCCGTTGGTAATGTAGGGGAAGCATG
This sequence comes from Lithobates clamitans, assembly GCA_037952925.1. Lineage (NCBI taxonomy): Eukaryota > Metazoa > Chordata > Amphibia > Anura > Ranidae > Lithobates > Lithobates clamitans. Next base: position 64,684 of record JBBGZY010001633.1, read on the forward strand.
TCTCCCCTTGCCGTTGGTAATGTAGGGGAAGCATGTCTCCCCTTGCCGTTGGTAATGTAGGGGAAGCATGTCTCCCCTTGCCATTGGTAATGTAGGGGAAGCATGTCTCCCCTTGCCATTGGTAATGTAGGGGAAGCATGTCTCCCCTTGCCATTGGTAATGTAGGGGAAGCATGTCTCCCCTTGCCATTGGTAATGTATGGGAAGCATGTCTCCCCTTGCCATTGGTGTAATGTATGGGAAGCATGTCTCCCCTTGCCATTGGTGTAATGTATGGGAAGCATGTCTCCCCTTGCCATTGGTAATGTATGGGAAGCATGTCTCCCCTTGCCATTGGTGTAATGTATGGGAAGCATGTCTCCCCTTGCCATTGGTAATGTATGGGAAGCATGTCTCCCCTTGCCATTGGTAATGTATGGGAAGCATGTCTCCCCTTGCCATTGGTAATGTATGGGAAGCATGTCTCCCCTTGCCATTGGTAATGTATGGGAAGCATGTCTCCCCTTGCCATTGTATGGGAAGCATGTCTCCCCTTGCCATTGTATGGGAAGCATGTCTGCCATTGGTAATGTATGAGAAGCATGTCTCCCCTTGCCATTGTATGGGAAGCATGTCTCCCCTTGCCATTGTATGGGAAGCATGTCTCCCCTTGCCATTGTATGGGAAGCATGTCTCCCCTTGCCATTGTATGGGAAGCATGTCTCCCCTTGCCATTGTATGGGAAGCATGTCTCCCCTTGCCATTGTATGGGAAGCATGTCTCCCCTTGCCATTGTATGGGAAGCATGTCTCCCCTTGCCATTGTATGGGAAGCATGTCTCCCCTTGCCATTGTATGGGAAGCATGTCTCCCCTTGCCATTGTATGGGAAGCATGTCTCCCCTTGCCATTGTATGGGAAGCCTGTCTCCCCTTGCCATTGTATGGGAAGCCTGTCTCCCCTTGCCAATGTATGGGAAGCCTGTCTCCCCTTGCCATTGTATGGGAAGCCTGTCTCCCCTTGCCATTGTATGGGAAGCCTGTCTCCCCTTGCCAATGTATGGGAGGCCTGTCTCCCCTTGCCATTGGTATTGTATGGGAAGCCTGTCTCCCCTTGCCATTGTATGGGAAGCCTGTCTCCCCTTGCCATTGTATGGGAAGCCTGTCTCCCCTTGCCAATGTATGGGAGGCCTGTCTCCCCTTGCCATTGGTATTGTATGGGAAGCCTGTCTCCCCTTGCCAATGTATGGGAAGCCTGTCTCCCCTTGCCAATGTATGGGAGGCCTGTCTCCCCTTGCCATTGGTATTGTATGGGAAGCCTGTCTCCCCTTGCCAATGTATGGGAGGCCTGTCTCCCCTTGCCAATGTATGGGAGGCCTGTCTCCCCTTGCCAATGTATGGGAGGCCTGTCTCCCCTTGCCAATGTATGGGAAGCCTGTCTCCCCTTGCCAATGTATGGGAAGCCTGTCTCCCCTTGCCAATGTATGGGAAGCCTGTCTCCCCTTGCCAATGTATGGGAAGCCTGTCTCCCCTTGCCAATGTATGGGAAGCCTGTCTCCCCTTGCCAATGTATGGGAAGCCTGTCTCCCCTTGCCAATGTATGGGAGGCCTGTCTCCCCTTGCCATTGGTATTGTATGGGAAGCCTGTCTCCCCTTGCCAATGTATGGGAGGCCTGTCTCCCCTTGCCAATGTATGGGAGGCCTGTCTCCCCTTGCCAATGTATGGGAGGCCTGTCTCCCCTTGCCAATGTATGGGAGGCCTGTCTCCCCTTGCCAATGTATGGGAGGCCTGTCTCCCCTTGCCAATGTATGGGAGGCCTGTCTCCCCTTGCCAATGTATGGGAGGCCTGTCTCCCCTTGCCAATGTATGGGAAGCCTGTCTCCCCTTGCCAATGTATGGGAAGCCTGTCTCCCCTTGCCAATGTATGGGAAGCCTGTCTCCCCTTGCCAATGTATGGGAAGCCTGTCTCCCCTTGCCAATGTATGGGAAGCCTGTCTCCCCTTGCCAATGTATGGGAAGCCTGTCTCCCCTTGCCAATGTATGGGAAGCCTGTCTCCCCTTGCCAATGTATGGGAAGCCTGTCTCCCCTTGCCATTGTATGGGAAGCCTGTCTCCCCTTGCCAATGTATGGGAAGCCTGTCTCCCCTTGCCAATGTATGGGAAGCCTGTCTCCCCTTGCCATTGTATGGGAAGCCTGTCTCCCCTTGCCATTGTATGGGAAGCCTGTCTCCCCTTGCCATTGTATGGGAAGCCTGTCTCCCCTTGCCATTGTATGGGAAGCCTGTCTCCCCTTGCCATTGTATGGGAAGCCTGTCTCCCCTTGCCATTGTATGGGAAGCCTGTCTCCCCTTGCCATTGTATGGGAAGCCTGTCTCCCCTTGCCATTGTATGGGAAGCCTGTCTCCCCTTGCCATTGTATGGGAAGCCTGTCTCCCCTTGCCATTGTATGGGAAGCCTGTCTCCCCTTGCCATTGTATGGGAAGCCTGTCTCCCCTTGCCATTGTATGGGAAGCCTGTCTCCCCTTGCCATTGTATGGGAAGCCTGTCTCCCCTTGCCATTGTATGGGAAGCCTGTCTCCCCTTGCCATTGTATGGGAAGCCTGTCTCCCCTTGCCATTGTATGGGAAGCCTGTCTCCCCTTGCCATTGTATGGGAAGCCTGTCTCCCCTTGCCATTGTATGGGAAGCCTGTCTCCCCTTGCCATTGTATGGGAAGCCTGTCTCCCCTTGCCATTGTATGGGAAGCCTGTCTCCCCTTGCCATTGTATGGGAAGCCTGTCTCCCCTTGCCATTGTATGGGAAGCCTGTCTCCCCTTGCCATTGTATGGGAAGCCTGTCTCCCCTTGCCATTGTATGGGAAGCCTGTCTCCCCTTGCCATTGTATGGGAAGCCTGTCTCCCCTTGCCATTGTATGGGAAGCCTGTCTCCCCTTGCCATTGTATGGGAAGCCTGTCTCCCCTTGCCATTGTATGGGAAGCCTGTCTCCCCTTGCCATTGTATGGGAAGCCTGTCTCCCCTTGCCATTGTATGGGAAGCCTGTCTCCCCTTGCCATTGTATGGGAAGCCTGTCTCCCCTTGCCATTGTATGGGAAGCCTGTCTCCCCTTGCCATTGTATGGGAAGCCTGTCTCCCCTTGCCATTGTATGGGAAGCCTGTCTCCCCTTGCCATTGTATGGGAAGCCTGTCTCCCCTTGCCATTGTATGGGAAGCCTGTCTCCCCTTGCCATTGTATGGGAAGCCTGTCTCCCCTTGCCATTGTATGGGAAGCCTGTCTCCCCTTGCCATTGTATGGGAAGCCTGTCTCCCCTTGCCATTGTATGGGAAGCCTGTCTCCCCTTGCCATTGTATGGGAAGCCTGTCTCCCCTTGCCATTGTATGGGAAGCCTGTCTCCCCTTGCCATTGTATGGGAAGCCTGTCTCCCCTTGCCATTGTATGGGAAGCCTGTCTCCCCTTGCCATTGTATGGGAAGCCTGTCTCCCCTTGCCATTGTATGGGAAGCCTGTCTCCCCTTGCCATTGTATGGGAAGCCTGTCTCCCCTTGCCATTGTATGGGAAGCCTGTCTCCCCTTGCCATTGTATGGGAAGCCTGTCTCCCCTTGCCATTGTATGGGAAGCCTGTCTCCCCTTGCCATTGTATGGGAAGCCTGTCTCCCCTTGCCATTGTATGGGAAGCCTGTCTCCCCTTGCCATTGTATGGGAAGCCTGTCTCCCCTTGCCATTGTATGGGAAGCCTGTCTCCCCTTGCCATTGTATGGGAAGCCTGTCTCCCCTTGCCATTGTATGGGAAGCCTGTCTCCCCTTGCCATTGTATGGGAAGCCTGTCTCCCCTTGCCATTGTATGGGAAGCCTGTCTCCCCTTGCCATTGTATGGGAAGCCTGTCTCCCCTTGCCATTGTATGGGAAGCCTGTCTCCCCTTGCCATTGGTAATGAAGGGGAAGCCTGTCTCCAGCAGCGAACAATATGCAGTGTTTGCGGCAAATTCGAAAGACGTCAGAATACCGTTAAAGTCTATCGGACACTAACATGAAAAATCAAAAGTGCTAATTTTAAAGGCTTATATGCAAGTTATTGTCATAAAAGGTGTTTGGGGACCCGGCTCCTGCCCCAGGGGACATGTATCAATGCAATTTTTTTTTTTAAACGGCCGTTTTTTCTGGAGCAGTGAATTATTTTTTTTAAAATAATGCTTAAAGTGAAACAATAAAAATGAAATATTCCTTTAAATATTGTGCCTGTTGGGTTTCTATAGTATGCCTGCAAAGTGGCGCATTTTTCCCGTGTTTAGAACAGTGCCATAGCAAAATGACATTTGTAAAGGAAAAATTGTCATATAAAACTGATCGTGGCTGTAATGAATTGTCAGGTCTTGGCAATATAGATAAAACTCATTGATAAAAAGAACATGGGTCCCCCCCCAGTCCATTACCAGGCCCTTTGTGTCTGATATGAATATTAAGGGGTGCCCCAAACCAAAATTTAAAAAAAAATTGCATTGGGTCCCCCTAAAATCAATACCAGGCCCTTCAGGTCTGATATGGAAATTAAGGGGAACCCTGCACCAAATTAAAAAAGAAAATGGCATAGGGGTCCCCCCAAAATCCATACCAGACCCTTATCCGAGCACGCAACCTGGCAGGCCGCAGAAAAAGGGGGGGGACTAGAGCGCCCCCCTCCTGAACCGTACCAGGCCACATTCCCTCAACATGGGGAGGGTGCTTTTGGGGTCTGACCCCAAAGTACCTTGTCCCCATGTTGATGGGGACAAGGGCCTCATACCCACAACCCTTGCCTGGTGGATGTGGGGTTTGCGGGCGGGGGGGCTTATCGGAATCTGGAAGCCCCCTTTAGCAAGGGTACCCCCAGATCCTGGCCTCCCCCCTGTGTGAATTGGTAATGGGGTACCCCTACCATTTCACAAGAAAGTGTTCAAAAATGGTAAAGACAAGAGACAGCTTGGGAAAGGTCCTTTATGAAAAAATAAAGAAATAAAAATGTCCTCCATGGGAGGCTCCCGCCGACTGACGCGTCTTCTCTGTGACAGTTCTTATATTACTGAGGGCGGGGCCATTCCGTGATGTAAATGGATGACCCTGCCCCCTCTGACGCCATGGGGGTTTCCCCGTGGCATCATAGGGGGGCGTTGTTACCCATTTACGTCACCGGGTGGCCCCGCCCTCAGTGATATAGGAACTGTCACAGAGAAGACGCGTCAGTCGGCGGGAGCCTCCCATGGAGGACATTTGTATTTCTTTATTTTTTAATAAAGGATCTGTCCCAAGCTGTCTCTTGTCTTTACCATTTTTGACACTTTCTTGTGACATGGTAGGGGTACCCCATTACCAATTCACACAGGGGGGAGGCCGGGACCTGGGGGTCCTCTTGTTAAAGGGGGCTTCCAGATTCCGATAAGCCCCCCGCCCGCAAACCCCACATTCACCGGGCAAGGGTTGTGGGTAATGAGGCCCTTGTCCCCATCAACATGGGGACAAGGGACTTTGAGGTCAGACCCCAAAAGCACCCTCCCCATGTTGAGAGCATGTGGCCGGGTACGGTTCAGGAGGGGGGGCGCTCTTGTCCCCCCTCTTTTCCTGCGGCCTGCCAGGTTGCTTGCTCGGATAAGGGTCTGGTATGGATTTTGGGGGGACCCCTACGCCATTTTTTAAAAAAAATTTGTCGCAGGGTTCCCCTTAAAATTCATACCAGACCTGAGTGGTCTGGTATGGATTTAGGGGGACCCCTAGATCTTCTTTTTTTTTTTTTTTTTTTTAATTTGGCACAGGGTTCCCCTGAAGGGCCTCGTATGGATTTTAGGGGGACCTCCGCGCAATTTTTTTTTATTTTGGTTCGGGGTTCCCCTTAATATTCATACCAGACCCAAGGGGCCTGGTAATGGACTGCTCTTCTTTTTTTTTTTTTTTTTTTTTTTTTTTTTTTCAATGCGTTTTATCTATATTGCAGAGACCCGACAATTCATTAAAGCCACGAGTAGTTTTAAATGACAATTTTTCCTTTAGAAATGTAATTTTGCTGTGGTACTGTTCTAAACATTGGGAAAAAATGTGTCACTTTGCAGGCATACTATAGACACCCCCCAGGCACAATATTTAAAGGAATATTACATTTTATTGTTTCACTTTAAACATTAAAAAATCACTGCTCCTGAAAAAATGTCATTTTTTAATTTTTTTATTTGCATTGATACATGTCCCCTGGGGGCAGGACCCGGGTCCCCAAACACTTTTTATGACAATAACTTGCATATAAGCCTTTAAAATTAGCACTTTTGATTATTCATGTTTGTATTCCATAGACTTTAACGGTGTTTGTGTGTTCTGCCAAATTTTTTGCCTGTTCGCATGTTCTGCTTCGAACCGAACTGGGGGGGGGGGGGGGTGTTCGGCTCATCCCTAGTCTCCACTTGTCATTGCTGATGAATGGGAAGCATGTCTCCCCTTGCCATTGGTGTTCCTATGAAACATGGTTTCCTATGGTACACGTTCACATCTATGCATTATGAAGCCAGTGCATTTTTGAAAAGGATTTGGGGGGGACTTTTTTCCCCACGTTTTGTGTGTAATAGACTTCAATGAAGTTGCAGCAGAAACACAAGTGTTGTGTTTGTGATGCAATTTTTGATGCTTTTTGCATTCTTCCTTTAAAAACACTGTGTATATATAGCTGGTTGCTGGGAAGCTGGCCGCCATGACCTTCAGAACCGATGAGCCATCAAGCTGTCAGCGGGGTTCCTCACTGATGGGTGAATGTAGAAAATGTTCAATGGAAAGCTTGTCTCCCCTTGCCATTGGTAATGAATGGGCAGCTTGTCCCCCCTTGCCATTGGTAATGAATGGGCAGCTTGTCCCCCCTTGCCATTGGTAATGAATGGGCAGCTTGTCCCCCCTTGCCATTGGTAATGAATGGGCAGCTTGTCCCCCCTTGCCATTGGTAATGTATGAGAAGCATGTCTTCCCCTTGCCATTGGTAATGTATGGGAAGCATGTCTTCCCCTTGCCATTGGTAATGTATGGGAAGCATGTCTTCCCCTTGCCATTGGTAATGTATGGGAAGCATGTCTTCCCCTTGCCATTGGTAATGTATGGGAAGCATGTCTTCCCCTTGCCATTGGTAATGTATGGGAAGCATGTCTTCCCCTTGCCATTGGTAATGTATGGGAAGCATGTCTTCCCCTTGCCATTGGTAATGTATGGGAAGCATGTCTTCCCCTTGCCATTGGTAATGTATGGGAAGCATGTCTTCCCCTTGCCATTGGTGTTCAATGGGAAGCAGTGGCGGCCCATGCACTGTGGGCGCCCCTTTCAGGACGCTGGATGCATGGATTCCCATGGCGGGGGCAGGAGGGGGTGGTACTTTTTGAAGCACCTGATTAGAGCCAGAGGCTCAAATAGGCTTCAAAATAGGGTGGGCTCGGGATGCAGAGAGTGCGCCCTGATCCCACCCAATTGTGTGACAATAGCGAATTTATTTTCACGCTAACCTTCCTCCCCGCCAATCGGAAGGCAGGGCATCAGACCTGTTTCCCGATTTGCCAAAGCACCAGGCCTCCCTATTGGATGCCTGGCACTTAGGAAGAGGAGTGGACTCAGCAGAGGAGACATGCTGGAGCGGTGGTCACCGCCGCCGCTCTGGTGCACTTGCTGCACTGAGAGGAGCTACTGCCTAGCAGTAAGTGCCAGGGGGGTCTGTCAGAGCCACACGCACCCGCAGAGAGAGAGGGGGCTGGGGGGTGGGGTTTGGGGGTGCTGCCAGAGTATTGAGCCCGCAAGTGGGGGGGGGTCGGTGGGCACACGTGGCTGCATTTGACGGGCACAGTGAGGCTGCAATTAATGGGGGGGTTTCAGTATTTTTCAGTTTGTTTGCGCGCACCCCAAAAATTTTGAGCATAAGCCGCCATTGATGGAAAGCATGTCTCCACTTGCCATTGGTGTTCAATGGGAAGCATGTCTCCCCTTGCCATTGGTGTTCAACGGGAAGCATGTCTCCCCTTGCCATTGGTTTGCACTGGGAAGCATGTCTCCTCCTTGGTGATAGTAACAATAACTGTCAGCGCAGGATACAGTGTAATATACAGTAAAATAAATTATAGTGGTAAAAAAAACACTAGTACTCAATATATATTGGATGGGGGATCATAAGTTCATAAGTATGACATAGTAGTCCAAAGATACAGGTGATGATGAGGTAATTAGGGCAGCTGCTTTCCTTAGAGAGCTGGCTCTGTATGCAGGAGAATAAGGGGGAGAGAAGAAAGGGAGCGCCACCTAAGTGCAGTATTAAAACTAATTTTTAATGGCACAATGTACAAGAAACACACACAAGAAGTAGATAAAGTAAAGGGCCCGTCTGTGTGTATCATCCTGGAGTCTCCTCGGATCCGGAAATGGTTCCTGGTGTTGCTGTAGCAGGTCCTCAACGCGTCCTGTGGCCACGGGAGAAAAGCCGGGACCAGCGTGGAGCGCACGGAAGTGAAGTCACGGGGACACATCCGGAGGAGCTGATCACAGGAAGGAGTAGATACTGACAGGCTACGTGCTTGGAGCTTCAGCTCCTTCTGTTGGCCAACCAAGTGCGTAACCTGTCAGTATCTACTCCTTCCTGTGATCAGCTCCTCCAGATGTGTCCCCATGACGTCCCTTTTGTGCGCGCCACGCTGGTCCCGGCTTATTTCCTGTGGCCACAGGATGCGCTGAGGACCTGCTACAGCAACACCAGGAACCATTTCCGGATCCGAGGAGACTCCAGGATAATACACAGACAAGCCTATACTTTATCTACTTTTTGTGAGTGTTTCTTGTACATTGTGCAAACGCATGCGTAAGCCACAAAGCCACGTCACGGCACCCTGTAACCTGTGGTCCTAACACTAAAAATTTGGGTGTCCCCACAGTGGAGGCACATGCATTCTGATGGTTAAGTGAGGGCAGGTGGACTGAAGGGAGCCCACCCCTTCTTAAAGGTACAGGACACACCAGACACACAGAAAATAGCACAATGGCTGCAAAGGTGCTGGTGCATTGCTGGACCAATACACACCCCAATGTGATTACAAAAACATTGCCACCACCCTCACTTATAGCTGGCTATCGCAGTAAGAGGCATTGGAAGGCCACACTTAACCATCAGAATGCATGTGCCTCCACTGTGTGTGTCTTAGTGTTAGGACCACAGATTACAGGGTGCCGTGACGTGGCTCTGTGGCTTACGCATGCGTTTGCAAATGCGTGCGGACAGAACCCCTGTTTTTAACGTATACTGTTAGGTTAATTGGTTGTCTTTTTTTCCTGGGCATTCCCCAGGTTTTGTTATCTGTGGCCTTCCAATGCCTCTTACTGCGATGGCCAGCTATAAGTGAGGGTGGTGGCAATGTTTTTGCGACCATGAAACATGTCAAGTTCAATGGCCTACATTTACTGATCTACTCTGGAGTAATTTTCCAGGTAGAAGGGTTTCCTAACCTGGGGTTGTAGTGACTATTTAGGGATGGGTGAACGGTTCAGGCTGAACTTTGGTTGTTTGGATGTTTGGCGAACACCGAACAATATGCATTGTTCGGGGCAAATTTAAAAGCCGCCTGAACACCGCTTAAGTTTATAGGACACTAACATGAAAAAGTGCTCATTTTAAAGGTTTCTATGCAAGTTATTGTCATAAAAAGTGTTTGGGGACCTGGGTCCTGCCCCAGGGGACATATCATCATTTTTTTTATTTTTTTTATTGTTTTTTAAACAGAAGTTTTTTTGGGAGCAGTGATTTTTCTAATGCTTAAAGTGAAACAATAAAAATGAAATATTCCTTTAAATATCATGCCTGGGGGTGTCTATACTTATGCCTGTAAAGTGGTGCATTTTTCCTGTGTTTAGAACAGTACCACAGCAAAATTACATTTCTAAAGGAATAATTGTCATTTAAAACTGATTGCGGCTGTAATGAATTGTCGGGTCTTGGCAATATAGCTAAAACTCATTGAAAAAAATGGCATGGGCTCCCCCCCAGTCCATTAAAGGACCTTTTGGGTCTGGTATAAATATTAAGGGGAACCCTAAACCAAATTTTTTTTTTTAAAAATTGCGTGGGCCCCCCCAAAATCCATACCAGGTCCTTCAGGACTGGTAGGGGAAATAAGGAAAACCCTGCTCCAAAATTTAAAAAAAATGGCGTAGGGGCCCCCCAAAATCCATACCACCCTTATTCAAGCACACAACCTGGCAGGCCGCAGGAAAAGAGGGCGGGAACGAGAGAGCACCCACCCCTAAACCATACCAGGCCAAATGCCCTCAACTTGGGGAGGGTGCTTTGGGGGTTAGACCCCCAAAGCACCTTGTCCCCATGTTGATGGGGACAAGGGCCTCATCCCCACAACCCTTGCCCAGTGGTTGTGGAGGTATGCAGGCAGGGGGGCTTATCAGAATCTGGAAGCCCCCTTTAACAAGGGGACCCCCAGATCCCGGCCCCCCCTATGTGAGTTGGTACCCCTACCATTTCACAAAAAAAATGTGTCTAAAATGGTAAAGACAAGAGACAGCTTGAGATAAGTCCTTTATTAAAAGATAAACAAATAAATAAAAATGTCCCGCGATCTAAATCCACGGCGCCCAACAGACCAAAAAAAAAAGCAGCAACAATTCCACCTCCATGGGAGGCTCCCGCTGAGTGACGCTTCTTCTGGGTGACAGCTGTTATATAGCTGAGGGCAGGGCCACCCGGTGACGTAAACAGGTGACCCCACCCCCTCTCTGATGCTACGGAGGCTTCAGAGGGTGTGGAGTCACCCGTTCAAGTCAACCAGGTGCCCCACCCTCAGCTATATAACAGCTGTCACCTAGAAGAAGCGTCACTCAGCGGGAGCCTCCTATGGAGGCAGAACTGTTGCGGCTTTTTTTTTTTTTTGATCCATCTGGCGTCATGGATTTACATTGCGGGACATTTTTATTTGTTTATCTTTTAACAAAGGACTTGTTCCAAGCTGTCTCTTGTCTTTACCATTTTAGATACTTTTTTTTTTTGTGAAATCGTAGGGGTACAATGTACCCCGTTACCAATTCACATGGGGCGGCCGGGATCTGGCGACTTCCAGATTCCAATAAGCCCCACAACCACCATGCAAGGGTTGTGGGGATGAGGCCCTTGTCCCCATCAACATGGGGACAAGGTGCTTTGGGGCCAGACCCCAAAGCACCCTTCATTTGTTGAGTGCATGTGGCCTGGTACAGTTCAAGACATGGGCGCTATCTCATCCCCTCCTCTTTTCCTGAGGCCTGCCAGGTTGCATGCTCAGATAAGGGTCTGGTATGGCTTTTGGGGGGACCCCTATGCCTTTTTCTTTTTTCTTTTTTTTTTTAATTTTGGCGCAGGGTTCCCCATTATTTCCATATCAGACCTGAAGGGCATGGTGTGCATTTGGGGGGACCCCCACACATTTTTTTAAATTTTGGTTCAGGGTTCCCCTTAATATTCATACCAGACCCGAAGGGCCTGGTAATGGACTGGGGGGGGGGGGGCACCCATGGCGATTTTTCAATGAGTTTTATCTATATTGCCGAGACCTGACAATTCATTACAGTTGCGATCAGTTTTAAATTACTTTTTTCCTTTAGAAATGTAATTTTGCTGTGGCACTGTTCTAAACATGGGAAAAATGCACCACTTTACAGGCATACTATAAACACCCCAGAGGCACAATATTTAAAGGATTATTTCATTTTTTATTGTTTCACTTTAAGCATTATTAAAATCACTGCTCCCGAAAAAACGGCCGTTTTTTAAAAACTTTTGTTTGCATTGATACATGTCACGTGGGGCAGGACCCGGGTTCCCAAACACTTTTTATGACAATAACTTGCATATAAGCCTTTAAAATGAGCACTTTTGATTTTTCATGTTTGTGTCCCATAGACTTTAATGGTGTTCGTGTGTTCTTCGTGTGTTCTTAATGTTTTGCCTCCTCGGATGTTTTGTTGCGAACCGAACGGAAGGGGGTGGGGGGGGGGGTTGGGGCGGGGTTTGCTCATCCTTGGTGACCATCGAGGGATAAAAAAACAGATCTATAACTTGTATGTTTATATGATCTTTATATACTTTTTTTTTTTTATAAAACTATATGTACACAATACAAACATTTTTAATTTTAAATTCTCTTTTAAATGTCTCATAACGGTACAAAGAAAGTCCTGTTTCCCCATTTGTATGCGTTGTCTTTGGATATGTCAATTTAGGATGTAGGTACGTTCTACATAAACTCTCCTTCTCCTTTTGAGCTGTCCATTAGAACTTCAATACTTTAAATGGCTAACTTCAATTTTTCAATTATCCATTGTTCATTACACCCAACGCATATTCTTCAGTTTCACTGCTTATGTTTTTATGGGATCCCAATGCCTATATTTATTTTGTAGATGGTGAGATGACCATCAAGACTGAACTATGGCAATGATGGGCTGTTCAAGAGTCAACTGCTGAGAAATTAGAGGTATGTATCAAACATTATTATATATATATATATATTTTGTATTGTATTATAATATTTTGTTTTTTTTATATCGTGTGTATTAAGCTCAAGTATCTTGGTATAAGGATATCTTAAAGATCATTCCTCAAGACTTTTACAGGAAATGCAAGGATTATTAATGTTTACAGACTGTCTCATGTCTGTTCATTTGTGCTCTGTACACTATTAAATATTAAAAACCTCGTTCTGCTAAGACCTTTGTACTAATTAAAGCAGTTTCTTAAAACTGTCCTGGTTAGATAGGAGGTACAATAGACCTCTGTGGCCTGAGTAGGACGGGTTGCTGCATGTCAGGTAATCTTGATGTGTTTTTACCTTCTGGCTTGTTCCTGTGTACATTTTGGGGTTCTTCCCTTTCCTGTACCACTGGGGGCCCCTTGGTATTGGCCTTATGGTGATGGTACAATTATGGTCTGTTGTATGATGTGCACAGCATATAGGGGTTGGTAGGATAGCTACAGAAAAATAGACAAAGAATGGGATTTTAATGGCGGCACAACTAAAGGTGAGTTAGAAAATAGAATTTATTGAAAAGTTTGATGATTTGAGGTTAAAAAACAATCCCAAATACATATATATTGCACTATTTTTTTTTGTCTATTGACCCCAACTGAACTATTCTGATTTCACCACTAATCCTCAATTTAAAATGGGGAGCCCCCAATCATAGTGTGTGTATATGGTGGTAAAAACCACCATGGTCCCCTAATATCCAGCTATCCAATAGTGGCTTAATTGAGGGGTGGTGATATTCAGCTTAGCGACTTGCTCAAGATGTTTTGCGTATTTATACGCTTCTTCAGGAGCTTGAGGTTTAAGTGCATACATCTATAATAAAGTAGATGTAAAGATATTGGATATCTCAAACATTCAAAAACATAAGTATAGAGCGTTACATATTAGCCTCCGCAAATTCATGCAGAACACCACGTAATACTTACAAAACCAGGAAAAGACTGCATGAAGGGAGGATGGTTAGGGCAATAATGACCCCCAGATGAAAGGTTGATATGGGGACACACCTAAGGATAACCATGCACGAGGATGTGACGCAGGCATGGACTGCATATAGGCTATTCACAGATTCAACAAAGGAAGGCAACTTACTGGAGTATACAAACTATCTCAATTTAGGAGGCATGGGGACAAATAATCCTGTTTAGTCAAAAGGAGGATATGTATTGCTCTGAAAAAAATCACCAAAAATCAATCCCTGTGTAGATCTCCAAAACTGAGATATATGTAAAAATCAATGTGTTTACAGGTCTATTCATTCTTGCCTTAGGATTATAAAGAGCCTGATTATTAATACTAGATAGATATTTATTCAATAGCGGAACAATATTGAATAATCTGTCTAGTATTAATAATCGGGCTCTTTATAATAGATAGATAGATAGATATATTTCAATCTTGGAGATCTACACAGTGCTTAATTTTTGGAGCTTTTTTTTTCAAGGCAATACATATCCTCCTTTTGATGAAACAGAATTATTTGTCTCTATACCTCCTAATTGAGATAGTTTCTATACTCTAGTAAGTTGCTGTCCTTTGTTGAATCTGTTAATACACTATATGCAGTCCATGCCTGGGTTACATCCTTGTGCACGGTTATCTTTAGGTGTGTCCCCATATCAACCTTTCATCTGGGGGTCAATATTGCCCTAACCGTCCACTCCTCATGTGGTCTTTTCATGGTTTTGTAAGTATTACGTGGTGTTCTGCATGACTTTGTTGAGGCTAACATGTAACAACTTATTCTTATGTTTTTGAACGTTTGAGATATCCTAATGATGTTAGATCTACTTTTTTTTTTATAGATGTAAGCACTTTAACCCTCAAGCTCCTGATGAAGTGTATAAATACGCAAAACATGCTGAGCCTGTCGCTAAGCTGGACATCACCACACCTCAATTAAGCCACTACTGGGTATCGGTGAACCATGGTGGTTTTTGCCACCATATACACACTATGATGATTGGGGGCTCCCTATTTTAAATTGAGGATTAGTGGTGACACCAGCATAGTTCAGTTGGGGTCAACAGACAAAAAATATATTGCAATATTTATGTATTTGTATTTGGGATTGTTTTTTTTTACCTAAAATCATGTAACCTTTCAATAGATTCTATTTTTTAACTTGCCTTTAGTTGTGGTGCCATTAAAATCCCATTCTTTTGTCCATTTTTTTCTGTATACTATTCCAGTAGGGATGAGGAACATCTGTACCTAATTAATGTTCGCAGTACCACCATGCTTTGACATTTTCCTTGAACTATGATAGGATAGCTAGCTAGAGACATTTTGTTTTTTGCAGGCTAAGGTCACAAAAATGTTCTGGTAATACTCCTAGGAAGTAGTGAGCACTTTGTGGTGCCATGTTAGGGTCTATTAGGTAATGTTAATGTTTTATTGCAAATAAAGCAATACATGTTTTTTTTGGTTGGTTATAATTTCACGGGACAACACGGGTCTTCCGTTTTTTTGATTAGGGGTAAACGGAGGAAAAATATGGAGGCTTTCTTCACAGGTTTCTTCTTAGGTTTCTTCTTCTGGAGACCTCAGTCATGCAGATACTCTTTAACACTGAAACTGGCCATAGATGGAATGGATTTCGACCAGTTTAGCAGGAACCAGCCGAATCTTCAATCCATCTATGGCTATTCCCATTCCTGAAACTTTGCTCTAACAATTGACTTCTCTCGAACCGGCTTGTTGGAAGGTTTTACTTTCAATAAGTGCTTATTAGTGTATTTTGACAGTGGAGTTGTCTCCCCTTTGTCAGTATACAATAACCAAGCAGGAAGGATTTCTCTATTGACCCCACTTGTGTCAATGTGATAATCGGTTCAGTTCTTTGTTTTGTTTTTTTTGATCAGCCCACTTTAAAAAAAAAATCTTCCATATATGGCCAGCCTTAGAGTAACTAAAGCTGAATTTGGATCCATGTGTGGCCACTGTGGTTGAACAGAAGTCAGTATATTCCCAATCGGTCAGTGCCGTAGGCTGGAGAGATGATCTGTATATTTTGACAGCAGGGAAGTCTCCCTGCTGTCAGAATACAATGATACAGTGGGGAGGATTCCAGCACCCACATTGTGTGTGGATGGAGGAATCAAGTCAGTTTTGTGTTTTTTTTTAATTTTTTTCTTTTTAAAAATTTTACCAATTGGCTGAATGTAAAAAACTGACAGGTGCATGGCCAGCTTTAGAGTTTCAAGGGTTAAGTGACCTGGAGATATTGAAGTAGGTTTAACCATAACAACCTTGCAGCAAGCATTTTAGGTTAACAGTAAAAAAATGTATATCATGTCATGGTTTAGATTGTGTATTTTTAAACCAAACCTCAGATTTCATTATCTCTGGATAAGTAGGCATGATGCCATTGTAAATTTTCTCTTTTCCATGACTAGTTGATAAGCCATGATCTCTTCAAGCAAGATGGGGAGCCAGGCACACTCCAAGCAAGATGGAATCCCTTTTCTGCTCCTGCAGCATTAGCAAATGGTGGGTACCTACATAAAACTCATTAAGGATGATAAAAAAATGTGTCTAACATGCTATAAAAGCATCGCCAGAGTTATGAGCTTTAATCATAACTCATTGCTTGGGTTTAGCCACTCAATGTTGTGGACCCAAAAATTATTGCTAGACCGAGTTAGGAAGGAGAAAGTCTATCGCTCAATCAACTACCTGAGTTATGAGCTTTAATCATAACTCATTGCTTGGGTTTAGCCACTCAATGTTGTGGACCCAAAAAATATTGCTAGACCGAGTTAGGAAGGAGAAAGTCTATCGCTCAATCAACTACCTGAGTTATGAGCTTTAATCATAACTCATTGCTTGGGTTTAGCCACTCAATGTTGTGGACCCAAAAAATAATGCTAGACCGAGTTAGGAAGGAGAAAGTCTATCGCTCAATCAACTACCTGAGTTATGAGCTTTAATCATAACTCATTGCTTGGGTTTAGCCACTCAATTTTGTGGACCCAAAAATTATTGCTAGACCGAGTTAGGAAGGAGAAAGTCTATCGCTCAATCAACTACCTGAGTTATGAGCTTTAATCATAACTCATTGCTTGGGTTTAGCCACTCAATGTTGTGGACCCAAAAAATAATGCTAGACCGAGTTAGGAAGGAGAAAGTCTATCACTCAATCAACTACCTGAGTTATGAGCTTTAATCATAACTCATTGCTTGGGTTTAGCCACTCAATGTTGTGGACCCAAAAAATAATGCTAGACCGAGTTAGGAAGGAAAAAGTCTATCGCTCAATCAACTACCTGAGTTATGAGCTTTAATCATAACTCATTGCTTGGGTTTAGCCACTCAATGTTGTGGACCCAAAAAATAATGCTAGACCGAGTTAGGAAGGAGAAAGTCTATCGCTCAATCAACTACCTGAGTTATGAGCTTTAATCATAACTCATTGCTTGGGTTTAGCCACTCAATGTTGTGGACCCAAAAAATAATGCTAGACCGAGTTAGGAAGGAAAAAGTCTATCGCTCAATCAACTACCTGAGTTATGAGCTTTAATCATAACTCATTGCTTGGGTTTAGCCACTCAATGTTGTGGACCCAAAAAATAATGCTAGACCGAGTTAGGAAGGAGAAAGTCTATCGCTCAATCAACTACCTGAGTTATGAGCTTTAATCATAACTCATTGCTTGGGTTTAGCCACTCAATGTTGTGGACCCAAAAAATAATGCTAGACCGAGTTAGGAAGGAGAAAGTCTATCACTCAATCAACTACCTGAGTTATGAGCTTTAATCATAACTCATTGCTTGGGTTTAGCCACTCAATGTTGTGGACCCAAAAAATAATGCTAGACCGAGTTAGGAAGGAAAAAGTCTATCGCTCAATCAACTACCTGAGTTATGAGCTTTAATCATAACTCTTTGCTTGGGTTTAGCCACTCAATGTTGTGGACCCAAAAAATAATGCTAGACCGAGTTAGGAAGGAGAAAGTCTATCACTCAATCAACTACCTGAGTTATGAGCTTTAATCATAACTCATTGCTTGGGTTTAGCCACTCAATTTTGTGGACCCAAAAATTATTGCTAGACCGAGTTAGGAAGGAGAAAGTCTATCGCTCAATCAACTACCTGAGTTATGAGCTTTAATCATAACTCATTGCTTGGGTTTAGCCACTCAATTTTGTGGACCCAAAAATTATTGCTAGACCGAGTTAGGAAGGAGAAAGTCTATCGCTCAATCAATCAGGGATGAATGGTTGAGCAGGTATTTTACTCTCATACCTCTTGGGAAAGTCTACAGAGAAGCCCCCGCTCTCTGGAAGTAAAGGCGACTGTTGCAAGAACATCTAACGTTTCCATTGTAAGCTGTAATTGGGCATCTAATCTGGTCGCTAGGCTGTTCTGAAGTAGAAGGTGGAGAGACTGGGTCAATCTCAGTCTTGCTGGACCGGGGGAAGAGTGCCCATTCCTCCGAGAAGGACAGGCCTGGATCTGATTCAGTCTCTTCTCCAACTGCTCCCAGGGCAACCTGGCAGGCAGTCTAGATGTTTGACTATGGTTTATGAAGGGAATGGAGGATCCTCTTATAACTGTTCATCCTTTCTTCCTGAGAATACGGCGTTTTGATCTTGGAATGGTTTTTAGTTTTTCTTGGTTAGAGTATGAGGGCACCATACTACAGTCAACAAATACTTTGGCCAGGCCAAAATTAAAGTGCCCTATTCTTGGTTCAGACTTCAGGCACTGGGTCAATATGCCTTCTCCCCTAAGGGGAAAAGGTATGACGCATGCCATTCCCACACAAATAGGTTTAAACTAATCTAATTTAAAAAATATGAAAGTTTTCAATGAAAACTATTCATTAATGTCCATATATAGTGTAGCCAGTAGGTTAAAACAAAGCAGTGTTCAGGCACAATGCACAGACAATTGCTAGAGCAGCATTTAGACAGGACCACCTCCCAAAGCCCATTGTAGCATTGTTTGTATACAATGCTGTTAACTACCCATTTGCTGCTCATTAGTATGCCCACCTTGGAGCAGTATAGAATGCATTGCCAGTGATTTCCCCTTGCGCATATGCTCTGTGGTCCCAGCAGAGCAGATTTCATAGGCAATGCACATAGTAATTGGCGGCTTTACTGGAGCCGGCCTTTTGATATATATGAAATGCAAATGATGTGTTGCGCAATCAAGCCCACTGTAGCATTGTTTGTATACAATGCCATTAATTCCCCCTCCGCTGCTCATTTATATGCCCAACTTGGAGCAGTGTATAGAATGCATTGCAAATGATTTCACCTTGCGCATCTGCTCTGTGATCCCAACAGAGCAGAGTTCATAAGCAATGCAGATAGTGATTGGCTGCTCTAGTGGAGCCAGTTATATGAAATGCAAATGATGTGTTGCGCAATCAAGCCCCCACTGTAGCATTGTTTACAATGCAAATAATTCCCCTTTGCTGCCAATTTATGCCCAGCCTGGCGCAGCATAGAATGCATTGCGATTGATTTCCTGTTGATTTCAAGCTTTGTGGTCCCAACAGAGCAGTTCAGACGCAATGCACATAGATTTGTTGCACCTAGGATTTAGACAGGACCCCCTCCCAAGCCCACTCTAGCATTGTTTGTATACAATGCTGTTAACTACCCATTTGCTGCTCATTAGTATGCCCACCTTGGAGCAGTGTAGAATGCATTGCCAGTGATTTCCCCTTGCGCATATGCTCTGTGGTCCCAGCAGAGCAGATTTCATAGGCAATGCACATAGTAATTGGCTGCTTTACTGGAGCCGGCCTTTTGTTTATATGAAATGCAAATGATGTGTTGCGCAATCAAGCCCACGTAAGCATTGTTTGTATACAATGCCATTAATTCCCCCTCCGCTGCTCATTTATATGCCCAACTTGGAGCAGTGTATAGAATGCATTGCAAATGATTTCACCTTGCGCATCTGCTCTGTGGTCCCAACAGAGCAGAGTTCATAAGCAATGCAGATAGTGATTGGCTGCTCTAGTGGAGCCAGTTATATGAAATGCAAATGATGTGTTGCGCAATCAAGCCCCCACTGTAGCATTGTTTACAATGCAAATAATTCCCCTTTGCTGCCGATTTATGCCCAGCCTGGCGCAGCATAGAATGCATTGCGATTGATTTCCCGTTGATTTCAAGCTTTGTAGTCCCAACAGAGCAGTTCAGACGCAATGCACATAGATTTGTTGCACCTAGGATTTAGACAGGACCCCCTCCCAAGCCCACTCTAGCATTGTTTGTATACAATGCTGTTAACTACCCATTTGCTGCTCAATAGTATGCCCACCTTGGAGCAGTGTAGAATGCATTGCCAGTGATTTCCCCTTGCGCATATGCTCTGTGGTCCCAGCAGAGCAGATTTCATAGGCAATGCACATAGTAATTGGCTGCTTTACTGGAGCCGACCTTTTGTTTATATGAAATGCAAATGATGTGTTGCGCAATCAAGCCCACCTAAGCATTGTTTGTATACAATGCCATTAATTCCCCCTCCGCTGCTCATTTATATGCCCAACTTGGAGCAGTGTATAGAATGCATTGCAAATGATTTCACCTTGCGCATCTGCTCTGTGGTCCCAACAGAGCAGAGTTCATAAGCAATGCAGATAGTGATTGGCTGCTCTAGTGGAGCCAGTTATATGGAATGCAAATGATGTGTTGCGCAATCAAGCCCCCACTGTAGCATTGTTTACAATGCAAATAATTCCCCTTTGCTGCCGATTTATGCCCAGCCTGGCGCAGCATAGAATGCATTGCGATTGATTTCCCGTTGATTTCAAGCTTTGTGGTCCCAACAGAGCAGTTCAGACGCAATGCACATAGATTTGTTGCACCTAGGATTTAGACAGGACCCCCTCCCAAGCCCACTCTAGCATTGTTTGTATACAATGCTGTTAACTACCCATTTGCTGCTCATTAGTATGCCCACCTTGGAGCAGTGTAGAATGCATTGCCAGTGATTTCCTCTTGCGCATATGCTCTGTGGTCCCAGCAGAGCAGATTTCATAGGCAATGCACATAGTAATTGGCGGCTTTACTGGAGCCGGCCTTTTGTTTATATGAAATGCAAATGATGTATTGCGCAATCAAGCCCACCTAAGCATTGTTTGTATACAATGCCATTAATTCCCCCTCCGCTGCTCATTTATATGCCCAACTTGGAGCAGGGTATAGAATGCATTGCAAATGATTTCACCTTGCGCATCTGCTCTGTGGTCCCAACAGAGCAGAGTTCATAAGCAATGCAGATAGTGATTGGCTGCTCTAGTGGAGCCAGTTATATGAAATGCAAATGATGTGTTGCGCAATCAAGCCCCCACTGTAGCATTGTTTACAATGCAAATAATTCCCCTTTGCTGCTGATTAATGCCCAGCCTGGCGCAGCATAGAATGCATTGCGATTGATTTCCCGTTGATTTCAAGCTTTGTGGTCCCAACAGAGCAGTTCAGACGCAATGCACATAGATTTGTTGCACCTAGGATTTAGACAGGACCCCCTCCCAAGCCCACTCTAGCATTGTTTGTATACAATGCTGTTAACTACCCATTTGCTGCTCATTAGTATGCCCACCTTGGAGCAGTGTAGAATGCATTGCCAGTGATTTCCCCTTGCGCATATGCTCTGTGGTCCCAGCAGAGCAGATTTCATAGGCAATGCACATAGTAATTGGCTGCTTTACTGGAGCCGGCCTTTTGTTTATATGAAATGCAAATGATGTGTTGCGCAATCAAGCCCACCTAAGCATTGTTTGTATACAATGCCATTAATTCCCCCTCCGCTGCTCATTTATATGCCCAACTTGGAGCAGTGTATAGAATGCATTGCAAATGATTTCACCTTGCGCATCTGCTCTGTGGTCCCAACAGAGCAGAGTTCATAAGCAATGCAGATAGTGATTGGCTGCTCTAGTGGAGCCAGTTATATGAAATGCAAATGATGTGTTGCGCAATCAAGCCCCCACTGTAGCATTGTTTACAATGCAAATAATTCCCCTTTGCTGCCGATTTATGCCCAGCCTGGCGCAGCATAGAATGCATTGCGATTGATTTCCCGTTGATTTCAAGCTTTGTAGTCCCAACAGAGCAGTTCAGACGCAATGCACATAGATTTTTTGCACCTAGGATTTAGACAGGACCCCCTCCCAAGCCCACTCTAGCATTGTTTGTATACAATGCTGTTAACTACCCATTTGCTGCTCATTAGTATGCCCACCTTGGAGCAGTGTAGAATGCATTGCCAGTGATATCCCCTTGCGCATATGCTCTGTGGTCCCAACAGAGCAGAATTCATAGGCAATGCACATAGTAATTGGCTGCTTTACTGGAGCCGGCCTTTTGTTTATATGAAATGCAAATGATGTGTTGCGCAATCAAGCCCACCTAAGCATTGTTTGTATACAATGCCATTAATTCCCCCTCCGCTGCTCATTTATATGCCCAACTTGGAGCAGTGTATAGAATGCATTGCAAATGATTTCACCTTGCGCATCTGCTCTGTGATCCCAACAGAGCAGAGTTCATAAGCAATGCAGATAGTGATTGGCTGCTCTAGTGGAGCCAGTTATATGAAATGCAAATGATGTGTTGCGCAATCAAGCCCCCACTATAGCATTGTTTACAATGCAAATAATTCCCCTTTGCTGCCGATTTATGCCCAGCCTGGCGCAGCATAGAATGCATTGCGATTGATTTCCCGTTGATTTCAAGCTTTGTAGTCCCAACAGAGCAGTTCAGACGCAATGCACATAGATTTGTTGCACCTAGGATTTAGACAGGACCCCCTCCCAAGCCCACTCTAGCATTGTTTGTATACAATGCTGTTAACTACCCATTTGCTGCTCATTAGTATGCCCACCTTGGAGCAGTGTAGAATGCATTGCCAGTGATTTCCCCTTGCGCATATGCTCTGTGGTCCCAGCAGAGCAGATTTCATAGGCAATGCACATAGTAATTGGCGGCTTTACTGGAGCCGGCATTTTGTTTATATGAAATGCAAATGATGTGTTGCGCAATCAAGCCCACTGTACCATTGTTTGTATACAATGCCATTAATTCCCCCTCCGCTGCTCATTTATATGCCCAACTTGGAGCAGTGTATAGAATGCATTGCAAATGATTTCACCTTGCGCATCTGCTCTGTGGTCCCAACAGAGCAGAGTTCATAAGCAATGCAGATAGTGATTGGCTGCTCTAGTGGAGCCAGTTATATGAAATGCAAATGATGTGTTGCGCAATCAAGCCCCCACTGTAGCATTGTTTACAATGCAAATAATTCCCCTTTGCTGCTGATTTATGCCCAGCCTGGCGCAGCATAGAATGCATTGCGATTGATTTCCCGTTGATTTCAAGCTTTGTAGTCCCAACAGAGCAGTTCAGACGCAATGCACATAGATTTGTTGCACCTAGGATTTAGACAGGACCCCCTCCCAAGCCCACTCTAGCATTGTTTGTATACAATGCTGTTAACTACCCATTTGCTGCTCATTAGTATGCCCACCTTGGAGCAGTGTAGAATGCATTGCCAGTGATTTCCCCTTGCGCATATGCTCTGTGGTCCCAGCAGAGCAGATTTCATAGGCAATGCACATAGTAATTGGCGGCTTTACTGGAGCCGGCCTTTTGTTTATATGAATTGCAAATGATGTGTTGCGCAATCAAGCCCACCTAAGCATTGTTTGTATACAATGCCATTAATTCCCCCTCCGCTGCTCATTTATATGCCCAACTTGAAGCAGTGTATAGAATGCATTGCAAATGATTTCACCTTGCGCATCTGCTCTGTGGTCCCAACAGAGCAGAGTTCATAAGCAATGCAGATAGTGATTGGCTGCTCTAGTGGAGCCAGTTATATGAAATGCAAATGATGTGTTGCGCAATCAAGCCCCCACTGTAGCATTGTTTACAATGCAAATAATTCCCCTTTGCTGCCGATTTATGCCCAGCCTGGCGCAGCATAGAATGCATTGCGATTGATTTCCCGTTGATTTCAAGCTTTGTAGTCCCAACAGAGCAGTTCAGACGCAATGCACATAGATTTGTTGCACCTAGGATTTAGACAGGACCCCTTCCCAAGCCCACTCTAGCATTGTTTGTATACAATGCTGTTAACTACCCATTTGCTGCTCATTAGTATGCCCACCTTGGAGCAGTGTAGAATGCATTGCCAGTGATTTCCCCTTGCGCATATGCTCTGTGGTCCCAACAGAACAGATTTCATAGGCAATGCACATAGTAATTGGCTGCTTTACTGGAGCCGGCCTTTTGATATATATGAAATGCAAATGATGTGTTGCGCAATCAAGCCCACCTAAGCATTGTTTGTATACAATGCCATTAATTCCCCCTCCGCTGCTCATTTATATGCCCAACTTGGAGCAGTGTATAGAATGCATTGCAAATGATTTCACCTTGCGCATCTGCTCTGTGGTCCCAACAGAGCAGAGTTCATAAGCAATGCAGATAGTGATTGGCTGCTCTAGTGGAGCCAGTTATATGAAATGCAAATGATGTGTTGCGCAATCAAGCCCCCACTGTAGCATTGTTTACAATGCAAATAATTCCCCTTTGCTGCCGATTTATGCCCAGCCTGGCGCAGCATAGAATGCATTGCGATTGATTTCCCGTTGATTTCAAGCTTTGTAGTCCCAACAGAGCAGTTCAGACGCAATGCACATAGATTTTTTGCACCTAGGATTTAGACAGGACCCCCTCCCAAGCCCACTCTAGCATTGTTTGTATACAATGCTGTTAACTACCCATTTGCTGCTCATTAGTATGCCCACCTTGGAGCAGTGTAGAATGCATTGCCAGTGATATCCCCTTGCGCATATGCTCTGTGGTCCCAACAGAGCAGAATTCATAGGCAATGCACATAGTAATTGGCTGCTTTACTGGAGCCGGCCTTTTGTTTATATGAAATGCAAATGATGTGTTGCGCAATCAAGCCCACCTAAGCATTGTTTGTATACAATGCCATTAATTCCCCCTCCGCTGCTCATTTATATGCCCAACTTGGAGCAGTGTATAGAATGCATTGCAAATGATTTCACCTTGCGCATCTGCTCTGTGATCCCAACAGAGCAGAGTTCATAAGCAATGCAGATAGTGATTGGCTGCTCTAGTGGAGCCAGTTATATGAAATGCAAATGATGTGTTGCGCAATCAAGCCCCCACTATAGCATTGTTTACAATGCAAATAATTCCCCTTTGCTGCCGATTTATGCCCAGCCTGGCGCAGCATAGAATGCATTGCGATTGATTTCCCGTTGATTTCAAGCTTTGTAGTCCCAACAGAGCAGTTCAGACGCAATGCACATAGATTTGTTGCACCTAGGATTTAGACAGGACCCCCTCCCAAGCCCACTCTAGCATTGTTTGTATACAATGCTGTTAACTACCCATTTGCTGCTCATTAGTATGCCCACCTTGGAGCAGTGTAGAATGCATTGCCAGTGATTTCCCCTTGCGCATATGCTCTGTGGTCCCAACAGAACAGATTTCATAGGCAATGCACATAGTAATTGGCTGCTTTACTGGAGCCGGCCTTTTGATATATATGAAATGCAAATGATGTGTTGCGCAATCAAGCCCACTGTAGCATTGTTTGTATACAATGCCATTAATTCCCCCTCCGCTGCTCATTTATATGCCCAACTTGGAGCAGTGTATAGAATGCATTGCAAATGATTTCACCTTGCGCATCTGCTCTGTGGTCCCAACAGAGCAGAGTTCATAAGCAATGCAGATAGTGATTGGCTGCTCTAGTGGAGCCAGTTATATGAAATGCAAATGATGTGTTGCGCAATCAAGCCCCCACTGTAGCATTGTTTACAATGCAAATAATTCCCCTTTGCTGCTGATTAATGCCCAGCCTGGCGCAGCATAGAATGCATTGCGATTGATTTCCCGTTGATTTCAAGCTTTGTGGTCCCAACAGAGCAGAGTTCAGACGCAATGCACATAGTTGATTTCTTTTTTTTGTTAGGCTTTAGTACAGTTATTAGTTAGAATTAGAACTAGATTGTTTAATGTAAAAATTATGTATATTTTTACTGCTAAATGCTTTATTGTTTTAGAAGCCAGGAAAGTATTTAAGTATTTTAAAAATGCAAGGGTTAAAAATATTACAGTAGAGTAGATATCTTTTGTTTTAAAAGTTGTTAATGCGATAATTGGGGCCTAAAGCCCCATATCATCCTCCTTGTGTTTTTTAATGGTACCCATATCTCGTTACAGATGACTGGAATGCGCAATATGGTTGGGCTGGACTGGAATAAGCGGTATGGTTGGGCTGGACTGGAATGAGCAGTATGGTTGGGCTGCTGTTCGATCTAAAGTAAGTGAAGGGTATACTTTTTTTTTTTTTTTTTTCCTTTTAGTTTTAATATATATTTTTTTTCTTTAAAGATAAATCTACCCTTTAAACCCTCCAATACAGGGCACGTTCACCCCATTGGTGTTCAACGGGAAGCATGCATCCCTCTGCCATTGGTGGTCAATGGGTAGCATTTCTCCCTTTGGTGGTCAATGGGCAGCATGTCTCGCTTTGGTAATGACTGGGAAGCTGGCACCCCCTTGGGCATGACTGGGAAGCTGGCACCCCCTTGGGCATGACTGGGACCTGGCACCCCCTTGGGCATGACTGGGAAGCTGGCACCCCCTTGGGCATGACTGGGAAGCTGGCACCCCCTTGGGCATGACTGGGAAGCTGGCACCCCCTTGGGCATGACTGGGAAGCTGGCACCCCCTTGGGCATGACTGGGAAGCTGGCACCCCCTTGGGCATGACTGGGAAGCTGGCACCCCCTTGGGCATGACTGGGAAGCTGGCACCCCCTTGGGCATGACTGGGAAGCTGGCACCCCCTTGGGCATGACTGGGAAGCTGGCACCCCCTTGGGCATGACTGGGAAGCTGGCACCCCCTTGGGCATGACTGGGAAGCTGGCACCCCCTTGGGCATGACTGGGAAGCTGGCACCCCCTTGGGCATGACTGGGAAGCTGGCACCCCCTTGGGCATGACTGGGAAGCTGGCACCCCCTTGGGCATGACTGGGAAGCTGGCACCCCCTTGGGCATGACTGGGAAGCTGGCACCCCCTTGGGCATGACTGGGAAACTGGTGCACCCCCTTGGGCATGACTGGGAAACTGGTGCACCCCCTTGGGCATGACTGGGAAACTGGTGCACCCCCTTGGGCATGACTGGGAAACTGGTGCACCCCCTTGGCAATGACTGGGAAACTGGTGCACCCCCTTGGCAATGATTGGGAAGCTGGCACCCCCTTGTGATGACTGGGAATCGTTTAATAACTCAGTGACAATTGGGGCTTGTTCAATAGACAGTACGATGTGTAATGCTCTTAAAGCAAACAATCATATGACTGCTGTAAAACGGCATGGTTCAGTTGGTGATTGGCTGTTTGGCTATTGTACTTTCTATGTGCCCTGTTCTTGTTTCTAAACCCAGATGCATACAGTCAGCTTTGCTATAAACCATTTTTCAACTTGCTCAATTTTTCTAGAACGTTTTATGTTGACTTGTACTCCAGTCACACTTGGACGTTTTGCGGGCAGAATTACGATACCAAAACGCTGTGTAAAAATGAAAAATCGCACATAGCTTATTTGGGTGACATTAATTTCAATGTCACCTAAACGTGTGTGTGATTTTTGCCATGTAATCTTGGCAAAATTGCAACGCATGAAGCTTGTCCCTCAAAACGTATCGTGAACTTCTTTTTGGGCGTCGGCTTCGAGCATTGCGGTTTTCCGCTATTGCAGCCTGATTTATTGAGGCAAAATTACACCCACGTTTAGGTGTCACTGAAATGAATGGCACCTGAACAAGCGTTGTGCGATTTGTCATTTTTTGCACAGCATTTTGGATTTGCCGGCTGAATCACCGATGGCAAACACCCATGTGTGAATGGAGCCTACTGCTTTTTGTTTTAAAAATAAAAAAACCTACACTATATTACCAAACATATTGAGACACCTGCCTTTACACACACATGAAATGTAATGTCTTAGTCCGTAGGATTCACTATTGAGTTGGCCCACCCTTTTGCAGTTACAACAGCTTCAACTCTTCTGGGAAGGCTGTCCACAAGGTTTTGGCATGTGTCTTTGGGAATGTTTGACCATTGTTTCAGGAAGAGCATTTGTGAAGTCAGGCAATGATGTGGATGAGAAGTCTCTAATTTATCCTAAAGGTGTTCTATCGGGTTGAGGTCAGGGCTCTGTACAGGCCAGTCAAGTTCCTCCACCCCAAACTCGCTCATCCATGTCTTTATGGACCTTGCTTTGTACACTGGTGTGCAGTCAGGTTGGAACAGGAAGGGGCCATCCCCAAACTGTTCTCACAAAGTTGGGAGCATGAAATTGTCTAAAATGTCTTGGTATGCTGACACCTTAAGTGTTCCCTTCACTGGAACTAAGGGGCCAAGCCCAACCCCTGAAAAACAACCTGACACCATAATCCCTCCTCCACCAAATGATTTGGACCAGTGCACAAAGCAAAGGTCCATAAAGACACGGGTGAGCGAGTTTGGGGTGGAGGAACTTGTCTGGCCTGCACAGATTCCTGACCTCAACCCGATAGAACACCTTTGGGGTGAATTAGAGCGCAGACTGTGAGACAGGCCTTCTTGTCCAACATCAGTGCCTGACCTCACAAATTTGCTTCTGGAAGAATGGTCAAACATTTCCATAGACACACTCCTAAACTTTGGACAGCCTTCCCAGAAGAGTTGAAGCTGTTATAGCTGCAAAGGGTGGGCCAACTCAATATTAAACCCTACGGACTAAGACTGGGATGCCATTAAAGTTCATGTGCTTGTAAAGGCAGGCGTCCCAATATAGTGTATGTGTAAGGGGGCACTCTGCCACACTCTGATGCATGGGGGATACTCTGCTATAAAGTGGGACTGATGTAAGGGTGGGACTTTGGAGACATGGATGTAAGGGAGGACCATGTTGTGAATGTGTGGCACTTATCCTGGCTGCTGTACTGTTTTGTTTATTGCTTGCTCTTAACCGCTCTACTCTGTACAATATGCATAGATATACTGTAAATAGAACTGACCAAGGTGTTCATTGTCTCAACTGTTGCTGGTTTTAACGAAGTCCTCCTTTTACGTAAGCTCAGCCCATAGATCAGAATTTTTCTTTGTGGTTGAACAAAAATGGCCCGTTTTTTTTTTTTTTTTTCCCCCCATTCACACATTTGACACTGCCCTGCTAACCCAACTGTACTCTGCCCTACTGATTCCTGTTTCTGTATACTGTTCTGCTGAACTCCCATCCTCTGCCCCCCCCCCCCCCCCTGACTATTTTTTCTGCACCCCACATCAGACGGATAGATCTGTCCCTGGATTGTTATGTACTCCTATTATAGTGTCCTGCTCCCTCTACTCTTCTCCTGGAAACTATAATAGAGTACATAACAAGGTCATAGTATCAAAAGCAACAAAAACCGTATAGAATAAAAAAGGTACAGGAACTGCTTTACCCAAGATCAGGCTGGGTCCGCCCGCAGCTATCATGGAGGTGTCAAAGTCACCAGGGGAGCAAAAACAAATGAGAGCCCCGCATTGGGACCTGATCCCCTAAATGTGGATTACATTACCTTTTCAAAGTTCCACCATATTTCAACTTCCTGTAAAATCTTAGCTTTTATATCAGTGCTACTGCGGTATGTATCCTACGTCTGCTAAAATCCTAGACTATAGCTTTAACATTGTTAGACTCCTATGTAAACTGAACTTATATTTCAAATTATATATATATATATATATATATATATATATATATATATATATATATATATATATATATATATATATATATATATATATATATATATATATATATATATATATATACATATATATATATACATATACTGTAGAGATATCCCAGTCGCCATTTAGTTTTTGCTCCCTTGCTTGCCCAGGCCACTTTGGCTTTGGTGCCTCCATTATAGCTGCCGGCAGACCCAGCCTGATCTTGGGGTAAGAAGTTCCTGTACCTTTTTTGTAGTAGTAATCTGCTGTTGAGGACACTATACTGTTCTTATTACCTTCAATACTATGACTTTATGTACTCTTGTGTCCTGCTTCCCTTCACTTTTCTCCTGAAGATGCGGGCAGCCGTGAAACATGTTGAGTTTAATGGCCTACACTTATTAATCTGCTCTGGAGTAATTTCCAAGGTAGAAGGGTTTTCTACCCTGTGGGTGTAGTGACCATCAAGAGGGATAAAAAAATGGGTCTATACCTTGTATGTTTACTTGATCTCTATATACTTTTTTATAAAACTATATGTACACAATAAAAAATTGCTAACTTTAAATTCTTGTTGTAATGTCTCATGACAGTACAGAGAAAATCCTATTCCCCCATTTGTATTCATTGTCTTTAGATATGTCAATTTAGTATGTAGGTACCATTATTTTATATTCTACATAAACTCTCCATCTGAGCAGTCCATTAGAACTTCAATACTTTGAATGGCTAACTTAAATTTTCATTACACCCAACGCATAGTCTTCATTTTTACCTCCTTATGTTTTTATGGGATCCCAATGCCTATATTTATTTTGTAGATGGCAAGATGACCATCAAGACTGAACTATGGCAATGATGGGCTGCTCAAGAGTCAACTGCTGAGAAATTAGAGGTATGTATCAAATTTAGTCTATAAATGCTGTGGCACTTTTAAGTGAAACATATATTTTTTTTATATCATGTGTATTAAGTTCAAGTATCATATCTTGGTATAAGGATATTTTAAAGCACATTCCTCAAGACTTTTACAGGAAATGCAAGGATTATTAATCCTTTCGAACCGTCTCACGTCTGTTCATTTGTGCTCTGTACATGATGAACTATTGAAAACCTTGTTTCTGCCAAGACCTTTGTACTAATTAAAGCAGTTTCTTAAAACTGTCCTGGTCACATAGGAGCTACAATAGACCTCTGTGGCCTGGGTAGGACAGGTTGCTGCAAGTCAGGTAATCTTGAGGTGTTTTTACCTCCTGGCTTGTTCCTGTGTACATTTTAGGTTCTTCCCTTTTCTGTACCACTAGGGGCCCCTTGGTATTGGGCTTATAGTGATGGTACAATTTGGTCTGTTATATGATGTGCACAGCATATATGGGCTGGTAGGGTAGATACACCCAATGAGAACAGTGCACAAGGATGTAACCCAGGCATGGACTGCAAATAGGCTATTAACAGATTTAACCTTCTTTGGCCATCTTTCTGTATATTATTCCAGTAGGGATGAGGAACATTTGTACCTAATGTCTTCAGTACCACTATGCGTTGACATTTTTTTGAACTATAGTAGAATAGCTAGCTAGTAGAGTCCTTTTTGTTTTTTGCAGGCTAAGATCACGGAAAAATGTTCTGATAATACTCCCAAGTAGTGGTGAGCAGTTCATGGTGCCAAGTTATGGTCTATTAGTTAATGTTTTATTGCAAATAAAGCAATGTATGTTTTTTTGGTTGGCTATAATTTCATGTATCAACATATCTTCCTTTTTTGATTAGGCTTAAACTGAGAAAAATATGGAGGCTTTTCTTCACGGGTTTCTTCTTCTGGAGACCTCAGTCATGCTGATACTCTTTAACACTGAAACTGGCCATAGATCGAACGAAATTCGACCGGTTCAGCAGGGACCAGCCAAATTTTCAATCCATCTATGGCTGTTTACATTCCTGAAACTTCGCTCCCAATGATTGACTTCTCTCGAACTGGCTTGTTGGAAGGTTTTACTTTCAGTAAGTGCTGATTAGTGTATTCTGACAGTGGAGTCATCTCCCCTTTGTCAGAATACAATAATCAAGCTGGAAGGATGTCTCTATTGACTCCACTTTTGTGAATGGGGCAACCGGTTCAGTTTGTCGTTTTTGTTTTTTTGATCAGCCCACTTCCAAAAAACTTCCATGTATGGCCAGCCTTATGCCGTGTACACACGACCGGACTTTTGATGGACTGAATCACGTCGGACTTTTCGACGGACTTCCGTCGAATCGGACTTGTCTACACACAATCACACTAAATTCCGACAGATTCGACCGTGATGACGTACGACCGGACTAAAATAAGGAAGTTCATAGCCAGTAGCCAATAGCTGCCCTAGCGTTGGTTTTCGTCCGTCGGACTCGCATACAGATGAACAAATTTTTCGACCGGACTCGAGTCCGTCGGAAAGATTTTAAACATGTTATAAATCTAAAGTCCTTCACATTTTTGACAGAAAAGGGCCCACACACGGTCGAATTGTCCGACGGATTTGTTCCGTCAGACAAGTTTGGTTGAAAAGTCCAGCCGTGTGTACACGGTATTAGAGTAACTAAAGCTGAATTTTAGATCCATGTATGGCCAATGTGGTTGAACAGAAGTCAGTATATTCCCAATTGGGCAGTGCCGTAGGCTGGAGAGATGATCTGTATATTTTGACAGCAGGGAAGTCTCCCTGCTGTCAGAATACAAGGATACAGTGGGGAGGATTCCAGCACCCACATTGAGTGTGTGGAGGAATCCAGTTAGTTTTTTTTTTTTTATTGAAAACACTGGCACGTGCATGGCCAGCTTTTAGAGATTCAGGGGTAAGTGACCTGGAGATATTGAAGCTAGGTTTAACCATAACTAGCATGCAGCAAGCATTTTAGGTTAACAGTAAAATACTTTCATATCATGCCATGGTTTAGATGTGTTTTCTGTATTTTTAACCCAACCTCAGATTTCATTGTCCCTGGATAAGTAAGCATGATGCCATTGTAAAGTTTCTCTTTTTTCCATGACTAGTTGATGAGCCATGATCTCTCCAAGCAAGATGGGAAGCCAGGCACACTCCAAGCAAGATGGAATCCCTTTTCTGCTCCTGCAGCATTAGCAGATGGTGCGGTACCTACATAAAACTCATTAAGGATGGTACAAAATGTGTCTAACTTGCAATAAAAGCATCGCCAGAGTTATGAGCTCTTATCATAACTCATTGCTAGGGTTTAGCCACTCTGTTTTGTGGACCCAAAAATATTGCTAGACTGAGTTAGGAATGAGAAAGTGTATATATCTCAATCAACTGCCTGAGTTATGAGCTTTTATAATAACTTTTAAGTTCCAGGATTAGAGGGATGTTCAGGTTCAGTCTGAAGACAATAGCAGTGAATAAGCTCCTTGGTTGTGGGTTAGTGTGGTCCCCATAAGCTTTGATGGATCCGAGTCTCAGGCTCAACAACCCACATCTTGTGCTTACCCCACAGGACACAGGTTTCAAGGAGTTAATTTCTGCAGAGATGAATGGCTGAGAAGGGATTTCACTCTGATTCCTCTTGGGAAAGTCTACAGAAAGCCCCACTGTCTGGAAGTAAAGGGCGACTGTTGCAAGACCATCTTACATTTCAATTGTAAGCTGTAACTGGGCATCTAAACTGGTTGCTAGGCTGTTCTGTAGTAGAAGGCTGAGGGACTGGGTCAATCTCAGCCCTTGCTGGACTGGGGGAGGAGTGCTCACTCCCCCGAGAAGGCCAGGGCTGGATCTGATTCAGTCTCTTTTCCAACTGCTCCCAGTGCACCCTGGCAGGTAGTCTAGATGTTTGATTATGGCTTATGATGGGAATGGCAGAGCTTCTTCCAACTGTACATCCTTTCTTCCTGGGAATACGGAGTGTTGATATTGGAATGGTTCTTAGTTTTTCTTGGTTAGAGTATGAGAGCACCATACTACAGTCAACAAACTCTTTGACCAGGCCAAAATCAACATGCCCTATTCTTGGGTCAGACTTGAGGCACTGACGTTTTGAAACCTCTGAGAAATAATAATCTGAGAAAAAAATGACAGAGGGTGGCAGGGTTTGAGCAGGCCTAGAAAAAAGAAAAAGGGCCTAGAGCAGACTAAAAGGGAGGGGGTGGGGGGACGGGGGTGAAAGGAAGATAAGTAGGTGGAAGGATGGGTGAATATGGGAAGTGGAAGACTATAATTTTGGGAAGACGGATATATAAAAATAACAATACCAAATAAGATTTTAATATAAATTTTGAAACTATAAATTTCTGTGAAAATACCACGATGTGAAACTGAGAAGGAGATAGTAAATGAACGTAAAGTTGAATAGGTCTCTCGACAGTGTTTGCTGAAGTGGGAAAAAAAAAAACATGCCATTCCCACACAAATGGGTTTAAACTTCCCTAATTTAAAAAATATGAAAGTTTTTCAATGAAAACGATTCATTCATGTCCAAGTACAGTGTATCCAGTAGCTGACTAAATTTCTCTTTAGACCATAGTTCAGACACAAAGCACATAGATTGTATATCCTTATAGATAACCCCTATGGCAGTAGTTTAGAAAGGATGACATTGGGTTTACATCCACTTTAAATGGAGCTTTCGACAGATCTGTATGAAAAATGGACAGGCTAACCTGATTGCAAAACCCGTGTGAAAAGAACCTAACTTGTACCAGTTAATCTTTGAGCGTGCATCTGATTTTAAAAACTGTACCATGAAAACTTTCATCTCATTTATGTTGTCTAGTTGGGTTTTTGTCTTTTTTTGGGTTTTTTTTTTGTAAATTTATGCTATGTTAATGGGAAAATGTAATAAATAGAAAGTAGGTTTGGCTGCAGAAGTATAAAATACACTGACTATGCTTACAAATGTCTC
The DNA here is from genome assembly GCA_037952925.1 of Lithobates clamitans. Classification (NCBI taxonomy): domain Eukaryota; kingdom Metazoa; phylum Chordata; class Amphibia; order Anura; family Ranidae; genus Lithobates; species Lithobates clamitans. The sequence goes on from JBBGZY010001633.1 coordinate 98,866, forward strand.
ATCTCTAACCCTATTTCTCTCGTTTTTAGCTGCTGTTTGTTTCAACAAGTCTGCTCAACTGGACTAGCAGTGTTGGTGTGTCGGGAAGGTTGAGGTGGACTTCATTCAACCTGAAGACATCATCAATTCTTCTGATTTCCTTTGCAATTTTGTTCTGTGATGAGCATCCTGCAAAAGCCTCTTTATGATCACTTCAAAGACTGTTCTCTACCATTGTTTGAAATATAGAATAAAAATCATTGTACATAGCTAAATAAATGTTGACCTGATTTTTAAATCTAAGCAATGTCTTCCAATCTTTCTTTTACTATATATTTTTTTTTAAACTAGATTGTGGTGGGTAGTTTGCTTTTATTTGGTTTAACCACTTAACTTAAGGTGGACGTCGTATGATATTCTTAGATTGAAGTGGAGATATCTGAATGATGCCTGCAGTTACAGGCATCCAGATTGTTTTTACTTTGCAGGGAATGGTCGGCTGTAAAAAAAAAAAAAAAAAAAATCAGTGCTTCTCCTTGCTTACCTGGATGGTCCCTGGCCATCTCTATGACCCTCGGAGGCCGGAAGCGACGTCATGATGTCACTTCCGGTGCTGGCAGATGTAAGCACTGTCTGTTTTTTTTGCTGGGAAGCCTGAGATTGTCTTTTTTTTCCAGCATAGAGAGATGTGGGGACTTATAGACCCCATATCTCTCCAGAAAAGCCCTATTCCTATTACAAGGGATATTAACATTCCATGTAATGGGAATAAAAGTGAACAAAAACATTTTTTAAGGTATAGTGTAAAAAAAAAAATAATTAATGAAAGCGCCCCCATCCCCTCGTGCTTGCACTCAGAAGCGAACACATAGGTAGGTCAAGCGCGCATATGTAACTGGTGTTCAAACTGCACATGTGAGGTATCGCCGCAAATGTTCGAGCGAGAGCAATAATTCTAGCACAAGAACTCCTCTAACTCTAAACTGGTAGCCTGTACAAAAAAAATTAAAGCTTCGCCTATGGACATTTTTAAATACCAAAGTTTGGCGCCATTCCATGGGCGTGCGCAGTTTTAAATCGTGATACGTTGGGTATATATTTACTTCGCATAACCTCAACTTTCACATTATACAAAAAAAATTTGGGCTAACTTTAGTGTATCATTTCCAAAAAAATTGCGTTTAAAAAAAAATTGCTGTGCAAATACCGTGTGACATAAAAAATTGCAACAACCGACATTTTATTCCCTAGGGTCTCTGCGCCTACAGGCATCCCGGTATGAATCTTTTCAGAAGTAATTTGATTGGCTAATTAGCCTCGCTATCACTTCTGTGGGTGCCAGAAGGGGTACTCCCCTCCCAAAACCAACGCCTTTCCCGGACTCTACCTTCCCATCGCAGAGCCCGGGAGCGATGTGGGCGACAACAATTGCTGCACTTAACATAGAGAGGAACTGACATCATTCCTCTTTCTCTGTAACCCTGGAAACCAGGAGTTTCCTTGCTTTTGGTTCCACTTCTTTGTTTACCTGGCCGCTAGCTGCCAGGAAAGCAGCCGATCGGACCAATCTGTGGCTAATTGGCTGCATGGGAGGCTAGAGGAGAGATTTGGGGTCTCATAGACCCCAGATCGCTCCATAAATAGGACCTGTCACGGCCCATGCTGTCACAAGGGATGTTGTTCATCCCTTGTAATAAAGTTAATCCAAAAAAAGTGTAAAAAATTGTACAAAAAGGAAAAAAACTAAATAAATTAACATTCATTAGTGGTGAAAAGTGTATGTGGAAAACTAAGGCAAAGTCCCTATATCTCAAAACAGGGAAAATGACAAAAGCAATCAAGTAAATCAATACCAGTGAAAAAGTGATATAAATAAAAGAATCAAATTCTATAAATGACAATAATGAATAATGTAGGTCACAAATATTGAGGTGAACTGTCACAAAAGATGAGGTAACACACATCAAAAAAAGTGATCCTAAAATATGCAAAAAGAATCACTCATATGGATTATACAATTTTAAAAACCAAAAACCAAAATGTTCAGCAAATAAAGTCCCAAATTATTGTGACAATAAATGAAAAATGTCCATGCAAATGAAACCACTGAACGCCGTGAAGAAAGAAGTAAGGGCCCTTCCTCCAAACAGGTTATGCACCCAGAGTGAGTATGTAGTCTCCTTACCCTCAGGAATGACCGCGATGGCGGTCTCACCAAGCCCAGGGAATTGGGTCTCCCAAAAACCTATACAGATGTCCCGATCAGCTGGGTCCTTATCACTCAGAGACATAAAAAGAATTGCGCCCATAGTGCAGTATGTACTAAAATAATTTATTTTGATCAAGAAAGATTGCACTTACAGGATAAAGCTGATGTTAGCACGTTGTGTTAACAAAATTAGCAGCGGAGGAAGCTCGAGGAGACGTCGCTAATTTTGTTAACACAACTGCTCCTCATCACAGTTTCAGAGGCCATGATATGCCAAGATAGCACAAAACCTCCCAAATGACCCCATTTTGGAAAGTAGATACCCCACACCAGGGCCGTCTGTAATACTGATTGGACCCTGGGCAAAAAATGTATTGAGGGGCCCACCTCCATGCAGTTTCGCTCTTGTTTCAATCAATGGCAATGCTGATTTTTTTTTACCATCTACCAATATAAATAGGAGTTTCAACACTGGCCACCAATGTAATATTGGTTTACACTGACCACTAATGTAATAGGGGTTTACACTGTCCACTAATGTAATAGAAGCATTCACAGTAACCACCAATGTAAGGAGGGATTTACACTGACCACCAATGTAAGGGAGCATTCACACTGGCCACTAGTGTGAATGAAAGCATTCTACACCAAGCAGAAATGTAATGAGAAGATTTACACTAACCACCAATGTAAATGAGACATTTAGCCTGCGTTCACATTTGTGTGTGTCGGGAACGCATGCAAAATCGCTTTCCTGACACCACAGAAACATGTTGCCCTTTAGCAGATACACAGCAGTGCCATTAATTGTTAATGACACCCTCACGCATCTGCTGACATGTGCCTTGGCACCATGTGATTTTGAAAAAGGGTTTGGGACTTTCTCCCGCATGTGTAGCGCATAGAGCAGCCCATTGAAATGAATGGGCTGCCCTACACTTGACCTACATCTTTATCCACCCTGTCAGTACACTTTTGCAATCCTAAAACACATGCTAATCTCTGCACCCCAAACATCCCCCATCCTCTTCACTTCCATCCCCCTCCCCTTTAACTCTACCTGCCTCCTCTGCTCATCTTTGCACTTCCTTACCTCCATACATCCACTCCTTGCTCACCTGTGCACCCCAAACTGTAATTCCTTCTCTGCCTACCTCTGCACAGCACCAACCACCAACAAACTGAGATATCAGGACACAGCACGGGACTAAAACCTCAAGGAATGAGGGAATTTAAACTGGCATAGTTGATAAGTATGAGGCAGCTGCTTTGGGTCCTACAACAATGACAGGGCCCAGGGCAGCTGCCCCTTTTGCTCTACCTTAAAGACGGCCCTGCCCCACACTATCTCGCTTTTTGTCACAAAGTTTTGAAAATTAAAAAAAAAATCCTTTCTTCATTTTCAAAAACAAATGAAAGCTGCAAAATAGTCACTATGCCTCTTAGCAAATACCTTGGGGTGTCTACTTTCCAAAATGGGTTCATTTTATGTGCTATCTTGACATTTCAGGGCCGTGGTAAATGTAATAGGTAGTAAGGAATAAAATCACCATTTTAAGCCCTTAGAAAGCCTGAAGGCGGTGCTTGGTTTTTTGGGGCCTGTATGCAGCTAGGCTCCTAAAAAGTTTCACACATGTGGTATCCCCATACTCAGGAGAAGCAGCAGAATATATTTTGGGGTGTAATTCCACATATAACCATGGCATGTTTGAACAATATATCATTTAGTGACAACTTTGTGTATAAAAATGTTTTTTTAAAAGCCTTCACAGGTTACCACTTTAGATTTACAGTGGAGGTCTACTGCTAAAACTACTGCCCTCAATCTGACGTTCGCTGTGATACCTCACATGCATGGTGCAATTGCTGTTTACATACGACACGAGACTGATGCTTGCATTCGCCTTTGCGCGTGAGCACGGGGGGACAGGGGTGCTTTTTTTTTTTTAATTCGTATTATTATCTCAGGGAATGTAAATGTACCCTATGATAGCAGTAGATAGTAACAGGCACACATGGGAGTAAGTCACATATGTGCAAGTCACAAGCAAGTCTCAAGTCTTAACCTTCAAGTCACAAGCAAGTCCCAAGTTACTGTGGCGAAAAGCAAGCAAGTCAACAGAAGGATGAGTGGCACTAGTACTGGCTCTCTGCTCCATACGAGAGCCCTGCGGTTCTTACACCTCAACAACAGCAGAAGAACAGGGTCGGGTACGCCTGACCTTGGTAGGAACCTCTACGTCGTCAGAGCTATCTGTCAGCGTTCTGTTGCTGTTTACCGGTTCGTATTCTGAGCCTGAATTTGACAGATGGGTGACTTCCTCTTCACTCTCATCTGTCATGCTCAGAAACGTGTAGGCCTCTTCACTAGTGTACCTTCGATTGGACATTTTGGCCTCTAAATTTACTGGTACAACTAGTGGAGCACCTGATTATCAGTGACTGCTTCAAACACTACCAAAAAACTGTTGGCGTTTGCAGGGATCAGGCCTGTCTCTGCAAACACTGCAATGTGTTTTGTAAGTGACAGTGATCATTTGATACTGCACTTGGGTGGGCTGGGCTGGGCAGAGGGGCTAAACGCAGGTGCTAGCAGGTATCTGGGCTGATCCCACTAACGCTGCATTTTTGGGAACCCTAAACTACTGGGGACGCTAGTATAGATCTGATCGGATCAAACATATTGATCAGTTCACACTATACTACTAAGGGAGGTGTATGGTGTGTGGGTGGGTGTTAGCGCTACTGGCATTAATCTAAGGCTGATCAGAATCCCAAAACTATACCTCTCACACGTGTACAGATAGAGATAGCGGCGCTAATATAAATTATGTGAAATAATGGGTCAGGGCAGCATAATGCCTATGACCCTCTACTTATACATAAAAATATTAATAATAATAGTGTCATGAAAAATATTAATTTTATCGTGAAAAGAAATTTCTTTAACACCCAGTGAAAAGTGTCACTATAAATAATAAATTACAAGAAATGAATGATCAAGTTCAACAGTTGTTTTTCAATCTTCTTGTGTGAAAAATCTTCTACTCTTCCACAACACCACCGTGATAGTGACACCACTCCCTCTGAAGAGCGCACTCACCAGATTGTATAGCCTCCCACTCTCGTGTTCGGCAAAACAGCAATTGAACCACACCTGGGTTGCATGTGATGAACCGTGACTCCAATCAAGCCAGCTCCATATGTGAAAAAATGAATAAAGTACTCCATATATCGTGATACCATTTTGACAGATTTATTAAAATCACTTCAAACACACTTCAATGGTTACACTCACTTTTAAACTGAAACATAAAAGCCTTTAAAAAAATCCACAGCAAGCACAGCAAGCTACAGGATCAGTGATCCAACGGTGCACCGCGGTCACAGCGGACCTGAAGTGTAAACTGGTGTATCTCTCACCCAGCCTTCTAAGGCCCAGCCATCCGATCGGTGTAGTCCTCCTCAGACAGCGGCATCTAATGTCAGTGCGATGGAATGCCGTGTAACCATGCCCAAGACATGTTTCGTCGAAAAGACTTCTTCAAATGGGATTGGCTACACGGATGGTTCATCAATCCTTATATACTATCTATGATCAGTCATGTGATCATCATCAGTCATGTGATCATCAGTCATGTGACCTCCTGCTCTGCACATGCTCACACTTCATGTCCCCCTGACCGTGAAGCACAGGTACAAAGACTGAATAAATTAGTGGATCCCAAACATTTTTACGGTGTGTAGTTAGAATGCTGTGTCCAGCATTACCATATGTGACATATGACATATCCTAACTTATAATCCACCACTAGTTACAGTGCTAATGTGGAAAAGTAACCAATAAAAATGAATATTAATAAGTTAAAATGAACATTTCAACAGGAGATAATGAATTTGTCTAGATTAAGATACAAGCTATATATATTAGTCATGATACTATCATACAGCTGCATATGACAAACAATGACTGAAACACAATCTGATCCTATTAATAAAAAATATGGATGACTTCAGGCGAGTCTAAAAAAAGGGAAATAATAATAATATATCGTCAGTGGTCAATGAATAAAACCACCTCAAACATGAAAACATCCCACCAAGTTTTAACTTGTTTCTCCAAAAGATTTTCCAAATTCTTTAGTGATCCCGGGACATCTTCCTCGCCATCAGTAATTATCTGATTAGCGGAGAAGATATCTTCCGGGATTATCTGTCTGTTAGACAGACAATTAATGGCATCCAAGCCTTTAGGTGGTAAATAAATAGACAATGGTTTGTAGAAAGAGATATACAAATAAACCGCCCCTGAAACTCTCTTACTCCACTGCGCCAAAGAAAAGTGCAAAGCTAGATTTTTCACACAAGAAGATTGAAAAACAACTGTGGAACTTGATCATTCATTTCTTGTAATTTATTATTTATAGTGACACTTTTCACTGGGTGTTAAAGAAATTTCTTTTCATGATAAAATTAATATTTTTCAAGACACTATTATTATTAATATTTTTATGTAAAAGTAGAGGGTCATAGGCATTATGCTGCCCTGACCCATTATTTTACATAATTTATATTAGCGCCGCTATCTCTATCTATACACATGTGAGAGGTATAGTTTTGGGATTCTGATCAGTTTACGTATTTATTTAAGTGGCAGCTTTTTTCACTGTACACTGTGTATGTACACACATTTTGTATTCATTTACACATCTTTTATATAGCTTTGCACTTTTCTTTGGCGCAGTGGCGTAAGAGAGATTCAGGGGCGGTTTATTTGTATATCTCTTGCTACAAACCATTAATCTAAGGCTGCCTGGGGCTGACGCAGAATTCCAGAGAGGGAGATGACATCACTTCCCCTGCCTGTGTTTACACTTACAGACAGGGGACAGTCTCCCAGTCACCAAGTCCAGGCCAGAAATCATTGGCCTAGGCCTGGAGACTGATCGGTTCTGAAGCTAATTCGATCGCCGCTGGTGCAGTATAACTGCGACGGCTGGTCCGGAATCGGTTAGAGTTGATGTAAACCCAATTCATGAAATTTGAGCCGTGCACATATATCTGTAGTGTTTTCTTATCTCTCTCCAAAGCACTGAGTCCCGTGTGTTTCTTCTGTCCCATAGCTCTGTTATCAGCTTGACAACTTCTGACAAGTTCTCTGACACGGGAGATAAAAACAGCCTAAAGTTTGTGTCGTGGGAGGTTTCTTGCTATAAATAGATTAACACAGAGCGGCTTGATTCACAGCAGAGCTCTGCACATTATTGCCTTCCTTTACCAATGCGGAGAGGGGTGTGTGCCGTTCTTCCAATCAGCTGTCTTGGCTGTATGCCAATAATCCACTCGCAGTGCTGAACAGGAAGAGAAAATCTATAACACGATGTGCACTTTCTAAAGAATTTATAAAGCTGAAGACAGCAGATATACATGTAAAACTTATGTAGGGAGATTTGTTTAATCTCTGTGTATCATCTGAGGCTGCTCATTTCACTGAATATATGTGAGGGTTTAACCATGATCCAAACTATGTTTTGACTGTTCTCACAATAGTAGCACACTAGATAGTGTTTCATCTATACAGTATATATCAGTTAGATAGATAGATAGATAGATAGATAGATAGATAGATAGATAGATAGATAGATAGATAGATAGATAGATAGATAGATAGATAGATAGATAGATAGATAGATAGATAGATAGATAGATAGATAGATGGAAAAAAAGGGTTTAAAAAATGTTCCACTTAAAAATACAAAAAATTGGACCTAACCCCAATAAAGTTTGTATTTTGAATGCAGTAGTTATTTTTACTTATAGAACACCTTTACTGCTAAAGAGGTACTTGAATTTCCATGTACATTTGTGGCTTTGCAAGTATATAATCCGTGATCCCTGCATGACATGTCATGAAGGTCAATTTTCCCAGTTGGAGATGTGTTGTTCAGGTTTCTAGGAATTAGCCATGTTATTGTGGCTTCTGGAAAACTTTCAGCAAAACATCTTAGAGAAAGTGTTGATCCTTGTTGGACATAAATTGTGTTATGTTCATCGATGGTACAGTCTGGATGGAAGATGTAAATAGATTATACATATGTCAGTTATTGAGTTCATTCTATTCAGTCATTCATTTGTTCATTCATTATTTTTGTAACATATGTTTTTTATACATAAAATAGTAGCATGATTGGGAAAGGCAGATGATATCGGCTGGTTGACTTTATTAGTCTATAATCAGCTTTTAACTTCAGCCAAGCTGTACACTCACTACTTTACATTATAGCAAAGTATCATTTCTTCAGTGTTGTCACATGAAAAATGTAAAGGAAATTTGTAAGTTCTGTATACAATTGTATTCTATTTTGTATTTTTTTGCACACTGCCCTCACTGTGCACACAGCACTAATAAATAATGTTTTCGGTACATGTTTGCATTCTTTCGAGTCCTAATTTGAATTAGTCTTCCTAGTGAGGCAAATTTTCTTTGGAAGATAATTGATGCTGATGTATCTAGAGGTTTAATCTCATTTATATATGACGGTATTTGTGACAGAGTGATAAAGGGAAATGAGGAGCTCCCTTATAGGAGGGCTGGGAGGAAGACCTGGGAGATATATCCAATGAACAATGGAAGTATATTTTGGAGATGGGCCCCTTATGCAACTCTGTCACCATCACAATCAGTGTCCTACCTGATGATACTACATAGAGCATATAAAACACCTCACAAATTATTTCTGTATGGGTGGAAGATAAATGCTAGATATCCAAGAGGCAGGGACACAAAGGGAGACCTAATTCACATGATGTGGAAGTGCCCCAAATTGAATAGATAATGGAGGGAAGTTGTGGAGAAAATAAATAAGACATTTGGAGTATCTCTTGGTTTGGACCCTAAAATATGTTAATTGAGCTGTATGGAGAAATATAGGAGTATAGGTGGGAAGCAAACAGCCATAATTAGATGTCTTTTTCTTGCACGGAAATTGATAGCAAGAAGATGGCTGGCGGCGAGCCCACCAACCCGGATTGAATGGGAGGGAAAGGTTAATAAAACAATAATGCCCCGTACACACGGTCAGACATTGATCGGACATTCCGATAACAAAATCCTAGGATTTTTTCTGATGGATGTTGGCTCAAACTTGTCTTGCATACACACGGTCACACAAAGTTGTCGGAAAATCCGATCATTCTGAACGCGGTGACGTGAAACACGTACGTCGGGACTATAAACGGGGCAGTGGCCAATAGCTTTCATCTCTTTATTTATTCTGAGCATGCGTGGCACTTTATTCGTCGGATTTGTGTACACACGATCGGAATTTCCGACAACGGATTTTGTTGTCGGAAAACTTTATCTCCTGCTCTCCAACTTTGTGTGTCGGAAAATAAGATGGAAAATGTCCGATGGAGCCCACACACGGTCCGAATTTCCGACAACACGCTCCGATCTGACATTTTCCATCGGAAAATCCGACCGTGTGTACGGGGCATTAGAGTGGAAAGACTCATCTATAATAAAAGGGGAATGCCAAAATGTTTAAGAAAATATGGGAAAGTTGGATAAGAGAAGAAATGTCACAGAATTAAGGATAAAGGGGTCCCCTCTTCTACAGATATCAAGGTTTGGCTTTTTTTTTTTCTCTTTGTTTTTTTTTTTGCTGTTTGAAATGTGATAAATGGATATATCATAACAATTTTGATATAAAGGTAAAGGGTGAACTGAAGTGTATTATGTAAATTTAGGGGGCGTGTTTGTTAAATGTTGGTGGGGTGGGTGTAAAGAGTAAATGTAAGATATATAAATGTATACTTGTTTTTTGTCTTTTAATATGAATAAAAATAAAATTAATTAAAAAATAAATTAGTCTGCCTATGTTATGTCTCTTGTTACAATAAACGTACACTTGTAATATTAATGTGATACCTATGTAATCATGTGTATAAAAAGCTTCAATTGCGTCATAATAAAGCAGAACAGTTATTTGGAAAGATGCTGAGTGTATCTTTTGTGTCTGTTGCATAGTTATTATAAATTTGTAACCACTAATCAATATGAGGATAGTGAGGAGAGTTGCCTATCTACAGTATAAATTTCCATGTCAGATGGCAAGCTTTGCCTAGAAGGGGATTTACAGGTGACCCTGAGAATCTGAAACGAGGAGCTTGAGACGATCCGGGAATTTCTGATAATCAGCCAGCTGGGGTAAGCATTTTGCTTACAATTGAGTTATCAGACTTCCTTGATCGGTAAGGCATTTTCAGAACAAAGGGTAACTATTTTACTCTGCGAATTGAAAAACTACAAAAAGGTGGGACTTTGAGGGCACATAGATAGTAATGCTATGAAAAAGTAGAAATTGTATTCTAAATTTTACTGACTTAAAATTACACAATTATATATTATACTCTAAAAACAATACATCATACATGAAACAGCAATGTTACGAACATATCAAGTGGATGTTTCCTTGCCTGTACCATCCCTAACCCTATACATAACAGTCTACCATTTTATTTATAGAAAGGAGAAAAACCTTCCCCAGCATGTGAATGTTGTGACTGTAGAGACGTAGATGGGTTTGGATTGCAGGACCGGTAGTCCACTTGTTAGTGTTCTTCAATGTACCTATGAACTCTTGCTCGACATGTTTCGCGTTGTGAAACGCTTCCTCAGGAGCTAGAGGTAGTTCTGTTGAATATACATATAAAAAGGAGGAACATCTTTAACAGTATACACATATATATTGTATATCACAGAGTGGATTTTTACAACATGTATACTCTAAACTCTTAACTCCCCATGGTGATTCCAGGAGGTCCCCCATAAAGGAAAAAACGTTCTCCCGGGTGCCAGTGGTACAACCCGGTGATTAGGGATGCCATTCAGGTTATGCAGCCAACACCCATACATCTATGTGGAACAGTTTGAAAAAATATAATATTCAGCTAATGTGGTGTACGTGTATCCTCAGGGGTTGAACAACCCCATATACATGTCCCAAAGATAATAGTGTATACCAAGATAAACCGTCCTTTCAAATATTGCACCAATTGGGCTATAAAACTTTTTTTGAAAGGTATAAATAATATAAAATAAGGTAAATGACAGAGTTCTTATCATGTCAAATAGATAACTATCAGTTTTAAGGTGTAGTATTTATACCTATCCTCATACTCGCTCCATTACAGATTGTAGAAAGTTTGAAGTTTGTAGAAACTTTCTACAATATGTAATGGAGCGAGTATGAGGATAGGTAAAAATACTACACCTTAAAACTGATAGCTATCTATTTGACATGATAAGAACTCTGTCATTTACCTTATTTTATATTATTTATACCTTCCAAAAAAAGTTTTATAGCCCAATTGGTGCAATATTTGAAAGGACAGTTTATCTTGGTATACACTATTATCTTTGGGACATGTATATGGGGTTGTTCAACCCCTGAGGATACACGTACACCACATTAGCTGAATATTATATTTTTTCAAACTGTTCCACAGTTTTTTCCTTTATAGGGGACCTCCTGGGAACACCATGGGGAGTTAAGAGTTTAGAGTATACATGTTGTAAAAATCCACTCTGTGATATACAATATATATGGGTATACTATTAAAGATGTTCCTCCTTTTTATATGTATATTCAACAGAACTACCTCTAGCTCCTGAGGAAGCATTTCACAACGCAAAACATGTCGAGCAAGAGTTCATAGGTACATTAAAGAACACTAACAAGTGGACTACCGGTCCTGCAATCCAAACCCATCTACGTCTCTACAGTCACAACATTCACATGCTGGGGAAGGTTTTTCTCCTTTCTATAAATAAAATGGTAGACTGTATACGTTATGTATAGGGTTAGGGATGGTACAGGCAAGGAAACATCCACTTGATATGTTCGTAACATTGCTGTTCCATGTATGATGTATTGTTTTTAGAGTATAATGTATAATTGTGTAATTTTAAGTCAATAAAATTTAGAATACAATTTCTAGTTTTTCATAGCATTACTATCTATGTGCCCTCAAAGTCCCACCTTTTTGTAGTTTTTCAATTCGCAGATGTATTTATAGGGACGTTGGCACATCGCTTATTAGTACCTACAGTGTCACCCTGTTTTGAGGTACTTATCAAACTAGGAATCCCCTTTTCGCATAACTATTTTACTCCCCTTAATCGAACTGCATTGATTGGTGATTATATGTTATGTTGTCACCAGGGCTTTTTTTCTCAAACAATAGGTGCTGGAACTTGTCCACGGCCCCACAAAACCCCTCCCCTACACACACCCTCCAAATCACATCAAATAGTGGGTGTGTTCAGTCAAATTTCACAAAAACAGAAGGAGGGTCTTAAAGGGGCATTAAGTACTAGGATTGCATTACATACAGAGTGCAGAGCTGTCACTTGTAAACACAGAAACCAGACTTCTGTGTTTACAAGTGATTGTGGTGAGCAGGCACCAAAGGGTCTGAGCCAGAGGTGGTGGAACTGAGTTCCACCAAGTTCCCCCTGAAAAAAAGCCCTGGTTTTCACTGTCTATTGTCCATCGGAGTGTTATAGATAGGAAAGGGAAGAATAGTGCTGTTCACAGGTATATGTAGTACACATCTGCTAGATAAAGTATTACACTCACTACTTTACATTGTAGCAAAGTGTCATTTCTTCAGTGTTGTCACATGAAAAGATATAACAAAATATTTACAAAAATGTGAGGGGTGTACTCACTTTTGTGAGATACTGTATATATATATATATATATATATATATATATATATATATAATATGATTTGAAAAGTAGTTCAGCCATGTTGAAGTCATATTTGTCTTTTGTACGTCTACCAATTTATGTAGAATTGTCTGTGTTTACATATGCTGATAAGTCAGCATTAGGGATGAGCCAAACACCCCCCGGTTCGGTTTGCACCAGAACCTGCGAACGGACCGAAAATTCGCACGAACGTTAGAACCCCATTGACGTCTATAAGACTCGAACGTTCGAAATCAAAAGTGCTCATTTTAAAGGCTAATTTGCATGGTATTGTCCTAAAAAGGGTTTGGGGACCCGGGTCCTGCCCCAGGGGACATGTATCAATGCAAAAAAAAAGTTTAAAAATGGCCGTTTTTTCGGGAGCAGTGATTTTAATGATGCTTAAAGTTAAAAAAAAAGTGAAATATTCCTTTAAATATCGTACCTGTGGGGTGTCTATAGTATGCCTGTAAAGTGGCGCGTGTTTCCCGTGCTTAGAACAGTCCCTGCACAAAATGTCATTTTTAAAGGAAAAACAGTCATTTAAAACTGCTTGCTGCTTTAATGTAATGTCGGGTCCTGGCAATATGGATGCAAATCAGTGAGACAAACAGCATGGGTAACCCCCAGTCCATTACCAGGCCCTTTGGGTCTTGTATGGATATTAAGGGGAACCCCACACCTAAATTAAAAAAAAGAAAGGCGTGGGGCCACCAGGCCCTATATACTCTGAACAGCAGTATACAGGCGGTGCAAACAGGACAGGGACTGGAGGTTTGTTGTTAAGTAGAATCTGTTTGTAATTTTGAACTGGTACATTTTTAACGTGTCTAGCTCCAGCCAAAAAATCTATTTGAAGCTTTTTGGAAAACATAGGGAAGGGTTATCACCCCTGTGACATTTGTTTTGCTGTCTGTGCTCCTCTTCAGAAGATTTCACCTCATTTTTTGTCCCAATGGCAAATGTTTTTTGAAAATTTGGGTTTTTTTGTGAAACAAGGATTGGTGATAAAGCATCAGTGGAAAGGAGAAACGTTTTTTCCATATTAACTCTTACAGGAGAGAATTTCCCTTCCTAGGGGTAGATTTCATCTCACTTCCTGTTGTCTCCTTCCGTTTGCAAGTAGGAGTCGTTTGTAAGTTGGATGTTTGAAAGTAGGGGCCTGCCCTATATACTCAGCAGAAATTTGGGCCTTAGGTTTTGTTGTGGCCACAACACTGTAAGCCCTCACAGGGCCCTGCTGTGAAATATTAGATCAAGAATTGTAATTACATGCCCCATTTGAACAGGGGCAGAAAAATTGGGCCTTTGGTGGTGGTGGTGCTAGTGCCACAACACTGTAAGTCCTCACTCGCTCTTGGTGGGTACAAAGTCCATGTGTTTCTTGGGACTGATCCCTTAAAGACTGCTGCTGATGCTGAGTGCCAGGCTCCACCTCCATACTGACACAATCCTCCTCCTCCTCCTAGTCCTCTTCCTGTGTGATTGGCGGGCATGCAGGAACACTGTCTGGATAAAGGGGGCCTTGAGAGCTAAGGAAGTCCTCCTCTTCCTGCCTCTGTTCTGCCTCAAGTGTCCTGTCCATTATTCCACGCAGCGTGTGCTCCAACAGGTGGACAAGGGGGACAGTGTCACTGATGCATGCACTGTCACTGCTCACCATCCTCGTGGCCTCCTCAAATGGTGACAGGACAGTGCATGCATCCCTGATCATGGCCCACTGGCGTGGGGAAAAAAAAAACAAGCTCCCCTGACCCTGTCCTGGTGCCATAGTCGCACAGGTACTCATTGATGGCCCTCTGCTGCGTGTGCAGCCGCTGCAGCATGGCCAACATTGAGTTCCACCTGGTGTGCATGTCACAGATTAGGCGGTTCTTGGGCAGGTTAAACTCCTTTTGGAGGTCTGCCAGCCGAGCACTGGCATTATATGACTGGCGGAAATGCACACAGACTTTCCTGGCCTGCCTCAAGACATCCTGTAAGCCCGGGTACCTGCCCAAGAACTGCTGCACCACCAAGTTAAGGACGTGAGCCAAACAGGGCACATGGGTCATTTGTCCCTGTCGGAGGGCAGAGAGGAGGTTGGTGCCATTGTCGCAAACCACCATTCCTGTCTTAAGTTGGCGTGGCGTCAACCACCTCTGAACCTGCCCCTGCAGAGCTGACAGAACCTCTGCTCCAGTGTGGCTCCTGTCCCCCAAGCACACCAGCTCAAGCACCACATGGCATCTTTTGGACTGCATACTTGAGTAGCCCCTTGAATGGCTACGGAGAACCGCTGGTTCCTGAGGACAAAGCACAGAAAGAGGCCATGGAGGAAGAAGAAGAGGAGGGGGTGGAGGAGAGAGGTGTGCCACAATCATTAGTAGTGGAATTGTGGAGGCGTGGTGGCGGAACAACCTCCAACACTACTGCACCTTGTCCTGCATCCTTCCCAGCTGCCAGCAGAGTCACCCAATGCGCGGTGAAACTTAGGTAACGTCCCTGTCCATGCCTGCTGGACCATGAGTCAGCGGTAATATGCACCTTACCGCTGACCGCCCTGTCCAGCGAGGCCAAGACATTGCCTTCCACATGCCGGTAGAGAGCCAGAATCGCCTTCCGTGAGACAAAGTGGCGTTTGGGTACCTGCCACTGAGGAACCGCACATTCCACAAACTCAGGGGACAGAGTCTACCAACTGAAAAGGCAGCAATTGAAGTGCTAGCAATTTTGCCAAGCTAGCATTCAACCACTGGGCATGTGGATGGCTGGGAGCGAACTTCTGTCGGCGGTGCAGCAGCTGGGGCAGGGAAATTTGCCTGGTACAATCTGACATCGGTGTACCGAAAGCAGATTGCCCACAAGTACTTGGCTGTGACACACCTAATTCTACACCTTCATTCCTCTCAGTGCAGATCTCAGAGAGGACTGAAGGTATAGTGGGGTTGGAGATCTCAGCTGATGAGGAGCAAGGAGAGGTCCTCTTTGTTCTTTGGTGTGGGTCTTTTAAATACGCTTGCCAATGAACTGTATGGCAGGTCAACATATGTCTGGTCAAGCATGTGGTGCCCAAGCGGGAGATGTTTTGGCCACGCGAGATATGCTTGAGACATATGTTGCAAATAGCAGCGGTGTAATCTGATGCACTCGTCTCAAAAAAGGCCCACACCAAAGAACTTTTTGAATAACGTGCAGAGACTGCAGCGCCCGGCACATGCGAAGCTTTGGGGTGTGATGCAGTCAGTGTGCTGCCCTTAGGCTGGCCCCTGGAGGGCATCCTGCCTCATTGGTGATGTGCCCCCTCCTCCTCCTCTCTCCTATCAGGCACCCACGTTGAGTCAGTGACCTCATCATCCCCTCCCTCCTCATCACTGGAGCAAACCTGGCAGTATGCTGCAGCAGGGGGAGCATGACTGCCAGATTGCTGTCCTTCTTGGGCACCCCCTCTGTCCGTGCTCACGTTACTGCCTTCATCTAGCTCAGTATCATCATCAGAGCCTTCCAAACGCTGGGCATCCTCCTGGAGCATGTACCCAACACTGTGGTCAAACAGTTCGAGGGACTCCTCAGGAGGACATGGTGGGGCTAGGGAAGGAGTCACTGATGACATTGAGCCGAGGGAAGAGGCCGCTGCTTTGCCAGACAAAGTACCCTGAGCATGGGTGAGAGAGGATGAGGAGGATAAGGACGGCTTGGTCATCCACTCGACCAAGTCTTCCGCATGTTGCGGCTCAACACGGCCAGCTGCCGAAAAAAAGGCCAAGCGTGTCCCACGGCCACATGCTGATGAGGATGCACCGTCTCCACGGCCAGCACTGTTACCTCTAGACACAGAGCCTGCTTGCCCTCTTTTATTGGTTTGTGACTGTCTGCCTCTCCTTGTTGGCCTTCCAGACATACTAATGGCCTGTAGCTGCACTAAGCTGGGATATATATATATTGATTGATTGATATGTACTGATACTGCAGTTAGCAAAAATCAACTGCCTGCCTAGTATGAGAACACCACCAACCTTCTACAGGTAGCTTTAGCTGAACACTGTGCAGAGCTCGCACTACACTAATTTGTAGCTTATTTAGCTGCCTGCGGTAGTGATAGGATCAGGAAAACACCACCAACCTTCGACAGGTAGCTTTAGGTGAACACTGTGCAGAGCTCGCCAAAAAATTACTTGTAGCTTATTTAGCTGCCTGCGGTAGTGATAGGATCAGGAAAACACCACCAACTTTCTACAGGTAGCTTTAGCTGAACACTGTGCAGAGTTTGCAAAAAAATAACTTGTAGGTTTAGCTGAACACTGTGAGGAGGACGCACTACACTAACTTGTAGCTTTAGCTGAACACTGTGCAGAGGTCGCACTACACTAACTTGTAGTTTTAGCTGAACACTGTGAGCAGGACGCACTACACTAATTTGTAGCTTTAGCTGAACACTGTGCAGAGGTCTCACTACACTAACTTGTAGCTTTAGCTGAACACTGTGCAGAGGTCGCACTACACTAACTTGTAGTTTTAGCTGAACACTGTGAGCAGGACGCACTACACTAACTTGTAGCTTTAGCTGAACACTGTGCAGAGGTCGCACTACACTAACTTGTAGTTTTAGCTGAACACTGTGAGGAGGACGCACTACCCTAACTTGTAGCTTTAGCTGAACACTGTGCAGAGGTCACACTAAACTAACTTGTAGCTTTAGCTGAACACTGTGAGGAGGACGCACTACACTAACTTGTAGCTTTAGCTGAACACTGTGCAGAGGTCTCACTACACTAACTTGTAGTTTTAGCTGAACACTGTGAGGAAGACGCACTACACTAACTTGTAGCTTTATCTGAACACTGTGTAGAGGTCGCACTACACTAACTTGTAGTTTTCACTGAACACTGAGAGAAGGACACACTACACCAACTTGTAGCTTTAGCTGAACACTGTGAGGAGGACGCACTACACTAACTTGTAGTTTTAGCTGAACACTGTGAGCAGGACGCACTACACTAACGTGTAGCTTTAGCTGAACACCGGTCAAGGACCTCCTCCCACCATCACAGTAAATCATCATCCTCCAACGAAACACAGCACGACCACCGTACCCAACCTGCAGCTAATGCCTGCTGGATACGCAAGCCCTTCCTAACAAGTTAGCTTGCCAGACATGTGCTGAAGAAGCAACCAGGGAAAAGGAATCAGATGCATTAGAAGTATCGAATATAATCAGAAAATCTGTAAAAGAATCAATTCTGCAGGTGTAAGCCACAGAACCAGTTAGACCAGTTCAAAGCACATCAGCAACAATCTCCTGCATACCGCAAGAATCAGATGACTCATCAGCTGAGGAAGATTCTCCAGTGTCAGTCGGCTTCGATTTCGCTTTAGTAGACCCCTTTGCAAAGTCAGTAAAAGAGGCGATTGGTTGGGAGGAACCAAAGAAAACACCCCGCAAGCTCAGGAAATACTTCCCTAACCTAAAAAGGGACCCTGAGACATTCCCTTTAATCGATGAACTCGAAGAGTTAATTAAAGATGAGTGGCAAAAACCGACAAAAAGTCAAGCCTAAACAATAGGATCGCAAAGCTATATCCCTTAAAAGAACCAGCTGTAAACCCTCTCATCACGGCACCTGTAGTAGACACATCACTAATGCGTCTGGCTAGACATGTGACATTGCCAATAGAGGACGCAGTGACTTTCAGGGATGTCTTGGACCGGAAAATCGACCTCGACCTTAAGAAAGCATGCAGAACAGCTATCACACTAGCGGCAGTTGGCAGAGCAATTAATAGCTGGACCTCCAACATCGAAAAACTACTGTCAGAAGCAGCTGACCAGGAGAGAATCGTATCTGCCCTACAGGAACTCAGCCTAGCAGGAGACTTCATAGCCGAAGCATCAGTAGATATAATAAGATCGGCAGCAAGGGCAATGCTGTCTTCAGTTATGTCCAGAAGAGCCTTATGGTTAAAACCGTGGGTGGCAGATATAGCTTCCAAATCAAATTGGTGCAAGATCCCCTGTGACGGAACCAACCTGTTCGGCCCCAAGTTAGACCTGACTATCTCGAAGGTCACAGATGGGAAATCGGGCCTTATTCCCTCTGAGCGAAGACCGAAACACCAAAAGGTTCACCCCTTTTGTCACAATCTTCCTGAATGATACCGAGAAGCGAGATCATACAGACCAGGCAAAGGCTTCAAACCAAATTGGTGTAATACCCAATCGTCCTTCCTGAAGACACAGAAACCCAAAGCTCCTAATTCAGGGGATCAGCAGAAGTCATTTTGATGGCATGCCCTCCCAGCCCGTGTTAGTGGGAGCCAGGCTCAGGTTGTTTACACAGGTGTGGGCAGAACATATAAAAGATCTGTGGACAATAGCCACAGTCCGCGAGGGCCACAAATGGAGTTTAAATGACAGAAACCCCAGAGATCACTTCCTAAACACCCGACTCCCATCATCTCTTCAAAAACGAAAACTCCTGATCAAATATGTACTAGAGTTACTACAAAAACAGGCGGTTGTAGAAGTTCCTCAGCACCAGAAAGGCAAAGGCTTTTATTCCCCGCTCTTTCTTGTGAAGAAAAAAAACAGGGGATCTGCAACCAGTTCTAGACCTGAAGAACCTCAACAGGACGATCTTAATAGAATCTTTCAAAATGGAGAGTCTTCAGTCTATACTACTGGCAATAAATACACAAGACTGGATGTTATCAATAGATTTATGCAACGCCTATCTCCATGTTCCTATACACACAGGTTTCCAAAAATACCTTTGGTTTTCAATTGGACGACGACATTTTCAATTCCAGAGTCTCTACTTTGGAATATCTACGGTTCCCAGAACGTTTACAAAAATCCTGCTTCCAATCATAGCATATCTGAGAGAGAAGGGACTAAGAGTCCACCACTATCTCGACGATATTCTACTCTTGACCAACAGCCAACAGTTACTTCTTCAACATCGGGAAATACTAATCTCCACATTACATCAATTCGGGTGGATAATAAATTGGAACAAAAGCAGTCTGGAACCAACCCAATCAATGATCTTTCTGGGAGCAGAACTCGACACCAATGCCAACACAGTGAGACTTCCTCTGGAAAAAATAGGACCATTGGTCCAGAAAATAAGAAGATTAATGGAAGTAACACACTTATCTGCCAGGACATGCCTCAGCATATTGGGATCCATGTCTGCCACCTTTCCGATGGTCCGGTGGTCCCAGTGGCATACGAGGGCATTCCAGATATCATTCCTGAAACAATGGAATGGAACATCAATGAATTAACGAATCTTCATCAACCAATCAGTGAAACAATCTGCATGGTGGTGGATGCGAGTCAGCAATCTAAAACGTCATCGACACATTGTGCCCCCTCAGCCGGAAATAGTCACGTCAGACGCAAGCCTCCAAGGTTGGGGAGCACATTACCAGGATCAGGCGGTACAAGGCCATTGGTTTTTTCGCCCCCAGGGCGTAGTATTGAACATTCTGGAGCTCAGGGTTGCCTTTCAGGCCCTCCTAGCATTCAGGCCATCCCTCACAGGGAAGAGTTTATAAGTTCGCATGGACAATACGGTGGCAGTGAACTACATCCGAAGGCAGGGGGGCACCCGGAGCAGCGCCCTCATGCAGGAGGTGCGTCCTATTCTTGACTGGGCCCAAATCCATTTGGAAGACCTAAAAGTGGTGTATGTCCCAGCAGTGCAGAACCAAATTGTGGACGAACTAAGCCGAATGTTCATCTCGAACAACGAATGGTCACTAAGTCACCAAGCTTTTTCCCTTCTAACACACAAGTGGGGCATTCCATATATGGACTTGGCAGCAACCCCAATGAACAACAAATGTGGCAAATTCCTGGCAAGGGTCGCTTATCCAACAGCACCAGGGCCGCCATCAGGGGGGTACAGCCGTCACAAGTGTAAGCGGCCCGCCCGGGCCAGGAGAAGGGATAACAGGTGGGTGGAGGGGAGCCGTGCTGTGCATTACACAAACGATCTCCTAGCTTCTGCTGTTCTTGTGTCACTGACACTGAGCTCCGATATCAAGCTCTTTACTGCCACCTCTGGCTACTATGTGCATGTTCATTGTTCATGTAATCTGTACTGAGCTTCTCAGCAACATGTCAGCTTTGTGAAAACGACCTGGGACTTGGTAGGAAGACTTTATTTACAAGTAGGGGCTGTGGGGGAAAGGGAGGGGGGTGTTGGTGTACAGAGAGGGGCCAGAGCCTTGTGTGTGTACAGATTTGTGTACAGGGCTGGTGCAAGGATTTTTGACACCCTAGGTGAAACCTCATTTTGCCGCCCCCCCCCCCCCCGGATGACTCCGCCTCCTTTTGCCTGCCCATGTAAATCCCACCTTTTTAATAAAGCGCCCATCAAATGCAGCCTCACCTTCAACCATCAAATGTAGCCTCACCAGCGCCCATCAAATGTAGCCTCACCAGCGCCCATCAAATGTAGCCTCACCAGCACCCATCAAATGTAGCCTCACCAGCGCCCATCAAATGTAGCCTCACCAGCGCCCATCAAATGTAGCCTCACCAGCGCCCATCAAATGTAGCCTCACCAGCGCCCATCAAATGTAGCCTCACCAGCGTCCATCAATGAATGTTTGCTTGCTGCGGGAGTCGGGACACAGACACAGCTGAGACTTAGTTGCTTGCTGCAGAGAGAAGAGAGTAGGAAAACCAGTGGCCAGGCGCCCTAGGCGGCCGCCTAGTTTGCCTAGTGGTAGCACCGGCCCTATTTGTGTATGCAGTGGTGTATTTTGATGTTGTGCTGCACCAGGCAAGACTATCAGGCGCCACCCTCCATTTAAAATTGTCCCACCCCTTCCTTCTCAAATGGCTATTCGGGGCCCCTGGTGGCTGTGCGGGGTGCCCTGGTGGCTGTGCGGGGTCCCTGTGCAGGGTCCCTGGTGGTTGTGTGGGGTCCCTGGTGGTTGTGTGGGGTCCCTGGTGGCTGTGCAAGGTCCCTGGTGGCTGTGCGAAGTCCCTGGTGGCTGTGTGTGGTCCCTGGTGGTTGTGTGGGGTCCCTTGGGCGGGGTCCCGGGTCCCTGGTGGCTGTGCGGCGTCCCTGGTGGCTGTGTGAGGTCCCTGGTGGTTGTGCGGGGTCCCTGGTGACTGTGCAGGGTCCCTGGTAACTGTGCGGGGTCCCAGGTGGTTGTGCGGGGTCCCTGGTGACTGTGTGGGGTCCCTGGTGATTGTGTGGGGTCCCTGGTGGCTGTGCAAGGTCCCTGGTGGCTGTGCAGGGTCCCTGGTGGCTGTGTGGGCTCCCTGTGTGGGGTCCTGGGTCCCTGGTGGCTGTGTGGGGTCCCCGGTGGTTGTGTGGGGTCCCTGTGTGGAGTCCCTGGTCACTGGTGGTTGTGCGGGGTCCCTGGTGGGTGTGCGAGGTCCCTTGTTTGGCCTAGGCCAAAACACAGCACTGTGTGTATGGGAGGGGCTGATATATACACACACAGGTGTGTGTGGGGGTGGGGGGCTGACATATTAACAGGTGTGTGTGTGAGGGGGCTGACATATATACAGGATTGAGGGGGGGGGCTGAGTGCATACAGGTGAGGTAGCCAGTGTGTGGATTCGGTAGGATGGCCCGTGGTCAGGCTGGGGGGGGGGGGCATGCCTAAAGCTGTGTAAGGGGCCCAAAAGTTTCTGATGGCTGCCCTGAACAGCACTAGGGGTCGACTGTCTCCATCACCAGTGGAGGTTCCATCTAGGTTACATATTTCCTCCAATCCCCTTAATAGCCAGGTTCCTGGCCAGACTGAGGAACTCAACATCCACGGTGATAGCGGTAATACCGTTTTGGACAAGGAGGCCATGGTTCACGACCATCCTGCAACTGAGTACAGAGGACCCATTACTTCTTCCGGTAACTCCGGAACTACTCTCACAGGGCCAGTTCCTACATCCAGCACCAGAAAGACTACACCTAATGGCTTGGAAATTGAAAGGGAGAGGCTACTAGATCAAGGTTGCTCTCTAAGGGTGGTGGCTACCTTGCAGCAGGCAAGGAACAAGTCGACTAATGGCACTTATAACATTATATAAATATATAATTAATATCAATTTGGGAAAAATTCACTATGTTAGCACAAGAACAATCCTGGGACCCACTTTCTCCTACAGTGTCACAAATTCTTGAATTTTTACAACTAGGTCTGGAGAGAGGTCTAAGTTCAAGCACCCTAAAGGTTCAAATATCTGCCTTATCAGCCATGATGGGAATCAAATGGGCCTTCAATCCCCTCATAATTCAATTTCAGAAAGCATGTTTGAAAATAAGACCACCCAGGAAGCCGACCTTCCCGAAATGGGACTTAACAATAGTTCTAGAAGCCTTATCAAAAGACCCATTTTTTCATTTGGAGTCAATATCTGTATGGGACCTAACCCTCAAATGAACCTTTTGAGTGGCAATAACTTCCGTAAAAACAGTGTCCGAGCTGCAAGCACTTTCAATGAAAAAGCCCCATTTGCTGTTCTATCCTGATAGAGTTGTTTTAACACCATCTGAACAATTCATACCTATGGTGGCATCTGCTTTCCACTTCAATCCAGAGATCAATTTACCAGTATTCCTCACTAGCCAAGGGGATCCACATCCACTAGATATAATATCAGTTATCTCTTCATATCTGGAGGTTACTAATCCATTCAGGAAAACAGAAAACTTGCTAATTATACTGCACGGCCCTAAAAAAGGTCAGGTAGCTTCTTCAAGGACAATAGCCTCTTGGCTAATAAAGATCATTAAAAAGGCGTATGCAATCCAGCTTCTTCCAATACCTAACGACCTAAAGGCTCATTCGACCAGGGCAGTGGCGACATCTTGGGCAGCGTATTGTAGAGTGTCTCCGGGAAAAGATTTGCAAAGTGGCAACTTGGTCTTCTAGAACCACGTTCATTAAAGAATAGATCCGGCTCGGTTAACAACGGTTGAATTTGGGAGATCGATCATTAAAGCAAATTCTTCCATATCCTGTGAATAAAATAAATCTTCTTGCAAAGCACCCACCCATGTAGCGAGTTATTTCCCAGTGTGTGCTGCCATGATGCGTCAGGAAAAAGGAAAATTGTATACTCACCTTTCCGTAATTTTCCTTTCCTGACACATCCCATGGCAGCACACAGATACCCACCCGCCTAAGGTAATAGATACTGAGAATGCAGCGGGGGCTCCTCTTCAAAACTTATAGCTAATCAGTCCTATCAGGTTGTGGGGGCGGAGTCACAACCCAGTGTGTGTGCTGCCATGGGATGCGTCAGGAAAGG
This sequence comes from Lithobates clamitans, assembly GCA_037952925.1. NCBI lineage: Eukaryota > Metazoa > Chordata > Amphibia > Anura > Ranidae > Lithobates > Lithobates clamitans. Next base: position 123,071 of record JBBGZY010001633.1, read on the forward strand.
AAAATTACGGAAAAGTGAGTATACAATTTTCCTTTTTTGCTTCTTTGGCCAGGACTACCTCCACCTAAGCGTGTGGAGGATCCAGGATAAAGGTTATAGCAGGTATGATTAGCGATCAAAATATTGATCAAAAGAGAGGAGATTGTAAAGGAAATTTGTAAGTTCTGTATATAATTGTATTTCTATTTTGTATGTATTGCACACTGCCCTCACTGTGCACACAGCACTAATAAAGAATGTTTTCAGTACATGTTTGCATTCTTTAGGCCCCTTTTACACTGGGGCGGTGGGTGCATTAGCGGTAAAGCGCCACTATTTTTAGCGGTGCCTAACCTTCAACTTCGTTGCGCTATTCAGCCGCTAACGAGGTACTTTTACCCCCCGCTAGCGGCCGAGAGAAGATTAAAACCACCACAAAGCGCTGCTGCAGCAGCGATATGCCGGCGGTATGGCCACGCTGCCCCATTGATTTCACCGCTCCTTCACCGCACCAAAGATCCTGCTAGCAGGACTTTTTTTTAGCATCCTGCCAGCGCACCGCTCCAGTGTGAAAGCCCTCGGGGCTTTTACATTAGAGAGACAGCAGCGGCTCTTTCAGGGCGCTTTGCAGGCGCTACTTTTAGCGTTGTAGAGCCTACAAAGCGCTGTAGTACCTGCAAAGCGCTCCAGTGTGAAAGGGGTCTTAGAGACCTGATTAGAATTAGTCTGCCTATGTTACGCCCCTTGTTACAATAAACATACAATTGTAATAGTAATGTGATACCTACGTAATCATGTGTATACAAATCTTCAATTGCATCATAATAAAGCAGAACAGTTATTTGGAAAGATGCTGAGTGTATCTTTTGTGTCTGTTCCCTACTGCAATAGTTATTATTAATTTGGAACAACTAATCAATATGAGGATAGAAGTTGCCTATCTATAAATTGCCATGTCAAAAGATATAATAAAATATTTACAAAAATGTGAGATACTGTGTATACAAACAAAGTAACCACTTTAACTCTGTCAAACCTGACAAAGTTAAAGTGGTTACTTTGTTTGTATATACATGTTTCCTTTTGATATATATATATATATATATATATATATATATATATATATATATATATATGTTACAACCAAAAAACATAAATGTATTTTATTGGAATTTTATGTGTTTGACCAACACAAAGTGGCACATAATTGTGAAGTGGAAGGAAAATTATAAATGGTTTTTAAATTTTTTTACAATTAAATATGTGAAAAGTGTGGGGTACATTTGTTTTCAGCCCCCCTGAGTCAAAACTTTGTAGAACCACCTTTCACTGCAATTACAGCTGCAAGTCTTTTTGGGGATGTCTCTTCCAGCTTTGCACATCTAGAGAGGGACATTTTTGCCCACTGGGGTGTCTGGGTCGGGGGCGGGGGGATCTGCAGCACAGAAGGTTTTTTACCTTAATGCATAACATTCCACTCACAGAAAGTGTCAAGTGTGGGGGTCTGGGACCAATGGACGCTCAGGAGATAGTCCCGCCTGTGATTATCATTATAGCCCCTTTAAGCCTTCATTTTATTACAGCAGTGAGGAAGAATAACAATGGTACCTGTAGTCATGGAACAACTGATCTGAGGCGTCCGGGGTGCATCTAAAAAGAAAATAAAAATTTTAGAGCTTTTTAAACTGCTGGAAAGGGACACTGCTAGAATGTTTAATCATCTGGGACATCCCTGGGCACTTGAAGGATAAGAATTATGAAGGTCACATAGCATTTAGGGCAAATGGTGGATGAGGCCTCACTGCATTGACAGTGGAAAGGGTGTAAAGGGGCAGACTTAAAGTGGTTCTAAAGGTTCAAGGTTTTTTACCTTCATGCATTGTATGCATTGTATGCATAAGGGGGAAAAACCTTCTGTGTGCAGCAGCTCAGTGGGGGTGCCGATGCTCGTGGCCGATGGTCGCAAGGACCACTGGCCACGAGCAATCGCAAGCACAAGAGACAGAACAGGGACGAGTGTGTATAAACACACACATCCCAGTTTTGTTCTGAGAGAAGTGACAGATCGTGTGTTCCTATTAGCTAGGAACCACGATCCGTCACTTCCTCTAGTCAATCACCCCCCCGTTCAAGTTAGAAACACACACAGGGAACACAGTTAACCCCTTGATCGCCCTCTAGTGTTAACCCCTTCCCTGCCAGTGACATTTTTACAGTAATCAGTGCATTTTTATAGTACTGATTGCTGTATAAATATCAATGGTCCCAAAAATGTGTCAAAAGTGTTCGATGTGTCCGCCATAATGTCCCAGTCCCGATAAAAATCGCAGATCGCCGCCATTACTAGTAAAAAAAAAAATAATAATAAAAATGCTTTAAATCTATCCTCTATTTTGTAGACGCTATAACTTTTGCACAAACCAATCAATATACACTTATTGCGATTTTTTTTAACAAAAATATGTAGAAGAATACATAGCGACTTAAACTGAGAAAAAATTAGCTTTTTTAAAGGAAAAAATGGGGATATTTATTATAGCAAAAAGTACAAAATATTGTTTTTTTCAAAATTGTCGTTATTTTTTTGTTTTTAGCGCAAAAAATAAAAACCGCAGAGGGGATCAAATACCACCAAAAGAAAGCTCTCTTTGTGGAAAAAAAAGGACGTCAATTTTGTTTGGGTGCAGCACCGCATGATCGCACAATTGTCAGTTAAAGCGATGCAGTGCTGAATCGCAAAAAATGGCCCGGTCATTCAGCAGCCAAATCTTCTGGCGCTGAAGTGGTTAAAAAGACATTGATTATTTAACAACCATCGCCTGTTGAGAAAATTAACACTTTATTCAGAGTATGTAATTACTATTTAGTATATAGAGTGCATGGGTTGAGAAGTATGTCATGTACAGCCCAGTATACAGAGTGCTGTGGTCAAGGGTATGTAATGTACAATCCAGTGCAGTGGCCATAAGTATGTAAGATAGATGAGTAGACCTCCATACCACATGATCCTAAACCTTGCCTTCTGGGCATTTTTGATGACTTTCAACTACAAGGTTCCACAAGAGAAGCAGTTGCTAGAGCCCTTTTTCAAGCCTGAAGGGTAATACAATTAAAAGTCTTCTGATTCTCCTTCCAACAAAGAATGGATACAATGTATGGGAGAAAACCTTAGATTAGAGAAATACATTTATCAGCATAGGGGACATTCCAGTAAATTTGACAACTTTTTGGGTCCATGGCTGGACACTCCAGGTTTGAGCCTGTTGGAATTTGTGATGGATAGACTACTTATACAAGTAAGGCAAAAATTCTGACCTGATTTGCACCTGAATCGGTGAAATATATCACATGGTGCTGATTTAGAAAACAGCAGTATAACATTATCACAGTGACGCAGTTTCTTAAAAAAATAGAAATAAATAAAAAAGGACGTTTATAAACCACAACAATGTGCTTTACAAATGTGCTTAGATTCATGAGTGAAAAAAAACAAAAACTGAGGGGAGCAGGAGAGCCCATTCACATGAGCTGCCATATCTTTTCCTGACATATGTAATGCATGCTTGAGTGACTGCAGTACATTTTCTGTTCAATATTTTTATTGTAAGGAATATAAAATATATATAATAGTAATAGTACAATTAGCGCTGGTAACACATAAACATAGAGAATCACAAGAAATCTCAAAACTGAAAAAATGAGAATAAACAAAGCAGTACTGTGACGTAGTAGAACAAATGGTTACAGGTGTGAGTATAGAGAACACAGATGATAAGGTCCTCTGAATACACACATTCAAAAGTCCATGTGATTAGAACTATAACACCATCTGGTGATCCAATGCCATTAGACATCAGTAGACAAAGGGGAATACCTCTAAATTTTAGAAAAGAAAATAATAATAATAACGGTAAACAAGGTAAGCAGGGGGTGTAAAAAGAAGAAAAAAGGGAGAGAGAAGAAGGTGTGAAGTGGGGTCAGCCACTCGAGCGAGGCGACGGACATGATCAATGAACTCAGACAGGCCTTGAACATCAAGGTTCAAGAAGAGAAGAGTCAAAGTCAGGTGGCAAATAGTGGTCCACCCATGGTTGCCAGACTTTATGGTGCTTAGGGATCTTATGTAGTATGGTGGCCAATTTTGCTGTGAATCATGGTTTGGGTTATCCTATTTTTGGTCTCAATTACACAGAGTACTGAGGTCTTCAGGCCCTTGCTATGGTTTGTTTAGAGGCAGTCATAAGTTGCTGTAGCGGTTTTGTCTGTGCTCTTGTAAAGTCATGTGTACAGTGGTTCAAAAGAGCAATAACAGAATTGGGTTCTAAAGGTTGTTGAAGTAATGTGGAGGCCATCTTGAATATTTCAGCCCAAAACAGCCTAACAATCGGGCAAGTCCACCAAATATGGACATGTGTGCCCGGCTCTTTGCATCCACAAAAGCACTCAACGGGAAAGCCAGGTAGGAATTTTGAAAATTTTTGCTGGGACCAAGTACCATCAGAGTAAAACCTTACAATTATTCTCCACTGCTAGCATATTTTGCAAAGAGGACTTGGTTGCTGTCCAGACTCCATCCCAGTCTTCCTGTTCCAACTGTACCTCGAGATCGGAGGCCCATTTTGAGGCATAAGAGGATAGCCATGAGGGGGGTGAGTTAAGGTGAGAGTAAAGTTTAGTGATCATGCCTGGGGCATGTGGGTCTTGATTAAAAATACCTTCAAAGAGAGACAAACTGGAAAGGGACAAGCAGGAGCGGGTTTACATAGCAAAAAAATGGGATAGTTGAAAGGTATCGAAAGCATTCCCTTGGGGGTAAACTAGCTTGCTCTTGGAAAACAGGAAAAGATTTTAGGCCTGAGTCAGTGGACAAGTTAATTTCAGAGATTGGGTTAAGTTCAGAGATTGCCATAACCTAAACGAAGCTGGGTCAGAGTAGGCAGGATAGAAGGCTGGGTGGCAATAGTATGAAGCTAATGGGCAATGGGGAGAGATTAATTTAAAAGGGAAGCTTCAGCTTATCCCACAGGGAGAATGTTGTGTGACAAGATTGGTTAAAGGTCCTCTGTCTTTACGACGTATACAGAGGATATTAGAAACCGACACCGGTTTAAGTCTACAGCCTCTAGTCCCACCCATATAGGCCCTTCCTCATTAGCATGATATAGTGTCATTTGGGCCAGTTGGGCCGATTGGTAATATTTAAGGAAGTGAGGTACACCCAAGCCTTCCTGAAATTTACCTCTTTGGAGAATAGACCTGGGGACCCTTGGCTTGATGGAGCCCCAGATATACTCATGAGCACGACGTTGGAGGGCTCGGAAAAAGTATGAGGGAATTAATATGGGCAGTACTCTAAAGAGGTATATGATTTTGGGGAGTAAGGTAATTTTGACTGCTGTGATATGTCCAAGCCATGAGACACATTGGTGACGCCAGCTAGCCATCAAGGATGTGAGACGGGAAAGCATGGGGAGGTAATTTGTGCGGTATAGATGGACAGGGGAGCTTGTCAGTTTAATGCCCGAGTAAATAGGGGGTGGCCCATTGAAATGGGAAGTGGGCCTGGAGATGAGACACCTCCTCACTCGGCAGCGACACATTGTGCGCCTTTAATTTATGGTGGTTAACTTTCAGACCTGACAATTGGGCAAATCTGTTTAATAGTTTGAGCAGGTTCAGCAAGGTTAAACGTGAGAAAGTGATAAACAGCAGGGCATCATCATCATCCTTTAGGCTTCACTGACGGCACCCTACTGCACATGTGCGAAGTGCGCTGCGCTTTCTAATTGGCCCAGTGGCGGAGGAAGGAGGAGGCCATACTTCCGAGCCACAGTGCAGTGGCGCCGTCTCCAGGGGTGGGGAAGAGGGACCTGTCTGAAACAGGTCCCCGTTCCCTTCCCCCCTGAAAGGTGCCAAATGTGGCACCGGAGGGGAGGGAGCGAATAAGTGGAGCTTCCACTTTTGGGTGGAACTCCAATTTATGTTCCAATAATTTTTATTGAACAATTTTGAAAGATAACACAACATAAGACAAACAACCTACATTGCCATCATTTGCTCCACATAGTAATCACCAAGACAAAATGAGACAATGAAAAAACACAATAGATGATAATCAGTTGCACAACACGTGTCAATCCTGGAACTTGCTACTGTAAATTGGTTATGTGCTCAGGCACTGTATGTGACAATGCTAGTATGAAGATAGAACAAAACAAAAACCAAAGGTAGGGAGAAAAGTGAAATGAGTTAGGGATTAAAACAACCAAACGATTTTCCAAACAATTTTCCATGCACCGTAGAGATGATTGAATCATTTACACTTTGTTAACCGATCCTGTCATACAAACATGCGTGACTATGTAGACCACTTGTAGTCAAATGACGATAGGCATCAGAAGGAACTCCGCTTTAAGGCTCCATGCACACTAGCATTGAAATCTAACTAGTGTTATCCATGCACATTACTTTAGGCCAGTGATGGAGAACCATGGCACCCCAGATGTTTTGGAACTACATTTCCCATGATGCTCATGCACTCTGCAGTGTAGTTGAGCACCAAAGGAAATGTAGTTCCAAAACATCTGGGGTGCCAAGGTTCACCATCACTGCTTTAGGCTATTAGCATTTTTGGAGCTTTGGCGTCTAGGAGTAGAACAAAAATAGTTTTTGTAGAGTTTCTTGGAGCGTTTTCCCTCCCCCCCTCTGGTGTCACATTTGGCACCTTTCAGGGGGAGGGGGGTGCAGATACCTGTACAATACAGGTATTTGCACCCACTTACGGGCATAGACTCCCGCGGGAGTCTACACCTCTTCCCGCCCCCCCCCCCCCCCCCGGTGGGGAAACACACGGGTCCCAGAGACAGCAGGGACCATCCAGATTGCTCACTGCGCATGCGCAGTAGGGAACCGGGAAGTGAAGCCGCAACGCTAGACTTCCTGATTCCCTCACCGAGGATGGCAGCGGCAGCAGCTGAGAGCCAAGCGATTGATCGGCTTTGGCTGCCGGTAATCGCGGGCTCTCTGGACAGGTAAGTGTCCTTATTTTAAAAGTCAGCAGCTGCAGTATTTGTAGCTGCTGACTTATAAAACATTTTTTTGGGGGGAACCTCCGCTTTAACTGATTCTAGAAGCTACTAAAATGATACTAACATTTTTTTTTTTTTTTTTCATGTACTGCAAAAATGCTAATAAAAAGCTAATGCTCCTAAAAGCTTCTAAATGATTCTGAAAGCTACTAAAATGCTACTAGAAGCTGGGACAAAAATGCTATTATCAGCATTTTTTCTTGCTTTTTTTGAGCTTATGAGCCTAAAATTGTAAATATCTAATTGTATCCCTTTTTCTTTTAACAAAAAAAAACAAACAAAACAATTGTTTCTGAATACTGACAGATTAAATGACAAGATAAATAAAAATGTACCGTACTTACATTCAACATTTAAAATGATCTGGTTTTGGGTTGATGCAGAACTTGCTTGGAAGCTCACAATACAAGTTAAGGATGACAGGTGGTCTTGCTTGGATGGAGTGAATGTGATATTGGAGTAGTATGTCTTCTTACCATCTGGATGGGTGGTGGTATGGGTGACACTTGTCTCCTGTACTCCTTCTCTATTCCAGGTTATCAGAGGAGCAGAGCCATTGCATCTTCCAGGACTTTCACAGGTCAATGTCACCTCCTTATCAGCCAATAACGGTGTCACCGGGGTGATAATCACTGGTTTGTCCGTCAGTTCTAAATTAAAAATAGAGAAACCTATTAGGAGAACATAACACTCTAGCTGTACCCTTTCTTATACCTTTTTTTCATTAAGGACTTCACATTTTATTACTCTTGTATTTAATCGGTATAATATTTTCCACAGTAGATCACCTGGCCTCTTTGTTTACAGAAGTAAGCAGTCCACAATTTATCCCCTTCTTGTCTGCCCAGGTGTCCCGTTATCTGCTCTATTACCACCAGAAGCTGGGAAGGTCTACTTAATCATGTGACCAATGTGATTGGCTATCACTGTGATCACATGATCAGAGGCTGGCCCTGCCGGCTCCAAATCAGGAGAGCTGTCTTTGACAGTTCGGTCTCTATGCTGTTAGTGTGCAGTGGGCGCAATCTCTCAACACAGAAACCTCTGCCACCCCCAGACGCATGTGGATGTTAAAGTCCACCCTTTTGCATATATGTGTTATGCGGGTGGCAACAAGTTAACCACTTCAGCCCTAGAAGGATTTGCCCCCTTAATGACCAAGCCATTTTTTTTTTTGCGATATGGCACTGCGTTGCTTTAACTAACAATTGCGCGGTCGTGCGACGCTGTGCCCAAACAAAATTGACGTCCTTTTTTTCCCCACAAATAGAGCTTTCTTTTGGTGGTATTTGATCATCTCTGCAGTTTTTATTTTTTGCACTATAAACAAAAATGACTGAAAAAAGAAAAAAATTTTTTACTTTCTACTATAATACATATCCAAAAAAAATCAGTTTAGGCCAATATGTATTCTTCTACATATTTTTGGTAAAAAATCCCAATAAGCGTATATTGATTGGTTTGCGCAAAAGTTACAGCATCTACAAAATAGGGGAAAGATTTATGGACTTTTTATTTTTTTAATTGTTTTTACTAGTAATGACGGCGATCAGCGATTTTTAGTGGGACTGCGACATTGCGGCGGACAAATCTGACACTAAGTGACACTTTTTGGTGCCCAGTGACACCAATACAGTGCTAGAAAAATGCACTGTCACTGTATAAATTGCACTGGCAGGAAAGGGGGTTAACACTAGGGGGCAATCAAAGGGTTAAGTGTTCTCTAGGGAGGTGTTTCTAACTGTCAGGGGGATGGAATGACAGGGAGTAGAGAGAGATCGTTGTTCCTGATCACTGGGAACAGCAGATCTCTCTGTCCTCCCCTGTCAGAACGAGGATCCGCTTTGTTTACATAGGCAGATCCCCGTTCTGCCTCTCTTCACCATGATCACAGGTGGATGGCAGACATTGAGTACGCAGGACCCACGCGTGAGCTCCCGCTGCATGTGCACCTGCAGCACCATATGCACAGACCGATGTACAGGTACGTCTGTTTGTGGAGCCAAACCTTGCCGCAGAATATATGTGGAAGGCAGTCAGCAAATGGTTAACCACTTCCCATCCAGCGATGTACACGTACGTCACTGGACTTTCGGTGGTTATACCAGGATGATGCTTGCAGCTGCAGGCATTACCCTGATGTAAATGGCTAAATAGCCGCTAGATTGCTTTTGCAAGCAACGAGAGGGGGGGCCCCCGCAACCATCTACGGCTTTCTCAGGTTCTCCAGTCCCATCGGGAGACCCGAGCGGCCAGCCTGTAACGAAAAAAAAAAATTCCCAGAGAGACATAGGAATCTGTAATAAAATAGGCTTCAATCCTTTATAGCCTTCTTCTCAAATGTGGAAGTGTATAGTTGCCCATACAACAACACCTCTATAAGATCTACTTATTAAGGGAGCTGTAGCAAATCCAAATAGAAAATCAAAAATACAGGTTCATTGTTTTTGATAATAATGTTTAAATTGTAATAGCTGAACTCACCGGTAACAGTTAAATCGATCATGTAATCTAAATAGTTGTAGCTTCTTCCTCCAACCTCTTCAAGTCTAAATAAATAAGGTTTATCACTATCACTAAACTGAACATCATTTATAGACATAGAGCAGTCCAACTTTGTCGCGTCTCCTGTAAAGAAGATCCGTCCTGGATTTTGTGGACGAGTCTTAGAAGGGTTTTGAGAAGAGACAACTTCTCCATTTGGATCGCCCTTGTACCAGATTCCGTAGGCCTGCTCTGATGTAGATCCAGGCTCCACAGTAAATCTGCATGGAATGTACACACATAGTCCTCTCTGCACACTGATTTTACGTTCTACAAGTAATGTGTATTTGGAATGATCAAATCCACAAGTTGTATCTAAAAAAAAGATTAAAAAATGTTGTTTAAGAAAAACTGTAGCTTTCATGTCATTCAGCTGTTCAATCATTGCACTTGTTACATGGGTTGCAAAATGAATCATCTTATTACACATGGAATTCTTATTATGAATCTTAAAGCTGACCTAAAAATCAATATCCACTTATTACATCAGGGCCCACAACCCCATAATAAATTGGGGCATTAAAGTTAATGCGGGGAAAATACACCTTACATCTGGAGACTGTACTCCAGGGGATGACCTCCTTATCCTTCCCACAAGATCCCCAGGAATGCTGAGCGGGAGCATTATATCTCAACAACTGGGATACCGGGCACTCCCTCCCTGATTCTTGCTGTAAGAATCAAGTTGTCACCCTCACTTAGGTGACCCGAGCAGAAGTGAGGAGAGCATAGTTACTAACTTTTCCCCCTTAGATTTCTTTTTTATTTTACTTTATTGTCACTATTAATATGGGGAGGGGTCCTTATGTATTAACCACTTCAGCTCCGGAAGATTTACCCCTCTTCATGGACCAGACCATTTTTTGCGATACGGCACTGCATTACTTTAACTGACAATTGTACGGTCATGCAATGCTGTACCCAAATAAAATGTATGTCCTTTTTTTTTTACCACAAATAGAGCTTTCTTTTGGTGGTATTTGATCACCTCTGCAGTTTTTATTTTTTGCGCTATAAACAAAGAAAAGACAGACAATTTTGAAAAAATATAACAATATTTTTTACTTTCTGCTGTCAAACATATCCAATAAAAAATATGTAAAAAATCAAATTTATTCATCAGTTTAGACCATTATGCATTCTGCTACATTTAATACAATTAAGATTGCTTGAAAACTCACTCAGTAAAAAAGAGACGAAGAGAACCAACAGGAAGTTGTCCATATCACTAAAGCTCATCAGGGTGTTTACTGCAATACAATTTTAGAAAAACAAATTCAACCTGCATAGAGAAAAAGAATATGAATGTTGATGGTATGTACACATTTTGTTCCTGTATTTTTCTTTTTATAACTTTAAGGGGTCGATTCACTAAACATTATGCAATAAGGGTTTCACATTACTCGTTTGCATAAATTATTGCATGTGGTAAACAAAGTCCAATTCGTAAAAATAACGATTTTGTGGTAAAAAACGAAAGTTAAAAAAAATTGGCGGTAAATATCGCAAAAAATCGTGCAGTAAGCAAGTCCAATTCACAAAATGAACAGGATCTAAAAAAAGGTTAGATATTTAACATTACCCTTTTGGTGGCGGTAACCAGCGCGGTATTTCCTGTTGGAGTGAGAGGGAGTCAACAGCTATGGAGTTTTTTCGAATGCAATCTTTTGCAATTTAACCACTAAGCCCCAGAAGGATTTGCCCCCTGAATGAATTTTTTGCGATACGGCACTGCGTTATTTAAACTGACAATTGCGCAGTCGTGCGACGCTGTACCCATATGTAAACAAGGCATTTCCCTGTTCTGCCTAGCAACATGACAAAGATCTACTGCTCCCTGTCATCGGGAGCAGTGATCGCTGTCATGTAAGTGATAGCCCACCCCCCCCCCCACAGTTAGATTCACTCCCTAGGACACACTTAACCCCTTGATCGCCCCCTAGTGTTTAACCCCTTCCCTGCCAGTGTCATTTACACAATAATCAGTGCATTTTTATAGCACCGATCGCTGTATAAATGACAATGGTCCCAAAATAGTGTGAAAATTGTCCGATGTGTCCTCCATAATGTCGCAGTCCAGATAAAAATCACAGATCGCCACCATTACTAATAAAAAAAAATTAATAATAAAAATGGCATAAATCTATCCCCTATTTTGTAGACGCTATAACTTTTGTGCAAACCAATCAATATACGCTTCATGCGATTTTTTTTTACCAAAAATATGTAGAAGAATACATATCGGCCTAAACTGAGAAAGAAATTTGCTTTTTTATATATTTTTGGAGGATATTTATTATAGCAAAAAGTAAAAAATATTCCTTTTTTTTTTCAAAATTGTCGCTCTTTTTTTCGTTTATATTTAAAAAATAAAAACCGCAGAGGTGATCAAATACCACCAAAAGAAGTCTCTATTTGTGGGAAAAAAGGACGTCAATTTTGTTTGGGTGCGACGTTGCACGACCGCGCAATTGTCAGTTAAAGAGAAGCAGTGCCGTATAGCAAAAAATGCTCTGTTCAGGAAGGAGGTAAATCCCTCCGGGGCTGAAGTGGTTAATGGCTAACTCTAAACTGATAACCTGTAATGGCTTTTAAAACATTGCCAGTAGAGAATTTTGGGTACCAATTTTTTGGGGGGGATTTCACAAGAGGTTTGATATCTGTTTACTTGACACAACCCCATCTTTTATTTCGTACCAAAAAAGTGGGATAATGTTTGTTTGCACTAAAATTACTTTTAGTGTATTTTCAACTAACAATACATGTTTTATAATGCACAATTCATGATAGAAGTGACAAAATATACACTTATCTATTACAGTAATTCAACTAAAAACAGACTTTATATCTTTATTTTTATTTTTATGTACTGTATTTATCAGTGTATAACAGGCGTATAACACACACCTTCATTTTAAGAGGAACGTTTCAAGAAAAAAACTTACCGTACATTTTAAATAAAGAAATTTGAAGCAAAATAAGGGTCACAGCCCATCAATGCAGCCTCACCAGTGCCCATCTGCAGCCTCTAAAATGCCCATTAATGCACAATACTCAGTGCCCATCTGTAGCCTCTAAATTGCCCACCAATGCACCTTATTCAGTGCCCATCTGCAGCCTCTAACTTGCCCATCAATGCACCCTGCTCAGTGCCCATCTGCAGCCTCTAAATTGCACATCAATGCACCTTACTCAGTGCCCATCTGCAGACACTAAATTGCCCATCAATGCACCCTGCTCAGTGCCCATCTGCAGCCTCTAAATTGCCCATAAATGCACCTTATTCAGTGCCCATCTGTAGCCTCTAAATTGCCCATCAATGCACCTTACTCAGTGCCCATCTGCAGCCTCTAAATTGCCCATCAATGCACCTTACTCAGTGCCCATCTGTAGCCTCTAAATTGCCCATCAATGCACCTTACTCAGTGCCCATCTGCAGCCTCTAAATTGCCCATCAATGCACCTTACTCAGTGCCCATCTGTAGCCTCTAAATTGCCCATCAATGCACCTTATTCAGTGCCCATCTGTAGCCTCTAAATTGCACATCAATGCACCTTACTCAATGCCCATCTGCAGCCTCTAAATTGCCCATCAATGCACCTTACACAGTGCCCATCTGTAGGCTCTAAATTGCCCATCAATGCACCTTATTCAGTGCCCATCAACAGCCTCTAAATTACCCATCAATGCACCCTGCTCAGTGCCCATCTGCAGCCACTAAATTGCCCATCAATGCACCTTATTCAGTGCCCATCTCCAGCCTCTAAATTACCCATCAATGCACCTTACTCAGTGCCCATCTGCAGCCTCACCTTTACAATATTGCAGCCTCGCCAGTGTTGGATTACACAGAGCCGGGATACACAGGAGATTGCCGCTCTGTGTAATCCAACGGCACTCGCTATTCCTCTTCCCTCAGGAATCGGCATATAACACGCGATTTCCCCCCTGATCTTCAGGGATAAAAAGTGTGCGTTATACATCGATAAATATGGTCATTTTTTAATGTTTTACTTCAATTAACTACTCTAAAACCCTGTATAGCACGGCTGAATATTGTTTGCACTGTTGTATACACTTGTTTTCATTTATGTCTGTGGACTCACACACGGAGATAAGCATCATTTTAATGGATTGTTTATGTTAAATGATTGCTTTGGGAATTATATAAAGTTTTTTGGCACTTATATCATGTATTGTGAATATTGATCACAGTGAGATAACTTACATTAACGGCACAGCACCAACACTGTTTGACATTCATTAGACATTAGCCACGGCTTAGCTAACCGGTGCTAACAGCAGTTAACCACTTTTAGTATGCCGGATAGGCTAGCGCTGGAGTACCCACTTTATAATTTATACCCCCATTTTATTCTCCAAGGTCTCTGCTCCCAGAAAATATTTACTTTTTTTGGGGAGGGGGATTGGAGTAATTTCTAGCAAAAAATGCAGATTTTAGAAAAAATTGCTCAGGTAGGCAAGTTCTTAATGAACATCTAAAGCCAAAACTTGTTAAATCTTGAATACGATAGGGAGTTGTCTTTTTTTTTCTTTTTGCCCTTTGTTTTCCATTGGGCGAATGTGGGGAGATACATGCAGCACACACTCACATATACAATCTTTCATTAGCTGCTAATACATACCTGTATATGTTCTTCTTTCGTTTTTTACTCTGAACGTTCAGTTTGTTCAGATTTTCTCAGAAACTCTTTTTCCAGTTATGCTCTCTCTCTCATGCTCTCTTCTTCTCTGATGTAAGGTGTGATAAAGAAGGAAGTGTATTTAGTAACCACAAAGAAAAGCGGACCTCAGTACAAGAGACCAACCTCCTGAAGTTTAACCAGCCCTGAAACTCTATATCACATAATTAATATTTCCCCAACTAATGACTTCATCTGTTATTGATGTGCTTAAAGGGTAACTCCACTTTTGAGGAAAAAAAAAGCCATTAAAAAAAAATAATAATATAGCGTCATATTGTAATTGAATGATATTAAAAATGACATTTCTTTTTCAGTCTGCAGCGCTGTCATTTTCTGTAAAATGCAATATGCAGCACACAACAAGCATGCTTTACTGCATATTATTATATTATTATGATTATTATTATTGCTATACAGTATTTATATAGTGCAAACAGTTTGGGCAGTGCTTTACAATATAAAGGGAGACAATACACCAACAGTACAATGTAAAAAAAGAGGGTTAGAGAGGCCCTGTGAGCTTACAATCTAAGAGGGAGGGGCTGGTGAAACAAAAGGTATGGACTGTGAGGGATGAACTGATGAGGGGAGTAGAAGATTCGGTCGTTAGCTGGAAGCAGGATAGGCGTCCCTGAAGAGATGAATTTTCAGGGATCGCCTAAAGGTGGACAGTGTAGGAGATAACCGGACAGATTGAGGTAGTGAGTTCCAGAGGATGGGAGAGTCTCTGGAGAAGTCCTGGAGACAAGCATGGGAGGAAGAGACAAGAGAGCTAGAGAACAGAAAGTCTTGGGAGAAGCAGAGAGGACAGTTTGGGTACTTTGTACCCCTACCCATTCACATGTACAAAAGTAATAAACACACAAGAAAAAAAAAGAAAGAAAAAAGGTATCCCTCCATGTATATCCATCATCAATCACGCCGCTCGCCGACCCCATAAATAGAAAATAAAACCGCTCTGCCTCCTGAGAGGCCCCCCAATTAATGCCAGCTCTGCACTTTGACATTTCTTATATAGGCAAGGGACAGGGACACCCGTCTACTTCACCTGGTGTCATTGCCCCCTTCTGACATCACATGATGTCACATGACATCAGAAGGGGGCGGTGCCACTGAGTGACGTAGCTGGATGGCCACTCCCCCTGCCTATATAAGAAATGTCAAAGCGCAGGGCAGGCATTTAGGGGTAGGGTCGGCGGGCAGCATGAATGACAATGAATTTACATCAAGGGACACTATTTTTTAATTTTTTAATAAAGGATTTATCAAAAACTGTCTCGTGTGGTTATTACTTTTGTACACTTTTTTGGTGAATGGGTAAGTGTACGATGGACCCGATACCCATTCACATGGGGAACGGTGGGATCTGGGGGTCCCCTTGTTATAGTGGGCTTCCAGATTCTAATAATCCCGCAGACCCCGACAACCACAGCCCAGGGTTGTTGGGAAGAGGCCCTTGTCCCCATCAACATGGGGACAAGGTGCTTTGGGGGGGCCGAGCCCCCCGCCCCAAAGCACCCACCCCCCATGTTGAGGGCATGTGGGCTGGTATGCTTCAGGGGGGGGGCGCTCGCTCATACCCCCTCCCTTTCCTGACCTGCCCTGCCCGGATAAGGGTCTGGTATGGATTTTGGGGTGGGATTCCCAGGCCCATAGGCCTCCATGCTGTTTTATTCCTATTTTTTTTTTTTTTTTATTCAGCTATCAGCGGAGAAACCCATTGACAGCTGATGACTCATCAATTGTTAAGGATGCCGCCGCTGGATTCCCGGCCCAACTCCTTAACAACCAGCTTACACTGTGGGCAAAGCCAATCAGGGTGCAGAATGCACTGTGCAGCACTTATTGTAGGGTGTTTATTGGGGTGAACACCCGGTGAACACCCTACAAATTTGGGTGTTCAGCGAACGGCCGAACAGGCAAATGTTCGGCCCAAACTCATGCTTGGGCTGAACTATTTGCCCATCCCTAGTTTCCATCATGCACAGCTCTAGTGTGTTTTAGGTAGGATAAAAAAGCAAAATGCACACTACGGTTTTTGGGCTCTTCTACGGGTACAAACAACAACTTATAACGTGTACACACGGTCGGACTTTTCAGCAACAAAAGTCCGACGGTCTTTCCGACGGACTTTCTAACGAATGGACCTGCCTACAAACGATCACACCAAAGTCCGACGGATTCGTACGTGATGACGTACATTGGACTAAAATAAGGAAGTTGATAGCCAGTAGCCAATAGCTGCCCTAGCGTCGGTTTTTGTCCGTCGGACTAGCATACAGACGAGCGGATTTCTGGGTCTGGCGGAGTTATGACGTAAAGATTTGAAGCATGTTCCAAATCTAAAGTCCGTCAGATTTGCAACTGGAAAAGTCCGCTGAAGGTCCGGTGAAGCCCACACACGATCAGATTGTCCGCCAGATTTGGTCCGTCGGCGTCCGTCGGACCAGTCCGGTCGAAAAGTCTGACCGTGTGTACGCTGCATAACACACATATGTAGTATCACTGTGATTGTCAGGGACAGGGAACTGGGCTGTTCACTGGTGGTAGGTTATGGTAATAACAAAAAATATGAAGCTCAATGTTTTTTGCCAATATTCCTTTGATAATAAAAAAAAAGGAGATATTCATTACTTTTTTACCACCAAATGAAAGTTCAACTTTTCCTGTAAAAACAAGTTATAAAAATTAAATAGCTGCGATGATATGTACAGTTTTACTATCACATATCAAAATATGCAAAACTGTGTTCAGCCCTTCAGATTTGTTTTACGTTCATCATGAAATGGTTAAATAATATGCAAACCCTGATGATGAACTTCTGTTATTTTCTTCCTCTTTGTCTATTATATGATATGCAAAGAAAGTATTTTATTATATCTGTGTAGCCTGCTTTTCTTTCCCGGGGTGTTACTTTTTCTTTAATCTTCTCAAAGTATCAGATTATCACTTTAATCTCTTCACCCCTAAAGCAATTTTTTTTTTTCGGGCCTACCGTTACCTTACTTCCAGTGTCCATCCTAGGGGTACTCATCACTCGTTCAATTGAAACTCTGGCTCCAACACTTAAGCCCCATACACACTATCAGTTTTTCTGCTGAGTTAGTCCTTCAGATTTACCAAAACCATGTAGTGCAAGGGCCTGCCTGATTGCATACACATTGAAACTCCTAAGGTTTGACCTCATATTATATGGTTTTGGTAAATCTGAAGGACTAACTCAGCAGAAAAACTGATAGTGTGTATGGGGCTTTAGTCTTTTTTCTTCTTTCCAAGTTTTCTTCAGTAACATCACACGCAATAGAAAGGCAGAGGGTGGAAAGGGATTCAGGTACCTTGAACGTTGCGGTCGGAGATAACTTCTACATCCTGCGAATAACACTTCCAAAGCTGGATTTAGCACTCACCGGATAGGCCTCTCTCTTACTGACCTAGCAGCCGATGCAATGCTCGAAACATGCAATGCTCGAAACACGGCCTCTGCCACAGACCTTTATATTCTGGATGAACAAATTGTGGATGATCTAAACGGTCTCTGCCACAAACCGTACAGTCTCGAAAGAATGACCATGGTACTAAACCAAGATGCGTCTCAGACTGAGTTCCCAGGCTCTTCTCAAGATACCAGCCTTATGCTCGGTCCTCTCCCAAAGAGTCCATCCCTGGTCACTACAGTCCTTTGCTTCTTCCCGCAGGCCTGACAGCAAAGAGACCATCATGCCGACCCATAGGCCACCAAGACTCTGATCCTTCCTTTAGTAGACTCCCTTTAGACTCCCGAAAATAAATAGACTTCCTTTAGACTCCCGAAGAGTCCATCCCTGGTCACTACAGTCCTTTTCTTCTTCCCGCAGGCCTGACAGCAAAGAGACCATCACCCATAGGCCACCAAGACTCTGATCCTTCCTTTAGTAGCTAGGCCTTAGATCTGCCAAGCTCAAAGCAGAACTTTAAGGATTCATAGTCTCCCAGGCCAGGAGGGCCATGAGGTGGGGAGCGCCAACCCACCCCCCGAGCCCGGGGGGGGTCAGGAAGTGTGGACCAGCCGATAGCCACCCCAAACAAGAACCACCAAAAATGGTGTCTGTGCCTTAAATACCCCTACCATGAAATATCCGGTGTGTGAACCACTCCCACCGAAAAGCCTCTGAGCAGCAAGTAGTAAATGTGTTTGACCAGACTGTATTTCCCAATCCACCAATGATGACAGCACCACCCGTGGTTAGATGGAAATCTGCACAGTGCAGACGATCTGACACAGAAACCATTAAATTTAGGCAATAATAAGTTGAGCCAAAACTGTAGCTTCAACTAATTTAAATTTCAAAAAGAGAATAGCGTCTGCTCAATAGGAGCTACATCTGTCTGAAAAGTACAAAACAATTATCCTTTATTGCCTAGAAACCTATAGAGTTTGTACCTTCCTTTGCACTCTCCTTCTGCTGCACTGTCTTTAGTTAGTAGTGAATTATAGAACACCTCACCTCTATGTTATGAAGATGATGAGGGGAGGGGGAGGTGTTCTGTAGTCCTACATGTTGTGACAACACTGTTCCTCCAGTAATACAGTGCAGTGAGTCTGCATGTTTACCTTAGGACTGGAAGTATGTTACTGGCAGGATCACCAGGTCAAAATAAAGAAATGAAAAGCATGAAAAAGAAGAAAATAAATGCAGACACCATAGGGGTTGATTTACTAATGGCAAATAGACTGCACTTTACAAAATGCAGTGGCTCCAGAGCTTAGAAAATGAGGTAAGTTTTCACGTCGCAAATAATACCCAATCACATGCAAGGAAAATAAAAAGAAACAGCATTTTTGCTTGCACATGATTGGATGATGGAAGTCAGCAGAGCTTCTGCTCATTTACTAAGATCTGGAGCAACTGCACTTGCAGAGGGCAACAGTCTGTTTGCCTTTAGTAAGTAAGTCTAAGGACCAGTGGCGGCCCGTCCAGTAAGGGCGCACGGGCGCCACCCTTATATGTATGTATATCGAGTTTACAACTGATAATGAGAACTGGAAAGAATAAGGGGTTGCGCTAATACTAATAGTGCAAAATATGAGTCTGCAGTGCAAAAAAAACAATGATCATACATAACATTGAATATAAATATAAAATAAAAATAAACTCATGTGCAAAACATATAATAAAGTGAAAAGAAAAGTCCCATCTACTCAAGACATTAGTGAGATGTCACGGTTTGAACCACCAAATCAGAAATCAAAAAGTCCAAGTGACAATAAGTGTAGTGCTGTAATAGCGAAGAGGGGTCCGCCACCAGAGAATGGAAGGGGTTACTTCTTACCAGAAGGCCATGACCCCCCACCACAGAGGGTCACAGCAAGCAGAAAACTTTAAATGTCAAGGGATGAGTACTGCCAGCGGTCTCCACCAGAGGTCATCTCAATATCAGCCACACCAACGGACTCATAGCAAAGGTACCATGAAATACAGAAGGGGCTCACATAGTTTAAAACTGATAAAATTTATTGGAATAAATAAAAAGAATAACACTTACAAGCGTGATTGATAAAACAGCCTTAAGTCCGGCTCCGTGGCCACCGGAGCACGGACAAACCCGTCCTACTGGAATGTAAATCGCTCGGGGGTGACGTCAGCGCGTCGTCTGGCTCCGCCCTACGCGTTTCGTGACATCATCACGTCTTCCCTTCTACCAGACACCCTTCCTCTCCGGGTAGTTCACTCTTCCAAATTCAGCGCGCCATCTCCATACAACCAATGGGAATGCATCCCTATTGGTTGTATGGAGATGGCGCGCTGAATTTGGAAGAGTGAACTACCCGGAGAGGAAGGGTGTCTGGTAGAAGGGAAGACGTGATGATGTCACGAAACGCGTAGGGCGGAGCCAGACGACGCGCTGACGTCACCCCCGAGCGATTTACATTCCAGTAGGACGGGTTTGTCCGTGCTCCGGTGGCCACGGAGCCGGACTTAAGGCTGTTTTATCAATCACGCTTGTAAGTGTTATTCTTTTTATTTATTCCAATAAATTTTATCAGTTTTACACTATGTGAGCCCCTTCTGTATTTCATGGTACCTTTGCTATGAGTCCGTTGGTGTGGCTGATATTGAGATGACCTCTGGTGGAGACCGCTGGCAGTACTCATCCCTTGACATTTAAAGTTTTCTGCTTGCTGTGACCCTCTGTGGTGGGGGGTCATGGCCTTCTGGTAAGAAGTAACCCCTTCCATTCTCTGGTGGCGGACCCCTCTTCGCTATTACAGCACTACACTTATTGTCACTTGGACTTTTTGATTTCTGATTTGGTGGTTCAAACCGTGACATCTCACTAATGTCTTGAGTAGATGGGACTTTTCTTTTCACTTTATTATATGTTTTGCACATGAGTTTATTTTTATTTTATATTTATATTCAATGTTATGTATGATCATTGTTTTTTTTGCACTGCAGACTCATATTTTGCACTATTAGTATTAGCGCAACCCCTTATTCTTTCCATACCCATTCACAATTGATGTTTTTGTGGGGATTGCTGCTGTACACAGGTTCTTTTTTGGTTTATAGCGCAGTGTTTTCCATTTTTCTGATAATGAGAACTGTCAGCCCAGTACAAATAGGGTAAATTATGTTAAGCATTTCTCCCCAGCCCCCTCCATAACATGGCATAGCAGGGGAAAGCTAGGTAGAATTTTTATGCAAGTAAAAAAAAACCCACCAAAAAAAGTAAGCAGCGCTTGGTGGCATGTAACAACCATAAAATAGGTGTTATCGGTTGTTTGGCTTCAAATGTGGAACTAATAATCAGAACGCTGAAGCCAAAAATTTATTTGGAATAGACTAGAATATACTTAAAATCTTTTTCATTTGTTTTCTCTTTTAGCCATTATTTGGGGAGATACATGACCCCCCTAAAAAAAAAAAAAAAAAAAAAAACACACTCACACACTTACTAATACACTTACTAATTGTTAATGTTGTTTCTCTTCTGTTTAAATTTTATCTAAATGTTCAAGTGGTTGTAAACCTCAAAAATGAAATATGAAAAAAGCATATCCCTCTATAGTGTGTACTTGTCTCAATCCAGAGCACTGAGTGTCATTACTGTCTGCTAAATTCCTTCCTCTGCTATCAGCATGAATCACTTCTGACAAGTTTTCCTGACACCAAAAGAAAAATGGTGACATGGGAGGGATCTCCAGCCTCAGCTCTGTTCCTGTGTGCTGTGTGGAGGGGGATGTGTCTCTTTCCTGCAATCAGCTCTCACTGAGTTCTGCAGAGTGTAACTTCAGCTCCTCACCCTCTGTTTTCTAGAGCTGAGAGATCCAGTGTAAATTCTAGATTTTGAACAGCTGTAGAGAAGAAAAGACTGCAGATAAATAGGTACAACCTATGTAGGAGGATTTGTTTCATCCATGTGTATCACCTGAGGCCAGTCACTACACTGGGTATATGTGAGGGGTTACAACCACTTAACCACTTGCCGACCAGCCGCCGTCATTATACTGTGGCAGGTCGGCACGATCTCGCGAACCGTTCTAGCTATACATCAGCTCGCGGGATCGGGATAGCAGGTGCGCACGCACCCACTGTACAGCAGGGGCGCTGATGCTCGTGACTGGCGGTCGCGATGACCGCTGGCCACGAGCGATCGTGGGCACAAGAGGCAGAACAGGGACGTGTGTGTGTAAACAAACACATCCCAGTTCTGTGAGGAGAGGAAAGAGAGATTGTGAGCTCCTACGAGCTGGGAACTACGATCTCTCATCTCCTATAGTCACTCCCCCTCCCCCCCACAGTTGGAACACACACACAGGGAACACAGTTAACCCCTTGATCGCCCCCTAGTGTTAACCCCTTCCCTGCCAGTGACATTTATACAGTAATCAGTGCATTTTTATAGCACTGATCGCCGTAAAATTGTCAATTGACCCAAAAATGTGTCAAAAGTGTCTGATGTGTCCGCCATAATGTCACAATCTTGATAAAAATTGCAGATCGCCGCCATTACTAGTTAAAAAAAAAAATTATAATAAAAATGCCATAAATCTATTGCCTATTTTGTAGACGCTATAACTTTTGCGCAAACCAATCAATATATGCTTTTTGCGATTTTTATTACCAAAAATATGTAGAAGAATACATAATGGTCTAAACTTAGGGGAAAATTTGCTTTTGTTAAAAAAAAATCGGGGCTGTTTATTACAGCAAAAAAGTACAAAATATTGTGTTTTTTTTCAAAATTGTCGTTTTTTTTGTTTATAGCGCAAAAAATAAAAAACGCAGAGATGATCAAATACCACCATAAGAAAGCTCTATTTGTGGGAAAAAAGTATGTCAATTTTGTTTGGGTACAACATCGCACGACCACGCAATTGTCAGTTAAAGCGACGCAGTGCCGTATCACAAAAAATGACCTGGTCATTCAGCAGCCAAATCTTCCGGGGCTGAAGTGGTTACGTTTCTTGAGATTTTCTCAGCAACTATTTTTCCAGTCGTGCTCTCAGGCTCTCCTCTTCTCTGGACACATAGAGTATAATGAAGAGGTTTGTTTGGTAATCAGAAACAAAATCAGAACTTAGTACACAAGACTAGACTAGGATCGCTGCCATACTGACGTCCTGAAATTAAACCAGAACTGAAATGTCATAATATTCAATCAATATTTCCCAAACTAATGACCTCATTTATCATTAATGTGCTTAAAGAATATGTAAATCCTAACAATGGACTTCTCTAAATTGCTACCTTTTGGTATGTTAAACAAAAATTCCGAAGGAAGGTTTCCTGGCACTTTCAGTAATTGGTTGGGTCCAGCTTGGACCACATGATTTATCAGCATGCCAGAACAGACTGGCTGCTTGGTCTGTAATATTCTGTAGTAGCTGGTGCTATGTACAATAAGTGGAGCTCTACTAGAGAGAGTTGCTTGTACTACATCTCCACCATTCACGGGAAGCCTTGTATTTGTTTAATAAATATAAGGCTTCCTCTGACCTCCACCTTGGTGAGACGTGACCTGATTAATATGGCACCACGTCCATGAAAATTCAAAGAAAAATAGGGGGGAAAAAAAGGACTTTAATAGTTGCCATAAATAACATCAAAGGAGGAAACAAGTTCTCAAAATATATTTTTAAAAAATACAACTTTTATCATGTTTAAAAACCAGAAAAGTGCATCCACAATTGTGTGAAACACTCCATTTTGCATTTCCCAACTTGTGGTGTTGAGCAATGCATGTATTGAGACATGTAATGGCCCAAAAGCATGTGTAGTATAGCTGATGGAGAATCCTCATATGCTGGGACAGGTGCAGGATCAATAAATCGTCAATCAGTATCTCAGCGTGTTTCACCAAACGGCTTCCTCAGGAGATATTATTTATGGCACCACATCCATGAAAATGGATTTCAAGCTGGAACCATCTGGTATGGGGATCCAGGTGTGTGTGTTGTTAAGTCCATCATGGCTCTGCTGGTTGCAGGCCATGACTGGATCTAAATAGGCACAGGATGCCCACGCATGCACGGTAGCCCTGTGTCTTAAGACATGCGCAGCGGTGAGAGGTTGCCACACATGCGTATAGTGGTCGAATAGGACCAACTGTCCCCGGAAGGCATGGCGCCGCTCCATCTGGAAGCGTAGCGGAGTCCTGCGCTCCACAGACACGGACGCACAACAAAGGAGGAAACAAGTACTCAAAAAATAATTTAAAAAAACACAAATTTTATTTATACATTATGATAATTAGTGCCCTGAATACAATAAAGCTCCCACAGTGCCAGAAGTGAGTGCCCATCAGTGCCAGCAATCAGTACCCATTAGTGATGCCAGTCAGTGCTGGCTATCACTGCTACCCATCACTGCTGACCATCAATACTCATCACTGCTGGCCATCAATGCCCATCAGTGCAGCCCATCTGTGCGCACCAGTGCCACCTATCTGTGCCCATCAGTGCCACCCACCAGTGTCACCCATCAGTGCCCACCAGTGCTGCCTATCAGTACTCATCAGTGCCACCTATCAGTGCCACCTATCAGTGCCCATAAGTGCGGCATTTTCGCACCTCCTCGTCAGTGTCATCTAATCAGTGCCCATAAGTGCCGCCTCATCAGGGTCCATCAGTGAAGGAGAAAAATTACTTATTTACAAAATTTACTGACAGAGACTAAGAAAAACTTATTTTTTTCAAAATTTTCAGTCTTTTTTTAATTTTTTTCAAAATTTTCAGTCTTCTTTTTTCTTTTTTTTTTTTTTTTAAGGAAAAAGATAAAAAACCCAGCAGTGATTAAATACCACCAAGAGAAAGCTCTATTTGTGTGAAGAAAATTGTAAAAAGTTCACATGCTTACATTGTAGCATGACCGCGCAATTGTCATTCAAAGTATGACATAGCTAAAAGCTGAAAAATGGTGTAAGTGCCCGGTATTGAAGTAGTTAATCTTCATTGCCACTAGATGCCACCAATTTGCTTGGTTCCAGCATCATTAAGTCTGTTTTCTGTGAGCCCAGGCTGTCATAATTACAACCCCTGGGGTGGTGTTATCATGCAGTATGGGCAACACTACTTCTGGACTTACCCTGTTTCCCCGAAAATAAGACCTAGCGTGATTGTTGGTGATGGCTGCAATATAAGCCCTACCTCCCAAATAAGCCCTACCCTGTTTCCCCGAAAATAAGCCCTACCCTGAAAATGAGACCTACAAGGACTTTAACTAGGGCTTATTTGGGGGGTAGGGCTTATATTGCAGCCATCCCCGACAATCACGCTAGGTCTTATTTTCAGGGAAACAGGGTAGCAGTGCTTATTTCAGGAGGAAGGACCAGACATCACCAACCCCAAGGAAGAAAGTAAAGGACCCGTGACATCTCTAGAAAGGTATGTATAGATAGGGTCTCTTTTTTTGAATACTGGGGGGGGGGGGATTGACTTCAGGGAGGGGTGCTGGGTTGAGTTCTGCTCTTAGTCCAGTGTCAAAGAACAAACATATTTTAAATGAACAAATTGCAGGTGTTTTAGCCTTTTCTTGTAAAATCCAACACAAAAAAATTATAAAATTTCAAATTTCATATTTATTTTGGAACCTTTTGTCCAACTTGTTCTGTTGCCATTCTTATTTCATCCAGTTTGTGAGATATCCTGTGTAATCAGCATCCCATTTTCTGCACGTTACTTTAAAATTCTACTTTTGGACAGAGTGGGAATTGGTTGAAACCTTGCCATCTTTGTATTGATATTGGTGCCCCTGTTATTGGAAATTTACTTTCCTACTCATCTTTTTGGATGTCAGAAGTAAAGGAATATTTCCTTAACGAGGACACAAAAGAAGAAAAAAGTTTTGCTGGAGTTAAGCTTTAACTTGCACTTCCCTTGTCATGAATAGTGTCTTCTAGTTCTGATCTGAATAATAACACACAAATATCTGGGTTGGGATTTGGCCCTTACACAATGATATTTTCACTGATAATCATTGCTAATGATTTTCTAATGATATTCAATATTTAATTGGTAATGAAACACATTTTTATGAAAAGCTTCCATCACTCATAAGGTCCTCTGCTCTTTTTCAGCCTCCAACATTCAACTTCTGTAGACTATCCATGGCAATGTATCTTCCTTTGATTGTAAACTGTCCAAATGATGATTTGGGCTAAACAGAAAAATGGTTAAATATTTATAAACTGTCCAATTCTATTTGACTATTTCAGCATATTCTGTCTCGGGTTGCATTGGTAAGGTCCTGGTGGGTTGATTTGAAAAAAAGATGTTTGAGTAAAGAATCTCTTCTTGGTTATTTGGGTTGCTGTTTGAGTCCTCTTGCTCCTTGGCATCATCAGGTGTCTGATAACAAAACAAATTAAGATAAAGTAAGCGTAAAGTTTGTGGAAATATTTTTATACCAACTTATCCCTAGTGCGCCCTTTGTATAGGCATATGGTCAACTGATCTTTCCCTTCATCAAAGATCATGTGAAAAAAGTGCTTTTTGAATCTCTAAGCATTCTGTGACTTGACCAGTTGTTTTGGGATCTCAGAGTAAAGGTTTTATTGTCTGAGGCTCCATTATAAAGATTTCTCCTCATTTGCTGTTCCTGTGACAATAGTTTCACCAATCAGGAAGTAAAGCCTCGTACACATGATCAGATTGTTGGCCAACGAAGCGTCAGACTTTTGTCCGAAGGGCGTGTGCCAGGAAATTGTCTTGCATACAAATGGTACCCAATCGTCAGCCAACAAACATGACGTACTACGTGGAATTTCAGCTCTTGAGCGCCACCCTTCGGGCACCTTCTGCTAATGGTGAGCATTATTTCCGAGCATGCGTGTTTGTACTTTGTTATTATTTGTGAATAAGAAACACCAGAGCTCTATTGAAAAAGTGACTGAAAAATATAAGTCCCAAATGAAGATAAAAAAAGTCCCAATTGAAGGTAAAAAAGTGATTAGCGTCACAAAAACACACAGTCCCTGGAGCCAAGGCAAATGTAAACAGTGATCATGGACATGTAACGCAATCCTTGGAGCCAAGGTAGATGTATTCAGTGTACATAGACGTAAGACACCCAGTGAAAAAATCCTCCACCTAATAAGATGTCCGCTTACCAGAGGTAAGCTGTGAATCAGCTTAGTAATAAACCTCTACTCGGGAAGATCAGCTTCTCAGGTCTCCAACCAAGGAAGGGGGTGAGCAGGATCTTACGATGTATTGAACTCAATCCACACAGTAGGAGGACCCAAAAGGACAAAACAAATTCTCCATAGTGTAAAACTGTATTGCAATTTATTGAGGTAAAAAATGGTCACACTTACATTTAAAATCACGATATGAAGGCACATAGAATAAGAAACAGCCGGCCGGCTTGCATGCACCCGTTCAAGCGAAAAACGATGACGTCAGCGCGTCAAGGAAGGTTGACGCGCTGACTTTTTTTCGCTTGAACGGGTGCATGCAAGCCGGCCGGCTGTTTCTTATTCTATGTGCCTTCATATCGTGATTTTAAATGTAAGTGTGACCATTTTTTACCTCAATAAATTGCAATACAGTTTTACACTATGGAGAATTTGTTTTGTCCTTTTGGGTCCTCCTACTGTGTGGATTGAGTTCAATACATCGTAAGATCCTGCCCACCCCCTTCCTTGGTTGGAGACCTGAGAAGCTGATCTTCCCCGAGTAGAGGTTTATTACTAAGCTGATTCACAGCTTACCTCTGGTAAGCGGACATCTTATTAGGTGGAGGATTTTTTCACTGGGTGTCTTACGTCTATGTACACTGAATACATCTACCTTGGCTCCAAGGATTGCGTTACATGTCCATGATCACTGTTTACATTTGCCTTGGCTCCAGGGACTGTGTGTTTTTGTGACGCTAATCACTTTTTTACCTTCAATTGGGACTTTTTTTATCTTCATTTGGGACTTATATTTTTCAGTCACTTTTTCAATAGAGCTCTGGTGTTTCTTATTCACAAATAATAATTTCTTTTATTTTGATGTAATTTATTGTATACACTTGTATATGTTTTGATTAGTCATATCACATGTTATTGCCTTCAGCGCGGTCTTTTTTGAATATTTTTGTTTATTATGTGCATGCTTCACATTAATGACTGCAGCTTTTTTATTATTTTATTTAGTGAGTAGCGCGGTAATTTTTTGTTATTTATTGTGTTTGTACTTTGGACTTTTGTGTGACGGACTTGTGTACACACGATACGAAAATCTGACAACAGACTGTTGTCCATCGAAAATTTACTAGTATGCCATCCAACATTTGTTGGCGGAATGTTGGACAGCAATTGTCTGAAGGAGCGTACTAACGGTCGGATTTTAGGCAAACAGTCTGTCATTACACAATTCCCTGCCAAAAACACTTAACAGAAAATCTACAGTGGTATCGCAAAATTTTTTTGCTTTTTTTTATCTTTATTGTTTTATAGAGTAAGACTAGTGACTAGTAAATGAGTAGACAAGTTAGAACCTTTGTTAGTTTTTTTTTTGGTGTCCTTGTCTTTGTTGCAAATATTCCGTCACTTTCTGTCTGGTAAA
The DNA here is from genome assembly GCA_037952925.1 of Lithobates clamitans. Taxonomy (NCBI): domain Eukaryota; kingdom Metazoa; phylum Chordata; class Amphibia; order Anura; family Ranidae; genus Lithobates; species Lithobates clamitans. The sequence goes on from JBBGZY010001633.1 coordinate 151,424, forward strand.
ACCAATATTGCTCTGAGGGTAAGCAAGGAAGAATCTAATCTTTCAAAGAAGGTTGAAGAAAAAAAGTTTTGGAGGGTCATACACTGTAAAGCTGAACTTTGGCTAGGGAAAATAAAAACATTAGTATTTAGCCCTTACCCTATTCCCAGCAATTTTTTTCTTTAACTTTTTGATTTTGGTTTCAATGACTCCGTAATACATACCTTCATCCATGGTCCAGCATTTTAATCCCCCATTCTTCATTCCTACAAAGTATGAGGGTACTTCTGGATGGGCCAACATCCTATTCCAAATAATATGGGTGCTGCGTATTACCATTTTATTTTATTTATTTATTTTATTGCCATTTTATTTGTCCTGCACTGATTACAACATAGACAAGCCTACCTTGGCATTGAGGGGGGCATGCAGAGTGATTTCAGTTGACCAATATCTTTTACTAGAATTGGCAAGGCAGAAGATTAGAGGACCAAGGATGATGGCAAGTATAACTGGGTCATAGAACTTTTCATAGAAGTGAGAAGAGAGCTAAACACTATTCTTCACCCGCCAGCGTTCAGCTTGAAATAATATCCATTCTATTTCCGCAAGCAGCAACTGCAAACTCTCCAGCCAAGCAGGTAAGAATTAAAATCCGTAGTACTTGGCAAGGAATGCTATGTGCTCTGAGATACACCAATCTACCTCTATAGTCTGAGCAGGTTCCATAGAACGGATTTCAGACTGAAATGATGTAGGGGCACTGTGCTACATTTGCCAAATAATACTGGGAAACAAAAGGTACAGGGTGCAGCTGCAAAACTTAGATGTTTAAAGTAATGTAAGGATTGCAGGATTGCAGGTCCAAAGGACAAGCCAAGGATCTTCACAATGGAAAGATGCAAGACATTTTGGGTTTATGCAGGAAGCTGGAATGGAAATGCAAGCCTGTTTGCTCCCAACTCCGTGGCTGTTTGTCATGATCTTCCTACCACAGGCTCTGCTTTAACCTCCCTGGCAGTATCATTATGTCAGTTTTTTGTGTCTCAAATCAATACATTGTTTTGCATGGAAATTTGGCATTTTACATTGTAGGCCTGTAATTTTTAGGAATAACTCAGTTAAATCTGTCCAAACAAGAGTCTAGTAGACATCCCAGGTATGAGAAAGTTTGAAACACAAAATCATATACCGTATATACTCGAGTATAAGTCGAATTTTTCAGGACATTTTTGTGTGCTGAAAGTGCCCCCCTCGACTTATACTTGAGTCAAGCACTTTTCTGCAACAAAAAATTTCATTTTCCGAACCGATTTTGGGGCCCCGAATCTCAGGGCCACTTGGTTCTAGGGACCCCACATTTGGTATGCAAACCCAGTGGAACTGGTACCATAACATATCCAAAGCTGAAGTTCCTAGCACTAAGTGTCCCCGAGATACGGGGCCCCAAATTCGGTTCGGAAAATGTCATTTTCTGCTGCAGAAAAGAGCTTGACATTTTCTGAACCGAATTTGGGGCCCCATATCTCAGAGCCACTTAGTGCTAGGAACCCCATATTTGGTATGCAAACCCAGTGGAACTGGTACCATAATATATCTAAAGCTGGGGTTCCTAGTACCAAGTGGCCTTGAGATACTGAGCCCCAAAACTGGTTCAGAAAATGTCATTCTCTGCTGCAGAAAAGTGCTTGACATTTTCTGAACGGATTTTTGGGGCCCTGTATCTCATGGCCACTTGGTGCTAGAAACCCCAGCTTTAGCGAGATATGGGGCCCCAAATTCGGTCAACTGTGTCCATCTGCAGCAATGTCATTTCGGGACCCTTTGGGTGCACCCCAAATTTTGGCTGCAGCTAGGGGGCATCTAGGAACCCTTAACTACCAAGTTTGAAGTTCGGGGGACCTATAGCTGCAAATGGGCACAGTGAGGCTGCAAATGGGCATTGTTGACCCTCTTTTCCACTTACAGTAGCTGTGCATTTCTCACCCTCGTCTTATACTCGGGTCAATAAGTTTTTCCCATTTTTTTTGTGGTAAATTAGGGCCTCGACTTATACTCGGAACGACTTTGCTCAGTTGCAGAGTTGTCGCTGTCGTTACGTTCAGTGTCTGATGATGAATTTCCCCACAAATCACTATCGCTCAATTCTGCAAGTGATTCTAAATCACTATCGCTGTTTTCTAGCTGGTCTAAAACCGCTTTTGACGTAATGGGGGGCTTTTTGGTTGCCATGGACAATCTCAAGTTTTCAGGCAGAAAGAACAGTATATATAAGATAAAACTGCAATCAGGGCACTGGACAAAGCACTAGGGACAAAAGGGATGTGAAATATTTTGATACAGTAATGTAATCTTACAGATTACAATGTATTGTGTGTTATGTTTTTTGCAATTTTTGAATTTGCCGCTGGGCTCCGCCCCCGTGCGTTGCGACACTCGCAGGGAACAGAGCCCGGCACACAGTACATCGGACGGAGCATCCGGCAGAGTACACAGCCTGCGGACACAGCGGGAGGACATTGCAGGATCCTGGGGACAAGGTAAGTAACTTTCCCAGGATACTGCGATGTGATCCCGAGTGTGGCTCAGGGTTACCGCTTTTGGTAATGAAAATTCACCCCGAGCCACACTCGGGATTACCGCCAGGGAGGTTAAACTGCAGTAAATATTAATATATATGAAAGAAAGTATAGCAATGTAACCTTCTGTTAGTCTACTGACCTTGGTTATAAGCTTTGGTTTGTCAACATTCATATACACTTCCTCGAGATTTTCCTTTACTTTGTCTTCTTCAGGAGGTTCTTTAGTTGGTTCATACTCCATATGTACAAATAAACATATGTTCATTTTGAAATACTTCCTAAAAGTAGTATGAATGATTAATTAAATATCATATACAAACTTGCAGTTGATTTTTATTTTAGTAACTGTATTTAATAGAGATGCTGATGGTTATTTTACAAGCTTCATCAGTAAAAACTTAAACTCTTTCAACATACTCATGGAGGATTATTGCATGGTTTACAGCCCACAACACACAGAGGAATAAGGGTCTGTTTAAGGTCTGGACCGAACTATAAAGCAACAATGCTGGGAAAGACTTGTTGTTAGGGGAGGTCTTTTCATAGATGCTCATAAACTAAACAGGTGTCTATGACAGTCACAGGACCTTCGTAGCAATGATTCCATCCCAACACTACTGATACAAAGACCTCATATCTAGTATGAGTGATCATAGTAAAACGGACTCATTCCGATAAGCCAACATTTTTTCTATATAAAAATTTTGCCTATAGGCAAAATACAGTGGTGTCCATGGGAAAGCCAAAGTTTGGTGGTTTAAAGTGGTTCTAAAGGCTCAAGGGTTTTTAACTTCATGCATTCTATACATGGAAGTAAAAAACCTGTTCTGTGCAGCAGCGCCCCCAATTGTTACCTGAGCCTGATTTTTCTGCTGGGTATATACCTCCTCATTGGCTGAGAAGCTGGCCATTGGCTCCAGCTGCTGTCAATCAAAGTTAGCGAGCCAGTGAGGAGAGAATGGGGGCAGGGCTGAGCTGGGCGTGAATGAACACGCAAAGAAACAGCTCAGGAGTATGCCTGCGCAGTGCCCCCATTGCAAGCTGCTTGCTCTGGGGGCACTCAGCAGGACGGAGGGGCCAGGAGCGCAGGCGGGGGACCCGAGAAGAGGAGGGTCAGGGCTGCTCTGGGTAAAACTCCTGCACAGAGCAAGTGCGTATATGGTTGTTATTTAAAAAAATGTTGGTTTAATTATCACTTTAAGGCTATAAAGATTTTGTTTGTGTTTCTTTTTTGTGTTACTACTATCATTTTAGACTTTTTGGCATATGCTGTTGTTTGTTTGAGAAAAATTTATTTGAGACTGTTGAGTTTATTTTATGACAAAAAAATAAATAAATTCTGACTAACAACTTGATATTTTTAAAGTGCATTTTTTGGTTTGTTTTGTTGGTTTTAGTATTGGGTGGTTTGTAATACTGTATGTACCAATCTAATATAAAAAGAGGAAAAAATGTATAGTCATTTAAATAAAGTTTGTTTACGTTTTACTCTCTTCTTGTCTTCATCACAGTGTGGATGATCATGGTCCCTGATAATGGTGATTAATGATGATAAAAAATATATAAAAATAACTACCCAAGTTAATATACATATCCCTGTCCTTGTTTTTTCACACTTTGGGTATTTTGTTGTTTTTTGAGGTTTTTTTAAAAAAAATAGGGAAACAAAACATGGAATGTCTGGATTACTTCCCTTGATGGTACGATGTCTGGATTACTTCCCGTGATTGCAATTCCTGCAGGTACATCATCCTATTTAAATGAATTCAGCTACAATATTATACCATATGGTTATGTTTCTTTATAGATCACCATTGCATTCGCCCTTGAAGAGTTGGTACACCCCAACAAAACGCGTCGGGCTTACATAGATGCATGCTGTCCATACAGATGGTTTTATGTTTTTTTATATTGTTTTACTCTAGATTTTCCAACACCATCCAGCCCTTCCAGTGGGCCATGTTGTGCCGGACTCGTCTTTACCCCATGATATGCCAATCACCATGGTGTCAATATTTATATGTGGTTTTTAGCATGCTCTGCTTTTATGTGATTCTGTGTATGCTTCTTTTTTTGTGTGTCATTCAGTATGCTGTACATGATCTCACAAGGTGTAATAAAATGTTCTTTGCTAAGACTGCTTTTTGGTATACATCTCTCATTCAAAGTCACCAAAAAAACTCCCCCCTTTTTTGTCGGAACCCATATAAGCAATACTGTGTTTTATATCCCACATGCTTACTCTACACTCTACATAGTGATTGGCCTCATTCAAAGTCCCGCCGACCGAACCTTCTCTCTTTTTATTTCAATGAATGCAGGAACACAGGACCTGCAACAGTGTAAACCTAGCTTTATTTTTATTAAATTTTTTGGTGGGCAGCATGATATCACTTAAATCATTTTGTTCCTTTTGCCCTACAGGATCAAAAAACTGAAAGTTGGGGTCAGTTTCGGCAGATTCCAGCAGCCAAACCACCGATTTCACAGTGACCCCAAGTTCTGCAAAATGTTGCATTTCACATCCTTAGCCATGAGGGCTATAAATAATTGAATTATTCCCATCACCAAGTGATTCCATTGTAGGTACAGTACACAGAAAGGCCTATGTTCCCATACCAAGACATTCCTCTAAGCTTGAAGCAGGGGAAGGATCTTACAGGCTTGGAACCAGTGGCTCTCCTGGATGGTTGCATTCCATTAGTGAATATAAATTTGAACATAAATTAGGAAAAAAACAACTGAGAGATGAACCAAAAGAGCACCTCCCAATTATGTTCATGGATTATTTTGACCCTTGTTGCCTCCTGTCTGGAGCACAGTACCATGCAAGTAGAAAATAATAAAATAGAGGATTAACAATAATTAATAAGTCACAAACTGAATTTTTTTTTGCAATTATTCTAAAAATAATTGGAAAACAATTTTAAACATTGTCACAATGGATGGCCTTTAAAGTGAGTTAAACCAGGTGAAGCTACAAAATTAATAGTTAATCTTTTACTCACCTGGCAATCAGTTTAGAAGCCAGTATAGTGAAAATGGCAATGGCCATTCCACACACTATTCCGATCAGAAAATACAACCTTGTTACTTTGTTATCTGTAAAAGATAGATAGATAGATAGATAGATAGATAGATAGATAGATAGATAGATAGATAGATAGATAGATAGATAGATAGATAGATAGATAGATAGATAGATAGATAGATAGATAGATAGATGTTAGGAAGTATTATCACTCCTCTGCATTTAAGTACTGTATAGCAAAGTTAATTCCATGCAATCACATTGACGTCAATTGTTTTATTTAAAAACTTTGAATGATTTGCCAATAAGAATAAAGCTAGGTTTACACAAATGCATCCCTGCATTCATTTAAATAGGCTGCTGTACCTGCAGGACACACAGGGAAAAGATCCCCAACCCTTTCTCCAAAATGCACCTGAAGGGCAGCCACACAGAACTGCACCATGTAGTTTTGCACACCTGAAAAAATGCACACTGAGTTTCTCCAGGGACTCCGCCAAGCGCGTCGGGGTAAGACCGCGCTATATCAAGATACCTCAACTCAACTCATTAAAGGGGTGTTCCACCCTAAAAAAAAAAAAACTACATGAAAAATCCTAAAAAAACTAAAAACAAAAAAAATTTGGATATTTTTTTTTTTTTTTTACTCACCTCTAAATGCCTGTTGCTAGGGGGTCCCTAGTAGTCTGCCTCTTCCAGTGCCTGGGCTGGTGACATCACTTCCCCCTCGGCACAGGAAGGGCTCGGCTCTGCTCCCTCCTTCCTGTCAATCATCTGGGACCCATTACAGGTCCCAGGTGACTGAGCGGCCAATCACGGCAGTGGGTGCCAGGCTGTGAAGCCACAGCCCGGCGCCCACAGTTGCAATGCCGGCGCCGCCGAACGGAGGGGGAGACGAGCGGAGCTTCGATCCCCCGCATCGCTGGACCCAGGGACAGGTAAGTGTCCAATTAAAAGTCAGCAGCTGCAGTATTTGTAGCTGCTGACTATTAATTTTTTTTTTTTTTTTAGTGGCCCTCCTCTTTAAGGATTGATTACCAAGACTTTTACTATGTTATTTACTGTAAAACTGATGGATCCTTGGGTGTTGCATTATGTTTTCTGTTTCTTTTCTAAATTTGTGTTGATAAATTCAATGTTGATAAGTCCGTATTAGCCTTTAGATGGCAGATACTGTCTATTTGTTCCCTTTATATTAACCACTTCAGCAGCGGAAGATTTGACCCCCTTCACGATACGTCACTGCGTTATTTTAACTGACAATTGCGCGGTCATGCAAAATTGTACCCAAACAAAATTGATGTCCTTTTTTTCCTACAAATAGAGCTTTCTTTTGGTGGTATTTGATCACCTCTGCGGTTTTTATTTTTTTGTGCTATAAACAAAAAAAGACCAACAATTTAGAAAAAAACACTATTTTGTCCTTTTTGCTATAATAAATATCCCATTTTATCCCCCATATAAACAAAAAAAGGCAGACAATTTTGAAAAATATATATATATTTTTTACTTTCTGCTACAATAAATATCCCAAAAAAAGGTAAAAAATTAAATTTCTTCATCAATTTAGGCCAATATGTATTCTTCTACATATTTTTGGTAAAAAAAAAATTGCAATAAGCGCATATTGACTGGTTTGAGCAAAAGTTATAACTTCTACAAACTATGGGATAGATTTATGGACATTTTTTTATTGTTTTTACTGGTAATGGCAGAGATTTTAGCAGGACTGCGACATTGCGGTGGACAAATCTGACACGCAATTTGGCTGTGATTTACATGCACAATATATATATATATATATATATATATATATATATATATATATATATATATATAAAAAGGTTGCAGTGTCTGATAAACTTTCAACCAAAAAATAATTAATTAAAGCGGGATTCCGGCCAGTGAAAATTTTTCTTTTAAAGTCAGCAGCTACAAACACTGTAGCTGCTGACTTTAAATAAGTACACTTACCTGTCTTGGGTGCCCGCGATGTCGGCCGCCCGAGGCCGACCAGTCCCTCGGCTCTTGGGTCCCGGCACCGCCATCCTAACTAAGGGAAACAGGCAGTTGAGCCTTGCGGCTTCACTGCCAGTTTCCTACTGCGCGCGCGCAAGCGGCGCGGCGCTCTGTGAATGGCCCCGTGGTTTTCTGGGAACTCACACAGATCCCAGAAGGCATTGGGGCCGCTCACTGAGTAACAGGACACTCCGCGGAATAGGAAGAGGCAGATTAGAAAGACTGCCTAGCAACAAGGGTTCAGGTAAGTTTTAAAAAAAAATTTTTTTCAAATTCTTTTTAAAATTTTTTTACGATTTTTTGGTGCAATTTTTTTTTTTCAGGGCGGCCCTCCACTTTAAATTGATCAAAACACATTTGTATCATCAATAGTGTCAATAGAATAATTTATAATAATAAAAAAAAGAATAAAAAGGTGTTTCTTTTATTTGTAAATAACTTTGCAATGCTTTGTACCAGAACCAAAATTGTAGTGGAATTTTTAAACAATACAATTCAGTCTGCATTTTTTGGTCTATTGACAGTATCATCAAAAGAAAGTCTTGCTTGTTTTTACAAAAGATGTATTACTTTGTAATTTCAAATAATGACAAGTTATTGATGAATAAACTGTTTCATAGCAGAAATTTTTAAATGAATCCTGATGAATGAATATTTTAAAAAAATCTGATCCATAGAAAGTGAATAGGAGTGGGATCTGAATTGATTAAAGTCCCAGTATTAGTGTTTAGCTTCATATAAATAATTAAGTGGAAATGTGGCACCTTTACCACTAACTAATTAATCAGGTCTTTATGTAGTCGAATATGCAGACATAGATAATGATATTATACCTTTGCCACAAAGCAGAGATTTGTCTTCTGTTTTGGTAACTGTAATGGAAACAGAATTATGAAAATTATAAATTTCATAAATTATGAAAATATATATATTGCTGAGGGTTTGGCTAGAAGGAAGTAAGCTTACTAATTGATGTGTGTGGATTCTTGCAAACTTGATGTAAACTAAAAATGTTAATAAAAATGCTTTTGTATAGCTCCAAGTTCTAAAGCCCAGTGCTGGGTGGTATGTTAGCAGCAAATACTGCTTATTAAAAAAGCAGACCATTGAATAATGTTTTATTAACCATTAGTTTAAAAAAAAAAAATAATAACTTTGAACACTTTTTTTTACCAACTTCAGCCCCGGAAGATTTAACCCCTTAATGACCAGGCCATTTTTTGCGATACAGCACTGCGTCATTTTAACTGACAAGTGCGCAGTCATGCGACGTTGCACCCAAAGAAAATTATTTTTTTTCCCACAAATAGAGCTTTCTTTTAGTGGTATTTGATCACCCCTACGGTTTTTATTTTTTGCCCTATGAACAAAAAAAAGAAAAAAAAAACAACAATATTTTTTACTTTTTGCTATAATAAATATCCCCCTAAAAAATGTAAAAAAACTAATTTCTTCATCTCTTCATTTCTTCATCTTCTACATATTTTTGGTAAAAAAAATGGCAATAAGCGTATATTGTTTGGTTTGCGCAAACGTTATAGGGTCTACAAAATAGGGGATAGATTTATGGCATTTTTATTATAATTTTTTTTTTTTACTAGTAATGGCGGTGATCAGCGATTTTTAGTGGGACTGCGACATTGCAGCAGAAAAATCTGACACTTTTTTGGGACCAATAACATTCATTCATCAATCAGTGGTATAAAAACGCACTGATTACCGTATAAATGATACTGGCAGGGAAGGAGTTAACACTAGGGGGCAATCAAGGGGTTAAATGGGTTCCCTAGGGAGGTGTTTCTAACTGTGAGGGGGAGGGGACTGACTGGAGGAGGAGAGAGATCACTGTTCCTGATCACTAGGAACAGATGATCTCTCTCTACTCCCCTGACAGAACGGGGATGTTTGTTTACATTGACAGGCCCCCGTTCTGGCTCTCCGTGGAGCGATCGCAGATGGCCGGCAGGACATCGCATCTGCTGGTCACATGCATCGGCTCCCTCCCCCCTCCATGTGGCGGGCACGTTCCTTTCGGCAGATCTTAAAGGAGCCTACGTACCCGTACAGCGGTTCGCGGGAATGAGTTGACCTGCCGCAGTATAATGACGGTGGTTGGTTGTCAAGCTGTTAATTTTATTTATTTTTTTATTTAGCTTTTACCTGGCATTTGGTCAGGCAGTTTTATTATTACTACATATAAATAAAAATACATTAATAATACACATGTTTCTACCTTGTGGACTGATTTGAAGTTGTTTTTCAATGAACCCATGCTCATCCCATGCCAGGCATTTGTAAGTATCTGCTTCAGACTGTGTGATGGTAATAGTAGACCACACCAAACTTTGACTATTTCCCTTAATCCAGGTCACTTTGGCTATTTTCTTGCCAATTGCTGAGCAATTTAGCGTGATAGGTTGTCCTTCTTTAACAAGCACAGTGCTATTTGTATAAACCAGTCCACCTGTATAAAATAGAAATACAATTGTCATGTCATGGTAATGGGGTCTGAATATGGGTTGATCTGGTGTGTTTCTTGAGAGAACAGATTTACTGCTGTATTTACTTCCATGTTCCAATACCAGGGACATAGGACACAGAATTTTTCTATTATATTTTTTTCTGAAAACTTTTTGCTCTAATGCCCCGTACACACGGTCGGATTTTCCGATGGAAAATGTCCGATCGGAGCGTGTTGTCGGAAATTCCGACCGTGTGTGGGCTCCATCGGACATTTTCCATCGGATTTTCCGACACACAAAGTTGGAGAGCAGGAGATAAAATTTTCCGACAACAAAATCCGTTGTCGGAAATTCCAATCGTGTGTACACAAATCCGACGGACAAAGTGCCACGCATGCTCAGAATAAATAAAGAGATGAAAGCTATTGGCCACTGCCCCATTTATAGTCCCTACGTACATGTTTTACGTCACCGCGTTTAGAACGATCGGATTTTCCGACAACTTTGTGCGACCGTGTGTAGACAAAACAAGTTTGAGCCAACATCCGTCGGAAAAAATCCTAGGATTTTGTTGTCGGAATGTCCGAACAAAGTCCGACCGTGTGTACGCCCTATAAGACTGTCTACTCATGAGTGCTTGTCAGCCCAAATGCAATCTTATTACTAGACAAGGTTCTTGAGTTGCTGATAAACCCTACAAGACTATCTGAAGATGAAGAATCACACATTTATTTTCTCTTATGCCCCGTACACACGGTCGGACATTGATCGGACATTCTGACAACAAAATCCTACGATTTTTTCCGATGGATGTTGGCTCAAACTTGTCTTGCATACACACGGTCAAAAGTTGTCGAAAAATGCGATCATTCTGAACGCGGTGACGTAAAACACGTACATCGGGACTATAAACAGGGCAGTGGCCAATAGCTTTCATCGGATTTGTGTACACACGATCGGAAATTCCGACAACAGATTTTGTTGTCGGAAAATTTTATAGCCTGCTCTCAAACTTTGTGTGTCGGAAAATCCGATGGAAAATGTGTGATGGAGCCCACACACGGTCGGAATTTCCGACAACAAGGTCTTATCACACATTTTCCGTCGGAAAATCCGACCGTGTGTACAGGGCATAACTCTGTAATTATCTGACCACCTAAAACTCTTCAAATAAAAAAAAAGACAGAATGCTGCTCCCAATAGCACATTGTATCATATACTGTATATATATATATATATATATATATATATATATATATATATATATATATATATATATATATATATATATATTTATGTATATATATATATATATATATATATATATATATATATATTATTATTATTATACAAGATTTATATAGCGCCAACAGTTTACGCAGCGCTTTACAATGTATAAGGGGGACAACACAATTACAGTACAGTTCAATACAAAAGGTACAGGAGGGCCCTGCTCGTAGAGCTTACATTCTAAAGGGAGGGGGTGGTGGTACAAAAGGTAATAGCTGCAAAGAATGATTTGATGGGGGTGGCTCGGGGACAGTTGTTATGTGGGTGTGGGATAGGCTTCCCTGAATAAATGAGTTTTCAGGGATCTCCTAAAGGTGGACAGGGTAGGGGCTGATCGGACATACTGGGGCAGGGAATTCCAGAGGATGGGAGAGGCTCTGGAGAAGTCCTGAAGGCGAGCATGGGAGGAGGTAACAAGGGAGCTAGAGAGCAGGAGGTCCTGGGAGGAGCGGAGGGGGCGATTTGGGCGATATCTGCAGATGAGGTTGGTGATGTAGATGGGGGCGATGTTGTGAATGGCCTTGTATGTTATGGTTAGCATTTTGAATTTTACACGGTGGGGTAGGGGAAGCCAGTGAAGGGATTGGCAGAGAGGAGCAGCAGTCACGGATCGATTAGTGAGGTGTATTAGTCTAGCAGCAGCATTCATAATAGACTGAAGGGGGGATAGCCTGCTTAAGGGTAGGCCATTAAGGAGAGAGTTGCAGTAGTCGAGGCGGGAAATAATCAAGGAGTGAATAAGTTGCTTTGTGGTGTCATTAGTCAGGAAGGGTCGAATTCTGGAGATGTTGCCGAGGTTAAGGCGGCAGGATTTAGCCAGTGATTGGATATGGGGGCTGAAGGAGAGGTCAGAGTCAAGGATTACACCCAGGACCCTGGCATGTGTGGAGGGACCAATGGTTGTGTTGTTGATATTAATGGTGAAGTCACAGGAGAGGGACCGTGAAGGAGGAAATATAACAAGCTCAGTTTTAGAAAAATTAAGTTTGAGGAAGTGGTGTGACATTCATACCGATATGTCATTCAGCAAGTTTGAGATCCGTGAGGAGATAGTGGGGGTGAGTTGAGGAGTGGAGAGATAGATCTGTGTGTCATCGGCATAAAGGTGGTATTGGAAGCCATGGGAGGTTATCAACTGGCCCAGGGAAGAGGTATAGAGTGAGAAAAGGAGAGGCCCAAGGACGGAGCCTTGGGGTACCCCAACAGAAAGTGGAAGGGGAGTGGAGTAGATGGAGTTGTAAGTGACACTGAAAGTGCGCTGAGATAGGTAGGAGGAGAACCAGGATAAAGCAGAATCACGGAGGCCAAGGGAGGGTAATTTGCTGAGGAGCAGCAGGTGGTCAACTGTGTCAAAGGCAGCAGAGAGGTCTAAAAGTATGAGTATGGAGTAGTGGCCATTGGTTTTGGCAGTTATTAGGTCATTGGTGAGTTTTAGTAGGGCAGTTTCAGTAGAATGTTGTAGGCGGAAGCCAGACTGTAGGGGGTCGAGAAGGTTGTTGTCCGTGAGGTAGCGACACATTTGGTCATGAACAAGGCGTTCGATGAGCCTGGAGGCAAACAGGAGAAGGGAGATAGGTCTTAAGTTATTCAAACAGGTAGGGTCTAGTGAGGGTTTTTTGAGTATGGGGGTAACCAGTGCATGTTTGAGCGGGGAAGGAAAGGTGCCGGAGGAGAGGGAGAGGTTGAAGATGTGGGTTAGGGAGTTGAGGATATATATATATATATATATATATATATATACAGTATGAAGTGCCCCCCTGGGTCTACTGAGAGCAAAGAGGTACCTCCAGATACAGGGAGTGAGCTTACATTCACCCCAAGGCAGAATCAATGGCTGTAATGGGAAGTTGAACAGAATTTAGGTACCAGTCACTGGTATTCAGGTATTTTTCAATGCTTTAATGAGGCCAGTCAAGTTCCTCCACCCCAAACATGCTCATCCATGTCTTTATGGACCTTGCTTTGTGCACTGGTCCAAATCATTTGGTGGAGGGGGGATTATGGTGCGGGGTTGTTTTTAAGGGGCTGGGCTTGGCCTCTTAGTTCCAGTGAAGGAAGCTCTTAGGGCGCTAGCATACCAAGATGCTTGGTATGGAGAAGAGACGCTGGAGAATAGACGCTTGAGAGGGGATATGATTTCAATATACAAATACCATACTGGTGACCCCACAATAGGGATAAAAATTTTTTGCAGAAGGGAGTTTAACAAGACACATGGCCACTCATTAAAATTAGAAGAAAAGAGGTTTAACCCTAAACTACGTAGAGGGTTCTTTACTGTAAGAGCGACAAGGATGTGGAATTCCCTTCCACAGGCAGTGGTCTCAGCGGGGGGCATTGATAGTTTCAAGAAACTATTAGATTAGGGATATACAATGTAATACTAACATATAATCACACACATGGGTTGGACTTGATGGACTTGTGTCTTTTTTCAACCTCACCTACTATGTAACTAAGACATTTTAGGCAATTTCATGCTCCCAACTTTGTGGGAACAGTTTGGGGATGGCCCCTTCCTGTTCCAACATGACTGCGCACCACCAAAAACAATTGCAAACATCTAACATTGGTAGACTGTAGGGCTTGATATGAACAGAGCAGGCTGAGAGGGGGAAGGACAATGCTCTGACTCTTTCACTGGGAATGCACATTTCACCTTGAGCTACTGAACTCTGTAAACAACTGGCTTTTTTTCAGCAAAGTAGAGAAGGAGAACCTAAAGCATGTTAAAAGAAGCCTAGAGCTTCTCCTGCTGGCTGAAAATGAAAATACATAAAAATACATATTTTATATTTACATTAATTTTATTATTTTTAATTACTGGAAACTATAATAAAATGATAAAATATGTTTAAAAAATTCACTATATATTCCCTTTAAACTTTCACAAGGGACACATACTACTGTTGATTGAGTATAGTTCTTATACAGAGATTTTGCCTGCTGTTTTGGCTGACTTTTTCACTAAATCCCATATCTGGACTGTTTTATTTTCTTTATAATTCTGTGCAATGTTTCCAGGTTCTAATCAGTTCCTTCTGCAGCTTTCAAAAAGGATACATGCAAACATTAGATGATGAGAGGAGCCCTCATAAAGAGGTTAAAGAGCTTATTGAATCTTCTTTCTACTTTATGTATAATAAGGGAATTCAGACAAATAAGAAATTAGGTAGACTTTTTAACAATGTCATTATTGTCAGAGTTAACTGATTGCCTTTATTTGCTACCTATTTACTGCACTTATATTTAAAAAATGTTCTTAGTTTAGTTAAAACTCATTCATAACATAAAAAAATCTTACTAAGTCCTTATCTAACTGAACCCACTATCTTGTGAGCCTATATGACCCTTTGATCCTCCACTGATTGGCCTTGGTTTTTTACCATATCTAGTGACATCATATGCCATGGTTGGAGTCTTTAGGACTGTTGGGGAAGGGTCCACATCACCAGAATGTGATGTGGACACCTGAAGAAGGACTTTTGTACTCTGCAGTGAAGAAGCAAGAAGACTCCAGGTTCAGTGTGTCACATGACTGGATTTTCCGGTGACGTCACTACCGACGATTGGAATGCAAACCGTGGTTATTGGATTGTATACTGATTTTATGCTGATTTTATGCGTGAACATGTTGTAAGAAATGTTAGTTGAATAGCTATTGTTTTAAATATAATTTTAAACCAAATAAACGGATTTACACTATGGATACTTCCTCATCTCCTCCATGCTAAACCTGTTTTAGATATTTACTGGCTTGCTGGGAAGGTTGAGTAACCATTGATAAACCATATTAAGGCTCTTAATCCATCTGGAGTTGATACACATTTGGTTTTCTGGGAAGCTCTGCTCTGGTCCATGGTGCGGACAGTGCCACAGGAACTTCGGACATGGGATTTGGTGCTATTGTGAGGCAGCGGTAGGAATCTAGCACATCCAAGCTGCATTTAATCGATCCCCACACCCCTCAAGTGACTCAACTTGGAGTTTAGTGTGCTGAGCACAGCCGCAAGGAGAGACAATGGGAGCTTGGATCAATTGTATCAGCTTCACCTGTACACCACTGCTTCTCATTCTTCAGCTGACAGTGAGTTACGCCACTACACACTATATCAGCCAATTGAACGGTTTTGTTTGCCATCCTTTGGTCATTGTGCAGCCATCTGGGAACAATCTGATCTTGTTTCCTCAGTGAGCACTTGATAGGCTCCAGTAGCCAACATATGTCCTCAGGTCATCTTCAGTTCATTTGATTTATCATCTGTCAGTAGCCACGGATTTGAGACTTTAGCTCCCTTCTCCCATATCCCCAAGATTGTTCCACAATAGCAGTGTCCCCTTCAGCCATGGACTGTTGTCCTCTGGAATTGTGATTTTAGGCAACAGTCGTGGCTTTTATGTTATCCAGATTGCAGGACTGCCTGGCCTGGTGGTGCTTTCTTCTCCATCTGCACTTACCCATAGTGCTACATAGGATATATTTGGATGCATGTTTGGTGTCTAGATGCTCTGTTTTGTGTTTGTCCTTGTCACCAGACAACGTTGTCTATAAATGGTGTTAGGTGTAGGATTTATGTTTAATTTAATGCAAATTTTGTAATCTATTTTCCAATAAAATTTATTTTTGATATTCATTAATTCCATCTGGATATTATTTCCCTTAGCAAGTGTGGCACTTGGCACTGTGCTTCCTTCTTCTGGTACAGTGTTACATTTTCTCCGTATGCTTTTTTGGCCACTGAGTACCACTCTATTGGAGTGACTGGATAAATATCTGGTGGTACCTTGCGTATCCTTTATCCCTGTTGGTTTACTCCTTTCTTGTGTTTATACGTTAAGCTTGAGGAACCACGGATAAATCATATCAAGGTGTTTAACCCACCAGGATTTTGGTGAGTAGGGGCACAGTAGGAGGGGAACACGTCTGGACTACTGGCATCAGGATTTTATGAGCACGTTCTACACAAGATTGTGGCATATTGCCAATTGATGGACATTTATGCTATAAGTTTTATTTGTACTAGTATGTGTGTTTAAAGAGATCATAGTCACATTGTATAACACAGTTTCAAATGTTTGTTAAAGATAAAAGACAGCGCTGGGGTCACGTATATAAGTCTACAGGACTGTTATGCCCCGTACACACGGTCAGATTTTCAGATGGAAAATGTGTGATGGGACCTTGTTGTCAGAAATTCCGACCGTGTGTGGGCTCCATCACACATTTTTCATCGGATTTTCCGACACACGGAGTTTGAGAGCAGGATATAAAATTTTCCGACAACAAAATCCGTTGTCGGAAATTCCGATCGTGTGTACACAAATCCGACGGACAAAGTGCCACACATGCTCAGAATAAATAAAGAGATGAAAGCTATTGGCCACTGCCCCGTTTATAGTCCCGACGTACGTGTTTTACGTCACCGCGTTTAGAACGATCGGATTTTCCGACAACTTTGTGTGACCGTGTGTATGCAAGACAAGTTTGAGCCAACATCCGTCGGAAAAAATCCTAGAATTTTGTTGTCGGAATGTCTGAACAAAGTCCAACCGTGTGTACGGGGCATTAGGCTGGTCATACATGGTCGAATTTCGAAAGAATTTTCTTTTGAAAATCAGAAAATTTGTGTTTTGTGATCCGATGGTGCCACCATTGATTTTGAAATTCGGCCAACCAAGCCTTCAATTTCACCTCATGTTACTACAGAAAAGAATTTTCGTGGCTGGGAATCTTCTTTTCTTGCACATGCACATTTCTTTTTCAATTAGATTTCTGGCACGATTCTCCCATCATTGATTAGAAAATCGTTTGTTTTTCAAAAAGTTTCCAACATGTCCGATTACTCAAATTTGATTGCCGCACGAAAATCGGCTGTTGCTGCAGCCCACTAATAGTGCGAAATACAAACGAAAATTCTTAGATAAGATTTTCAAAAGAAATTATTTTTTCGAAATTCGACCCATGTATGGCCTGCCTTAGGGAAGGGTCCACATGACCAGGATGTGACGTGGACACCTGAAGAAGGACTTTTGGACTCTGCAGTGAAGAAGCAAGAAGACTCCAGATTCAGTGTGTCACATGACTGCAAATTTAGGTAAGTTAGGTAAGTATTTGGGGCATTTAGCTTTATTTTTTTAGTGAGTGGTGTAATTCGTTAGAAGGGGGTAGAAGTATTGTATGCTAAAACGACTAAAGCTTTAAGGCACGCAATTTAACCTACCATCATCTGAAGTAATGACAACTTCGGGTTTCTTGGGTGGGTCTGTGACAAAGCAGAAAATAAATGTTAAAGTAAATTGCAGTGATACAGGTTAATCAAATTCTACTGGACTTTCTAAAGATACTAAGTGGTACAAAGGCATATTTTGCTTTTAACTACTGTACAGCTGGTTTCAGTCTCCTGGATTAACCTTTCATTAAATTTGTGTGTATATATATATATATACCTATATATATATATATATATATATATATATATACATATACATATATATTTTTCCTATTTTATTGGAAATAATACAGGTTTACAAAGGAGCAAAAATAACACTAGCAAAGGAAGGATATGTGTAGTCAAAATATGCATTCATAGTGACAGTGTTTGAGTCATATCATGCTAGATGATAATAATCATATTTATAACAATCATATATATGTCATATGAATATGACAGCCAGTGAATATTCACTAATGACACAACAAAGAGTGCTTTTAAAAGCATTGAACATATATGATCTGTACATCACCAAGATAACTCAAGGTATGTAAATCATCAAAATGTAGATTACCAACTTTGTGTGCCTATGGCAAACATAATAAGGATGAATGTATTTAGGATGTAGTGGAATGTACTGGCATTAGCTCACTCCAGAAAAGAGAAAGGCAGGCTCTGATTTTGGAGGAATATTCAAAATGTAAAAGGTGTCGAAATGGGGGTCTTACACAATGGCCAATGAGTTCCTTCAGCTTCTGTATTGGTCTGGGAATTAAACTAAAACCTGAGTGGCATTAGGGTAATGATGGTTCAAAAAAGACTGAGATTGGGCAGAAAAGGCATGAGGCTAGAGAGAAAAGAAAAAAAAAAAAGGGGGGGGGAGAGAAAAAAAACAGGGGGGGTTTTGGAAGGTCCCCCGGCAAGAGTATTGCTAACCCCGTTCATAAAGAGGGAAGGGGTGTGAAGGTGTGTCAGATTATAGCAGCCAAAGGGAAAGTCATTTGGGTAGTCAGTAAATGTGATAATGTCTTAAACCACTTGACGACCGCCCTATAGCATTTTTACTGTTTGTCCCCTATGTGATGAATAAAAAAAGTTAAGTAAAAAAATGTTTATTTTTTTGCAAAAATATAAAGTCACACCCAAGCACATAACCCCCCCCCCAAAAAAAAAATTGAGACCCCCCACCCCCACATATACACACGCACAAACGTAAACCCATGCGTCGGGCGCCTACATGTGAAAACTTTGATTACAATACACATGTTACATATCGCTGCGTACACCTGAGTGAGAGCAATAATTCTAGCACCAGACCCCCTCTAACACTAAACTGACACCTATAGGGGGCTTTTGTGCCTGTAGAAAATATAGGGTACTGAAAAGTTTGTCACCATTTCACGGGTGCACAAAATTTAAGGTTTGGCACGTTGGGTATCTATTTAATCGGTGGAACCTCGTTTTTTATATTTTGCCAAAAATTTGGGTAATTTGTTGTGTTTGTTTGCTGTAAAGTTCACATTAGTGTGTTTTTTACTGAAATTTTGCGTTTCCTAGACCTTATATCGTGTGACATAAAAAATTGCAACTACCACTATTTTATTCTCTAAGGTGTTTGCTTTCAGAAAATATATAATATTTGTGGGTTTTGTGTAATATTCAGGCCTAAAATGATTTTTTTAAGCATGTGTGCAAAAAAACGCAAAAACGGCTCTGACAGCGAAAGGGTTAATGGATTGATTTACTAAAGGCAAATAGGCTGTGCACTTTGCAAAATGCAGTTGCTCCAGAGCTTAGTAAATTGGGTAAAGCTTCACTTTGCAAAGAGTACCCAATCACGTGCAAGGAGAATAAAAAGTAAATAAAAAATAGCTTGCACATGATGATCCATTGGACCTGAGACCCTGGCTTGCAACCTTCCCAGTGTCAACAGTGTCTTTGTATGTGCCTTATTGTAATGATTGGATGATGGAAGTCAGCAGAGCTTCTTCTCGTTTAATAAGCTCTGGAGTTTGGAGATTTCAAAGAGCCCAGTCTATTTCAACCCCAAAATCTCAATCCGGCACGGGAATAGAGTGGCCAAACACACGGTGGCGCTGCACTAGTTGACAAAGCACGCCAGAAGGATGCAATTGCATTGCTTTTCATGATCCACTGCACAAGTAGACTTTAAGGCAGAACTCTATGCTCTGGAGGTGTTTAGGGGTGTCCAGTGGTCTAAACAATGATGTTGGCCTTTATATTGTGAACACTGAAAATTTACTTTAGTGAAAAGTGTGATTTTGATTAAAGGTCAAGAAATGTCTGTCTTGGTGCAAACATTCTGCTTTGTAATTACCAGATATTTAACACACTTACCTGTCACAATCACTGTTATAGTTTTTACTATATAACTATAATTTTCGGGTCCTTCCAATCGAAAATAATACGTTCCAGAATCTTGTTTCTTGGCATCAGTTATTGTCAGGGTACAGTCCCCCTTATCTGTATCTCCTGTTATATTGAAGTTTGGTTTAGTTCCTTTATTAATAGATGTATAAGTGGCTGCCACAATATCCTTAGTATTTATGTTCTTCCAATATCCTTTGGAATTTGTGAATACATTTTTATTTGAAGCCGTGAAGGCACACGGGATAGTGACACAACAATGCTCCTGGACAGTGACCCTTCTAGTCACTTGCAGAGTGTACCCATAAAGATTCTGACACTCAATATCTGAGAAATTATTAAATTACTGTGTTAGAAGCATTCATACACCAGAAAAAAAATAATATTTATGCAAATGATAAAAAAAGAATGTCATGTTAAAGGCAATATAATACAAAGCCATTTTCCCCAATTTGTAGCAGAACTTGATGACCCTACCTCCCACACTGACTACATTCGACTGCCTGCAGCGGCGTTACCCTGACGGTCACGTGTATTCCACGCTAGGTGGCTCTTCTCAACATGTCTCTCGATAGCCATGTGCATGCGCGCGCACCTGGCCCATGTTGGCATTGAGATATCGGACCATTCACCAAACTTTTTAGACATACCTCGTACGTACTTGATTGGCAGGAATACTATCCAGCTGTAAAGACCACCAATCATGGTAACCCAAGGGGATTTCATGTTGTCCTAACCACAGTAACAATCACGACTCCTATGAGTGTAGCAGAAATATGCGTTCCAATTTGTGGAGTTTTTTTTGCACTTTTTGTCATGTGTTAACACACATTGCATCTACACGCGATAAATGCCCTAAAGTAACTCCAGAACCTTTTTGGTCGTGGATAAACATAGGCAATTCGTTTCGCTTCTAATTTGTTTTCGGGTGAAATTCGCCAAGACTCTTTTGACAAATGCATACAAAAACAAATTATTAGAAAGAACGAAAATCCGAAAGAACAAAAACCCGAAAGAACGAAAATAGAAAAGTCCAAAAGAACGAAAAATGATTCAACCTACAAGTTTAATGAATCGATTACACTCAGATAATTTCGTTTTTCGTATTTCCTATTATTTTTTCACATCTGGTACTTTAAAAGTCTGCCTGTGTCTAATGGGGCCCACACACTAGACGAAAAATAGTTCAAAAATCTGTCGTTTGGACAGTTTGTTTGTTTCTCCTCCAGTTAACCACTTCAGCCCCTGAAGGATTTACCCCCTTCCTGACCAGAGCACTTTTTGCGATTCGGCACTGCGTCACTTTAACTGACAATTGCGCGGTCGTGCAACGTTGCCCTCAAACAAAATTGACGTCCTTTTTGTCCCACAAATAGAGCTTTCTTTTGGTGGTATTTGATCACCTCTGTGGTTTTTATTTTTTGCGCTATAAACAAAAAAAGAGTGCAAATTTTGAAAAAAAAGCAATATTTTTTACTTTTTGCTATAATAAATTTTCCCCAAAAATATATAAAAAAACAAATTTCTTTCTCAGTTTAGACCGATATGTATTCTTCTACATATTTTTGGTAAAAAAAATAGCAATAAGTGTATATTGACTGGTTTGGTTTGCGCAAAAGTTATAGCGTCTACAAAATAGGGGATAGATTTATAGCATTTTTATTATTATTTTTGTATTAGTAATGGCGGCGAGCTGCGATTTTTATCATGACTGCAACATTATGGCGGACACATCGGACACTTTTGACACTATTTTGGGACCATTGTCATTTATACAGCGATCAGTGCTATAAAAATGCACTGATTACTGTGTAACTGACACAGGAAGGGAAGGGGTTAAACACTAGGGGGCGATCAAGTGGTTAAGTGTGTCCTAGGGAGTGATTCTAACAGTGAGGGGGGGGGCTCACTACAACATGATAGAAATCACTGCTCCCGATGACAGAGAGCAGCAGATCCTTGTCATGTTGCTAGGCAGAACAGGGAAATGCCTTGTTTACAAAGGCATCTCCCCATTCCGCCGCTCTGTGACACGATCACGGACCCCCGGCGGACATCGAGTCCACGGGATCCGTGGGCACGGTCACGGAGTATGCAGCGGGCGTGCGCCCATAATGCTGCGATTTAAAGGGGACGTACCTGTACGCCCATTTGCCCAGCCGTGCCATTGTGCCGACGTGTATCGTCGTGCGCTGGTCGGCAAGGGGTTATGAACACAAATAGAAAATCTGGGCCCAAGCATTCAAGCACTGTACAGGAATCAGTGGTGATCCGCTAAAAAAAATAAAGATTTCACATATAAAAATGACAAATGGTTCAACGCATGCAGCATAAATACAGTAAGGCTGGGTTCACACTATTTCAAATTGGATGTGGGTTTTTCCTCATCCAATTCACATAGCAGAAGACTGTGACCAACTCTCTATGGAGCCAGTTCACACATCTCCGGAGCGGCTCCGATGCGAATTGCACAATGGTCCTGTGTGTCTTTTGGTCCTTTTCAGGTCCAAATTTAGCCCGAAATTCAGACTGAAATTGGACCTGAAGCGGTGAATGGAGACGCACCGGACTCCTGTTGTGAGCCTCTACGATCTCCAGTGTGAACCCAACCTAAATGTTACCTAGACCATCACAGAATAGGAAATATTGTCTTTGGGGGAATGGAGGTTAATGTAATGTAATTGGGTAACATAGACAGTCTAACTTACCTTTGCTAAGCTCAAAGAGAATTATGATGACTAGACATTCCAAAATATTACGACCCTTATCCGGCCTCATCCTGACTCTGAGCTGAAATCAGGATCTGTAATTCATACTGCAAAGGAAACAAAATGCAGAAACATGTCAAAGAAATTTTAAACAGTCAGTTTTTATATAAACAAGTATAAGGTCAATAAGGATTTAGAGAAGATCTGTAAAGAAGAGTGGACCAAAATCCCTCTTGAGATGTTTGCAAACCTGGTCAGTGGTCACCAACTACAAGAAACGTTTTACCTCTGTGCTTGCCAACAAGGGTTTCTCCACCAAGTAGGCTAAAAGCCTTGTTTGTAGTCAAAAGTAAAATTTCAGGTAAGGTACACAGCGAAAAACCGGACCCAGGCATTCAAGCACTGTACAGGAATCAGTGGTGATCCACTAAAAAAATAAAAAAAGATTACACATAAAAAAATGACATATGGTTCAATGCATGCAGCATAAATACAGTAAATGTTACTTAGACCATCAATGTATAGGAAATATAGTGTTTGAAGGATGAAAGTTAATGAAATGTAATTGGGTAACATAGACAGGCTAACTTACCTTTGCAAAGTTCAAGGAGAATTATGATGACTAGACATTCCAAAATGTTACAACCCTTATCCAGCATTATACAAAAGAGAACAGGGAGGCGGGACTTTAAATGAAGTGCGCGGAGGGTCAAGTGTTGTGTGGCATTATAATTGACAATTCTTATCTAGCCTGATCCTGACTCTGAGCTGAAATCAGGATGTGTAATTTATACTGCAAAGCAGTGGTGTATTTAGGTTTTGTGCTGCCCTAGGCCTGACTAAACTTGTGCACCCCCTAATTTAAATATGACCCACCCCTTCCTGTCAATGTCACGCCCCTTCTTGTTTCAGACCCGCCCTGTTATCTGTAAACCACACCCTTCCTATTTAGGCTCCACCTTTTCCTCTTAGAGCCCCACCTCTTCGTCTCTGTACATTAAAAGTGGGTACCCAGTGTAGCCTCATCAGTGCCCATCAAGGCAGCCTCATCAGTGCCCATCAAAGCAGCCTCATCGGTGCCCATCAATGCAGCATCACCAGTACCCATCAGCGCAGCCTTATCAGTGCCCATCAATGCAGCCTCATCAGTGCCCATGAAAGCAGCCTCATCAGTGCCCATCAGCACAGCCTCATCAGTGCCCATTAGGGATGAGCCGAACACCCCCCAGTTCGGTCCACACCAGAACATGCGAACAGGCAAAAAATTTGTTCAAACACCGTTAAAGTCTATGGGACACGAACATAAATAATCAAAAGTGCTAATTTTAAAGGCTTATATGCATTGTATTGTCTTAAAAAGTGTTTGGGGACCTGGGTCCTGCCCCGGGGGACATGTATCAATGCAAAAAAAGTTTTAAAAATGTTTTTTCGGGAGCAGTGATTTTAATAATGCTTAAAGTGAAACAATAAAAGTGTAATATTCCTTTAAATTTCGTACCTGGGGGGTGTCTATAGTATGCCTGTAAAGGGGCGCATGTTTTCCATGTTTAGAACAGTCTGACAGCAAAATGACATTTCTAAAGGAAAAAAGTCATTTAAAACTACTCGCGGCTATAATGAATTGTCGGTCCGGCAATACACATAAAAGTTCATTGATAAAAACGGCATGGGATTCCCCCACAGGGGGACCCCGAACCAAAATTTTTAAAAAAATGCGTGGGGGTCCCCCCAAATTCCATACCAGGCCCTTCAGGTCTGGTATGTATATTAAGGGGAACCCCATGCCAAAATAAAAAAAATGGCGTGGGGGTCTCCCTCAAAATCCATACCAGACCTGGGGTCTGGTATGGATTTTAAGGGGAACCCCGCGCCAACATTTTTAAAAAAAATGGCGTGGGGTCCCCCCAAAAATCCATACCAGACCCTTATCTGAGCATGCAACCTGGCAGGCCTCAGGACAAGAGGGGGGACAAGAGAGCGCCCTCCCTCCTGAACCATACCAGGCCACATGCCCTCAACATTGGGAGGGTGCTTTGGGGTAGCCCCCAAAAGCACCTTGTCCCCATGTTGATGGGGAGAAGGGCCTCATCCCCACAACCCTTGCCCGGTAATTTTGGGGGTCTGCGGGTGGGGGGCTTATTGGAATCTGGAAGCCCCCTTTAACAAGGGGACCCTCAGATCCCGCCCCCCCCCCTGTTTGAAATGGTAATGGGTATATTGTACCCGTACCATTTCACAAAAAAGTGTGAAAATGGTAAAAAAAAAAACAACACACACCATGGCAGAAGTCCTTTGTTAAAAAATAAAAAAATAAAACTGTCCCACGTAGTCCATTCACCTCCGCAAACGGACCAAAAAAAAAAAAGAAGATCTGCCTCCATGGGAGGCACACACCATATGACGCGTCCTCGCAGGTGACAGCTCTTTCAAAACTGTGGGCGGGGCCACAGTGTCATCGCACGGGGACATCCCTATGGCTTCCCCCATAGCATCAGAGGGGGGCAGGGACACCCGGTCCACCCCCTCTGACACACGGGGACATCCCTATGGCTTCCCCCGTAGCGTCAGAGGGGGGCGGGGTCACCCCGCAATGAAACCATGTGGCCCCGCCCCCATGCTGAGTGATCTATTGTTGCTGGTTGCAGAGGTCCTATTTTACTGTCTTTTATTAGCCAATTCCATACAAACTACTTAGTTCCAGAAAATAATACTTGGTTCTGTATTCTCTAAAAGGGGCAGCACTGGGAGGAGGGTAGGGGGTGGAGCCAAGGGATGTAGCTAGGAGGTGGGCAGGGGGCAGAGACAAGGGGTGACCCAAAAGGGGGGAGTACCTGCAACTATTACCTGAGAAAAAAAGCCCAGAATATACTCATTAGAAATTAATAACAACTATGATTTTTTTTGCTTTCCTCAGGCTGTTTCCCATCCCCAAAATTCTAATATTTGCTAAATATTATAACTTTCACATCACACTTCCTCTTTTATTTTTTTCCCCTAATAATACCAACAAGCCATGCAAAACTTTGCAGTCTCTTCCTCAGTTGCATCACCGAATGTAAAAAAAACTGTAATGAAAACTACTTGCCGTATTTTAAATCGCAATGTAGGCCTGAAAAGCGATTTTTATCTCAGTGCAGAATTGTGAGAGAAAAAGTGAAGTAATTACACAAGCAGAAGATTCTATTTCTAGTGGAGTTATACTGTATACACTAACAGTGCATGGAATGCCCCCCCCCCCCCCCGTTACACCAGTTTTCCCTACAGGTAAGCCTATAATAAGGCTTACCTGTAGGTGCTGTAAATATCTCCTAAACCTGCACGGTTTAGGAGATATTCACCATATACGCTTGCGCCAACGTCGTCAGCGCATGCGCACTAAAGAAAGGGCATGATCATGCCATTTTTAATGAGCCGTGCCGTGACCAGCAGCTCCTGCGCATGCGTGGGAGTGACGTCACACGACTTCAGCCAGTCACAGAGCCGGAGTCCACGGCCCCGGAAGGAAGAGGAGTGAAGATGGGTGTGGCCACCAGCGGGGGCAGCGGGGACACCGCAGGCTTCGTTTGCAGGTAAGTGCAACATAATGGGCTAGTATGCGGTGCATACTAGCCCATTATGCTTTTACATTGTAGGGGAAAAAGGAGGAAGTAAAACCCATCAGGTTAAAAGAGGAAGTAAAACCCATCCTCTTTAACCACTTGCCTACTGGGCACTTTCACCCCCTTCCTGCCCAGGCCAATTTTCAGCTTTCAGTGCTCTCATGCTTTGAATGACAATTGTGCGATCATGCAACACTGTACCCATATGAAGTTTTAATTATTTTTTCACACAAATAGAGCTTTCTTTTGGTGATATTTAATCACCACTGGGTTTTTTTTAATTTTTTGCTAAACAAATGAAAAAAAAATGTTTTTTTCTTAGTTTCTGTTATAAAATTTTGACAGGTATTTTTTCTACTTCATTGATGGGCACTGATGAGGCGGCACTGATGGGCATTGATGAGGTGGCACTGATGGGCACTGATGAGGCGGCACTGGTGGGCACTGATAGACAACACTGATGGGCACTAATAGGTGGCACTGATGATGAGCCACTGATTGGCAGCACTGATAGGCACTGATTGGCATCACTGGTGGGCACTGATAGCCAGCACTAATGGGCACTGTTGGGGCTGCACTAATCATCAGGACACTGAACGAGGAAGCGTTGTGACGTCACCCGCGGCCATCACGCATCCTTTTGCTGTACACAACGATTTCACAACGAGTTATACCCGGCACTGGTGAAGTGCCCGACGTGAGTGTTTTTATCTGTTTTTTTAACCAATAAACTGCATTATACAGAGAGCACTATTCTGTATTCCTTTCTGTTTCATATTCAAACACCCGGAAAGTGTCTTTTCTTACCCCCCTAAGCCCCGCTGCTGTATATGGGAGAGACGGATGTCGATTGGCTGTACTCCATTTTTTGACCCATAAGGGAATGCTTATGTGACCCTCTATAATCTAAGGGTCCATGTTCCAAGGTGAGAGGCCATTCTCTATACTGGTGGAGGGTTCACCGAAAGTCACTGATGTCAATATGAAGTCATACTGCACTTGAGAGATTGGATTCACTGAATGCCTATACGGACTATTTGTATCGTTCTTTTAGCGATGCACCATTTGTATTTATTTTATTTAGGGATTTGGTTGTTGACCCTGGTGTTCAGCTGCTGTGTATTTACATTTATCCATCTGCGCTGATTTATTTTGCTTTTTTGGTTTACTGATGATCAGTGCCCTGATGTTCAGTGCAGATGTTCCCTTTCACACTGGCCGGTTACCGGCTCTCCTCTCCTCACACTGTCACAGTGTGAGGAAAGGAATGCCGATAACCAGCAAGTGTGTTTACATTGTGATCAGCTGTGATTGCACACAGCTCATCGTAAACAACCACTGTGATTGGCTCTTTACCCCTAACTGTGATCAGCTGTGTCTGAAGGACAAGGTGATCACAGAGTGAGCTGGGTGCTCACCGCAGTGGGCGCTCGGGGGCGCGATCACTAGAGGATGTAATATGAATGCACTGTAGCCATCATTTTGCTATAGCACGGTCGGCAAGTGGTTAAATTGCAACAATTTTTGAATGTTTAAAACATTGCAACAGCTGCAGAATGAAATGCAAAGGTAATCCTTAATGACTTTAAAGTGCAAAGTAAAATATGACGCAGCCTCTCACTAGAATTACCATTAATTGTGTTCCTATGGGGCATCTGGATGATATGTGAGCT
This sequence comes from Lithobates clamitans, assembly GCA_037952925.1. Lineage (NCBI taxonomy): Eukaryota > Metazoa > Chordata > Amphibia > Anura > Ranidae > Lithobates > Lithobates clamitans. The sequence goes on from JBBGZY010001633.1 coordinate 179,367, forward strand.
GCTTCCATGCACTGGGGGAACTGCAACAGGAACATCGGGATGTGAAAGCAGTATTTGAATCTAAAGAGCGAAGCGTCACATTAAAGTATTAGAGACCTAAGTACGTTTTTATTCCAAACATGTAATGGATGCAACAAGCAACACACTTTAGGGGCCACACATCAGAGCGTCTGTAGTGAGAGCCAGTGATCGGAGTGGGAGCCTCAGTGGAGCTCCCGGCCCCGCCCCCTCTATACTGGCTGGTGAATACACAGGTCTGGGGGCGGGGCTGGGAGCTCCATTGACACTCCTCCGATCACTGGCTCTCACTACAGACGCTCTATTCCGAGTACACAGGCTGCACGTGGGCGGGGTCAGAGCGTCAGTGGAGCTCCCGGCCCTGCCCCTCTCAGCTGGCTTGCACGGGAGTACATCCTCCCGTGTCCTCTGTGCGCTCTGCAAAGCTGTCATCGGGGCCCCAATTCATGGGTGACGTGGGCCCCCCAACAAAGCATCAGTGGAGCTCCCGGCTGTTGTAGTGAGAGCAGAGAGTGGAAGCCCCGCCCACACACCTGAATGTATGTAGTGAGTTTGGTTGGCCAAGTATGTCCTTACACCCATAAAATGCCTGAATGTTTAAACTCTGAGCCGTGTTATTCAACTGTAAAGCTGTGCATTGCTGAAAGTTCTCTGACCATCACCTGTATAATGTCTGCAGTCTCTGATTGTCTCCTGCAGTATGTCCGCAGTCTCTGTCTCCTGCAGTATGTCCGCAGTCTCTGATTGTCTCCTGCAGTATGTCCGTAGTCTTTAATTGTCTCCTGTAGTATGTCCGCAGTCTCTGATTGTTTCCTGCAGTATGTCCGCAGTCTCTTATTGTCTCCTGCAGTATGTCCGCAGCCTCTGATTGTCTCCTGCAGTATGTCCGCAGTCTCTGATTGTCTCCTGCAGTATGTCCGCAGTCTCTGGTAATCTCCTGCAGTATGTCCGCAGTCTCTGATTGTCTCCTGTAGTATGTCCGCAGTCTCTGAACCTCTCCTGTAGTATGTCTGCAGTCTCTGATTGTCTCCTGCAGTATGTCCGCAGCCTCTGATTGTCTCCTGCAGTATGTCTACAGTCTCTGATTGTCTCCTGCAGTATGTCCGCAGTCTCTGGTAATCTCCTGCAGTATGTCCGCAGTCTCTGATTGTCTCCTGTAGTATGTGCGCAGTCTCTGAACCTCTCCTGCAGTATGTCCGCAGTCTCTGATTGTCTCCTGCAGTATGTCCGCAGTCTCTGATTGTCTCCTGCAGTATGTCCGCAGTCTCTGGTAATCTCCTGCAGTATGTCCGCAGTCTCTGATTGTCTCCTGTAGTATGTCCGCAGTCTCTGAACCTCTCCTGCAGTATGTCCGCAGTCTCTGATTGTCTCCTGCAGTATGTCCGCAGTCTCTGATTGTCTCCTGCAGTATGTCCGCAGTCTCTGGTAATCTCCTGCAGTATGTCCGCAGTCTCTGATTGTCTCCTGCAGTATGTCCGCAGTCTCTGATTGTCTCCTGTAGTATGTCCGCAGTCTCTGATTGTTTCCTGCAGTATGTCCGCAGTCTCTTATTGTTTCCTGCAGTATGTCCGCAGCCTCTGATTGTCTCCTGCAGTATGTCCACAGTCTCTGATTGTCTCCTGCAGTATGTCCGCAGTCTCTGGTAATCTCCTGCAGTATGTCCGCAGTCTCTGATTGTCTCCTGTAGTATGTCCGCAGTCTCTGAACCTCTCCTGTAGTATGTCTGCAGTCTCTGATTGTCTCCTGCAGTATGTCCGCAGTCTCTGAACCTCTCCTGTAGTATGTCTGCACTCTCTGACACTCTCCTGTAGTATGTGTATTAATGTGCCCCTTTACTTGCTCAATTATTTGGGATTGCTCCACTGCTCAGTGAGAGGTAATGATGTGCATTAACCTCTAGCAACCAATCAGCGAACAGTAGTGATCTGCTTTAATCTCTAGCAACCAATCAGTAAGTGGTAATGATGTGCTGTAACCCCTAGCAACCAATCAGTAAGCGCTAATAATGTACATTAACCTCTAGCAACCGGCAAGCAGAAATTATGTGTTGTAACCTCTAGAAACCAGCCAGTGAGCAGTAAGGATAGGATGTAACCTCTGGCAAACAATTTCAATCGCTACGTGATCTGCTGCAGTAAACTGATTTTGAGTCTACCTGCTATTTTTTGTATGTCTCAGAATGGAGGGGGGGGCCCAAAAAAATGTTTGCCTAGGGCCCAATCAAAATTAAAGACGGCCCTAATCCCCAGCTTGTGGAAACAACAATCTCCTCCTACAGTTTTGCAATGGTTTGCCAGAGTGAGCGATATCCAACCGATGGAACTCTTGACTGCTGCCCTCAGGGACAAGACAGGGGGTCATAATGGACAATGGCTGTACTGGGACTTTTTTTATTTTTCAGATGAGTACTTGACCTATTCCTAAATTGAGATTATGCAATATGGGAATCAGACTTCTTGAGCTGTTGACCCTGCCATTACTCCCCTTTTTGCCCCCCCCCTTTTTTTTCTCTCCTCCCCCTTTTCTCCCCTTTTTCCTAAACACCTAGTATGTATATTTCTTTCTCTCAAAATAAAGAAAAAAAAAGCTACCCGGTATGCGCTGACTTTTGGTGCAGCTGCTTTGGGGTCCGGACATAGTTGCCTTACACTATCCAAGGTTTTTGTTTAACCCCCACCTCATGGTAGTTATGTGCCAACCGTTATGTGCCATCTTCTGGGTATGTACATGACAGACATGTTCTCCTATGTGACTCTCTACAAAATACAGGTTATACGCACTGTGGAAGCCACAGCCCTCAGTCCTAAAGTAGGGTATGTTATTAAAAGGATATTGGCCGGTGGCTTCAATGCTATCCTTAAACCCCTGTTCGTATTCGCTTTGTGTATCAATGTTAATGGTTATCATTAACAACAGACTGTCATGTTGTTCTACATTGTCATGTGGCAAACCTTAAATAAAGAATTAAAACATCAGTGCATTCCATGACATTATCAGATCAAATATGTAAGACAATCAGGTCCTGTATGCCTAAACACTTCAAGACGGATTGTGTATGTGAATTCACTGTTTTTAATGGTGTTTTGTACCCTATTGTTTTTATCTTTATGGAATGAGAATGGATTATTTTAACATGTCTGTGTGATTTCCCAGTGGCACATATAAAGTCCCATCCATGGTCTCCCTGCCTTGTCTGAAATTTAAAAGGGGCATTTTGTTCCACTGATACATAAAGGGATGATGTCCACTGAGAAATAAGGAAATAATATATGTTGACAAAAACAGAACATTTTTCTACATATTAGTAAGACAATTATTCTTTCATACCTGGAATTCGGAGAGTGGTATATCCAAGGTATTTCCAGGCCAGGTGTCCCTGATTAGATCCAAATGATCTCTTGGAATTTCTGCCTGGTGCAGACAAATCAAGTCAGAGTGCCATCTTCTCTATACTCCTTCTCTTCTCTAATGTCAAATTGTCCTCATACGAAGTGACCTACTAGCAATTCTCTTTCTTAGTTCTCCTTTTTAATTTCCTTCTTTTGTTTCAGTATTTCAGCATTTCAGAACAGCTTTCCTATAAATTATAATTTCACCATAACGCATCCTTCCTACACTACTCACTCTGCATTACATTACACTGTAAATACAAAAATTAGACAAAAAAAATGCATATAAGTATACAGACCATACTTTTACTATTACAGACTTGTTTAGGTTCAGATATTCTACAGAAGCAAATGATTGGAATAACAGTATTGACTAGTAGAAAGAGAATAACAATAGTCCCACCTTCCTATGTGCATTTCCTCTTTGGAATACAGCATATTTTTTTCAGATGCACTGCCCTATTTCCATTAGTCTCCTTTCTTATTTCCTGTTATTCATCTTCTTATGTTTATTTCATCTCCACTTTGACATGTTACTTATTCTTAATATTCTCACCACTAACCACTTTTGTGTTAGTGGTTGGAACAAAGTGTTTTTCACAGCAGAACCAACAGTGTCCCATTAGCAGATCAAGATGACTGGTCATGTTGAAAGTGCACACAGCAAATGCTACTTGTATATACTATAGTTATACGGTATCTCACAAAAGTGAGTACACCCCTCACATTTTTGTAAATATTTTATTATATCTTTTCATGTGACAACACTGAAGAAATGACACTTTGCTACATTGTAAAGTAGTGAGTGTACAGCTTGTATAACAGTGTAAATTTGCTGTCCCCTCAAAATAACTCAACACACAGCCATTAATGTCTAAACCGCTGGCAACAAAAGTGAGTACACCCCTATGTGAAAATGTCCAAATTGGACACAATTAGCCATTTTCCCTCCCCGGTGTCATGTGACTCGTTAGTGTTACAAGGTCTCAGGTGTGAATGGGGAGCAGGTGTGTTAAATTTGGTGTTATCGCTCTCACTATCTCATACTGGTCACTGGAAGTTCAACATGGCACCTCATGGCAAAGAACTCTCAGAGCATCTGAAAAAAGGAATTGTTTCTATACATAAAGATGGCCTAGGCTATAAGATGATTGCCAAGACCCTGAAAATGAGCCGCAGCACGGTGGCCAAGACCATACAGCGGTATAACAGGACGGGTTCCACTCAGAACAGGCCTCGCCATGGTCGACCAAAGAAGTTGAGTGCACGTGCTCAGCGTCATATCCAGAGGTTGTCTTTGGGAAATAGACGTATGAGTGCTGCCAGCATTGCTGCAGAGGTTGAAGGGGGGGGGGGGGGTCAGCCTGTCAGTGCTCAGACCATACGCCGCACACTGCATCAAATTGGTCTGCATGGCTGTCGTCCCAGAAGGAAGCCTCTTCTAAAGATGATGCACAAGAAAGCCCACAAACAGTTTGCTGAAGACAAGTAGACTAAGGACATAGATTGCTAGAACCATGTCCTGTGGTCTGATGAGACCAAGGTAAACTTATTTGGTTCAGATGGTGTTAAGCGTGTGTGGCGGCAACCAGGTGAGGAGTACAAAGATTCGTGTCTTGCCTCTTGCCTACAGTCAAGCATGGTGGTGGGAGATTTTGTTGTCGGAAAATTTTATAGCCTGTTCTCAAACTTTGTGTTTCGGAATTTCCGACAACACAATCCGATCGCACTTTTTCAGTCGGAAAATCCAACCGTGTGTACAGGGCATATGCAGGCGGTGTCATGGCTGGTATTTGAACCAACGACCCTAGTGCTGCTGGGTGGTGGTGCTGCCCCAAGATTTCAAGACTTTTGCTTATAAGTACCATAATCTCACTCATAATGTGTAACAGAGCATCTACACCCAAGAACAAACAAGCAATCTATTTCAGTTAACCAGTCCTAAGAGGCAATGGCTGCATTAGATTCCTTTTTTTTTTTAGGCTAAGTACATTTTTAGCAGGTACAGAAAAAATGTTGATCCTCCATAATTTCAGTGTCATTGTAACTTTCTGTTCATTGAACCAAAGTCTCAAACAATGTCATTCGTTTTCCCAGCTATATTCTGTAAATAAAAAAAAAAAATCATGCAGAAGAGGAAAGGGAGACGTTTTCTTTAGTGCTATCCAAGGGTGACAACACTGCTCCTCCATAGATAAAGTACAGTTAGAGAACATTCTTAACTTGGGACAGGAAGTGTGTTTTCCTAATTATTACCTGGTAAATATAAAGAAAAGTGCCTTAAAGTGGTTGTAAAGACAGAATTTTTTTTATCTTAATGCATTCTATGCATTAAGATAAAAAAACTTCTGTGTGCAGCGGCCCCCTCAGCCCCCCTAATATTTACTTGAGGTCCATTTAGATCCAGCGATGTTGCACAAGAGACTCGGCCATACGGCACTCCACTCCTCATTGGCTGATACAATCTAGGCGACGTTTAAAAAAATTCTACAGGTTGCATGTTATTTTTTTTTTCATATGGTTACATGTTTTGCGTTACAGAGGAGGTCTAGGGCTAGAATTATTGCTCTCGCTCTACCGATTGCGGAGATACCTCACATGTGTGGTTTGACCACCGTTTTCTTATGCGGGTGCTACTCACGTAAGCGTTCGCTTCTGCGCGCGAGCTTGTCGGGACTGGGCGCTTTAACCACTTCAATACCGGGCATTTTCACCCCCTTCCTGCCAAAACCAATTTTCAGCTTTCAGCGCTGATACACTTTGAATGACAATTGCGCGGTCATGCAACACTGTACCCATATGAAATTTTGATATATTTTTTTTCCCCACAAATAGAGCTTTCTTTTGGTGGTACTTGATCACCTCTGCAGTTTTTATTTTTCTGCGCTATAAACAAAAAAAGAGCGACAATTTTGAAAAAAAACACAATATTTTTTACTTTTTGCTATAATAAATATCCCATTAAAAAAAAAAAAAAAAAATGTTTTCCTCAGTTTAGGCCGATAAATATTCTTCTATATATTGTTGGTTAAAAAAAAAAAATAGATATATATGCGTATATTGATTGGTTTGTGCAAAAGTTATAGCGTCTACAAAATAGAGGATAAATTTATGGCATTTTTATTGTTGTTTTTTTTTTACTAGTAATGGCGGGGATCTGCGATTTTTAGCGTGACTACGATATTGCGGCGGACACTTCGGACACTTTTGACACTATTTTGGGACCATTCACATTTATTGCTATAAAAAATGCACTGTAAATGTGACTGGCAGGGAAGGGGTTAACACTAGGGGGTGATCGAGGGGTTAATTATGTTTCCTAGGGAGTGATTCTAACTGTAGGGGGAGGGGACTCACAAGAGGAGGAGACCGATCGTTGTTCCTCTGTACTGGGAACACACCATCGGTCGCCTCTCCTCTGACAGGACGTGGATCTGTGCGTTTACACACACAGATCCACGGTCCTGCTGTGTTCACGGGCAATCGCGGGTGCCCGGCGGACAACGCAGCCGCCGGGCATGCGCATCGCGCACCCTTTAGAGTTTTAGTAAGAAAAGATGTCATATGACGGTGGCCCGGAGGGATAAAGGGTTCCTGCCGCCGTCATATGACTATACACGGTAGAGAAGTGGTTACATTTTTTTTATTTTATTTTACTTGATTTTATTTATTTTTACAAAGTTTTTTTTTAAAAAAAATCGGGTCACTTTTATTTCTATTATAAGGAATGTAAACATCCCTTGTAATAGAAAAAAGCATGACAGGACCTCTTAAATATGAGATCTGGGGTCAAAAAGACCTCAGATCTCATATTTGGACTTAAATGCAATAAAAAAAAAAATTGTCATTTGAAAAAATTACAACAAAAAAATGGCCCTTTAAGATGTATGGGCGGAAGTGACATTTTGACGTCGCTTCCGCCCTGCTATGGTATGGAGGGGCCATCTTCCCCTCACTCGTTTCCATACCCAACCACGGACAGGTCCCGATTACCTCCGCCGCTGCCGACGGTAAGCGGCGGAGGGTGCGGGAGAGCAGCGGGAGGGGGGGTCCCTTTCCCACCGCTGATAACGGTGATCTTGCGGCGAATCCGTTGCAGAGACCACCATTATCGTAAACAGGACTGCCCACTGAAAAGACGGATACCTCGGTAGTGGCAGCAGCTGCTGCCACTACCGAGATATCCATCTTTAAAGTGCCGATGTATATGTACAGGAGCCGGTCAGTAAGTGGTTAAAAAAAACAGTTACATTCCTGGCTCATGCTGGGAATGTAATGGTCACATTAGTTGTGCTCTCAACCAAACTGTCAAACCATCAAATGGCTTGAATAATAACTGATCACATGTACAGCACCATAGCAGTTGAAGATCAAACAGAGGCCAAGATGGCAGCTTCCTTTGCTGGAAATGATAGGAGGGTTTAGTTCCGCTTTAACCACTTCAGCCCTGGAAGATTTTACCCCCTTCCTGACCAGAGCACTTTTTGCGATTCAGCACTGCGTCGCTTTAACTGACAATTACGCGGTCGTGCGACGTTGCACCTGAACAAAATTGACGTCTTTTTTAGAGCTTTCTTTTGGTGGTATTTGATCACCTCTGCGATTTCAATTTTTTGCACTATAAACAAAATAAGAGCGACAATTTTGAAAAAAATCACATTATTTTTTACATTTTGCTATAATAAATATCCCCCAAAAATATAAAAAAAATTTTTTTTTCCTCAGTTTAGGCCGATCAGTATTCTTCTACATATTTTTGGTAAAAAAAAAATCGCAATAAGCGTTTATTGATTGGTTTGCGCAAAAGTTATAGCATTTACAAAATAGGGGATAGTTTTATGGCATTTTTATTAATAATTTCTTTTTACTAGTAATGGCGGCGATCAGCGATTTTTATTGTGACTGCGACGTTATGGCGGACATGTCGGACATTTTTGACACATTTTTGGGACCATTGTCATTTATATAGCAATCAGTGCTATAAAAATGCATTGATTCCTGTGTAAATGACACTGGCAGTGAAGGGGTTAACCACTAGGGGGCGGGGAGGGGTTAAGTATGTCCTAGGGGAATGTTTCTAACTGTAGGGGGGATGGGCTGTGTGTGTCACTACTCCCGATGACAGGGAGCAGAGATCAGTGACACTTGTCACTAGGCAGAACGGGGAGATGCTGTTTACATCCGCATCTCCCCGTTCGTCCTCTTGGTGAGGCGATCGCGGGTATACCCGCGGCGTTCGAGTCCGCGGGACCCGCGACCCGACTCACGGAGCTCCCGGCCAGCGCGCACGCAATGGCACGGCGGGGAATTCGAATGGACGTACCTGTAAGTCCATTTGCCCAGCCGTGCCATTGTGCCGACGTACATCGGCGTGCGCCGGTCGGGAAGGGGTTAAAAATGGAAAAAGTAAAGCAACAACTCACATCCAAGAAATAGAACAGATACACTGATATTATATTTTTCTAGTTTAGATACACTTTAATGATATCAAACTATTAGTGAAACCAAATAAAGTAGTTCAAGGACATGATACCTGATCAGAATATCCCAAGTATTTTAAGAGATTTTTCTATCATTGGTATAGTATTAGTAGTTGTATTATGTATTAAAATAATTCACACATGCTTATGCATTTCTACCAATGTTGACAACCATAGCTTAGTTAATTATACTAAAAAATAAAAACTCCAGTGTAATTAAGTAATACTAGTATTAAAGGAGTTGTGAAGGCAGAAGTTTTTTTTTAATCCTAATGCATTCTATGCATTAAGATAAAAATACCTTCTGTGTGTAGCAGCCTCCTCAGCACCCCCTAATACTTACCTGGGGTCCCTCTCTGTCCAGCGATATCCACGAGTGTCTCAGCCATCCAAGATTCTCCCTCCTGATTGGGCACAAATTTTGAGTATAGCCTCATGTAATCGAAAGTAATAATTTGTTAAAAACGTACCATCATCCAAATTAATATACAAAAACAAGGAAGAGTGGGATCAAGGGGACAGTGGCTGATGTTGGCCCAATCATGCTCCCACCCTGGAAAAGACTGGACTATATCGGTACAGATAAATAACAATGAACAGTTGAGTAAAAAGATTTATTACAAAGAAAGAATTTACATAGTGTACTTGTTAAAATTGCAAAAACAGAGGCTCGGAATTGCCCAAGAGGCATCTGTTGTTACAGGGTATAGAATGGTCTGGTTCTCGACTAGTTTCGCGGTATTACCGCTTCCTCAGGAGGACCAATCTATGAAAAAGATAGTACATAATAATGCAGACAATATGCAAACAAAAATCATAATACAGCATGTAGAAAAAACAACATAAGAGGTAAATAAAGAAGTGGCTTACCCTATATCTAGGTGAATATGTGCGGCACCCAGCCGCCCAAACATGACTCCCCCGCGGCGGACAAGGGGGATTGTGCGAAATTCCCTGAATGGATAACAAAATGGCAATTGAGGGGTCTAATATGTTGCCCCCAACCTGCCAACATATTAGACCCCTCAATTGCCATTTTGTTATCCATTCAGGGAATTTCGCACAATCCCCCTTGTCCGCCGCGGGGGAGTCATGTTTGGGCGGCTGGGTGCCGCACATATTCACCTAGATATAGGGTAAGCCACTTCTTTATTTACCTCTTATGTTGTTTTTTCTACATGCTGTATTATGATTTTTGTTTGCATATTGTCTGCATTATTATGTACTATCTTTTTCATAGATTGGTCCTCCTGAGGAAGCGGTAATACCGCGAAACTAGTCGAGAACCAGACCATTCTATACCCTGTAACAACAGATGCCTCTTGGGCAATTCCGAGCCTCTGTTTTTGCAATTTTAACAAGTACACTATGTAAATTCTTTCTTTGTAATAAATCTTTTTACTCAACTGTTCATTGTTATTTATCTGTACCGATATAGTCCAGTCTTTTCCAGGGTGGGAGCATGATTGGGCCAACATCAGCCACTGTCCCCTTGATCCCACTCTTCCTTGTTTTTGTCCCTCCTGATTGGCTGAGACACAGCAGCAGTGCCATTGGCTGCCGCTGCTGTCAATCAAAGTCGGCTAGCCAATCAGGGGAGAGAGGGGGTGGGGTCGGGTCAGGGCTCCATGTCTAAATGAACACAGGGAGCTGTGACTCGGCTCGGGTGCCCCCATAGCAAGCTGCTTGCTGGGGGGCACTGAACAGGAGGGAGGGGCCAGGATCACAGAAGAGGGACCCGAGAAGAAGAGGATCCGGGCTGCTCTGTGCAAATCCACTGAAACAGAGCAAGTAAGTATAACATGTTTGTTATTTTTATAGGGAAAACATGAGACTTTACAATCACTTTAAGTAAACAAAAACCAAAAAGAAACTGAGATACTGGATTAAGAATGTCAGCATATTTTAATCAATTACAATTTACAAGATTGCATTTTCTTATTTAAAAATTTTATTAAAGGTAACACATCAGGGTACAGGCATAAATAAAAGCATGTACAGAATTATAATACAATACGCTCTGTTGCCGTAAAGGACTAATTTTACAAGTTGTATTATATAAACAATTATTGAACAATATTGCATTTTTTTTCCATTTTCTCTATGCAGTCTGTGTCCCTTCATACACATGTTCACAGTTGCACTCCAATGGAAACACACACAAACTATTATAATGTTTTGTTTAAATATGTTTTATTTTAGTAATTTTTAACCACTTCAGCCCCGGACCATTTGGTTGGCCAAAAACAAGAGCACTTTTTGCGATTCGGCACTGCGTCGCTTTAACTGACAATTGCGCGGTCGTGCGACGTGGCTCCCAAACAAACTTGACGTCCTTTTTTTCCAACAAATAGAGCTTTCTTTTGGCGGTATTTGATCACCTCTGCGGTTTTTATTTTTTGTGCTATAAACAAAATAAAGCGTCAATTTTGAAAAAAATAACTCATTATTTTTTACTTTTTGCTATAATAAATATCCCCAAAAAATATATAAAAGAACATTTATTTTCCTCAGTTTAGACCGATACGTATTCTTCTACACATTTTTGGTAAAAAAAAAAAAAAATTGCAATAAGCGTTTATTGATTGGTTTGCGCAAAAGTTATAGCGTCAACAAAATAGGGGATAGTTTTATGGCATTTTTGTTAATATTTTTTTTTTTACCAGTAATGGCAGCGATCTGCAATTTTTATCGTGACTGCAACATTATGGCGGGCAGATCGGACACTTTTGGCGCGATTTTGGGACCATTTACATTTATACAGTGATCAGTGCAATTAAAAATGCATTGATTACTGTGTAAATGTGACTGGCAGTGAAGGGGTTAAACACTAGGTGGCGCTGTAGGGGTTAAATGTGTCCTAGGGAGTGATTCTAACTGTGGGGGAAAGGGGCTATGTGTGACACGACACTCACTGCTCCCGATTACAGGCAGAACAGGGAAATGCTTGTTTACATTAGCATCTCCCCATTCTTCCTCTCCATGAGACGATCGCGGGTTTCCCCACAGACATCGATCACACTCGCGGAGCTCCCGGCGGGCGAGCGCACGCGCCCGCAAGCCGCCTCTTAAAGGGCAATGTACAGGTACGTTAATCTGCCTGTGCGTGCCCTTCTGCCACAGTATATCTGCATGAGGCGGTCGGGAAGCGGTTAAGAGATGTTTCTATTACTGGTGAAAGAGTATTTTAAACATATGAAATCAAATAAGTATTTAGGAAATTCGCCAATTTGTATGCTTGTTTATCAGTTTTAGCAACTACAGCTTAGTTAATTATACTTAAAATAAAAACTCCAGTGTAATTATTGTAAAAAAAACATTAACCAAAAAGAAAATGAGGTTGCTGAATTAAGAATGTCAGCGTATTAATCAAATACAATTTAACATTATGGAGTTTTTTACATTTCCTGCAGGAGGAGGTCTATGTGTCCTTTTATACACATGTTCCAACACACAAAAAAATAACACAATCTTTTTGTTTAAATATAACTTTTTTTCAGACCTTTTAATAACTAGAAACCGGATACCTTCTAAGAACAGTAAAAAAAAAATAAAAATAAAAATAAAAGAGCACAGTAGTCTTTTTATTATGCTGTATTTTAGAAGAGGAATTCTTCAAAAAAGTTTCAATCAAAATCAAGGAATTATTGTAAATTTTTCTTGTACACTTTATTATGGTCGCTTGATTGTGTGGTAGATAGAATTGGAATTTTTCCGTCCACTGAGATCCTAAAAGATAAAAGCAGAGTGAAATCAAATGTTCAGTATCTAAAAGGAAAGTCGTGTTATAGCCTAATTTGAAAAATGTTATATTTAATTTTGAAGAGTAGGAAAAGATTTAACATTGCTGTCAGGTTCTCATATTTGTCTGTGGCTCCATTAGGGGAGTTTTTCTTCATTTTCTATCCATGGTACTCCAGCAACCTTGTCCACTCAACCAAAAATATATTTTTGTTCTGTGTGTTACAATGAGAATATTTCCAACATTTTCCAACCTTCGACTTCTGGGAGGGAGTTGGGTTTGCCAACTGAAGTAAAATACCAGGTACATTCAGATATATAGATGCATACACCTCATTCCCCTTCTTACCTGTGGACGAGCTGGTGCTTAGTGATTTGCTAATCTGGCACCCAGCATATCCATATGGGAGTAGATAGAAAGTCACCCCTTATAGCTTATACAGGGCTAAAACTGGCCATTTATTGTAAGTTTCCTCTAGTTTAGCCCCATAGGCTGAGCAAGCAAAATCTATCAAGTTCTCTATCCATGCTAAACAGTGTGGATAGAGGAATCTCCGCTACCGGCTATTGTATTATTATTATTGCCAGCACCTATGACTGTCAGAATATGGAATACCCAAGCCTGTGGCTGCATCTGATTGGCTGCAGCCCCTGTTGAGTCAACAAGTTTAAGCTGGGCTACTTCAATTTTCAGATCCAAGGATGTCAGGCAAGAGTGCCAACAGGGACACCCATGGCTCAAATTTTGACTGGTTCATGAAGAACCAGCAGAAATTTGCTCCACGAATGGGCAGACTAAAGCCCCGTACACACGATTGGACTTTCCAACAAAACCGTGGATTTCTGTTCGAAGGTTGTTGGCTCCAACTTGTCTTGCATACACACAGTCACACAAATGTTGGCCAACAATTACGAACCTAGTAACGTACAAGACGTACGTGATATCTCCATTACGAACGCTAGTTTTACAAGATCGAGTGCTTCCGTCTCGTACTTGGTTTTTAGCATGCGTGGACTTTTGTGCGACGGACTTGTGTACACACGATCGGAAAGTCTGACAACAAACATTTGTTGGTGGAAACTTTGACAGCCTGCTAGCCAACATTTATTGGCGGAAAGTCCGACAACAAATGTCCGATGGAGCATATACACGGTCAGACTTCCCGCCAACAAGCTCACATCCAAGGTTTCCCGTCGGAAAATCCTATCGTGTGTATGCGGCATAAGCCTTCTTGTTCCTGGGATTTAAACTGAACATCAAGGGACCAAAGGAAGGGTAGGTGTGCAGTGGCTGACTAGTTAATCTGTTTGGGTTAGGAAAAACACAACTAGTTTTAACACCTGATAAACAGATTCATAGCATTGACTTGTAATAATGCACATGTGATTGTACCTGATATACAGATTCAGCTTTATTTTGATCATCAAGTTCATAAACATGGCTTCCACTTCCTAGAATTAGATGGTACAGTTATGTAATACATTCATTTGCTCATTCCCAAACACTTTCTTTAGGTAACATTTTTATATGAGATATAGGGAAAAAATACTTTAGCTGAATTACTAAAATCAATTAAAAGGAGGATAATAAACAGGGGTTTGACTGCAGATTATGGAGTCCAGTAGCAACATTTTGATAGAGCCTCCTGGTAGACTCTCTGGTGGCATTGTGTAGTGTTAACATGGATAATAGTGTATTGATATTAACAAAAAAGATACCTAAATCAGGAACAGGTATAAGAAAAGGGGTCATCATTGTCAGTAAAGTACAAGGGATCTGGGCTGAGGATAAAAGTTGCCAAAGGAAGAGAAATAGTGCATAGAATTAAAGTGATTGTAACTGATATTTTAAAAAAATAACGTTATACTTACTTGCTCTGTGTAATGGTTTTGCAGAGAACAGCCCCAATCCTCCTCTTCTCAGGTCCCCCACTGGGTCCCCTGCCAGTGCTCATGGCTCTTCCCCCTGTGAGTGCCCCCACAGTAAGCTGCTTACTTCAGGGGCACTCAAGCACACTTGCTCCCAGGCAGTGGTGTATTTTGGTTTTGTGCTGCCCTAGGCAAGGTTAAAATCGGGCACCCCACATCTAAAATTGTCCCACCTCTTCTTTCACAAGTGGATATTTGGGGTCTCTGGTGGCTATGTGCGGGGTCTCTGGTGGTGTTGGTGTCACCTGGTGTGGTAAAACATAGTGTTACCTCCTCTCTCCAATAGCCTGCCACAGTGCCCCCCCCCCCCCCAGCTAGGAGAAGAGATAGGAACAGGAAGGAGAGAGAGATGAGGGTGATGGAAAAGGAGAGAAATGGAAGAAGGGAGAGAGGGAGTGGGGAAAGAGGTCGTGGGAGAGAGGGGAGGGAGGGTTTGAGAGAGAGGGGGTGAGAGAGAGGTGGGTAGAGAGAGAGAGGGGGTGAGAGAGAGGTGGGTAGAGAGAGAGAGGGCGTGAAAGAGAGAGGGCAGTGAGAGAGAGTGAGAGACAGGGGAGGGGGTTGAGAGGGGGGAGTGAGAGAGTGGAGGCTCCCCTATCCCCCATACTACATTGGGTGACTCTCCCATCCTCCTAGAAAAAAATACACCAGACCTTCACCTTCCCGCAGCCCACTGGCTTTTTTTGCCAGGTATGTGTATGGAAGCTGCCATGGCATGATCACAGCCTAGGATTCTGACCTGTTCTGCCTATTGAGATACTTCCCGGGATCGGAGGCTGCAGCCACCACTGCCTCCTGCTTCTGCTTCTCTCCCCTATCACCGAACGGTCAGTCCACGGCTGCCCCTGGTGTCAACCCCTCTGATGGGTGTCACCCGGGTGCAGTCCCACCCCGTACCAACGCCACTGCTTCTCTGCAGGCCTCATAGTGTCCCTTCTGCCTGGGGATGGCGCCGCCCTCCTGAAAAATGCTGCCCAAAGCAAACATCTTGCTTGCTTCACCATAGATACACCCCTTCTCCTGAGCCCTGCTCTGTGAGTCCATAGGCTCGACCCCGCTTCTCCTCACTGGCTGAGATTGACATCAGCAGGAGCCAAATCCATAATTCACTACATAAATTGTCAACAATGGCCTGCAAAAGGGCCAATAACCCTACATTCACACCTATGCATTTTTTCGTGCATTTTGCAGTTTGCAGAAACGCACTACAGTCCATTTAACATTGTTTCCTATTGTACACGTTCACATCTATGCGTTTTGCAGCTGGTGCGATTTGGAAATGGTCGATGACTTTTTTCCTGCATTTTGCGTGTAATAGACTTCGATGGAGTCGCACAAAAGACAAAAGCGTTTGTGATGCAATTTTTTATGATGTTTGCGTTTTTGTGTTTTTTTTTCCCTCTAGCCAGCTTCCCACCTGCCGTACGCCAAATGACGTCCTCGACTTTGAGCGGGGATATCTGAGTGATGCCTGTAGCTACAGGCTTTATTCAGATATCGTCTTTTAGAGCCGGCGAATGTTGCAGCGCTTGATCGTTCTTACGGGAGGCGAGAGGGGATGTCCACCCCTTCCGCCGCCCTCCGTTGCTTCTACAGACTCACCGCTACGATCGGTGAGTTGGACAAAGGATCCGCCAGCCCCGGATGTTGAGCATAGATATTTCCGGCAGACCAGATGGTTGCCGGAGTCTCTATGATCATTCGGAGGCCGGGCGCAATGTTATAACGTCATGCCCGGCCTCTGTATTAAAAAAAACGGCGCCACTTCCGCTGGGAAGCGGTGATGTTTTTTTTTTTTTAATTCTAGGCTTCCCAGCCTAGAGGTGAGATGTGGGGTCTTGTTGACCCCAGATCTCACTGTAAAGTGCACCTGTCAAGCTTATTCCTACGGGATGTTTAAATTCCCTGTAATAGAAATAAAAGTGATCAAAAAAAAATTGGGGGGAAAAAAGTGTCAAGCTAAAATAAATAAAGTAAAATTAGCAATAAAAAAAAATAATTTTAAAGCGCCCCTTTCCGCGTGAGCTTGCACACAGAAGCGAACGCATACGTAAGTCCCGCCCACATACAGTATGTAAACGGTATTCAAACCACACATGTTAGGTATCACCGCGAACGTTAGAGCGAGAGCAACAATTTTGGTCCTAGACCTCCTCTGTAACTCAAAACATGTAACCAGTAAAAAATTTTAAAGCGTCGCCTAAGGGGATTTTTAAGTAGCGAAGTTTGGCGCCATTCCACGAGTGTGTGCAATTTTGAAGCGTGACATGTTAGGTATCTATTTACTCGGCATAACTTCATCTTTCACATTACGCAAAAACTTTGGGCTAACTTTACTGTTTTTTTTTTTTTAAAGCACAAAAATTGCTGAGCAAATAACGTGCAAGATAAAAGTTCCAATGACCGCCACTGTATTCTATAGGGTCTTTGCTAAAAAAAAACATATATAATGTTTGGGGGTTCTATGTAATTTTCTAGCAAAGAAATGATGATTTTTACATGTAGAAGAGAATTGTCAGAATTGGCCTGGTAGGCAAGTGGCTAAAAACACTGTATATAGCTGGTTCCCCGCTGACAGCTGAATGTAAATAAAAGAATTGCAAGCAAAAAAAATTGTGAAGAACACAGCGTGAGGTCTACCCCAAAATCCATATTAGACCATTATCCGAGCAGGCAGCCCGGGAGTCAGGAAAGGGAGGGGACGAGTGAGTGTCCCCCACTCCTGAACCCTACCAGGCCGCATGCCCTCGTGGGCTAGGCGCCCCTGCCTCAAAGCACCTTGTCCCCATGTTGATGGGGACAAGGGCCTCTTCCTGACAACCCTGGGCAGTGGTTATGGGGGTCTGCTGGGGGATTATCAGAATCTGGAGGAATCTGGAAGCCCCCAGGGTGTGGACATCAGGATAATTGCAGGTCCCATTTAAATAATTTATTAACATAATTTTATTTCAACTAAAGAAAAAAAGGTACAGTAAATTAAAATTGTTCATACTTGTTGGTTTCTTCTCCTTTTGTCTCTTAATGAAGCAGTAGAGTCCCAAAGCAACCAGGAGCAAAAAAATAACATTACCAGACACTATCCAAGCAAACACGCTATAACTCAAAGACCTGGGAACTATAGAAAATAGATAGTTAAAAAAGTTAGATAAATAAATGAATAGACACACAATGCACATGCATACATGAATTAGTGCAGTGTTTCTCAACCTTTTTTCAGTCAAGGCACCCTATAAAATTATACAAAATCTCAAAGTATCCCAATCGAAAATGTAAAAAACTAAACCAAAAGTTTTATATAACACAGCAACATCCACGCACAGGATACACAATGTTGTAGGTGACATATTGTTTCAAAGCAAATACACCACACTGGTACTGACTAGTATGCCAATGTTTCTTTTCTCCCTCAGTTTCTCTACATCACCCTGCTAATATTACACCAGTGACAACTGAGAGGGGCAAGGGAGGGGCAAACAAGGATGCTGTACAGGCGCCTGACACCCCCCTTATCAACAGTTCACACTGCCTTCTGCAAACTCCTGCGGATGTCATTATCAAAGTTAATGACATCCCCAGTTTAGTTCACAGATCGCAGTGCGAACTGTGAACTCGCACAGAAATTGGATCGCATAGGTGAGAACACCCATGCGATCCAAACCTAGTGTGGGGAAAAACAAGTCCTTGTACTATTTTCTGTGCAAATCCAATGGGAGTTCAGCCATACAGTTGTATGGACATCGTATGTGATCGGCATCTGCAGAGCAGTGTGAATCTGGGCTTAAGGCATGCAATTTAACCTACCTTCATCTGATGTAATGGCAACTTCTGGTTTCTTAGTTGGGTCTATGACAAAATAGCAAATGTAAATCACAGTGATATAGATTAATCAAATTCTACTGGACTTCTAAAGATATTAAGTTGAGCAAAGGGGTATTTCCTCTTTAACTAATGTACAGTTGGTTTCATTCTCCTGGATGAACTTTTCATTAAATGTGTGTGTATTTTTCAATGTTTCAGTTGTTTTTTGTTTTTTTTCCATAAAATTGGTTGTTCAAAATCATCAGGATTGGAAGTGCAATGTCCACACACACATACATGTTTTCATACAACCTATCTTATACCAAAATAGATTTACAATGAATTTAACAGTGATGGAAATGATAACTTTTGATTGATTTTTGTATAAATAATTTTAAAATAACCCAATCTTCCTGAGGATTGAACTACATATGAGTACGTTATCCAAGGGGGTACTTTGGCCAAATCTTTTTTTAAGTCAATAGATTTTTATTGGATTTTTGGAACATATACATGTTATTCAGCATAGGGGTTGCATAGTTGAGTCGAATGTGGGAATTTTGGTCGGTGTGATATACCATCTAAGGGTGATTTGTTGGACTAATTCCCAAAGGATTGAGGACCTAACCTCCCTGGCGGTATGATTATTTCAGATTTTAGGTGCTGAAAGCGGTACAATTATTTTGCATGGAAATTTGGCATTTTATATTGTAGGTCTGTAATTCTTAACAATAACACACTTAAATCTGTCCAAACAAGAGTCTAGTAGATATCCCGGGTATGATAAAGTTTGAAACACAAAAACATAAATTATAATATAATAAAAAAAAAAAAAAATTCAAAAAAATAAAAATAAATAGTAATAAAATTAATTTCCACACGATTCACTATCGCTCAATTCTGCAAGTGTTCTAATTTATTATCGCTGTTTTCTAGCTGGTCTAAAGCCATTTTTGACGTAAAGGGACACTTTTTGGTTGCTATGGACAATCTCCAGTTTCCAGGCAGAAAGAACAGTATATGCAATATAAAACTGCATGCAGGGTATGGGCCAAAGCACTGGGGACAAAAGGGATGTGAAATCATTGCATACAGTACTGTAATCTGCAAGATTACAGTACTGTATGTGTTATGATTTTACACTTTTTTTGAATTTGCCGCCAGGCTCCGCCCCCGTGCGTCGCGCCACTCGCAGGGAACGGAGCCTGGCACGGAGAGGCTTCAGAGGAGGACGGAGCCCGCAGACACAGCGGGGGGACATCGCAGGATCCCGGGGACAAGGTAAGTAAGGAGGCACCAGGATCCTGCGATGTAATCCCGAGTGTGGCTCGGGGTTACCGCTAATGGTCCTGAATTTTAACCCCGAGCCACACTCGGGAAAACCGCCAGGGAGGTTAATGGCTTGGAAGCTGGTTTCAAAGGCTAATAGTCATTGGGATTTGTTTATGGAGCGACCAATGTCTTTTTCCCACTTAAAGTGGTGTTCCGGCCGAAATGATACTTTTTAAATAAAAATACCCCTATAATACACAAGCTTAATGTATTCTAGTAAAGTTAGTCTGTAAACTAAGGTCTGTTTTGTTAGTTTATAGCAGTAGTTTGTTATTTTATAAACTTACAGCAGGCCGTGGCCATCTTAAGTCTGTGCATCTGAAGCCAGACTGTATTTCTTCCTGGATCTCATCCGTACAGATCTCGCACATGCTCAGTGCAGCACAAGCGGTGTAAAAGGTTTCAGGTCAGGTTTCTATAGCAATGACAATGTCAGAGGCAGCTGCCACCCCTTCCCAGAAGGCATTGCAAACAGGAAATAATGCGATGGGCCACGGCAAGGGAGGAGTAAGTGAAAAATGAATACAGCAGATATACAGTAGGTGCTCAGAAAAAAAAAAAAAAAATACCCAATTCGTTTACAGTGCACAGTTTAATGAGGGATGCTGAAGAGTTGTAAAAGTGAGTGGAACTCCACTTTAAGTAAAGGCAGGGTTGTACTGAAGGAGGTCTTGCCACCTAGTAGGCTGTAAAATAAAGTGATGCCCTTTTTTGTTGTGTAGGGTGATGAAAGATGCCTCCATATTAGTGAATTTACCTCTATGTGTGTCTGAAGGTTGCACAGTAGATAGTGAGTTAGTTGTATTTATTGGTAGTAGTCCTTTTGGGTAAGGGGGTAAGAGTTTAGTAGATGTGAAGGGTCTAAGGAGGTTGTTGGAGTAAAAATCTGATAAATAACGTAATCCCTTTTTCTTGCAATGCCCATGTTGAGAAGGTAGGAATGAGTATAGAGAACATAGATACTGGTAATGGTATTTTGTAAGAGAAGTCCCCTTTGGGTGCATTTTTAAGAAGGTAATTAAATGCCAGTTTTGAGGCAACAATGGTTGGTGACAATATGGTGTTTGTTTTTGTGGTCTGGGGTGTGCTGAGTATCCAGGTTCTAAGGTCATGGCCAGGTATTTGGTATGTTTCAAGGACAAGTAGGTTCAAGTGTAAACCAGGTGTTAATTTGGGCAAGTATAGCTACATTATAGTAATCTCTACAGTGAACAAACCCTGTACCTCCCACTGATTTGTGTTTCAAGAAGATGGCACGGGAACATCTAGCTTTTTTATTTTGCCATACATAGCATCCCAGTATGTTTTGTAGAGAAGTGAAAAAGGAGCTAGGGACTGGGATCGGTAGTGATTAGAACAGGTAGAGGAGCATTGGTAGTTTAAGCATTTTAAATGACGTTTGATTTTACCGTCAGTTTAGAGACGCTTTAAGTGTGGAATCCTTTACCAAACTCTCTGTTCATTACATACATTATTTTATACCCAGTGACATCAAAGCTGCTGTATGTCTATGCATTTGCACATTATAAGTGCAGTTGCTCCAGAGCTTAGTAAATGAGCAGAAGCTCTGCTGACTTCCATCAACCAATCACGAGCAAGCAAAAATGCTGTTTTTTTTTTCCTTGCATGTGATTGGGTATTTTTTGCAAAGTGAAGCTTAACCTGATTTACTAAGCTCTGCAGCTACTGCACTTTGCAAGGCGCACAATCTATTTGCCTTTAGTAAATCAACCCCATCAAAAAGGACTTTTTTACTCTGCAGTGAAAAAGCACAAAGACTCCAGATTCAGTGTGTCACGTGACTTATTTAGGTAAGTATTTGGGGCATTTAGCTTTATTTTTTTTTATGACTGGTGTGATTAGCTAGAAAGGGGTGTATCCTGAAAAGACTTAGACCCCTTTCACACTTGTGTCACTTATTCTGCGACTTGGCACTCCAAGGTCACATGACAAGTCGTTCCCTATGTTTTCCAATGAATGGCACTCATATCTGTGCGACTTCAAGTCACACCGACTTCGAAGTAGTCCCTTTACTACGTTGGTCTGACTTTAATGCGAGTTACACAGGCATTCCCTGAAATTGCGGCGAAATTGCACGACTTTGAAGTAGCGGTAGTGTGAAAGGGGCCTAACCCTGGGTACACACTGATGCGATGCGGGAACCAGCGCGATTCCAGCAGGCAGTTCACACTGCCTTCTGCAAACCACTGCGGGTGTCATTAACAAAGTTAATGACACCCCCAGTTTAGTTCACAGATCGCAGTGCAAACTGTGAACTCGCACAGGAATTGAATCGCATAGGTGAGAACACCCATGCGATCCGAATCTAGTGTGGGGAAAAACAAGTCCCTGTACTATTTTCTGTGCAAATCCAATGCAAGTTCAGCCATACAACTGTATGGCTGAACTCGCATTGCTCAGACATCGCATGTGATCGGCATCTGCAGAGCAGTGTGAACCCGGGCTTAAGGCATGCAATTTAACCTACCTTCATCTGACGTAATGGCAACTTCTGGTTTCTTGGGTGGGTCTATGACAAAATAGCAAATAAATGTTAATGTAAATCACAATGATATAGATTCATTAAAATTCTACTGGACTTCTAAAGATATTAAGTTGAGCAAAGGCATATTTCCTCTTTAACTAATGTACAGTTGGTTTCATTCTCCTGAATCAACCTTTCATTAAATGTGTGTGTATTTTTCAATGTTTCAGTTGTTTTTTGTTTTTGTTTCCATAAAATTGGTTGTCCAAAATTATCAGGATTGGAAGTGCAATGTCCACACACACATACATGTTTTCATACAACCTATCTTATACCAAAATAGATTTACAATGAATTTAACAGTGATGGAAATGATAACATTTGATTGATTTTTGTATAAATAATTTTAAAATAACCCAATCTTCCTGAGGATTGAACTACATATGGTTACGTTATCCAAGGGGGTACTTTGGCCAAATCTTTTTTAAGTCAATAGATTTTTATTGGATTTTTGGAACATATACAGGTTATTCAGCATAGGTGTTGCATAGTTGAGTCGAATGTGTGAATTTTGGTCGGTGTGATATACCATCTAAGGGTGATTTTTTGGACTAATTCCCAAAGGATTGAGGACCTAGTGGCTTGGAAGCTGGTTTCAAAGGCTAATAGCCATTGGAATTTGTTTATGGAGCGACCAATGTCTTTTTCCCACTTAAGTAAAGGCAGGGTTGTACCGAAGGAGGTCTTGCCACCTAGTAGGCTGTAAAATAATGTGATGCCCTTTTTTGTTGTGTAGGGTGATGAAAGATGCCTCCATATTAGTGAATATACCTTTATGTGTGTCTGAGGGTTGCGCAGTAGATAGTGAGTTAGTTGTATTCATTGGTAGTGGTCCTTTTGGGTAAGGGGGTAAGAGTTTAGTAGAGATGTAAAGGGTCTAAGGCGGTTGTTGAGTAAAAATCTGATACATAGGGTATCCCTTTTTCTTGCAATGCCCATGTTGAGAAGTTAGGAATAAGTATAGAGAATATAGATACTGGCAATGGTATTTTGTAAGAGAAGTCCCCTTTGGGTGCTTTTTTTAAGAAGGTAATAAAATGCCAGTGTTGAGGCAACAATGGTTGGTGACAATATGGTGTGCTGAGTATCCAGGTTCTAAGGTCATGGCCAGGTATTTGATATGTTTCAAGGACAAGTAGGTTCAAGTGTAAACCAGGTGTTAATTTGGGCAAGTATAGCTGCATTATAGTAATCTCTAAAGTGAACAAACCCTGTACCTCCCACTGATTTGTGCTTCAAGAGGATGACACGGGAACATCTAGCTTTTTTATTTTGCCATACATAGCGTCCCAGTATGTTTTGTATAAAAGTGAAAAAGGAGCTAGGGACTGAGATCGGTAGTGATTAGAGCTGGTAGAGGAGCTGTGGTAGTTTAAGCATTTTAAATGACGCTAGTCTTCCTGACATGATAAAGCTGCCTTGGAAATCTTCTCAAGTTCTTTTGGGAGGCTAGGCAAGAAGAGGGTGTAGTTTGCTTGATAGAGAGAGGAGGTTGAGTTGGTTAGTTTTAACCCTAGGTAGGATATGGATTCTGTAGCCCATGTATATGGGTGATTTTGTTCTATCTCTGTTTGCTGTTCTGCGGGAATCCCTAAGGGTAGGATAAATGATTTTGAGGCATTCACTTGGTAATTGGAAACTTCGCTAAAATCTGACAATACAGTTTGTACCCAAGCAAGGGGGATTTAAGGTTGGTTAGTAAGAGGATGATGTCATCTGCAAACAATTTGATTTTATGTTCAATAGGCCCAATGGTGAAGCCTGAGATGTCATTTTGGGACCTGATTTTCTCTGCCAGTGGCTCCATGACTATGTTGAAGAGAAGGGGAGATAAGGGGCACCCCTGCCTAGTACAGTTGCTTATTGTAAAAGGTTCAGATAGCATGGAGGAGTAAAACAACTTGAGCTGATGGTTGTAAATAAAGCGTCATTATTGTTGAGAAAATATGGCCTTGAAAGCTGAGCTTCTACAGCGTCATGGATAGATATTGCCAGTGTACCCGATCAAATCCCTTCCCTGCATCCAATGATAAAAGCAGAGAAAGCACCCCGTGGCTTTCGGCATTGTGGATGATGTTTATGATCCTTCGAATAGCATCAGATGTCTGGTGACCTTTGCTGAAACCTGACTGGTCGGCATGGATAAGAGAAAAAAGGAGATCTATCAGTCTGTTTGCGATAACTTTAGCGTAAAGCTTCATATCGTGATTTATTAGGGAAATAGCACAAAAATGTTGTGGGGTGTTGGGATCTTCACCTGGTTTCGGTAACGTTATGATCATGGCTTTTAGCATTTCTTGTGAAAAAGAAGCAGAGGAATCAACA
The DNA here is from genome assembly GCA_037952925.1 of Lithobates clamitans. Taxonomy (NCBI): domain Eukaryota; kingdom Metazoa; phylum Chordata; class Amphibia; order Anura; family Ranidae; genus Lithobates; species Lithobates clamitans. Next base: position 203,921 of record JBBGZY010001633.1, read on the forward strand.
TTGTTGAACAGTTGAGTGATGTACTTATTAAGGGTAAGTTTGTAATATTCCCCTACAGACAGGGCCGTTTTTAAGGCAAGGCAAAAGGGGCAGCTGCCCTGGGCCCTGTCGTTGTGGGGCCCAAAGCAGTTGCCTCATACTTGCCAACTATCCTCGTTTAAATTCCCTCGTCCCTTGGGGTTTTAGTCCCATGCTGTGTCCCAATATCTCAGTGTGAAGTGCTGCTACTAATGCTGCCCAGCTCTGGCCTATCATTGTGTACAGATGACTCACCTGCAGACCCTGTGTTTACATGTAAATAGCGGTGGCATTCATATGTAAATAGCGGCGGCTGGCAGCATTGATATATATATCTTGCCCCCCTGAGGTCATATCCACAGTAATCTCTAGCAGCCAATCAACAAGCAGAAATCATGTCCTGTAACCTCTAGCAACTAATCAGTGAGCCTTAATGTGTGCTGTAACCTTTAGCAACCAGTCAGTGAGCGGTAATGATACACTGTAACCTCTGGCAACAAATCACAATCGCTGTCTGATCTGATTCAGTAAACTGATTTTGAGTCTAGCTGCTATTTATTGTATGTCTCAGAGCAGGTGGAGAGCGAAACTGCATGGGGGGGGGGGGCCCAAGAAAAGTTTTGCCCAGGGTCCAATCAATATTAAAGATGGCCCTGCCTACAAAGCCATCAGGGCTCAGGGATTTGTTGTTTGGTAGAGCGTCTATGACTTTGTCTATTTCTGAAATAGAGAAGGGGACATTTAGGGCCTCGATTTGATCAGTTGTTAGGTGTGGGAGGTGCACTGAGTCCAAGAAGTCCTGGATTGTAGAGGTGTTCGATTGAGCTAAGGAAGGGTCATCTTTTAAGTTGTAAAGAGCATTGTAATAAGTGCTGATTGCATCTGCTATGCTCTGCTGGTTTCTTAGCTTTTCTTTTATGGTAGGTTGATAAATGTAGGGTATATGAGATTTGGTACATTGACCTTTGATTTGCTGGGCAAGGAGTTTCCCTGCTTTGTTCCCTGAACTGTAAAAATGCACCTTGCTACATTTCTGGTATTTTTCATAGTTGTCCACCTATAGAGTTCCACTTGGTGGGCATGTCACAAATCAGGCGGTTTACGGGCAGGTGGAATACGCGCTGAATTTCAACCAACCGAGCACTGGCTGTGCATGACTGCCTAAAATGGCTACACTTCTGGCCTGCTTTAGTAGATCTTCCAATCCTGGGTATCTATTTAGGAAACACTGCACCTCCAAATTGAGGACATGTGCCCGGAATGGCACATGAGTCAACTTTCCCTGTCTAAGGGCGGACAGGAGGTTTGTGGTATTATCACTAGGGATGAGCCGAACACCCCCCAGTTTGGTCCGCAGCAGAACATGCGAACAGGCAAAAAATTTGTGCGAACACCGTTAAAGTCTATGGGGCACAAACGTGAAAAATCAAAAGTGCTCATTTTAAAGGCTTATATGCAAGTTATTCCCATACAAAGTGTTGGGGGACCCGGGTCCTGACCCAGGGGACATGTATCAAAGCAAAAAAAATTTTAAAAAGGGCAGTTTTTTCAGGAGAAGTGATTTTATTAATGCTTAAAGTGAAACAATAAAAATGAAATATCCCTTTAAATATTGTGCCTGGGGGGTGTCCTTAGTATGCCAGTAAAGTAGCGCATCTTTCCCATGTTTATAACAGTACCACAACAAAATGACATTTCTAAAGTAAAAAATTTCATTCAAAACTGCTGGTGGCTGTAATGTATTGTCCGATCCCGGAAATATAGATACAAATCACCGAAAAAAAGAGCGTGGGTTCCCCCCAGTCCATTACCAGGCCCTTTGGGTCTGGTATGGATTTTGGGGGAGACCCCACACCATTTTTTTTTTTTAAATGCCATGGGTGTCCCCCCCAAAATTCATACCAGGCCCTTCAGGTCCTGACTTCCGTCATCCAATCTTGCAAGCTATTTTTTATTCATTTTTTATTCTCCTTGCACGTGATTGGGTACTCTTTGCAAAGTGAAGCTTTACCCCATTTACAAAGCTCTGAAGCAACTGCACTTTGCAAAGTGCACAGCCTAATTGCCTTTAGTAAATCAACCCATTAACCCTTTTGCTGTCAGAGCCGTGTTTGCGTTTTTATGCACACATATTTAAAAAATCATTTTAGGCCTGAATATTACACAAAACCCACAAATATTATATATTTCAGAATAAAATAGTGGTAGTTGCAATTTTTTATGTCACACGATATAAGGTCTAGGAAACACAAAATTTCTGTAAAAAGCACTCTAACGTGAACTTTAAAGCAAACAAACACAATAAATTATCCAAATTTTTGGTAAAATATAAAAGACAAGGTTTCACTGAGTAAATAGATACCCAACATGCCAAACCTTAAATTTTGTGCGCCCTTGAAACTTCAGTACCCTATATTTTCTACAGACGTCGCTTCAAAAGCCCCCTATAATTATTGCTCTCACTCAGGAGTACGCAGCGATATGCAACATGCGTATCGCAATCAAAGTTTTCACATGTAGGCGCCCCGATGCATGTGATTACGTTCGTGCGTGTGTATATGTGGGGGTGGGGGGGCCTCAAAATTTTTTGGGGTTATTTTATGTGCTTGGGTGTAACTTTCTTTTTTTGGGTCACAGGTTCTCTTTATTGAGATATGCAGGGTCTAAAAGACAAGGCATGTCTCCCCTGTATTCCACTAAATGTTTTGCAATGCAGATCGCATTGCAAAACATTATTTCTCTGCAAAGCAAGCCGGGGACACAGAGAGCTTGACACGGAAGTGCCCTCAGAGACATCGCTTTCCGGGTCACAAGAAGAAGGGGAGGAGAGTGGACATGTGTCCACTCTTCTCCTTCCCCTACACCCGCCATAGAGCTCCCGGGCCTGCCGATGGGCAAGTGGAGCCCGGCAAGCATGGTGGGGCGCTTCTTTTCGTTTACTAAGCTCTGGAGTTTTCAAAGAGCCCAGTCTATTTCAACCCCTAAATCTCAATCTGGCATGGTAATAGAGTGGCCAAACACACGGTGGCGCTGCACTAGTAAGTTGATGCATTTTTGGGGAGCCCCCCCTTCAGAGCGCCTCCCTAAAGAAGGGGATGTTTCCCTCGAAACGCATCAGCTTGCCAGCGCAACATAACGGTGTGTTTGGCCAAGCTATTCTTGCACTAGATTGAGATTCTGGGGTTGAGTTACTAAAAGCAAATAGACTTTGCACTAAATCAGCCCCTTAGTGTCATATAATGCCTCTATACATTTATTTTTGTGAGTATTCATTTCGCTGTATGTTTTTTGTTTTTTTTACAATACACCTTCGGTAATGCACTAAGCGTGTGCTCCCTCCTGTGTTCTCTTTTTCACTTGTCTACTAGATTCCCCAATCTGAGGAGGGCTGCATTGACGAAGCACACCAGAGGGATGCGATTCCATTGCTTTTTATGATCCACTGCACAATAGACTTTAAGGCAGAACTCTATGCTCTGGAGGTGTTTAGGGGTGTCCAGTGGTCTAAACAATGATGTTGGCCTTTATATTGTGAACACTGAAAATTTACTTTAGTGAAAAGTGTTATTTTGATTAAAGGTCAAGAAATGTCTGTCTTGGTGCAAACATTCTGCTTTGTAATTACCAGATATTTAACACACTCACCTGTCACAATCACTGTTATAGTTTTTACTAAATAACTATAATTTTCGGGTCCTTCAAATCGAAAATAATACGTTCCAGAATCTTGTTTCTTGACATCAGTTATTGTCAGGGTACAGTCCCCCTTATCTGTATCTCCTGTTATATTGAAGTTTGATTTAGTTTCGTTATTAATAGATGTAAACGTGGCTGCCACAATATCCTTAGTATTTATGTTCATCCAATATCCTTTGGAATTTGTGAATACATTTTTATTTGAAGCAGTGAAGGCACACGGGATAGTGACACAACAATGCTCCTGGACAGTGACCCTTCTAGTCACTTGCAGAGTGTACCCATAAAGATTCTGACACTCAATATCTGAAAAATGATTAAATTACTGTGTTAGAAGCATTCATACAGCAGAAAAAAAACTCATATTTATGCAAATGATAAAAAGAGAATGTCATGTTAAAGGCAATATAATACAAAGTCGTTTTCCCCAATTTGTAGCAGAACTTGATGACCCTACCTCCCACACTGACTACATTCGACCGCCTGCAGCGGGTTTACCCTGACGGTCACGTGTGCTCCACGCTAGGTGGCTCTTCTCAACATGTCTTTCGATAGCCATGTGCATGCGCGCGCACCTGGCTTATGTTGCCATTGAGATATCGGACCATTCACCAAACTTTTTAGACACACCTCGTACGTACTTGATTGGCAGGAATACCATCCAGCTGTAAAGACCACCAATCATGGTAACCCAAGGGGATTTCATGTTGTCCTAACCACAGTGACAATCACGACTCCTATGAGTGTAGCAGATATATGTTTTCCAATTTGTGGCCTTTTTTTGCACTTTTTATCATGCATCTACACACATTGCATCTACATGTGACAAATGCCCTAAAGTAACTCCAGAACCTTTTCGGTCGTGGATAGACATAGGCAATTTGTTTCGTTACGAATTCGCTTTCGGGCAAAATTCGGCAAGACACTTTTGACAAATGCACACGAAAACAAATTATTAGAAAGAACGAAAATCCGAAAGAACAAAAACCCGAAAGAACGAAAATCCGAAAATCCAAAAGTCCGAAAGAAAAAAAAAACATAGTTATCTCACACGCTAACACGTCACTTCCGGGTGTTGAGTGCGGAGCCGTGGAACGCACGCCAACTCATAGCCTGTGTGTGTGTTTTTTTGATTTGCTGTTTTTATTTTTCGTTTTATCTGCACTTTACTGCATTCATATGATGCGATTTGGATCACTTTTAAACAATATGAACTTTTAAATAAATAATCGGAATTACACCATGTGAGTCTGTCTTTCTCTGGTCTTATGAGGACACCAGGAGCTGGCACGCTGGGAAAGCAGCAACGAAGTACTGCTACATCTACAAGATCTGGACAGTGGAGCGGGAGCCCAGCAGTCTAAGCGGAGGAGCAACAGCCACACCGAGAGGAAACCAACATACTCACTTTAACCCACTACACCTGCAGGGGGTACCTGGATCTGGTGAGTGGGGTATCATAGGGGGAGCACAAAAGTCACCCTGACCTGTACACTTGAGGATAAAATCTACAGAGGACATCGAGGATAATCACATGTCACTTTTTTGGAAGACCTAGTGAAAACTACATTTTCCCATTTCCATTTATCGTATGAATATTGGATACTGCTGCTGAACTCATATCTACCCAGTATCTATTTCCCTTGTGATTTTATCCCACTTGTTGACTTTTCCTATTACTTTTTTTTTTTTTTTTTTTTTGCGCACACAGAACACAATTATTTACTTTGTATTTTTTGCTCACAGGTGTCTGACTGTAGGGCACTTATACTACTATACTATATGTCTTTCAGGTTGATGTTTATTTGTTTTGATGTTTAGCACATGATGTTTAACTATTGGGTTGCAGTATTGGATACCATTTAATGCACTTTAGGGCTAGTAGCACCCATTGCAGGTGACACCTGGCCTCAAGTGCACTTTAGGATGTATAATTAACCCTAGGATATAAATCACTCATTTTAAGGTGACACTAGTTTGGGTCACTTTTTTAGGTTATTTATCACAAATTTGCAAACTCACCCATAGAAGGGTGACAGCCGTTAAGATCACTTTTCAGGGTATTTATCACAACTCTGCCTACTCTAAGGATTAGTACTACAGAAGCAAATACTCTTGCGCACAGGTGTGTAAGCTAGATGATCCCAAGGGTTCAAAAAGGACAGTGGATTTCGGCCTTGCTGCTCTCCAGGATGGGATTATCCTAGTAGTAAACGATAAGAAAGAAAAAGAGAGCGCACCACCTAGTGCATCATCCTTGAGAAAAATTTATTAAAAACAAGATTAAAATCTACTCACAAAGGTAGAAAGTAATGATCGCACTGTATACAGTCACAAGGCGATTAATTCGCTGGTAGCAGTTTCCAGGTCCTAGGAAGAGGACGTATGAACCGCTGCTGGCTAACGCGTTTCAAAGGTGTCCCTTCTTCTTCAGAGCCTTCGAAGAAGAAGGGACACCTTCGAAACACGTTAGCCAGCAGCAGTTCGTCTGTCCTCTTCCTAGGACCTGGAAACTGCTACCAGCGCATTAATCACCTTGTGACTGTATACAGTGCGATCATTTCTTTCTACCTTTGTGAGTAGATTTTAATCTTGTTTTTAATACATTTTTCTCAAGAATAATACTCTAAGGATCATCCTCCTCATAAGAGCTTATATAGGGAGGTTTGACCAAGCAGTAATTACTTATTGTACACACATCCCCTGTTTGCTGACCCCTGGGAAGAGCGACCGAAATGTGGTTCGCTCTTCATAGGTGGCATAAAGCAACGGGTTCAACCTGACACAATTATCAAATACAATTTTACCACTTTGGAGGGTTCACTATCACTTTGGATATAATAACCCAATAGGGAGAGGATTTTAAAATCATCCAATAGGGAGTGTATTCGAACTAATAATCACAGTATCACAAGTTTAACTATAGTAGGACATAAATACATCTCTACCCACATTATTAGCTAATTGGAGGGCAACGCCATCTACCCCAACACCAAACATACCTTGTAGAAATGAACCCTCTGTTTCCTTTTAGCAGAGCCAAAGGATTCTTATGCCCCGTACACACGGTCGGAAAATGTGTGATAGGACCTTGTTGTCTGAAATTCCGACCGTGTGTGGGCTCCATCACAGATTTTCCATTGGAATTTCCGACACACAAAGTTTGAAAGCAGGCTATAAAATTTTCCGACAACAAAATCCGTTGATGGAATTTCCGATCGTGTGTACACAAATCCAACGCACAAAGTGCCACGCATGCTCAGAATAAATTAAGAGACGAAAGCTATTGGCTACTGCCCCGTTTATAGTCCCCACGTACGTGTTTTACTCCACCGCGTTCAGAACAATTGGATTTTCCGATAACTTTGTGTGACCGTGTGTATGCAAGACAAGTTTGAGCCAACATCCGTCGGAAAAAATCCATGAATTTTGTTGTCGGAATGTCTGATCAATGTCCGACCGTGTGTACAGGGGCATTACACACATTGGGGTTCATTTATTAAAGGCAAATTGGCTGTTCATTCGGCAAGGGATTTTTTACTGAGCTTAGTGAATGTGGTAAAATTCACTCAGCAAAGAATACCCAATCACGTTAAAGATACATTTTAAAAAAAGATATATATTTTTGCTTTCACATGAATGGATGATGGACGCCAGGAGAACTTCACCTCATTCACTAAACTCTGGGGAAAATTTCCTTGCAAAATAAACAGCCTATTTGCCTTTAAAAAAAAAAAAAAAAATTCATAATTTTGTCACATTTTATACTGCCCATCAGCATAAGTCCTCAAGATTCACATTAGCCGTATAAAAAGATTCTACATTGGGCGGAGAGGACAAATCTCTGGGGTTGATTTAATAAACCTTGAAAGGGCAAAATCTGGTGCAGTTCTGCATAGAAACCAATCAGCTTCCAGGTTTTATTGCCAAAACTTAATTGAACAAGCTGAAGCAAGAAGCTGATTGGCTACCATGCATAGCTGCACCAGATTCTACGTGCTCCCGTTTTAGTAAAACTACCCCTCTGTGTATTCAAATAGTGATTGTAGGCTAAAAGCCTTGTTTGTAGTCAAACGTCAGGTAAGGTGCACAGCGAAAATCTGGGCCCAAGCATTCAAGCACTGTACAGGAATCAGTGGTGATCCGCTAAAAAAAATAAAGATTACACATATAAAAATGACAAATGGTTCAACGCATGCAGCATAAATACAGTAAGGCTGGGTTCACACTATTGGGAATTGGATGTGGGTTTCCCCTCATCCAATTTGCATAGCAGAAGATTGTGACCGACTCTCTATGGATCCGGTTCACACATCTCCGGAGCGGCTCCGGTGCAAATTGCACAAGAGTCCTGTGTGTCTTTTGGTCCTTTTCTGGTTCCGAATTTAGCCCAAAATTCAGGCTGAAATTGGACATGAAGCGGTGAATGGAGATGCACCGGACTCCTGCTGTGAGCCACTCCAGTGTTAACCGAGCCTAAATGTTACCTAGACCATCAAAGTATAGGAAATATTGCCTTTGGGGGAATGGAGGTTAATGTAATGTAATTGGGTAACATACACAGTCTAACTTACCTTTGCTAAGCTCCAAGAGAATTATGATGACTAGACATTCCAAAATATTACGACCCTTATCCAGCCTCATCCTGACTCTGAGCTGAAATCAGGATCTGTAATTCATACTGCAAAGTAAACAAAATGCAGAAACATGTCAAACTAATTTTGAACAGTCAGTTTTTATATAAGCAAGTATAATGTCAATAAGGATTTAGAGAAGATCTGTAAAGAAGAGTGGACCAAAATCCCTCTTGAGATGTTTGCAAGCCTGATCACCACCTACAAGAAACGTCTTACCTCTGTGTTTGCCAACAAGGGTTTCTCCATCAAGTAGGCTAAAAGCCTTGTTTGTAGTCAAAAGTAAAATTTCAGGTAAGGTACACAGCGAAAAACTGGACCCAGGCATTCAAGCACTGTACAGGAATCAGTGGTGATCCACTAAAAAAAGATTATACATATAAAAATGACATATGGTTCAATGCATGCAGCATAAATACAGTAAATGTTACTTAGACCATCAAAGTATAGGAAATATAGTGTTTGAAGGATGAAAGTTAATGAAATGTAATTGGGTAACAGACAGTCTAATTTACCTTTGCTAAGCTCAAAGAGAATTATAATGACTAGACAGATCGGATTTTCTGACGGGAATTGTGTGATGACAGGCTGTTGGCGGTAAATCCGACCGTGTGTACGCTCCATCGGACAATTGTTGTCGGACTTTCCGCGGACAAATATTGGATGGCAGGTTTTAAAAGTTTACCACAAACAAATTTGTGTTGGCGGTAAATCCGACCGTGTGTACACAAGTCCGTCGGACAAAAGTCCAAAGTACAAACACGCATGCTCGGAAGCAAGGATGAGCCAGAAGCGGTCGGTCTTGTAAACTAGCGTTCGTAATAATGGAGAATTAACATTCGTGACGTGGCAAATTATGATATCTGGAAATGCAGCGCACAATTCTCTTCTTCTTTAATGGGATAATAATGAAGCTGCTTTGCTGGTGATACTGATGGAGTTATTGCAAACAAATTTTCAAAGGCTTTTTTTTTCTAGTGATATCAAGAATAATATTATTGTGTTTTTTTTATTTGGTCAAGTTACCACAACACCATTATCCTGTAGTTTTTAAGATAAAAGATACAACTATGTTGGTGTCCCTTGTCAATTTTACATTGTATTTTTTAAAATGTAACTGCTACTCCCAAACTGTCATTTGAAGTAAAACACATAGCCAAGTATTATTCTACACAATTTTTTTATTGTGCATTAAAAAAAGAAAACAATCTGCCAATAGAAACTTAACCAAAAAGTGCATTCTAAGCATCCAAAAATATAGAAAATGTATCAATTTAAATCATTATTCAACCAACAAAATAATATCAAAGCAATAACTCCAAGGCCAATAATAAATAACACGTTATCTCCTCCGATTCCGCAACATGGCTGGTTGACGAACGGCCGCCCATAAATTAACTGAAAATCGCAAAATGAAAAGCGTGAAATGAAAAGCGCGAATCAACACTCACCAAACTTCTACTAACATGAAATTAGCAGAAGGAGCCCAAAGGGTGGCTCTAAAGAGCTGAAAAATCATGTATTACGTCACTACGTTCGTGATTGTTGGCCAACAACTGTGTGCCATGTGTATGCAAGACAAGTTTTGGCCAACGCCCTTCGAACAAAAGTCCACGGTTTTGTTGGCCAACAATCCGATCGCGTGTACAAGACTTTACACTCCTTATCCAGCCTCATCCTGACTCTGAGCTGAAATCAGGATGTGTAATTCATACTGCAAATTAAATAAAATGCAGAAACATGTAAATCAAATTTTAAAGAGTCAGTTTTTATATAAACAAGTATAAGGTCGTGATTGAGCAAATTAAAGCGTTGCCAAAATGAAAAGTCTACAAATGTCTGAAAAAGCATAGCTATCCGACTTTTTTGGAAACCCTTGGTGCTGGTTCTGTCTTGAGTCTTGCTATAAACATTTTTTCTTTGGGGGAAAAAAGCAGTCAGCTGGAAAATCTCATCCAGTTGATCACTTTTACCTCTGTACTTGCCAACAAATGCAAGTAGACAGCTTTTCTATCCAGGTCCGGCATAGAGTATGCTGACTACTGGTTAAGTGAAGGATGGAAGCAACACCTGAGCTGGCATAAGCTGCAGCACTTTGTGAAAGTTACCTGTTGATGTCTGTAATGGGGGCTATCAATAAAATAGAGAGGGTGATGAGGGCATGTGGAATGAAATGTTGTATTTTAGGTTTTTAACTAACCAAACCTGGAAGTTGAAGAATCCCTTTTTTGTACTTTATTGCTGTTATGGGAATACTAAGAATATACTCAGGGCTTTTTTCAGCGGGAATGTGGTGGGGGGGCGGTGGACGCAATCCGGCACTTTGAGCACTGGATGTATATAATGCCAAGGGGTGCTAGGGTGCGCTGGGGAATATACTGTTGCTGGGGAAACCTATTGTTGCTGGGGAGGTCTATTGCTGCCAGTGAGGGGTATCTATTGTTGCTTCGGGGGATTTTATGTTGCTGGTCATTTGTTGATGGGAGAGCTCTAATGTTGAGGGAAGGGTCTATTGATGCTGGCTTCTGGTAGATCTATTCTTGCTGTTGGAGTCTAATGTTACTAGGGCGGATCTACAGTATTGTTACTGGGGGGGTATTTTGTTGTGGGGGGTCTATTGTTAATGGGGGGTTTATTGTTGCTGGATCTATTGATGCTGGGGGGTATTGTTGCTGAGGAGATCTATTGTTGCTGGGAGGATCTATTAGTGCTGAGGTGTCTATTGTTGATGAGGGATCTATTGTTGCTGGGGGATCTATTACTGCTGGGGAATCTATGTTTGCATGGGATGAGTCTATTGTTGCTGGAGGAGGTGGGGGGGCTATTGTTGCTGGAGGGGGTCTGTTGTTGCTGGGGGATCTATTGTTGCTGGTTTCAGAGGTCCTATTTTACTGCCTTTCATTAGCCAATTCCATGCAAACTACTTAGTTCCAGAAAATAATACTTGGTTCTGTATTCTCTAAAAGGGGCAACACTGGGAGGAGGGTAGGGGGTGGAACCAAGGGATGTAGCTAGGAGGTGGGCAGGGGGCAGAGACAAGGGGTGACCCAAAAGGGGGGAGTACCTGCAACTATTCTCTGAGAAAAAAAGGCCTGAATATACTCATTAGAAATTATTAACAACTATGATTTTTTTTTTTGCTTTCCTCAGGCTGTTTCCACTAACCAAAATTCTAATATTTGCTAAATATTATAACTTTCACATCACACTTCCTCTTTTATTTTTGTTCCCCCTAAAAATATCAACAAGCCATGCAAAACTTTGCATCCCCTTCATCAGTTTTATCACTGAATGTAAAAAAAATTGTAATGAAAACTACTTACCCTACTTTTAAATCGCAATGTAGGCTTGAAAAGCAATATTTATTTCAGTGCAGAATTGTGAAAGAAAAAGTGAAGTAATACTGTATACACCAGGCCCGAATTGATCATAGGGCAAACCGGGCACTTGCCCGGTGGGCCGGGGCCGCCAGTCCTTGTGGGGCTGCTCTTTGAGTCTCCGACGCTCACCCAGCTTCTCCGCGGCTGCCAGTTAAGCGCTGAGCGCCAGGGAGGCCACCAGAGGGGGATGGAAACATGAAGGGGGAGGATCTAGATGAGACACCTACGGCCTCGCCCGTATAGGTCAGCCGTCGGTGCCAGGGGGCGTGACTGCGAAAGGGGGAGAAGCTAGAGCAGACATCATGGAGCCGAGCAGTAAGAGAAAACGTGAGTGCAGCCCCCCTGTATCCTGGATAGGAGGAGCAGTGGGGGCGGCTGCATATAGAACAATCAATTTTTTCATCTTCCTTCTTCAGTCTCTGAATACCTGCGAGAGGTAGAGGAGAAGTAGGCATTCCGAGACTGCAGGAGAAAGATGGAGAGAATTCTTCTATATACAACCGCCCCCACTGCTCCTCCCATAATGCTTCTCTCTGCTGCCCACCCCCCGTGCTCTCCACTTTCCCCCAGGCTCTCTGCTGCCCCGTGCTCTCCACCTCCCCCCATGCTCTCCGCCACCCCCTGTGCTCTCCACATTCCCCCATGCTCTCCACCACCCCCCATGCTCTCCACATTCCCTCATGCCCTCTGCCACCCCCCTGGGCTCTCCACCTCCCCCCACACTCTCCACCACCCCCCCGGACTCTCCACCTCCCCCCATGCTCTCCACCACCCCTATGCTCTCCGCCACCCCCACTGGGCTCTCCACCTCCCCCCATTCTCTCCGCCACCCCCCCTGTGATCTCCACATTCCCCCATGCTGTCCGCCACCCCCCTGGTCTCTCCACCTCCCCCCATGCTCTCCGCCACCCCCCCAGTGCTCTCCACATTCCCCCATGCTCTTGCCATCCCCCGTGCTCTTCACATTCCCCCTTGCTCTCAGCCACCCCCCCTGGGCTCTCCACCTCCCCCATGCTCTCCGCCACCCCCCCTGTGCTCTCCACCTCCCCCCATGCTCTCCGCTACCCCCTGTGCTCTCCAAATTCCCCCATGCTCTCCACCACCTCCCTTGTGCTCTCCACATTCCCACATTCTCTCTGCTGACCCCCCCTGTGCTCTCCACATTCCCACATTCTCTCTGCTGACCCCCCCTGTGCTCTCCACATACCCCATGTTCTCTGCTGCCCCCCCTGTGCTCTCCACCTCCCTCATGCTCTCCACCACCCCCCTTCCATGTGCTCTCCACATTCCCCCATGCTCTCCACTGCCCCTTGTGCTCTCCACATCTCCCCATGCTCTCTGGCAGCCCCCCTGTGCTCTCCACATCTCCCCATGCTCTCCACCACCCTCCCTGTATTCTCCACACCCCCCATTCTCTTCGCTGCCCCCCTATGCTCTTTCCTGGTCCCCCCTTGCCTCCCCCCCATACAACTCTGCCGGGTTCCCCCCTCCCCTCTCCCGGGGTATCCATCAAGGTGGAGAGTGGGGAAAGGGGCCGGTTAACATGTTATGGGCTGCCCAATCCAAAATGCCCGGGCCTATTTTTTGTCCCAGTCCGGGCCTGGTATACACTAACAAGGCATGGAATTCCCCCCTGTTACACCACTTTTCCCTACAGGTAAGCCTATAATAAGGCTTACCTGTAGGTGGTGCAAATATCTCCTAAACCTGCACAGTTTAGGAGATATTTACCATATACGCTTGCGCCAACATCATCGGCGCATGCACACTAAAGAAAGGGCGCGATCATGCCATTTCTAAAGGACCATGCCGTGACCAGCAGCTCCCGCACATGCCTGGGAGTGACGTCACGCAACTTCAGCCAGTCACAGAGCCGGACTCCATGGCCCCGGAAGGAAGAGGGGTGAAGATGGATGCGGCCACCAGTGGGGGCAATGGGGACACTGCGGGCTTAATTTGCAGGTAAGTGCGGTGCATACTAGCCCATTACGCTTTTACATTGTAGGGGAAAAAAGAGGAAGTAAAACCCATCAGGGTTTACTTCCTTTTTAACCACTTGTCTACTGGGCACTTTCACCCCCTTTCTGCCCAGGCCAATTTTCAGCTTTCAGTGCTCTCATGCTTTGATTGACAATTGTGCGATCATGTAACACCGTACCCATATGAAGTTTTAATTATTTTTTCACACAAAGAGAGCTTTCTTTTGGTGATATTTAATCACCACTGGGTTTTTTTATTTGACAGGTATTTTATCTCCTTCATTGATGGGCACTAATAGGCAGCACTGATGGACACTGATGAGACAGCACTGATGGACACTGATGAGGCAGCACCAATGGGCACTAATGAGGCAGCACTGATGGGTACTGATAGACAACACTGATGGGCACTAATAGGTGGCACTGATGAGGAGCCACTGATTGGCAGCACTAATAGGCACTGATTGGCAGCACTGATTGGCATCACTGGTGGGCACTGATGGGCACTGTTGGGGCTGCACTGATCATCAGGACAATGATGATTAGTGCCCTGATGATCAGTGCAGATGTTCCCTTTCACACTGGTCGGTTACTGGCTGTCCTCTCACGCTGTCACAGTGTGAGGAAAGGAATGCCGATAACCAGCAAGTGTGTTTACATTGTGATCACCTGTGATTGCACACAGCTGATCACGTGGTAAAGAGCCACTGTGATTGGCTCTTTACCCCTAACTGTGAACAGCTGTGTCTGAAGGACAAGGTGATCACAGAGTGAGCTGGGTACGCACCGCAGTGGGCGCTCGGGGGCGCGATCACTAGAGGATGTCATATGAATGCACTGTATCCATCATTTTGCTATAGCACGGTTAGCAAGTGGTTAAATTGCAACAATTTTTGAATGTTTAAAACATTGCAACAGCTGCAGAATAAAAAAGAAAAGGTAATCCTTAATGACTTTAAAGTGCAAAGTAAAATATGACGCAGCCTCTCACTAGAATTACCACTGATTGTGTTTCATTGGGGCATCTGGATGATATGTGAGCTGCTTCCATGCACTGGGGCAACTGCTACAGGAACCTCGGGATGTGAAAGCAGTATTTGAATCTAAAGAGCGAAGCGTCACATTAAAGTATTAGAGACCTAAGTAAGTTTTTATTCCAAACATGTAATGGATGCAACAAGCAACACACTTTGGGGGCCACACATCATCCCCTTCATTAGAGCTTAGGTAAATATGAAATCAGCTAGTATGGACTTGGACTTTAATTTATAATTTGGATATCTGAAAGAATTCTGTAACGTTCAGCAGCTTGCTTGAGCTGTTTTACCTAATACACAATTGGAAAAAAAAAACCCTTACTTTGAGCCGTAATACTGCAATGTGGCACTTCGATCTTTAGATTCAAATATGACTTTCCCATCCTTAGCTGTGGAAGTTCCTTGGTGCCCAGAAGCAGCCCGCCTGTCACTTGGATGTCCAACTGGGACACTTTCAGTATAGTTTGGATGAAATTAATCTTTAGTACTAAATCACTCTCCGCGTAAGGTTCTAGCATTATCAATTTACTGTGCCAAGCCTCCACTGGAATTATTACAACTTTTGCTTTTCTGAGTTCCCCATAACATAGTCGTTTATAACATTAAATGTCCTGTTGATTCTGCCAATAATCCTTGTGAAAATCTGACTTAGTTTTTATATGCCCATAATGACTAAAGCCTCGTACACACGATCGGATTGTTGGCCAACAAAACCGTGGACTTTTGTCCAAAGGATGCTGGCCCAAACTTGCATACAAACGGCAAGGAATTGTTGGCCAACAAATACGAACGTAGTGGCCTACTACGTTATTTTGTAGCTCTTTAGCGCCACCCTTTGGGCTCCTTCTGCTATTTTCTTGTTAGTAGAAGTTTGGTGAGTGTTGATTCGCGCTTTTCATTTCACGCTTTTCAGTTTGTTTCTGAATCAGAGGAGATAACGTGTTATTTATTATTGACCTTGGAGTTATTGCTTTGACATTATTTTTTTGGTTGAATAATGATTTGATTTTGTATATCTTCTATATTTTTTTGATGCATAGAATGCACTTTTTGGTTAAGTTCTATTGGCAGATAGCATGTCTAATTTTATTTGTTTTCCTTTTTTTTAATGCACAATAAAAAAATTGTGTAGAATAATGTAAAAATGACAAGGAACACCTACATAGTTGTATCTTTGATCTTAAAAACTACGGGATAATGGTGTTGTGGTAACTTGTCCAAATAAAAAAAAAAATTAGAATAATATTCTTGATATCACTAGAAAAAAAAAGCCTTTAAAAATTTGTTTGCAATAACTCCATCAGTATCACCAGCAAAGCAGCTTCATTATTATCCCATTAAAGAAGAGAATTCTAGATTTCATAATTTGCCACGTCATGAATGTTAATTCTCCATTACGAGCGCGAGTTTACAAGACCGACCGCTTCTAGCTCGTCCTTGCTTCCGAGCATGCGTGTTTGTACTTTGGACTTTTGTCCAACGGACTTGTGTACACACGCTTGGAAAATCCGACAACAGACATAGGTCCGCGGAAAAATTTTAAAACCTGCCATCCAACATTTGTCCGTGGAAAATCCGACAACAATTGTCCGATGGAGAGTACAAGCAGTTGGATTTTCCGCCAACAGCCTGTCATCACACATTTCTTGTTGGGAAGTCCGATCGTGTGTACGAGGCTTAAATCACTCCTCTCCTGGTCATCACTATTCCATTTTTGATGGACTAAAAAGTAGAGGCAATACTGAGGCCAGTGTGGAGTGGGGTTCAGTTTACAGACTGGCCTGGTCACAGTACCTGCAAGCATGAACTCAGCACATGGTGGTTGTGGGTGATATACATTTTACAAACTTCTCCTTGGCTGTCAGATGTGTGGCCGTATGTATACTAATCTGCAAATGTATACCATGGGGGGGGGGGGGTGCAGGTAACATGCAGTATAAAACATCAGTGGATTTCATGACATTATCAGATGAAATAAGTAAGACAATTAGGTCCTGTACGCAGTTCAAGGACAAGGTCATCTAAAGCCCAGGGAGGACATGCCAAAATGTGTCCCCCCCCCCCAATATGTATGAGCATTCTGTGTCAGTGAAAATCCCTCCCCCCCCTCCAAAAAAAATGAGCACTGATCTGCATGCTAAACCCCTAAGCATACATTTTCCCTCCTCCCAGTATACATTTGCCCCCCTGCTAAAATCCTCCCTCCCAGCACAAACCTTTGCCCCCCCCCATCCCCCCTCCCAGCTCAAATACCCTCTCTCCTCATATGCCCCCAGCACAAATCCCCCCCACTCCAAATTCTCCCCTTCCAGCACAAATTTCCCTCCCCAATCCCCCATTCTAGCACAAATCCCCCCCCACACACACACACATTTCCCCTCCTAGCACAACCCCCCCCCCACACACACACCCACACAAATTTCCCCTCCTAGCACAACCCCCCCCCACACACACACACACACACAAATTTCCCCTCCTAGCACAAATATCCCCCAATCACCCCTACTAGTACCCCACACACACACAAACAAATTTCCCCTCCTAGCACAAATACCCCCCAATCATCCTTACTAGTACAAATCCTCCCCACACACACAAATTTCCCCTCTTAGCACAAATGCCTCCCAATTATCCCTACTAGCACAAATCCTCCCCCACCCCAAAAAAAAAAAAAAATCCACTCTACCATATTATGTTTATAGCACAAACGCTCCAAATGCCCCCTGGTAGCACAAATCCTCTTTCCCCATCCCCTCTCCCAACACAAATTTCCCCAAACCACCACTCCTAACACACCAATTTGCCCTCCTAGAACAATTCTTACCCCCTGCCACTCCCCAAATTCCCCTTCTGAACACAACCCCCCCAATCTCCTTGTGGTGCAACCCAACCTCACATGATACCACAGTGCCCAGGGCATCCGACCCTCTTGCCCACCCCTTGTCCCGGCCCTACCTGTATGTCTAAACACTTCAAGACTAAATGTATATGCAAATTCCCTGTTTTTAATGGTGTTTTGTACCCTATTGTTTTATCTTTATGGAATGAGAATGGATTATTTTATCATTTCTGTGTGATTTCCCAGTGGCACATATAAAGTCCCATCCATGGTCTCCCTGCCTTGTCTGAAATTTTGTTCCACTGATACACAAAGGGATAGGGGTTATTTACAAATGGCAAATCCACTTTGCACTACATGTGCACTGCAAGTGCACTGTAAGTGCACAAGGAAGTGCAGTCGCTGTAAATCCGAGGGGGACATGCAAGGAAAATAAAAAACAGCAATTTAGCTTGCACGTGATTGGATGATAACATCAGCAGAGTTTCCCCTCATTTCAGATCTACCCCTCATATTTACAGCGACTGCACTTCCAAGTGCTCTTGCAGTGCAAAGTGGATTTGCCTTTCGTAAATAACCCCCACTGTGTCCACTGAGAAATAAGGAAATAATATACAGTATGTGTTGACAAAAACAGAACATCTCCACATTTTTCTACATATTAGTAAGACAATTATTCTTTCATACCTGGAATTCAGAGAGTGGTATATCCAAGGTATTTCCAGGCCAGGTGTCCCTGATTAGATCCAAATGATCTCTTGGAATTCCTGGCTGGTGCAGAAAAATCAAGTCAGAGTGCCATCTTCTCTATACTCCTTCTCTTCTCTAATGTCAAATTGTCCTCATACGAAGTGACCTACTGGCAGTTCTCTTTCTTAGTTCTCCTTTTTAATTTCCTTCTTCTGTTTCAGTGTTTCGGCATTTCAGAACAGCTTTCTTATAAATTACAATTTCAGCACAACACATCCTTCCTACGCCACTCACAGCAATACATTACACTATAAATACAAAAAATAGACAAAAAAAAGTCTTAGACTAAATTACACTAAAAAAATGCATACAAGTATACAGACTAGGGTTGCGCCGATACCACTTTCTTAAGACCGAGTACAAGTACGGATACTTTTTTCAAGTACTCGCCAATACCGAATACCGATACTTTTTTAAATGTCAGCGGACTGTGTCAGTTTTTTATTTATTTTTATTTTTTTATTTTTTTACAATTGTATTTTTTACTTTTTTTTTTTTTAATTTTTACAAATTTTTTCTTTTTTCAATATTTATTACATTTTTAAAAATTATTTTTATTATTATTACTATTTTTTTTATCAGCCCTGTTGGGGGGGGGGGGGGGCTTTGGTGAGATATCAGGGGTCTAAACAGACCCCTGATATCTCCCCTTTAAGACACAGAAAGAGACTGATTCCCCAGTCCATTTCTCTGCAGCCTCAACTGGACTGAATATGAATAGAGAGGAGACAGAGGATCCCCTCCATTCATAAAGTGAGACATTGTAAATACAGATTATGATGCTCAGTTATGAATGGACAGAGTCAGAGGTCACTGACTCTGTTCATTCAGAAAAGGAAGGAGCTGGTAAATGACAGATTTACAGACTCCTTCCTCTGCTCTCCATCCTGACAGATTCAGGCCAGGGGGGGACCGGAGGAGGACAGAGGGGGATCAGAGGAGCATGGAGGACATGGCGAGGGACCGGAGGACATAATAGGGGACCAGAGGAGAACGGAGGACATGGTGGGGGACCAGAGGAGCATGGGGGCCATGGCAGGGGACCGTAGGAGCACAGACATGCTGAATCTGGAGGCAGGTGACATGGCAAGTAACGCGCTGAATCTGGAGGCAGGGGATGGTGGCAAGTGACACTCTGAATCTGGAGGCAGGGGACGGGTGGCAAGTGACAGGCTGCATCTGGTGGTGGGGGATGGGTAGCAAGTGACATACTGAATCTGGTGGCAGGGGACAGTAGCAAGTGACGCGCTGCAAAGTAGAAAATATTGTACTTTTATTCTTGAGGGTAGGTGCGTAAATTGGGGCAGACTGGTAGGGGCTCCATAGCATTACTTTGCCCAAGGGCCCATGATGCTATTAAGATGACCCTGGCTGACAATACAAACATTATACATAACATACAAATATACTGCGGACCATCAATAGCTTGCAAGCCATGCAGTATGACAAAGATAATACAACAGCACATTCAGGGATTCATATAAGCAAAATGTCAGTTGAAAGCCTTTTTTTACAGCTATGCAAATGGATGTCAGTCCCACTATGCATGGTTCATAGGGATTGCCAGTAGTCATGAATCCGTTTAAGATAACTGAGAAATCACAGAATAAAAGCAAAAGAAGAGAAGGGGTGAAAAAAAAAGGGGGGGGTGGGCAGAAGAAGGAATAAAGGGAAAGGGACCGGAGGTGGGAGATGAGTCAGGGGAAATTACGATAACGGGATTGGTTGTACCTGCCCCCCCCCTCCCCCCCACTTGTTGGCTCAATTTGGACTCATTCTCCACGATTCGCTTGTTATTCTTCTTATGTTCATTTCATCTCTACTGTAACATATCACTTCTTCTTAATATTCTCACCACTAACCACTTTGGTGTTAGTGGTTGGAACTAAGTAACTATCACAGTAGAACCAACAGTGTCCCATTAGCAGATCAAGATGACGGGTCATGTTAAAAGTTCGCACAGCAAATTCTACTTGTATATATTATAGTTATATATAGATTTCCTTACAAAAGTGAGTACACCCCTCACATTTTTGTAAATATTTTATTATATGTTATCATGTGACAACACTGAAGAAATAACCCTTTGCTACAATGTAAAGTAGTGAGTGTACAGCTTGTATAACAGTGTAAATTTGCTGTCCCCTCAAAATAACTCAACACACAGCCATTAACCACTTAAGGACCGCCTCACGCCGATGTACGTCGGCAAGGCGGCACGGGCAGGCAAAATCACGTACATGTACGTGATTTGCCTCCCGCAGGTGGGGGGTCCAATCGGACCCCCCCCCCGGTGCCTGAGGCGGTCCCGTTTTGTTCCCCGGCGATCGGAGTGGAGGGGGAGGCCATCCGTTCGTGGCCCCCCCCCTCGCAATCGCCGCCAGCCAATGGGAACACTCCTTTGCTGCTGTATGCTAAACAGCAGCAAAGGAAGTGATGTCATCTCTCCTCGGCTCGGTAGTTTCCGTTCCGGCCCGAGGAGAGAAGACAGATATGTGAGTGCACCAACACACACACACACACACACAGTAGAACATGCCAGGCATACAAAACACCCCGATCCCCCCCCCCCGATCGCCCCCCGATCCCCCCCCAATCACCCCCCCCTGTCACAAACTGACACCAGCAGTTTTTTTTTTCTGATTACTGCTAGGTGTCAGTTTGTGACAGTTACTGTGTTAGCACAGTTACTGTTACCCCCCTGTAGGTCTAGGGTACCCCCTTAACCCCCCCTAATAAAGTTTTAACCCCTTGATCACCCCCCGTCACCAGTGTCACTAAGCGATCATTTTTCTGATCGCTGTATTAGTGTCGCTGGTGACGCTAGTTAGTGAGGTAAATATTTAGGTTCACCGTCAGCGTTTTATAGCGACAGGGACCCCTATATACTATCTGATAAATGTTTTAACCCCTTGATTGCCCCCTAGTTAACCCTTTCACCACTGATCACCGTATAACCGTTACGGGTGACGCTGGTTAGTTTGTTTATTTTTTATAGTGTCAGGGCACCTGCCGTTTATTACCGAATAAAGGTTTAGCCCCCCGATATGCGTCGCCCCAGGCAGCGTCAGATTAGCACCAGTAGCGCTAACACCCACCCACGCACCGTACACCTCCCTTAGTGGTATATATCTGATCGCATCAATATCTGATCCGATCAGATCTATACTAGCGTCATCAGCAGTTTAGGGTTCCCAAAAACGCAGTGTTAGCGGGATCAGCCCAGATACCTGCTAGCACCTGCGTTTTGCCCCTCCGCCCGGCCCAGCCCAGCCCACCCAAGTGCAGTATCGATCGATCACTGTCACTT
This sequence comes from Lithobates clamitans, assembly GCA_037952925.1. NCBI lineage: Eukaryota > Metazoa > Chordata > Amphibia > Anura > Ranidae > Lithobates > Lithobates clamitans. The sequence goes on from JBBGZY010001633.1 coordinate 225,564, forward strand.
ACAAAACTCTAAACGCATAACTGCAGCGTTCACAGAGTCAGGCCTGATCCCTGCGATCACTAACAGTTTTTTTGGTAGCGTTTTGGGGAACTGGCAAGCACTAGCGGCCTAGTACACCCCGGTCGTAGTCAAACCAGCACGGCAGTAACACTTGGTGACGTGGCGAGCACCATAAGTGCAGTTCAAGCTGGTGAGGTGGCAAGCACAAGTAGTGTCACAAGTAGTGTCCCGCTGCCACCAAGAAGACAAACACAGGCCCGTCGTGCCCATAATGCCCTTCCTGCTGCATTCGCCAATCCTAATTGGGAACCCACCGCTTCTGCAGCGCCTGTACTTCCCCCATTCACATCCCCAACCAAATGCAGTCAGCTGCATGAGAGGCATTTTCTTTATGTCCTCCCGAGTACCCCTACCCAACGAACCCCCCCAAAAAAGATGTCGTGTCTGCAGCAAGTGCAGATATAGGCGTGAAACCCGCTATTATTGTCCCTCCTGTCCTGACAATCCTGGTCTTTGCATTGGTGAATGTTTTGAACGCTACCATTCACTAGTTGAGTATTAGCGTAGGGTACAGCATTGCACAGACTAGGCACACTTTCACAGGGTCTCCCAAGATGCCATCGCATTTTGAGAGACCCGAACCTGGAACCGGTTACAGTTATAAAAGTTAGTTACAAAAAAAGTGTAAAAAAAAAAAATATATATAAAATAAAAAAAAATAGTTGTCGTTTTATTGTTCTCCCTCTCTCTATTCTCTCTCTATTGTTCTGCTCTTTTTTACTGTATTCTATTCTGCAATGTTTTATTGTTGTTATGTTTTATCATGTTTGTTTTTCAGGTATGTAATTATTTATACTTTACCGTTAATTGTGCTTTATTGTTAACCATTTTTTTGTCTTCAGGTACGCCATTCACGACTTTGAGTGGTTATACCAGAATGATGTCTGCAGGTTTAGGTATCATCTTGGTATCATTCTTTTCAGCCAGCGGTCGGCTTTCATGTAAAAGCAATCCTAGCGGCTAATTAGCCTCTAGACTGCTTTTACAAGCCGTGGGAGGGAATGCCCCCCACCGTCTTCCGTGTTTTTCTCTGGCTCTCCTGTCTCAACAGGGAACCTGAGAATGCAGCCGGTGATTCAGCCAGCTGACCATAGAGCTGATCAGAGACCAGAGTGGCTCCAAACATCTCTATGGCCTAAGAAACCGGAAGCTACGAGCATTTCATGACTTAGATTTCGCCGGATGTAAATAGCGCCATTGGGAAATTGGGGAAGCATTTTATCACACCGATCTTGGTGTGGCCAGATGCTTTGAGGGCAGAGGAGAGATCTAGGATCTAATAGACCCCAATTTTTTCAAAAAAGAGTACCTGTCACTACCTATTGCTATCATAGGGGATATTTACATTCCCCGAGATAACAATAAAAATGATTAAAAAAAAAAAAATGAAAGGAACAGTTTAAAAATAAGATAAAAAAAGCAAAAAAATAATAAAGAAAAAAAAAAAAAAAAAAGCACCCCTGTCGCCCCCTGCTCTCGCGCTAAGGCGAACGCAAGCGGCGGTCTGTCGTCAAACGTAAACAGCAATTGCACCATGCATGTGAGGTATCACCGCGAAGGTCAGATCGAGGGCAGTAATTTTTGCAGTAGACCTCCTCTGTAAATCTAAAGTGGTAACCTGTAAAGGCTTTTAAAGGTTTTTTAAAAATGTATTTATTTTGTTGCCACTGCACGTTTGTGCGCAATTTTAAAGCATGTCATGTTTGGTATCCATGTACTCGGCCTGAGATCATCTTTTTTATTTCATCAAACATTTGGGCAATATAGTGTGTTTTAGTGCATTAAAATTTAAAAAAGTGTGTTTTTTCCCCAAAAAATGCGTTTGAAAAATCGCTGCACAAATACTGTGTGAAAAAAAAAAATTAAACACCCACCATTTTAATCTGTAGGGCATTTGCTTTAAAAAAATATGTAATGTTTGGGGGTTCAAAGTAATTTTTTTGCAAAAAAAAAATAACTTTTTCATGTAAACAATAAGTGTCAGAAAGGGCTTTGTCTTCAAGTGGTTAGAAGAGTGGGTGATGTGTGACATAAGCTTCTAAATGTTGTGCATAAAATGCCAGGACAGTTCAAAACCCCCCAAATGACCCCATTTTGGAAAGTAGACACCCCAAGCTATTTGCTGAGAGGCATGTCGAGTCCATGGAATATTTTATATTGCGACACAAGTTGCGGGAAAGAGACAAATTTTTTATTTTTTTTTTGCACAAAGTTGTCACTAAATGATATATTGCTCAAACATGCCATGGAAATATGTGAAATTACACCCCAAAATACATTCTGCTGCTTCTCCTGAGTACGGGGATACCACATGTGTGAGACTTTTTGGGAGCCTTGCCGCGTACGGGACCCCGAAAACCAAGCACCGCCTTCAGGCTTTCTAAGGGCGTGAATTTTTGATTTCACTCTTCACTGCCTATCACAGTTTTGGAGGCCATGGAATGCCCAGGTGGCACAAAACCCCCCCAAATGACCCCATTTTAGAAAGTAGACACCCCAAGCTATTTGCTGAGAGGTATAGTGATTATTTTGCAGACCTCACTTTTTGTCACAAAGTTTTGAAAATTGAAAAAAGAAAAAAAAATGTTTTTTCTTGTCTTTCTTCATTTTCAAAAACAAATGAGAGCTGCAAAATACTCACCATGCCTCTCAGCAAATAGCTTGGGTTGTCTACTTTCCAAAATGGGGTCATTTGGGGGGGGGTTGTGCCACCTGGGCATTCCATGGCCCCCGAAACTGTGATAGGCAGTAAAGAGTGAAATCAAAAATTTTCACCCTTAGAAATCCTGAAGGCGGTGATTGGATTTCGGGGCTCCGTACGCGGCTAGGCTCCCAAAAAGTCCCACACATGTGGTATCCCCATACTCAGGAGAAGCAGCTAAATGTATTTTGGGGTGCAATTCCACATATGCCCATGGCCTGTGTGAGCAATATATCATTTAGTTACAACTTTATGCCAAAAAAAAAAAAAGTGCCACTTTCCCGCAACTTGTGTCAAAATATAAAATATTCCATGGACTCAATATGCCTCTCAGCAAATAGCTTGGGGTGTCTACTTTCCAAAATGGGGTCATTTTGGGGGGTTTTGTGCCACCTGGGCATTCCATGGCCTCCGAAACTGTGATAGGCAGTGAAGAGTGAAATCAAAAATTTACACCCTTAGAAATCCTGAAGGCGGTGATTGGTTTTCGGGGCTCCGTACGCGGCTAGGCTCCCAAAAAGTCCCACACATGTGGTATCCCCATACTCAGGAGAAGCAGCTGAATGTATTTTGGGGTGCAATTCCACATAGGCCCATGGCCTGTGTGAGCAATATATCATTTAGTGACAACTTTTTGTAAATATATTTTTTTTTTTGTCATTATTCAATCACTTGGGACAAAAAAAATAAATATTCAATGGGTTCAACATGCCTTTCAGCAATTTCCTTGGGGTGTCTACTTTCCAAAATGGGGTCATTTGGGGGGGTTTTGTACTGCCCTGCCATTTTAGCACCTCAAGAAATGACATAGGCAGTCATAAACTAAAAGCTGTGTAAATTACAGAAAATGTACCCTAGTTTGTAGACGCTATAACTTTTGCGCAAACCAATAAATATACGCTTATTGACATTTTTTTTACCAAAGTCATGTGGCCGAATACATTTTGGCCTAAATGTATGACTAAAATTTAGTTTATTGGATTTTTTTATAACAAAAAGTAGAAAATATAATTTTTTTTCAAAATTTTCGGTCTTTTTCCGTTTATAGCGCAAAAAATAAAAACCGCAGAGGTGATCAAATACCATCAAAAGAAAGCTCTATTTGTGGGAAGAAAAGGACGCAAATTTCGTTTGGGTACAACATTGCATGACCGCGCAAATAGCAGTTAAAGCGACGCAGTGCCAAATTGGAAAAATACCTCTGGTCCTTAGGCAGCATAATGGTCCGGGGCTCAAGTGGTTAATGTCTAAACCGCTGGCAACAAAAGTGAGTACACCCCTAAGTGAAAATGTCCAGAGTGGCTGAGAGAGAGAGAGAGAGGGGTGATAGCAAGATAGGGGGCTGAAAGAGAGGGGATGAGAGGGAGGGGAAAAGAGAGAGAAAGGGGGTGAATGAGAGAAAGAGGGGGTGAGAGAGAGGGGACGAGAGAGAGGGGGTGAGAAAAAAACAGAGAGAGAGTGAAAGAGAGATAGGGTGGTAGGAAAGAGGGGGTTGAAGGGGGTGAGAGAATGGGGGATGAAGGGGATGAGAGAGAGAACAGGGTGAAAGAGAGTGGATGAGAGAGAGAGAGGGGGGGTGAGAGTGAGGGGGTGAGTCTGTGGGGGGCACAGCATAGTACATTACACAGGGGGGGGAGCACAGTACATTACATGGTTGGCACAACACATTACATGGTGGATACATGGATACAGCCCATTTAATTGTGGGCAAAGCACAGCACATTACATGGCGGGCACAGCACATTACACGGTTAGCACTGCCCAATACAGCACATTACAAGGTAGGCACAGTACATTATATGGTGGGCACAGCACATGACATGGTTGGTACTGCACAACACAGCACATTGCATGGTGGGCACAACACAGCACATGCACACGGTGGGCACAGGATCTATATGGTGGGCACAGCACATAACATGGCAGGCACAGCTGAGCACATTACATGGTGGGCACTGCACATTACAAGTGGACACAGCACATTATATGGTGGGCACAGCATATTATATGGTGGGTACTGCACAGCACATGACAAGGTGGGCATTGCATGACACCACATGATATGGTGGGCACTGCACGACACAGCACAGCACATTACATTGTGAGCACATTAAATGGTGGACACCACACATGGCATGGTGAGCTCTGCACAGCACATTTCATTGTGGGTACTGCACGGCACATGCCGTGGTGGGCAATGTACAGCACATTACATGGTGGGTACAGCACATTACATGGTAGGTACTGCATAGCACAGCACATGATATGGTGGGCACAACACAGCACATGACATGGTGGGCACTGCACAGCAATTTACATGGTGGGCACTGCACATGACATGGTGGGCACTGAATAGCACAGCACATTACATGGTGGGTACAGCGCATTACATGGTGGGCACTGCATGGCACAGCACATGATGTGGTGGGCACAGCGCATTACATGGTGGGCACTGTATGGCATAGCACATTACATGTTGAGCACAACACATTACATGGTGGGCACTGCATGCCATAGCACATTTCATGGTGGGCAATGCAACTGCACATTATATGTTAGGAACTGCACATGACATGGTGGGCACTGCGCATTGCATGGTGGGATCACTGCATGGCACAGCACATGACATGGTGGACACTGCAAATTACATAGCGGGCATTGCAAGGCACAGCACATGACATAGTGGGCACTGCATATTGCATGGCGGGCACTGAATGGCACAGCACATGACATGGTGGGCATTGCACATGACATGGTGAGCACTGGATGGCACATCACATGACATTGTGGGCACTGCACATTTCATAGAGGGCACTGCATGGCACAGTACATGATATGGCAGGCACTGCATGGCACATCACATGACATGGTGGGCACTGCACATTACATGGTGGGCACAGCACATGACATGGTGGGCACTGCATGGCACAGCATGACATGGTGGGCACTGCACATTACATGGTGGGCACAGCACAACATAGTGGGCACTGCACATCACATAAAGAGCAATGCACAGCACATAACATGGTGGGTACAGCACATTACATGGTGGGCACTGCAATGTACAGCACATGACATGGTGGGCACTGTACATTACATAGTGAGCACTGCAATGCACAGCAAATGGCATACTGGGCACAGCACATTACATGGGGGAGCACTGCAATGCACAGCACATGACATGGTGGGCACTGTACATTACATAGTGAGCACTGCAATGCACAGCAAATGGCATACTGGGCACAGCACATTACATGGGGGCACTGCAATGCACATGACATGACATGGTGGGCACAGCACATGACATGGTGGGCACTTCAAGGCACAGCATGACATGGTGGGCACTGCACATTACATAGTGGGCACTGCAATGCACAGCACATGACATGGTGGGCACTGCACATTACATAGTGGGCACTGCAATGCACAGCACATGACATGGTGGGCACTGCACATTACATGGTGGGCACTGCAAGGCACAGCATGACATAGTGGACACTGCACATTACATAGTGGACACTGCAATGCACAGCACATGACATGGTGGGCACTGAAATGCACAGCACATGACATGGTGGGCACTGGGCACAAGAGAGCACATTACATGGGGGAAGCAGCAGTCTGTCCCCTAGCACAATAATTACACAACACCTCCCTAACAAATTTTACTAACCTTATCTCAACAGCATGGGAGATGTCCCTCCTCCCGGGCTTCTGCTGGTTAGGACAACACTGAGGATCTGTGTGAGTGTAACAGATCCTGTGATAGGAGTCAGGCATCGGCAGAGACAAGACTCGGCTCCAGTGACTAACACTTGTCCCCTCCATGTGTGCAGTGCACAGAGGGCTCCTCTTACTTGAGGAAGGCACACAGATATTGATAAGCCACTGGCATGGGCCTATATTGAGGGAGGGGCCTGGAGCTGCAGCTCCACTAGCCCCTATGTTAATCCAGCTCTGAGCGGACCTGTCGGTCCATGTATTATATTTCAAGGTTGTCTTTGGAAAATAGACGTATGAGTGCTGCTAGCATTACTGTAGAGGTTAAAGGGTTGGGGGGGTCAGCCTGTCAGTGCTCAGACCATACGCCACACACTGCATTAATTTGGTCTGCATGCCTGTCCTCTCAGAAGGAAACCTCTTCTAAAGATGATGCACAAGAAAGCCCACAAACAGTTTGCTGAAGACAAGCTAAGCTAAACTTATTTGGTTCAGATGGTGTCAAGCGTGTGTGGTGGCAACCAGGTGAGGAGTACAAAGGTGTGAGTGTCATGGTCTGGGGCTGCATGAGTGCTGCCGGCACTGGGGGGCTACAGTTCATTGAGGGAACCATGAATGCCAACATGTACTGTGACATACTGAAGCAAAGCATGATCCCATCCCGGAGACTGGGCCAGCAGGGCAGTATTCCAACATGATAATGACCCCAAACACCTCCAGGATGACCACTGCCTTGCTAAAGAAGCTGAGGGTAAAGATGATGGACTGGCCAAGCATGTCTCCAGACCTAAACCCTATTGAGCAACTGTGGGGAATCCTTAAACGGAAGGTAGAGGAGCGCAAGGTCTCTAACATCCACCAGCTCTGTGATGTAGTCATGGAGGAGGGGAAGAGGACTCCAGTGGAAACCTGTGAAGCTCTGGTGACCTCAATGCCCAAGAGGGTTAAGGCAGTGCTGGAAAATAATGGCCACATAAAATATTGACACTTTGGGCCCAATTTGGAAATTTACACTTAGGGGTGTACTCACTTTTGTTGGCAGCGGTTTAGACATTAATGGCTGCAAGTCTTTTTGGGGATGTCTCTACCAGCTTTGCATATCTAGAGAGTGACATTTTTTCCCATTCTTCTTTTTAAAATAGCCCAAGCTCTGTCAGATTGGATGGAGAGCGTCTCTGAACAGCAATTTTCAAGTCTTGCCACAGATTCTCATTTGGATTTAGGTCTGGACTTTGACTGGGCCATTCTTACACATGAATATGCTTTAATCTAAACCATTCAATTATAGCTCTGGCTGTATGTTTAGGTAGGGAGAGGGAATATGCATGTGGAGAAGAGACGCCAGTAGAAGTGATAAGAAGGTTGCTACTACTGACAGATACAAGGACTGGGAGAGGATCCCCTGTGGCATCATGGATGGTCGCTTGGCAACACATGTGAGTGTAACCCAGGGGAAGAGCACTTCTTTTTTTTTTTTTTTTTTTTTTTTTTTTTCACTTTATTTATTTTTAAACATAGGACAATCTCGAGAACACAAAAAACAATAAGAGAATCTCAAACATTAACATTTTTAGGCATACTTAAAACACAATTTCATATCATCTAACAGTAAGTTGAGTCTATGTCAATAATAACTCCTACTCAACCATTACCCTGCCTCTTTTATAGTCTCGAGCCGGTCCCAGTCATTTTTATACCCCTATATAAAACAAAAACAGACACACACCCAAAAAAAAAAAAAAAAAAAAAAAAAAAAGGGGAGAGCCAATCCATGGAAATATCTCTCAAGGGCCTTTGCGTCCTACAAAAGAGAATCCAGGTAGATCTTCCTTAGATAGCTACTTTAACCATTTTGGTTACCCTCATGGAGGGTCCTTCCCTCTTCCGAGGCCAGGAAAGAGTTCCAAGGAGACCAGGTCTCGGAATATCTTTCCTGTTGATTTCGCGCAGAAAGAACCAGCTCTTCCAATTTATTAATCTCTCTCACTTTACGCAGCCACATCTCTATCGTCGGTGGTGACGTCGATCTCCACGCCAAGGGAACACACGCCTTAGCGGCATCTAATAGATGTCGTATCACGGATTTCTTATATACCTTTTCTGATATCTGAGACCCATGAAGGAGGAAAAAGACTGGGTCTTCCGGTATCCTATAGTTAGTGACAGTCTGGAGGATATGTCTGATCTCTGCCCAAAAATTCTTCAACTTAGGACAATACCAAAATATATGCAACAGCGTACCTCTATCCCCGTGACATCTCCAGCAAAGGTCTGAAGAGTTGGGAAAGAACTTCTTCAATCTCTCTGGTGTCCTGTACCATCGAGTCAAGATTTTAAAATTAGTCTCCTGGGTTTTCACACAAATAGAAGATTCGTGTGTAAACCTAATAATTTGTCGCAACTCCTTTGTACTAAAGTCCCTTCCCAACTCTCGTTCCCAATCCCGGATACATTTCAAGGAGTCGATTTCTCTCGATACTTTTAATATATCGTAATTCGCTGATAGAATATGCGATTTTGCTCCCCTATCTGAACACATCTTCTCAAAACTACCAAGAGGCCTTTCAAACTTCTTTGGGTCTGAGAGGGAGCCAAGAAAGTGGGTAATCTGGAGAGCACTCCAGAATCTAAGTCTAAATAACTCCATCATCTCTGTAACTGTTAACCAAGTCCCTCCTTTTATATAAGTGGACACTTGTGTACCCCCCATATTTGTTAAATGTTTAAACGCTTTGTCTTCGTTCCCAGGGGGAAACAGGGGGTTCCCAATTATTGGGTATAAGGGGGATGTCTCGGGTATTACGCCAATAGTAGGAAACGTAGTCGCACAGATTTTAAGAGTATTTCCTATCAGGGGATGTTTAATAAGCTCTTTGGGGGCATATGCCAAACACCAGGGGACTCTTCCTAATAAGACAGGCGACTGGGCATATTCTAACTGTACCCAAAGTTTAAAATCTCTATGTCTGTTCCAGTCCACTACTCTGCTAAGGTGTATAGCCCGATGATATCTGCGTATGTCTGGCACCGCCAATCCCCCCTGTTTCTTCGGGAGAGTTAATTGATTGCGACGTAGTCGTGGTTGCTTACCCGCCCATATAAAATCAAAAATCGACTTCTGGCACTGTTTAAAATAATTAGCTGGGATCCGTATTGGTAGTGCTTGTAAAAGATAAAGAAATTTGGGGAGAACACTCATCTTAACAATGTTACAGCGTCCTATCCATGAGTGTAAACCCAATTTCCATTTATCTAGTAATGTCTTCACTCTTTGCAGCAATGGGGGGAAATTTAACCCAAAGATCTTATCAATATTGGGCACCAACAACGTGCCCAAATATGTAAGTGCCTTATCCGTCCACTTGAATTTAAAATTTTTTTTTAATTGTTCAATTGATGTTTGGGGGAAATTAACCCCCATTGCCTCCGATTTGGTAAAATTAATACGAAGATTGGATAATTGGCTGTATTTCTCAAACTCCTTCATTAAGTTAGGGATCGTAACTAGAGGGTTCGTCAAGGAGAACATCATGTCATCCGCGTAGGCCGAGATCTTGTATTGTGCTTCTCCTGCCTTTACTCCTGTAATATCTTGATTGGAGCGTATAGTGCAGAGAAATGGTTCCAACGACAGGGCAAAAAGGAGTGGTGAAAGGGGGCATCCCTGACGTGTCCCATTTGCGATCTGGAAGGTTTCTGATAGTACTCCATTAGCCCGAACACGGGCTGTCGGGCAAGAATAGCTAGAAGCAATCCATTGCAGCATTTTATTCCCGAAACCTCCATATCGCAAAACTGATAACATAAAATTCCAATTTACCCGGTCGAAGGCCTTCTCTGCATCTGTGTTCAAAAACACACATTGGATCTGAGAGTTTTTCACTACATGAAGAAGATTAAGCACTTTTGTTGTATTATCTTTTGCTTCGCGCGTTGGAACGAATCCCACTTGGTCCAGATGTATCAAATTTGGAATGTATTGTTGAATTCTATTAGCCAAAATTTTTGTGAAAAGCTTAAAATCTACATTAAGTAAAGAGATTGGGCGGTAGCTACCACTGAAAGTCGGATCTTTTCCCTCTTTCGGTATTACCGAAATATGTGCTAACATTGTGTCTCTTATGAATGTTGCTGATGATCCAAGAGCGTTAAATAATTTGAGCATATATGAGGCTAATGAGGGGAGCAAGGTTTTATAATATTGGGCTGTCAGCCCATCAGGACCCGGAGCTTTCTTCAATTTGGTTATCTTTACTGCTCTCTGAAGTTCTTCCATTGTAATAGGTTTTTCCATGTCATCTCTATCTGTCTCTGCCAGCCGAGGCATTAATGACCGAGACAGATACAAATCTATTTGAGCTTGGGAAGGTGACCTAGTCTGTAGGTTATATAATGACTCATAATATTCCTGGAATTCCCCCACTATATCATATGGCTTTGTAATCCTATCCTTATTAGCTGAGATAAGGTGAGGTATATAATTCATCCGTTTCTGTTCTCGTAGTGTTCTGGCTAGGAAGCTTCCGCATTTGTCACCTGACTCATACGAGAATTTCCTGCAAACCTGTAATGCCGCTTTGGCCCTGTAATACAGAAGGTCTGAGATTTGTGTTCTCTTGACATGGAGCTCCCTCCCCACCGACGGTGACAAAGTCCGTTTATGACAGGTTTCTAGCTTAGCTAATTCTTCTAGTAATAGTTTTAATTGTTCCCCCCGCTTTTGTTTAATCCTAGCCCCATGTTTGATCAAAACTCCTCTAATGACTGCTTTATGCGCCTCCCATATAATTCCTGGATCGCAATCTGGGGTGTCGTTAGTAGAAAAATAGAAATCAAGTTCTTTGATTACATCTTCTAAAACTTCTTGGTCCTGTAAGAGACTTTCATTCAGTCTCCACTGATTTGATCTCCTATTCCGAGTATCCTGTACGTCATATATCATGAAAATAGGTGCGTGATCTGACCAAGTAATCAAACCAATATTGACCTCACGTACTGAGTGGAGTTGGGCATGTGGGACGAGAAAATAATCTATGCGAGAATAAGATTTATGGGGCGATGAAAAAAAGGTGTAATCTTTTTCTGTGGGGTGGAATAAACGCCATATATCAATCAATTGACTTTTATGTAAGGTTTTAGCTATGCGATTACGAGCATTATAAGAGATTGATGATATCCCAGAAGAGGTATCTTCGGCTGGGTTCAATGAAACATTTAAGTCTCCCCCAATGATCAGCTGACCCTCTGTAAATTTAATCAGTTGCTTAAGCGCCTTACCCAAGAAGATCTCTTGGTGTTCATTGGGGGCATACAACGTTGCCAATGTGATACAAACATCACCTACTCTGCCCTTTACAAACAAGAAACGTCCTTCAGGGTCGTTAATCATATCCGTAAAGAACCAAGGTAGTCTATTTGAAAGGAGAATAGAGACTCCCTTCGATTTTGCATTTTGGTTTGCAGCATGATAGACTGACGGAAATGCCCGACTTTTTAAAATAGGTATTTTATCCTGTCTAAAGTGGGTCTCCTGTATAAATACCACGTCTGATCCATAATGCTGCAAGTCATGTAAAAGTATCCGCCTTTTTTCTGGGGTGTTCAAGCCCTTGGTATTCAATGATATGATTTTTAAAGTCTCCATGAAATGGCTCTAAAAAAAAAAAAAAAAAAAAAAAAAAACACAGCAACAAAAAAAAGCAATATATTGCTAAATAAACGCTCACCGCTTAAATTCGGTATCTGAGCGTCAGCTTATCAGGGGTTGTGGCCAGAGATGGTCGGATGAAAAGCTCCAGGGCCATCTCTCCTCTTAGTGATCGGGCGTTTTTAAGGACCAAGGCTAACCAACAATGGGGGGGGAAAAAAAAAAAAAAGGGGGGGGGGGAGGGGGAAAAAAGGCAGCTTCCTGAATTCCCTAATTCATATAATTAAGACCTAGCAGCTAACTTAGCTGCCTATTCTGTTTCAGCCCATCCTAGAAGTATAACTCTAAATATAACAAAAAAAAAAAAATATATATATATATTATAAGAAAGGGGAGGACACAAGGGGAAGGATCTGTATTTTAAGAACTTCATTTTAAACCCTACAATTCTGCTCATATATATAGAACTCCTACTAGGACCAACAAAACCAAAAAAAATAAAATAAATTTGGTTTATGATGGTACTCAAAAGAGAGGGGTAAGAAGTTCAAATGAAACACCAAGGCTACAACCCCCTCTCAATAAATATTTAATATGTAGCAACCAACGTGCCTTTTTAATTGTGCTGTCAAGTATCACCTACTGTATCTCTGAACAGACACAACCATTCTTAAAAAAAAAAAAAAAAAAAAAAAAAAAAAATTAAAAAAATTACTATGTAAAAAAAATAAGACACATAGCCCAAACGTAGGCTCTCAAAGGTCATTTACCTTCCCTCCTTCTACCATTCTATCCCCCTCCTTTCCTTCTTCCCTCCCTCTCTCCCCCTCCCGTCCCTCAAGCCAAAAAACCTGAAGATACAGTCAAGACAAAACAAGGGGGAGGGAGAGGAAAAAACAAAAAAAAACAAACCACAGAAGCCGGTGGTGGTGGTGGTGGGGGGGGGGGGGGCAGGGGGGTATGGGGTGGAAAGGGGGACTAATATTCCTACACTTCACTTCATATCATATTTTAACTATCCCTATTTATAAGGCTCCTACCTGGGAGGGAAAAAAAAAAAAAAAATGTATAATATATATCTATTACGGCACCGACAGATAAAGAATAAGTAAATCAATAAAATTAATTAAATAAGGAGTGAGAATTAAGTGACCCAAAAAAACAAAAAAAAAAAACAAAAAAAAAACAAAAAAACTTATACCGTTTGTGAACATAGTCATTATCAGAGGGCGGGGGGGGGTTAAAAGGAGGAGAAGAGAGAGGGAACTCCCCCCTCTCCCCCCCCCACCCATATGGACTGCCAAAACTACAACCACCTCTCAACAATAACGCGTGGCAATCAACGTGCCTGTGCAAATATAATTGTCAATCAAGTGTCACGTGCTATATCTCTATACAATCTCAACCAAATCTCAGTGAGGAAAAGTAAACAAAAACAAAAAATAAATAAATAAATAAAAATAATACAACACACAATCCAAAATGCCAACCTTCAAAGAGTCATTTTCTTCCCTCCCCACACCCTTCTATCCCCTTCTTTCCCCATTTCCCTCCCCCCAGAACCATAAACCTAAAGATACAGCCGAGGCAAAAAAGATCTATATTCTATAGTCTGTAAGTACTCTTAAAGAAAAAAAAAAAAAAAAAAAATTCAAAATTCAAAAACAAAAATCTAATCTCCTATCTCTCTAAATAAAGGTGGCTGTTATTATATTCTATCTTACACTTAAGTTTAATTAGGATCCATTGATTCCCTTTACCCTCATTGATCTACTTCATCTCAAATCTATCTCATCCACCCCCCTCTCCCCTTCAATCTATGCAATATTTATCAGTAGTCCCCCTCATCCTTTTAAGGTCCCCCTTGAGATAATCGTTGGTTTCTTTGGGAGTCTATCCGGTGTCTTTGTCTGTTCAAAGGGTCTAACCGCCCCCCCATATGAGGAATATATGAAAGCCAATTGGGAATCTGAATAGGGGCGACATCTAAGAAAGTAAATAGTCCCGGGAGGTCTTCAGGTGTATAGACAGAAAATGAAGCTGCATCTCTACGAAATCTCACCGCCAATGGGTAACCCCATCTATAGGTGCACCCCTGTTTTTTAGCTAAATCCAGGATAGGGCGTAAGCAGGCTCTACGCTGAAGGGTTGCTCGGCATATATCTGGTAAGATCTTAATAGGGGTCCCATTGAAATTGATGTCTCCTGCCCCCCACGCTGCTCTAAGTATTCTCTCCTTCTCTTGATAGCTGTGGATCCGACAAACAATGTCTCTCGGTTTCTCTGAGTCTTTTGGTCTAGGGCCCGCAGCTCTATGTACTCTATCTATATCTATCACCTTTTCAGGAGATTTCAATATTATCTGAAAAACTGCAATGACTGTTGCCTGGAGATCCTCGGTTCCCTGTGTCTCTGGAAGACCCCGAAGCCGCAGATTGTTCCTGCGACTTCTGTCTTCAAGTTCCTCAGTGTGGAGCTGCAGGTCTACCATCATAGATGTCTGGGTGGTCAACGTTTTTTCTAATGTCTCCACTCTTTGTTCCACTAGGGATACCGTTTCCTCTCCCACCTTAGTTCTCTCTGTCAGAGTGGTTAGTTCAGACCTTACCGCTTGGATGTCTTGACGGTGTGTCTCCTCTACTCTGATTATCAGAGCTTCAATATCTTGACAGGTAGGTAAAGTGCTTAACAATGCTCGGATGCCACGGATATCTCCCTCTAGACCTCCTTCCTCTCTCGGCAATCCAGCAAAAGCCGTTTCACATGCAGGCTCACGGGCGGGTTTCACAAGCAGAGACGCCGGGCTCTCCATCACCGAGTCTGTCTCCAAACCTATTACATGAGACCCGACCGCCGACGCTGCCGGCGTTTTCAAATCGTCACGCTGACCTCGATGCCGCAGCGCGTCCGACACAGCACCAGGGGGAGTACGTGGTGGTATAGTGAAATACTGTTGAATATCTCCCTGGGTGATACGGGGATGTACTCTCTCTTTTGCGGAGCGTGTCTGATATCTGTTGCCTGTACTCATCCCGCACTGTCAGCCTCTAGTCCATGAGTATTATCTGAGTGGAGATACGAGCCCCGGAGCTCTATCCAAGCGTGTCTTCACCCGTCCATGTCCGAGCCACGCCCCTCCGCCACCAAGCTCCACTGCTTCAAACTGAGCACCGGAAGAGCACTTCTAAGAGACTTTAAAGGGGGTTGGAGTGCGGGTCCAGGAGAATAGAAGTGGGCCTTAGAGAACTAACACCCTGGAGGAATCCGAAAAGTCATCTCTTTGGACTTTATTCAGAGTATCATCCTCAGAGTTAAATTGGAAGTGCTGCGCAGTCAGGAAATAGTGACTAACAGGAGGAAGGAAAGATGCATTACACATTTGGAACCAGTGCAAGATGGAAAGTCTTTACAATTGCTTTACATGTTCTGGATTGAGTGATGTATGCTCTAATTGCTTAAACCTTTGGGAGTTATTCAGAGTGGCTCTTCAATGCAATACAGCAATGAGATACCAGAAGCAAAATAAAGTTTTGAAGTTTAGATGTTCATGGACTGTCTGTTGTGTTAATCTGTGAGGGAAAGGGGGTAACGGGAACACACTTCAGGAAAGAACGAACTACCCAGCAGCTCCTATGGGGGTAGTGTGCTTCATATGCAAAGTGGTTGGAGGGAAGATTCAAAATGGCAAAGATGTTTTTATTACAAATTATGTGAACAGACTGCAGTTCCTCTTTAAGTAAACAAAAAACAAAAAGAAACTGAGATCCCTGAATTAAGAATGTCAACAAATTAATCAATTACAATTTACAATATTGCATTTTCTTATTCAAAAGTTTTAACAAAGGTAACACATCAGCGTACAGCCGTAAATAAAAGCATGTGCAGAATTACAATTCGCTCTGTTGCCATAAAAGACAAATTGTAGAAGTTGTATTATAGAAACAACCATTAAACAATATTGCATTTTCTTCCATTTTCTCTATGCAGTCTATGTCCTTTCATACACATGTTCACAGTTGCACTCCAATCAAAACACACACAAACTATTATAATGTTTTGTTTAAATAAGTTTTATTTGAGTAATTTTCAAAGGATGTTTCTATTATTGGTGAAATAGTTTTATTAACATATGAAATCAAATAAGTATTTAGAATATTCACCAATTTGTATGCTTGTTTATCAGTTTTAGCAACTACAGTTAGTTAATTATACCTAAAATAAAAACTCCAGTGTAATTATTGTAAAAAAAACAAACAAAAAAACATTAACTAAAAAGAAAATGACGTTGCTGAATTAGGAGTTTCAGCATATTAAATAAATACAATTTAAAATTATGCATTTTTTTTTCATACACATGTTCACAGTACTCCAGACAAAACACACAATCTTTTTGTATAAATATGTTTTTATTTTAGTGCTTCTTAAAGCGGAGTTCCACCCTAAAGTGTAACTTCCGCTCATCGGATTCCTCCCCCCCTCCGGTGTCACAATTGGCACCTTTCAGGGGGGAGGGTTGTGCAGATACCTGTATAATACAGGTATCTGCACCCACTTCCGGGTATAGCTAGCCGCAGCTAGCCGCAGAATCCCCGCCCACCCCCGTTGTGCTGTGGGAAATACCCAGTTCCCACAACACAACGGGGACCAGTGTAGACGCGCAGCGCGACTCGCGCATGCGCAGTAGGGAATGGGCAGTGAAGCTGCAATGCTTCACTTCCTGATTCCCTCAGTGAGAATGGCGGTGACAGCACCCGAGGATCGAGGGACGGTTCGGTCTCGGGTGCCGACATCGCTGAACCCCGGGACAGGTAAGTGTCCTTATTTTAAAAGTCAGCAGCTGCAGTATTTGCAGCTGCTGACATCTAAAAAAAAATTTTTTCGCGAAACTCCGCTTTAATAACTAGAAAATGGATACTCTATAAGAACAATAAAAAAAAAAAAAAAAGAAAAATAGAAATGAAAATACAAGAGCAAAGTAGTCTATTCTATTATGTTGTATTTCAGCAGAGAAATCCTTTCAAATTGGTTTATTGATAATCAAGAAATCGTCATTTTTCATTTTACATTTTGTTATGGTCACTTGATAGTGTGATAGATGGAATTTCTCTGTCCACTGAGATCCTAAAAGATAAAAGCAGAGTGAAATCAAATGTTCAGTATCTAAAAGAAAAGTAGTGGTATAGTCTAATTTTAAAAATTTTATTTTTAAAGTGGGGTTCCACCCAAAAAAAAAAAACTACATGAAAAATCCTAAAAAATAAAATACAAAAAAACATTTGGATATTTTTTTTTTTTACTTACCTCTAAATGCCTGTTGCTAGGGGGTCCCACGTAGTCTGCCTCTTCCAGTGCCTGGGCTGGTGACATCACTTCCCTCTCGGCACAGGAAGGGCTCAGCTCTGCTCCCTCCCTCCTGTCAATCATCTGGGACCCATTACAGGTCCCAGGTGACTGAGCGGCCAATCACGGTGCGCGGCGCCGCTCGCGCATGCGCAGTGGGTGCCAGGCTGTGAAGCCACAGCCCGGCGCCCACAGTTGCAATGCCGGCGCCGCTGAATGGAGGGGGAGACGAGCGGGGCTTCAATCCCCCACATCACTGGACCCAGGGACGGGTAAGTGTCCAATTAAAAGTCAGCAGCTGCAGTATTTGTAGCTGCTGACTTTTAATTTTTATTTTTTTTTGACTGGACCGCCTCTTTAAATGTGAATAGAGTGTGGGAAGGGTTAATAATTCTGTCAGGTTCTTATATCTATCTGAATCCATTAGGGGGGTTTTCCTTCATTTTCTGTCCATGTTACGCCAGTACAAAAATAATAATAATTGGGAACAGTTTTCGCTGGGATAGGAAAGCACAGACTGCAACGTTGTCCAGTCAACTAAAAATATATTTTTCTACTGTGTGTTACATTGAAGAGATTTCCAAAATTTTTCAACATATGGCCTCTGGAAGTGAGTTGAGTTTGCTGACTGAAGAAAAATACCAGGTACACTTGGATATGTACAATATCTCACAAAAGTGAGTACACCCCTCACATTTTTGTAAATATTTTATTCTATCTTTTAATGTGACAACACTGAAGAAATTACACTTTGCTACAATGTAAAGTAGTGAGTGTACAGCTTGTATAATAGTGTAAATTTGCTGTCACCTCAAAATAACTCAACACACAGCCATTAATGTCTAAACTGCTGGCAACAAAAGTGAGTACGGTCAGGACTCTGTACAGGCCAGTCAAGTTCCTCCACCCCAAACCCACTCATCCATGTCTTTATGGACCTTGCTTTGTGCACTGGTGTGCAGTCATGTTGGAACAGGAAGGGGCCATCCCCAAACTGTTCCCACAAAGTTGGGAGCATGAAATAGTCTGAAATGTCTTGGTATGCTGACACCGTTCCCTTCACTGGAACTAAGGGGCCAAGCCCAACCTCTGAAAAACAACCCCACACCATATTCCTCCCTCCTCCAAATGATTTTGACAAGTGCGCAAAGCAAGGTCCATAAAGACATGGATGAGCACGTTTGGAATGGAGGAACTTGACTGGCCTGCACAGAGTCCTGACTTCAACCTGATAGAACAACTTTGAGATGAAGGTCAGGCCTTCTCGTCCAACATCAGTGTCTGACCTCACAAATGCGCTTTTGGAAGAATGGTCAAAAATTTCCATAGACACACACCTAAACTTTGTGAACCACCTTCAGAAGAGTTGAAGCTGTTATAGCTGCAAAGGGTGGGCCAACTCAATATTGAACCCTAAGGACTAAGACTGGGATGTCATTAAAGTTCATGTGAGTGTAAAGGCAGGCATCTCAATAATTTTGACAATTTAGTGTAGATGCATATATCTCATTCCCCTTCTTACCTGTGGATGAGCTGGTGCTTAGTGATTTGCTACGCAGGCACCAAGCTTTGCCACATGTGGGTAGATAAAGAGCCACCCCTTGTAGCTTATACAGAGCTAAAACTGGCCATACACTGT
This sequence comes from Lithobates clamitans, assembly GCA_037952925.1. NCBI lineage: Eukaryota > Metazoa > Chordata > Amphibia > Anura > Ranidae > Lithobates > Lithobates clamitans. The sequence continues at coordinate 244,671 of JBBGZY010001633.1, forward strand.
AAGTTTCCTCTAGTTTAACCCATAAGCTGAGCAAGCAAAATCGATCAAGTTCTTTATCCATGCTAAACAGTGCTGATAGTGAAATCTCCCCTACCGTCTATTGTATTATTATAGCCAGCACCTACCGCTGTCAAAATACCCAAGCCTGTGGCTGCATCTGATTGGCTGCAGCCCCTGTTCAGTCTACAAGTTTAAGCTGGGCTACTTCAATTTTCAGATCCAAGGATGTCAGGCAAAACTGGCAACAGGGACACCCATGGCTCAAATGTTTGATTGTTTTATCAGGAACCAGCAGAAATTTGCTCCATGTATGACCAGTTTAAGTCCTGGCATTCAATTTGAACATCAAGGGGCCAAAGGAAGGGTAAGCGTGCAGCGGATGGCCGTCATTAAAGTTAATCTGTTTGTTTTAGGAAAAACACAACTAGTTTTAACACGTGATTAACAAATTCCTAGCAATGCCCATGTGATCATACCTGATATACAGATTCGGCTTTCTTTTGATCATCAAGTTCATAAACATGGCTTCCACTTCCTAGAAATATATAACAAAATTATGTAAAACATTCACCTGCTCATTTCCAAACACTTTCTCTAGTTACCATTTTTGTATGAGATATGGCAAAGAATCGCTAAATAGGTGATATGAGTAAATCAATTAAAAAAAAGATAGAAAACAGGGGTTTGACTGCAGATTTGGAGTCCAGTAGCAAAATGTTGATAGAGCCTCCTGGTAGCCTCTCTGGTGGCATTTTGCAGTGATAACTGGGATAAGAGTGTATTGATCTTAACAAAAAAGATATGGAAATCGGGTACTGATAGAAGAAAAGGGGTTATCGTTGTCAGTAAAGTACAAGGGACCTGTGCTAAGGATAAAAGAGAAATAGTACATAGAATTAAAGTGATTGTAACTGATATATTTTTTTAAATAACTAACATGTTATACTTACGTACTTGCTCTGTGAGAAGGATGGAAAAGGAGAGAAATGGAAGAAGGGGAGAGAGGGAGGTTGTTGAGAGTGAGAGAGAGAGAGAGAGAGAGAGGGGTGAGAGAGAGGGGTGAGAGAGAGAGAGGGGTGAGAGAGAGAGGGGGTGAGTGGGAGGGATGTTCAGAGAGGTGGGGGAGAGAGGGGGGACAGAGAAGGGGGTGCGAGATAGAGGGGGTGAGAAGGAGGGATGTTGAGAGAGGTGGGGTGAGAGAGCGAGGGGATGAGAGAGAGAGGGGGGTGTAAGAGAGGGGTAAGAAAGAGGAGGAGAGAGGGGGAGAGAGAAAGGGGTGAGAGAGAGGGCGTGAGAGAGAGGGGGTGAGAGCGAGGGCGTTAGAGAGAGAGAGGGTTGAGAGAGAGAGAGGGGTGGGAGAGAGAGGGGGAGAGAAAGGGGTTGAGAGAGAGAGGGTGTGAGAGAGAGGGGGTTAGAGAGAGAGGGGGGTGAGAGAGAGAGAGGGGTGAGAGAGAGGGGGTCGGAGAGAGGGGGGTTGGGAGAGAGGGGGGTTGAGAGAGACGGTGTGAGAGAGGGGGGTAAGAGAGAGAGAGGGGTGAGAAAGAGAGGGTGAGAGAGAGTAGGGGGTGAAAGAAATAGGAGGGGTTAGAGAGAGAGGGGGGGCTCCCCTAACTCCCATACTACACCAGGAGACTCTTCCACCCCCCCCAGAAAAACACTACACCGGCTCTCACTTTCCCGTAGCCCACCAGCTCCTTTTTGCCAGCTATGTGTAGCGAGGCTGCCAAGGCATGATCACAGCCCGAGACTCTGACCTGCTCTGCCAATTGAGCTACATCTGAGATTGGAGGCTGCAGCCACCACCACCTCCTGCTTCCACTTTGCTCCCCTTTCACCCAACGGTCAGTCCAGGGCCTCTCCTGGTGACACCCCTCTGGCGGGTGTCACTCGGGTGTGGTCTGCACCCCCCGCACCCCTGTAGAAATGCCACTGCTTCTCTGCAGTCCTCGTAGTGTCCCTTCTGCCTGTGGATGGCCCCGCCCCCCTGTAAAATGCTACCCAAAGCAAATGTCTTGTTTGCTTCACAGTAGATACACCCCTGCTCATGAGCCTTGCTCTGTGAGTCCATAGGCTTGACCCTGCTCCCTCCTCAGTGGCTGTGATTGACAAGATCCAAAACCATAATGCACTACATAGACTTTCAACAATGGCCAGCAGGCTTAGAAGGGCTAAAAAAATATGTTTTTGGATAAACCAGCCCCCTCTCCCTAAAAAAAAAAGGGCATAGAACAACTATAGACTATAGGTGCAGCGGACAATGTGCACATGGAAGAAATTAGCACTATTGCCTACAAACAAAAAAAGGGATTCGAAAATAATAAAAGAAACACATAGAAAATGCATTGACTTTGGCAGACACCAGGGTGTGGACATCAGGAAAATTGCAGGTTCCATTTAAATAATTTATTAACATAATTTTTTTCAGCTGAAGATACAGTAAATTAAAAATGTTCATACTTGTTGGTTTCTTCTCCTTTTGTCTTTTAATGAAGCAGTAGAGTCCCAAAGCAACCAGGAGTACAAAAATTACATTGCCAGATACTATCCAAGCAATCACACTATAACTCATAATTCTGGAAACTATAGAAAATAGATAGTTAAAAAAAAGAGAGATAAATAAATGAATAGACACACAAATGCTTATGAATACATGAGTAGTGCAGTGTTTCTCAACCTTTTTTCAGTCAAGGAACCCTATAAAATTATACAAAATCTCAAAGTACCTCAATCGAAAATGTAAAAAGCTAAACCAAAAGTTTTATATAACACAGCAACATCCACGCACAGGATACCCAATGTTACAGATAATGTATTCTTTCAAAGCAAATACACCTTTGAGCAATGGCGTCTGACATCCCCCCTTATCAACCAATGTCGTCATTGATTGTTAAGACACCGGTGGCTGGGAGGTTGTACTGGTGCACAATGAATACCAGTGGCATTGTGAAACTAAAAGGCAGGCCTGATCCACCTACTGGCTTGTATACAATTTTTGGGCAATTTTTTTATATTTTGCCAAGGCACCCCAGGGTGCTTGGGCGCTGTGGTTGAAAAAGGCTGAATAAATGAATAGGGAATTGAAGAAAACAGAAAACGGCCGCACTCTAAATAACATCTTTTATTCGTGGTAAAAGAAAGTATAGAAGATGCAAAATCTCTTACATCATACTGATGAAAGGTACAGACAGGTTAACGCGTTTTACATCAATATAGATGCTTAATCATATGATTAAGCATCTATATTGATGTGAAACGCGTAAGCCTATCTGTACCTTTGTGTATATTTATAGTATATTTATAGTATGTTAATGGGTATAGCATGTATTTACCTGAGTTATCGGTTTTACCAAATGAATAACCTGTAGGCATGGGTATAAAAGCAAAATGTCAATACAATGTATTCTACCATTGTAACCAATTGATTTGTAAGTTAACAGTGCATTTTAACCAAATATATATTTTTTAATTTTCTTCAACAAGGAATAAATCACTGGACAAAAAAAATGAAAATAAATATGAATATTAAGTGTAAAATATAAAACTAATGCATTATTAATATCATTATTATTATTTCATTAAAACTGGTGACCATAAATATCCATAACAGTATAGAAGTATACTAAAGCTTACATTATTGTTTTAAATTTTTTTAATATGTGATAAAAAATTGGTGACTATAAATATCCATAACAGTAATTCAGTATTCTAAAACCTATATTCTTGCTATTATTATTGTTATTTTATTTATTTAAAGTAGTTGTAAAGGCAGAAGGTTTTTTATCTTGATGCATTCTATGCATTACGATAAAAAACCTTGTGTGTGTAGCAGCCCCCCCTAAATACTTACCTGAGCCCCATCTCTCTCCAGCGATCCACGAATGTCTAAACCGTCTGGGACACTCCTCCTGATTGGCTGAGACACAGCAGCAGCGCCATTGGCTCCCGTGGCTGTCAATTAAAGTCAGTTAGCCAATCAGGGGAGAGAGTGGGCGGGGCCGGGTCGGGCCTCCGTGTTTGAATGGACACACAGAGCTGTGACTCGGCTTGGGTGCCCCCATAGGAAGCTGCTGACTGTGGGGGCACTCGATAGGAGGGAGGGGCCAGGAGCAGCAAAGAAGAACCCGAGAAGAGAAGGAGGGGGAGGTAAGTATAACATGTCTGTTATTTGTTTTGTTTTGTTTTTTTAACCAAGACTTTACAATCACTTTAATGTATGAAGGTAAAAAAAAAAACTTTTGTGTTCTGCTTTCTCCCCCTCTGATACTTTCCTGGGCCTGATCTCAATTCAGTGATGTGCACAAGAACAAAGGCTCTCCTGATTCTCTTCCTCCTCATTCCTCCATTGGCTCCCGCTGCTGTCAATCACAGCAGTGAGGAGAGAGGGGGTGAGGTTAAGCCTTGCTCTGTGTGTCCATGGACACACAGAGCAGGGCTTTGCCCCTCCCCCTCTGTGTCTATGGACACACAGAGCAAGGCTTTGCCCCTCCCCCTCTGTGTCCATGGACACACAGAGCAAGGCTGTGCCCCTCCCCCTCTGTGTCCATTGACACACAGAGCAAGGCTGTGCCCCTCCCCCTCTGTGTCCATTGACACACAGAGCAAGGCTGTGCCCCTCTCCCTCTGTGTCCGTGGACACACAGAGCAAGGCTGTGCCCCTCCTAGTCTGTGTCCGTGGACACACAGAGCAAGGCTTTGCCCCTCCCCCTCTGTGTCCATGGACACACAGAGCAAGGCTTTGCCCAACCCCCCTCTGTGTCTATGGACACACAGAGTGGGCTCAAGATCAAGCACGCACGAGTGAACCAAGAGTAAGCGTCTTGCTATGGGGGCACTCAGCAGCGGAGAGGGGCCAGGAGCGTTGGTGGAGGACCCCAAAAGAGGAGGTCCGGGTCTACTCTGTGCAAAACCATTCCACAGAGCAGGTAAGAATAACATGTTTGTTATTTTAATAAAAAAACAGAGCCTTTAATATCACTTTAAGTATTCTAAAACCCACATTGTTATTATTATTATTATTATTTGGGGTATAATGTATAAAGCATGTGTTGAAAACAAGGTTGAACAGTATAGATACATTTGAAAAATAAATAGATAAATACAATATTGCCCAACAAAAAAACTATGTTTTTTTACCCTTTACAGCTGACTGACTAATCTGATGGTCTGTTAGTAAATAAACCTTTGTGATCGCTGTGATTGGCTGTCATAGTAATCATACCATAATGATGTGACCATAATCAGTAATCAATTAGAGGAGTTCCACTTGTTAATGGACCAACACTGTCCCCCTTGGAACTAGGAGCATTAACTTCCATGGGCTCCTCTTTCCAAAATCGATAAAAGATTTATGTTTTTTTATCATGCTGGCGAACGTTAATTTATAGATTGTGGACAGGAACCAGTTAATCCCAACAAATTAAGCATGTAATGCATCCATTAATATTCAAATAAATGCAGTGCTATACCCGCTTATCAACCACATCACTTAGACGTATGGCGGAAAGGCAGCTCACCTGGATCATGTACCTAGTACGTGACCCGATACTTCTGGGTAGGGGGGCACATGCGCACCGCCAGAGCCACGGCTGTTGTTCGATTAGACACAGCACAAGCCGATCAGCGGGTGCTGGCCAATGGATGTCCAGTGATTGGCGAGGAGAGACACAGAATAGAGCACTGCCTATCTAAACAAGGCAGAGCTCTGTTCTCTCAGCAGGGATCTGATGGGGAAAGAAAATCTAACAGATCCCTTAGTAAAAACAGTACACAAAAACACTGGTTAGGCACCCATTTAACCATTTGATCCCTTTGATTGCTAGTATAAAACAAATAAATAAAAATTCCAGTATATATCCCGTAGATTGCAGACGCTATCATTTTGCACAAACCAATCAATATACGCTTATTGGGTTTTTTTTTTACCACAAATATGTAGCAGAATACATATTGACCTAAATGTATAAAGACATTTTTTTTAAAATTTTGGATATGTTTTATAGCAGAAGTTAAAAAAAATGTTTTTTTTTTTTTCAATTGTCAGTCTTATTTTGTTTATAACGCAAAAAATAAAAAAAAAACACAGCTGATCAAATACCACCATAACGCAGTGCCATATCACAAAAAAATGTCCTGGTCATGAAGGGGGATAAATCTTCCAGAGGTCAAGTGGATACAGTATATCTTATGTATGAAAAAAATTACAGGGTTAGTTAAAAATTATGATGGCCATTTAGAATCTGGTTGACCTTCACAGTTGTTTTTCCCATGTTGTACTAAATTTCATATCCAAGTCAAAAATCTTTACCTGCTGGATATATTCGAATACTTCTTGCTATTGCTCCAAACTGGTTCCATGCTAAGCACCTATATGTGCCTGGACTGGTCACATTTAGAAATAGTCTTTTGGCATGCGAATATTCGAAAACAGCATCTTCTCTTAACCAGATGGCGGTGGAAGGGATGTAGCTACTTACAATACAATTTAAAGTCACCGATTCCCCTCTGTTTAGAATTAAGGAATCATCCAGTGAACTTCCTGGAGAACAAAAGGAAAACAAAAATATACAAAGAAAGAATACACATGACTTCCTTTGCCATAATATAGGGTTGCACCAATACCCTTCTTTTTACCGGCAAGTACAAGTATCGATACTTTGGGTCAAGTACTTGCCCATACCGAGTACCGATACCTTTGCGGTGTGATTTGAGCCCATACAAAATGAATCGGCTCAAATCGCACTGCAAAGAATTGCATGCGTTTTGAACAGAAATGTGGTACGATTCCTGTCCGGTTCCCCGCTCCTGTGTGAACCCTGGCTGAAGTCACTATTGCATGAGCTCAAAATGTATCGCAAAGGATTCTGGTATTGGAGCATTTGCATGAGTACTCATGCAAATACTCGGTATCGGCACCAGTATCGGTATCAGTGCAACCCTACCATAATACATATTTACAGTATTTAGGAAAATTATGGTATATTTCTGCATCTGAAAGTAACTTAAAACATAATTTAAAGCAGGTCTTCAAACCCAAAAGGAAGTTTTTATCCTTGAAACCACCCGCTCCTCTGCAGTATAATTGGGCCTATTTTTTAATCCATGTTAATTTCCAGGTAGGCTAGTGGGCAGGACTGATGAACGTCATCAGTGACCAACTGGCTAAATCCAGAAGAGGTATCTGGACAGGTGACATCAGAGAGAAAGATAGCAATGCGGGACCCAAGCTGTCTGAGCAATGGGTAGCAGCATGACAATACTGTATTTGCAGGTCAGGCGAGTATCTGAACTGAGAGCAATCCTGGATAACAGGTAAGAAGAAAAAAAAAAAAAGCTGGCCTGCACCCCCACAAGTGGCTTGGTACTGGTTGGTCTGATGTCCCTGGTTCAGGCTTGCATAGTTACCCCATTCTTTCATTTTTTGGGAGGGTGTTACCCTGGCGGCACAGCCCGGCACGCGTGGGTCCTTCTACTAGAACCCTAATTATACACACATACATTTGGTTTTTATCTCATCTAGAGCAATGTGATGTGGATACCTGTGGAGTAAAGGAGAATACATACCCCACTATGGGATACATCTCCTAATCAGCCACCCCTCTCCATGTATATCTACCACATCCTACAGACTTTCTTTTACTTTCCAAGGCTCTGTTGAAGAGGGAACACCTCGTTAGCCTACCTTGATCATTTTCCCTTGTACAGGCATAACTAATTTTTAATGAATATCTTGTAACCTAGTTTGTATGAATTCGTAGTAATTTCTTTGTACTCATCTATTTTGTCTATGAATAAACAATATCACTTTGATTCATGCGTTAGCTCACGCGCCTTCCATCCCCTCATTTCCACTCAGCCTTTGCGGCACCCACTCTCCCCATGTGGGGGCTGCTCTGGACTCTTTTCTGGCCTGGGCATACGTGGCAAGTTCCGTGATTTTCCTTCCTGTTTGAAGAGCAGGCAATGGCCAAACGCGTGTCAGCGGCGCAATGATGCGGGACGCAACTCCGCCCGTCCTGGGTGGGCTCACGACACTCCCCATGGTGCCGAGGGACCCATGATGGATATTTTCTTGGCACAGTGAATATACCTGCAAGTCCATCATACTGACAGCTGTTTCCAATTGCCAGACAGGGGATTGGATGACTGATCATCGTATCTGTGTATTTATACCCCACCTGGTGCAGCCAAATGGTAAGCACCAAGCTGGGAAGAGGAGCTCTTTGTTACACTCAAGCACTTGAGGCACAGGAATAACAGGTAGATTCTTCTACTCTGTTACTATATGTTAATAGTTGCATGCCCTTTGGAGGCACGCAGCCATCTCTTTATATCTAACATGACAGCGGCTGTGGGACTGCTGATTATCCAGCTGCCAGCCTTATAATACACCAGTAGGAGTTTTCACTTACTAGTCACGTGCAATAACCTCCCAAACTTTGGGTTTTCCCCAGAAAAGTAATAAAGGGGAAATCTTCCAATGGGGGCCTGCGGAGTTCTGGTGACATGTGGGTCCCCTTTATCTGCAGGAATTTACTTTCACTTCCTGTTTTGGCTATGGGACAGGAAGTGAAAGGAAATATCCCCAATGGGACACAGATGACAACAAATAAACTTTACAGTGGTTATAACTCTCCCTTGCTCTATACAAAATAAAAATAAAAATGTCTATAGTTCTACTTTAAATACAAATACCTGCCTTGTTGAAACGTGATAAATGGGTTTTTAAAGCAGAAAGTTTTTATTTTAATGCAAATTAAAAAATTGTGCATTCATGCACACTTGCAAAACTATGTATCCTGTGGATTTTCCAAAAGGTCTCCCACCTCCTATTAGCTTCAGCTCTGCTAGCTTCACAGCTTAAAAGTCATAGGATTTCCTTACCACTCTCTTAGTATGTCATTATAGCCACATTTGTATGTTATAACCACTATGAAAACAGTTTAAGGGTTAATTTAATAAAGGAGTGTAATAAAGTCAATATAGCTGTGAAAAGACTCTTCTGCCTTTTCTAGATGATTGTGAGACAAATTTTAGTTCTATGACTGAGTCAGCTTGAATCAAATAGTGTGATTTTATTTCCACACAAAAGTTACAAAAAGACTTACAAAAGTTGCAGATTCAAATACAAAATAAAAGTAGGTTCAAATAAGATCAAAGATTATAAGATAAAGTTGTTTGTTTCAAAAATATAAGTTCAAGATTAAGGATGAGCCGAACACCCCCCCCCCCCGGTTCGGTTTGCACCAGAACATCTGAACTGGCAAAAAATTTGGACGAACACACGAACACCGTTAAAGTCTATGGAACCTGAACATAAAAAATCACGAACCATGGCCCTGAAGGGCGTGGTATGGATTTTAAGGGGACCCCAAGCATTTTTTTTAAAAAAAATTGGTTCGGGTTCCCCTTAATACTCATACCAGACCAAAAGGGCCTGATAATGGACTGGGGGGGGCATGCTGTTTTTTTAAATGAGTTTTATCCATATTGCAGAGACCCGACAATTCATTACAGCCGCGATCAGTTTGAAATGACTTTTTTCCTTTAGAAATGTCGTTTTGCTGTGGTATTGTTCTAAACACGGGAAAACTGTGACACTTTACAGGCATACTATAGACACCCCCCAGGCACGATATTTAAAGGAATATTTCATTTTTATTGTTTCACTTCAAGCGTTATTAAAATCACTGCTCCCGAAAAAACTGACCTTTTTAAAACTTTTTTTGCATTGATACATGTCCCCTGGGGCAGGACCCGGGTCCCCAAACACTTTTTATGACAATTACTTGCCTATAAGCCTTTAAAATAAGCACTTTTGGTTTTTCATGTTCCCCTCCACTCCCCTCAAGGGTGGGGGCTAGGAGTAAGAATTCCATTTGGCCAGTATGACTAATTAAAGACAGAGCAGAAAGTGAGTTTGTGAGACAGCTTGGCTCAGAGTAATTATATAAACACCCAATTTCTCAAACAAGATATCAGTGACATAGGAATACCTTTAAAAATCATAACACTAAAAATCATCAATCAATATATCATAACAGCCTCTTGAAATTGAGAACTCAGTTCAAATGTCAACATCTGTAAGTCATTAGATCAAAAGACCTTCCTTGTACACATAATTACAGGGGATTTCATAACCTTAGTACTATACTTATAGGACCGAATTAAAATTTAGATATTAAGAATATAACAATGAGTAGAGCATATTCACTTTCAACGTGAATTTATAAAGAGTGAACATGCTCTACTCCTAGTAAATCAAGGACACTGTGTTTTATTTTATGTGAATAAAATATAATCCAAAAAAGAAAGATTTTTAATTGAAATTACACATAATACCGTTTAATGTGGCAATTGTGACTTCTGGTCTCTGCTGAAGATCTAGTATAAAGGAAAAATATATATAAGAAAAAAATATAAAAGTACATATGTATATTGTGGCTGGCTTAAAAATAAAATTTTGACACGTTTTACGATAATTTAAACAGAGTTCCAATTGTTTACCAGACTCACTGAGGATATGGAGGTCACTCATCTAGCTGTGCACAAGTAAACTGAATGGAAATGCCTCCAAGCTCAAAAAGTTTGCCAAACTAAGCTAATAATGGACAGAAACAAAGAACTCTTTTAGTAGCTCACCCTGGGAAAACACAGTCGACCCAGTAAAAAATCTTGGTTGTCTACTAACCCTGCAAATCGGCTCAAGATTGCTATAACAGTTGGAAGTTCCACCAACTGGGGGCACTATCAGGGCCGTCTTTAATGCAGGGCAAAAGGGGCAGCTGCCCTGGGCTCAGTCATTGTTTTGGGGACCAAAGCATCTGAGTTGCCCCTTGACCCTGCACTGCAGACAAATAGTTGATAAGTGGATTTGGCTCTTACACAGGAGATGAAGGTGGAATTGAATGTTGGGGGCACTGGTGATTGGTTGGGTGTTATGTCTGCAACCTCTGCTTTGATTGGCCAGCTTGGTAAGGTAAACCTTGTCTGGGGAGAGCACCTGTCAGTCCTGGGCACAGTCACTCTGACCCGTCTCCCTTACCATGTTCAACAAGCCACAGACCATCGGCCCCCTGAAGAACTTCTTTGCCGGAGGGTTTGGCGGTCTGTACCTGGTATTTGCCAGACATCCTCTGGACATTATCAAGGTGAGGCCTCTGGGTGGGGGAGCAATGTAGGGATCTGTTGAGGGAGAGAAGTGGTCCTGTGTAATAATGGAGGTAGCACGGGAGGGGGTCCTGTGTAATGATGAGGGTAGTATGGAGGAGAGCGTCCTGTGTAATGATGGGGGTAGTATAGGGGAGGGGTTCTGATGTACTGAGGGGGTAATATGATGGAAGGGGGGTCCCGTGTAATGATGGGGGTAACATGAGGGAGGGGGTTTTGTGTATAGGTAGATGTGAGAGCCAAATTGCATGGGGTGGAGGCCCAAGAAAAGGTTTGCCCAGGGTCCAATCAATGCTGAAGACAGCCCTGGGAACTATATTATTTTAAAGTTAGTATTTAGACTGAAAACTTAAAGAGAATCTTTCAAAAGAGAATTTTGAGGCTCCCGTTGCTAAACACTAAATTTAAGAATGCAAGCTGTCTAGGCTGTTGACCTGGAACTGTTATAATGATAAGGTTTTATAGCATAAAAACCAGAAGAAAACCAGCTGCACTCTAAGAAATCCTATGCTATAAAAGCTTTATTATTCTGAGCGAACAACAGGATGTCCACCTAAAACCTTCTCCTCTGATACCTTTTTACCAAAAGTAAGCTTTATTGTGCCAGATGAACAATACAATGCCCACCTAAGACCTTCTCTGATATTTTTTTACCAAAAGAAGGACTTAATTGTAGGGAATCATAGAGGGGTTGGTACTCATTTACAGCTTGTTCCAGGTCAGGCACTCAAAAGTATGTACCAGTCAAGTAGCGTTTTCAAAAGGACTTTATAACCAGTACCTTTTTCAGCTTTGATATTTATAAAGGTTTCATTGATCCCATATTTGTTTGAAGCAAAACATCTGTAAATGTCAGGCTCAGTTATGTTGATAGCAGACCAAATCATCCCTTCAGCGATTGTGTTATCTTTCTTTATATGGTTGCTCTTATTCCAGACAACACTAGCTGGTGGATTGGCCTCCACCGAGCAGTTAAGAATCAAAAACTCCTTCTCGCTAATAACTATAGTGCCATTGAGGTCAACGTTTCTTCCTAAAAGACAAAAAAAAGTGTGTAATAAAAGGCAATGTAAGGAACATTGTGGGTCGAGCTGAGCGAGAATAAAGTACCAACCCACTAAAAATGCTGGATTGGGAAAAGTATTCAAACATGCAAATAAAATGCTCATTGACTATAGATCAATATGAAATATTTCTATAATTTAGGAAAGATACTGTACATTGCATGTTTTGTAAGGTTTTTTATAACTACGCATAACAAATACATGCGGTCCCCGGGTTACAAACAAGATCGGGTCTGTACGTTTGTTCTTAAGTTGAATCTGTTTGTAAGTAGCTCCAGCCAAAAAAACTATGTTTAGGCTTTTTTAATAGCATAGGGAATTGTTAACACCCCTGCAACGTTTGTTTTGCTGTCTGTGTCCCTGTTCAGAAGATTTCACCTCGCTTTCAGTCCCAATGACAATTGGATTTTTAAAATTTTGGGTTGTTGTGGAAACATGCCTTGGTGATAAAGCGATCAGTGGAGGTACCCTTTTCCCATATTAACTCTTACAGGAGAGAATTTCCCTTCCTAGGGGTAGATTCCCTCTCACTCCCTGTTGTCTCCCTCCGTTTGTAAGTAGGAGTCGTTTTTAAGTCAGATGTTTGTAACTAGTGGACCGCCTGTACATATATCGTACCAGTAGATGAAGAAATTGTGATCTTCATGTTTGCAGGGGGATCTATAAAAAAAAATACAGTAGGGGAGTTACACATACAATATAGCCCAGTGCTTGTTAAAATATAATAATAAATAATATACTGTATATATAATATAGTCTATAATTTATAATATATACTGTGTGTTTGGTTGAATATATATATATATATATATATATATATATATATATATATATATATATAATGCCCATAAATTGAATCAAAGCTCTAAAAACTGAAAAGGAACAGTGACTTTTGTAGTGTATACTACAAAAGTAAAACAATATAAAGATTAATATTAATTTTTACATATTAAGGATTTGAAGTAAAGATATATACAGCTAATACTGAGGATGTGCTGCGCAGTAATTATCTTCCCAGTTAAGGTGGTCACTTCACAGGTAACAGATTTCTGATGGTCATTCTGAGTTGGAGTAAATGAGAAACCAGCTAACTTCATCCATGTCCCAACAACATTACTCTTTTTCCACTGTACGCGAGGTTTCCCAGGGCAATTTCCAGGCGGTACACAACCCAACTTCACTTCCTTCCCTGCAATCAATTCATCTGGCATCCAGATCTTAGGCTTCTCTTTGAGATCTGTCAGAGTAATTGGAAACAGAAGGTAAAATGTGACATCAACAGGAATGAAGCCCCGCTCCTCACCCTCTCCTCACTGCGGTGCCGGCATTGTCAATGTGGGCACCCGGCTGTGGCTTCATAGCAGGGCACGCACTGCGCATGCGCAAGCAGTGTGGCGCACTGTGACTGGCCGGGCAATCATCTGGAACCTGTGACGTGTCCCAGATGATTGCCAAGAGGGAAGGAGGAGAGGTGAACTTGCTTCTGGCGTCGCTGTGTGCCAGGAGGAAGTGGGAGCTGGAACCCTCTAAAATTAGGGTTTCTGCTCCCCCCCCCCCAAAAAAAAATGACATGCCAAATGTGGCATGTCAGGGGGTCACCTTCCTTTAAAGCAGAAGTTCCATATTTGAGTGGAACTCCACTTTAGGAAAAATGCACTGTCCCCTCTGGCCCTCTGTTTAGCAAACTTCACTATACAGCTCTGCCCAGAGCCAGAGAGCCTTTCTACCTAAAATGCCCTCACCAGGTTCTCTCTGCACAGGCAGGAGCATGGTCAGGAGACAAGCTGGGTCAGGAGACAAGCTGGGTCAGGAATCAAGCAGATAAGCAGGAGCCAATGGAGCAGACAGAAGTGGAGGTCAGGGGACAAGCCGAGGTCAGTGCAGGCAGAGTTCTGAGAATAGTCAGGACAAGCCGGGTCAGCAACAGGAACACAGGATGCACAGGAGGCTGAAGGCAAAGCAGCACTGATCCTGAGCACTGGGCCAGTTTAAATAGGCCGTTTGGTGCCAACATCTTTCAGAAGTGCACATAAGCGCCGGCGTGCACGTGGTATGCAAGCTCGCACAGGCTCGCGCACGTGTATGCACATTAGCAAGTTTTTGTGAGCACGAAAGGCAACATGTATAAGGTTGTGCACAGACGTTCGTCCAGAGGAGCCACCTTGTCTATTGGCATGCCCTTCCTTTCAGCTAGTATTTGCTTGCAGAGAATGAAGAGGATCCAGCGAGGAGCTTCACTTTCTGGAGCAAAGCTGTTTGGCTCCTTTTCTTTCTTAAAAAAATAGAAAGCGCTGAAAAATAGCACCTTTCATTTCAAAACCTTTTTAGCACCTTTTTCAAAAAGACAGAGCACAAAGAAAAAAAGATGTGTGCCTTCTCCTTGTTTATGTGTTTTATTGTTACAGTGGCACCTCGGATTGAGAGTAACACGGTTTAGGAGCGTTTCACAATACAAGCTATTTTTTTTCAAATCCTGACTCGCTTTGCGAGTGTTGTCTCGCAAGATGAGTAGGATTTAAGCCGCTGGGGTGTGCAGTGGCGAATTTTGGTCAGAGGTGCTGTGGCTCCAGTGACGCTCTGAGACACTTGGAGATGCTCGGAGACGCTCGGAAACATTTGTGTCTCTGAGCATCTCCTAGTGGTCTCTGAGTGTCTCCTCTGGCGCCCCCACACCACTGGCCACATTCGGTACTGCATAGACAAGCAGTGGCTGTGGAACGGATTATCTGAGTTTCCATTATTTCCTATAGGGAAACTTGCTTTGATATACTATACGAGTGCTTTGGATTACAAGCATTCTTCTTGAACTAATTATGCTCGTAATCCAAGGTATGTCATCTTTTTCTTCACATTTAACAATAAAATCCGCAAAGCGTGCAGCAATATAGGACAAAAAAACTACCCAACAATCGTCCTTATTCTGTAACATTCTTAACAGATATGAGTAATAATTAAACATACCTGTCACCTGTACTGATACAGAGGAGTTATAGTCCACTTGGCTTGCTGAAGGCTCTTTAAATCTGAAAAAATAACTACCAGAATCTTCTTTCTTGACACCAGTTATGGTCAGAGTGCAGTTTCCATTATTTGGGTTTCCCGTTATTAAGAAGTTTGGTTTTCTTCCGGTATAGGATGGATTGCTAGAGGCCACGGTAACATTTTTATTTGTGATCCAAAGTCCTGTGGCATTTCTGAAGGTACTTTTATAGTTAGCGGTAAAACCACAAGGTATGGTGATACATAAACCCTCCTGGACTGTAGCAGATTGACGTACTCGTATTGTATTCTTATTGGAAGACTGACACTTCATTCCTGTAAAGATAACCATTGCATGAATTTTTATCGACCAGCACGTTGGCACATGTAACAAAATCATTTTTGTTTTTATGAAAGCCACCTATTCAAACCACGTCTGCTTCCAAGATTGGTAAAATGTCCCAACTCTCCGAAAAATAGGTCTCATAGATCCTTATCGAGTAATGGACAGGAATATTGTTTTTTGTACTACAAATATTGAATCTACCTGTTTCACTCAAAGGCAGTAAAAAAATTTTTTTTAGAGGTTCTCCAGGAAAAAATATCTTTTTATTAATTCAGTGGGAAGGCAGATCAGAGGGATACATTTTTATGATTGGAGAGCTCTTGTTCTAAATCAGTAGGGCCATAACACTACTTTTAAAAAGAAAGCAAAGGTCCTTCTGTACAACATGCATGCAGGGGCAGGCTTTTCTACTCAGGCTGTGGCTTCTTTTCAACCCCTTCACACCGACATAGTTACATAGTAGGTGAGGTCGAAAAAAGACACAAGTCAATCAAGCCCAACCGACGTAACACATATATGCAGCCTCAGTGCACTGGGCTATTTTACGTGGGGCCGCATATACGCATGTGTTTCTCCCTTTGTGCTGGGAGCACGCCGCACAGTGTGCTCCCAGCACAGAGACCAGGGTCTCACTCAGAGCCCCGGGCCCCGTACTAACGATCAGGACCCGGATCTCCCCATTCTGGGTCACCTAATCGTTGCGGATCACTGTGAAGCCCGCCCCTGGTTTTTTTCCTCTTCCTGTAACTGTAGAAGACGGATACAATGTATCTTTCTCGTTCCTTGCAGAAAGGATAAAAAATGTTTGTAATTTTTTTTTTAAAATAAATAAATAATAAAAATAAAAAATGTTATTTTAATTAGCATCAGTGTCATTTAGTGTCAGTGTGTTTTAGGTAGGACACAAAAAAAAAAGCAAAATGCTCACTATTGTTTCTGGCCTGCACTACAGGTACAAACAACAACATACACATATGTGGTATCGTCAGGAGCAGGAGAATGTATTGGGTTGTTCTTTGTTAGTAGGTTATGGTAGTAACAAGAAATATACAGCTACGTTTAAAAATATATAGATGATTTTTTTTTTACTATTTTGGGACAGTTTTTGTTTGATAATAAAAAAAAATCAGGAGATATCCACAACTATTTAATACCAAATGAAAGCCCAATTTGTCCTGAAAAAATATGTGGTATAATCCACCTGGATGCACAAAGTAGTTGTGATGATATGTATGGTTTTACAAACACATGTCAAAATTGGAAAATTGTGTTTAGCCATTTAGATTTGTTTTACCCTTAGGTGTGCAGGGGTTAAAGAACACAAACTGTAATGCCTCGTACACACGGTCGGATTTTCCGATGGAAAATGTCCGATCGGAGCGTGTTGTCGGAAATTCCGACCGTGTGTGGGCTCCATCGGACATTTTCCATCGGATTTTCCGACACACAAAGTTGGAGAGCAGGAGATAAAATTTTCCGACAACAAAATCCGTTGTCGGAAATTCCGATCGTGTGTACACAAATCCTACGGACAAAGTGCCACGCATGCTCAGAATAAATAAAGAGATGAAAGCTATTGGCCACTGCCCCGTTTATAGTCCCGACGTACGTGTTTTACGTCACCGTGTTTAGAATGATCGGATTTTCCGACAACTTTGTGCGACTGTGTGTAGACAAAACAAGTTTGAGCCAACATCCGTCGGAAAAAATCCTAGGATTTTGTTGTCGGAATGTCCGAACAAAGTCCGACCGTGTGTACGCCCTATTAGACTTTGCACAACTTTTGTTGTAATGCTCCTTGAATACAATTAGCTGTTTCATACTAAAAGCTCAATTTGATTTAAGGTTCTTTAGTTCTTAAGGTTGAAATAAACCCATTGATTTAACTGTTTTCCAAAACAGTTACATTCAAGGCAATCCATGAATGATAACGGCTTGGGTTCTCTACCAAACTGTCAAGCCAACAACAAATGGCTGGTATAATAACTGAGCTGCATCATGGCCACTGCACGTCAAACAGAGGCTAAGATGACAGCTTCCATCGCTATAAAGTAGTGATGGTGAACCTTGGCACCCCAGATGTTTTGGAACTACATTTCCTGTGATGTTCATGCACTCTGCAGTGAAGTTGAGCATCATGGGAAATGCAGTTCCAAAACATCTGGGGTGCCAAGGTTCGCCATCATTGTTATAAAAGGTTGGAGGATTGAATTCTGCTTTAAGTACTTACTCAATATTGGATGCTCAGTTTGCTGTACGGTTAAAGCAGAGGTCCACACAAATTACTTAAGCTTAACCCCATTAGTGCAATGTACAGATGTGCCAATGAACAAAAACATTTTTTTTGGTGCTGTATTTACCTTATTATCGGTCTTTTTAGTGGCACTTCCTGCTTGTCACCCCCGCGGGAGTAGGTGTCCGTTTTCCCCGGCGGCGCACTGTCTCCTGGGAGCAAAGTGTCTGCATTCCCAGGAGTCAGTGAGGATCGCCGACGAGAGAGATTGTAAAACAGGAAGTGACGCGTGACGCTGCTCTCTCCCCGTACTGAGCTTTGCATCATCTGTGTTTGTTTTTGTTGCCATTACAATGGGGCGGGAGCTTCCAACGATGCCGTCCGTTGTGATAGAAGTTTACGGCACTTCCCCTGTCAACACTGAGCATGCGCGGGAACAAGCAGTGAATGCTGGGAGCTCAGCATTCACCGCATCCAGGAAATAAATGCTTGTGGGCTTCACAAGCCCACAAGCAAGATGGAACCGGCCATCATTAATTATTATAACTTCGTTTTTTATGCCAAACCGGACATGGGGGGAGATATTACAGCTAACAAGTGAGTGTAATATTGTGACTATGAAAGTGTATGAATGGCTGAAAAAAAAAAAAAAAAGAATGGTTAGCGGACTTCCTCTTTAAGTCATTCCACTGCCATTGGAGGTTTTACTTACACACCAACCCTTATAACTGCTTAGTGATCACAGTGTACTTATTAGACATGTGTCAGGGCTGGGCTCAGCCCTTCCTTCTCTGAGCTGGCCGCTCAGCTGTGGGCTAAGTGCCAGCTCCTACCTCTCTACAGTTACTCAGCTGTTGATGATATCCTGCTCGTCAATCCTGCCTACTTAAGCTGTCCAGTCCAGAGGAGCTCTGCCTTCGCCTTGGTCAACATCACAGAAACTATCTCCTGCGATCCTGTTCAAGACTTGCTTTGCTGACATCCCTTCTGGCTCCAGATCCTGCTTGCTGTTCCACTACATTGATCCCTGATGTTTGGCTTGTCTGACTATCCGTTCCGGTTACTGAACGTTGACTACGTTTTGACTACATTTGTTCTTTTTACTTTTATTATTAAACAAGTGTGATTTTACTGTACTTCTGTCTTGGCCTGATTTCATGGTTTCTGACAACATGTTCAGTTTGTTTCGTTACAAATTAATATTCGGACAAATTTTTCATTATTCTGAGAGTCGGATATATCCGAATACCTGAATTACAATATAAACACATTTTACCGGACGCTCCGAATAACGAAACAAAATTTATCCGAATTTCGGAAATTCGGACTGAAATTCAAATCCAATTTTACATCGAACTCCAGTCGAATTCTAACTGTACACGTATTGCTGAAATAAAAGACTGTGGGGTTGATTTACTAAACCTGGAGAGTGCAAAATTTGGTGCAGCTCTGCATAGAAACCAATCAGCTTCCATGGTTTTTGTCAAAGCTTTATTGAACAAGCTGAAGTTAGAAGCTGATTGGCTACCATGCACAGTTGTACCAGATTTTGCACTCTCCAGTTTTAGTAAATCAATCCCTGTGTGTGTTATTAGAGTACCATTTCGAAATAATACTGTTTTGGTTAAGCCAAAAGTGATATAAAGAGTCATTGTAAACATTTGATGAAGATTTTTCTTTTGTTAGTTCACTTTCCCAAATTCGAATCGAAAAAAAATCGAAAGTTTTCGTTCCAACCAATTCAAAATGTATCGATTCGAATGTTTTGAATCAACAGAAATCGGTGAATTTGGAGAAAATTCAAAAATACAGAATAAGAATTCCAAATCCGAATTCCGAATACGAATTTCGAATTTGAATTCCGAATACGAATTCCGAATTCGGATTGAACGAATCAACCAAATTTAACGAAATGAAATAATGAATAATGAAAATAATGAAATAACTAAAAGGCAAAAAATAGGTAAGGTTAGCCTGGATCAACCACCGTAAATTAAATATTTATCAGCAACAGGCTTGTGTCAGGCAATCAACTGCATGAAAAATGCGGGATATCGTAAGGGATGTCCTGGAGCATACAAGGAAAGCAAAGAGAAAAAAATTCTCTTAAGAGGACAAAAAACCCCTCAGGCACTGTCTGGAGAAAATAAGCCAAAATTTATTAAACAAGTAAAAAAAACACCACACAAAAATATAAGTAACAATCCATGAAAAAAGGCAGGGCTATGATAAGTGACTAACATAGGCCCAAAAAAGTTAAAATGATAACGTTGTCGTTTAAAAACAAAGGGGGGCCATGGCTGAGCATACCACAAGCAAACACCATTCACCACTCATACACTGATAATAATAATAATATTGTAAAGCAAGATTGCTAAGGTAACATGATCAGTGGATTACTCTTCAGAGGCGTGGTATAATTGTTATGCGGGTAAGAGAAATGAAATAACTAGATTAATGAATCCTAAACGAAACAAAACTAATTTTTTTGTCATGCACATGTCTAATGCTTATTGTAAGTTTTTTGGGGTCTACTTATAAGAAAAAAAATGTTAATGTAAATGTCTAAGCATTGGCAAAGTGATCGCAGATAATCTCTGTATTGTGTTTATTATGTTTATTTCCTATGATCATCAGCTCCATCTGGTGGCCATAATATAGTACCTTCACGAGTGAGGTATTGCAGGAAAATACCACATTGTGGTCTCTAGATGGTGCTGATGATTATAGGAAATAAACATATTAGTCACATAATGGGGATTATTTGCAACAGCTGTGCAAATGGTTAGACATTAAAACAACCTTTTTTTTATAAATCATTTGTCCTTGCTGATGGAAATCAGACTTACCCTTCCAAGGCAGGAGTAGTGGGAATAACATGAGAAGCATCCCCACTCTATAGCCTTTATGCAGTTTCATCTTGACTCTGAGCTCATACAGAATGGAAATCATGATACCTGTGAAATAACATATTCAGTAGAAAATGTAAACCAGAATTTAAAAAAAAGCATATGTTTCATCTATCTGTTTGCTGAGCATCTCTTATGTATATACTACAAATAGTCCCAAAAACTATGTACATATTGCAGTTGCATTGCGATGTGTCAACATACTTATGTTAAGGTACGGTGTTTCTGATGGGCTCCCAACACACCGCAAAGTGACTAAAGCAAGACCTACACCTTCACCTTTTTTTTTTAACCAACTGCACCACAATACATGTTATAACTATGTGTGCTCACACCCAGAAAATCCATGCAGAATATTGCCTTCTAGTACACGTAAGTCTTACAACTGACAAGCACTGGCTCAGTCCTGGCAATACTACTGTAGAAATACAACTGAGAATTCAATATTTTGTACCTGGATTGTGACGGATTGGAGGTTGTAGTTGAAAAAAAAATCTTGCTATCCTGTATGGTATGGCTATCCAGCTGAAATCCTGAGCTGGTAATGTTTAATAGATTATCCGAATTCTGTTTTTGTATGTCCGGCACTGTAACTGTCAACATTACTCCATACTTTTATTTCTTAATCATTACTTTGTAACATCCTTTCCGGTATGTAATATTTTAATAATGTATTGCATCACACCTACCAAAGAGAAATTTCACCATACTTAGCTGCAGTGGCGTCACTAGGGCTGGTGTCACCTGTTGCAGTAAAAAATAGTGTCACACCCCCCCCCCCCCAAAAAAAAATGATTTTCTTGTTTTCTGAAAGTGCGCCAAAAATGCAGTATGCAGGACTTTTGGTGCGCTTTCAGGAAATGCTGTCTAATAGAAATCTATAGGACTGCAGCTATAACTGCGGGTAAAATGTTTACATTACACAGCCCCGCACCACTGGATCCCTTTACATTACATAGCCCCGTACCTCTGGATCCCTTTACATTACACAGCCCCGTACCTCTGGACCCCTTTACATTACACAGCTCCTGTACCTCTGGATCCCTTTACATTACACAGCCCGGTACCTCTAGACCCCTTTACATTACACAGCCCCCTTACCTCTGGATCCCTTTACTTTACACAGCCCCGTACCTCTGGGCCCCTTTACATTACACAGCCCCCCGTACCACTGGACCCCTTTACATTACACAGCCCCCGTACCTCTGGACCCCTTTACATTACACAGCCCCACGCACCTCTGGACCCCTTCACATTACACAGCCCCCATGGCTCTGGACCCCTTTACATTACACAGCCCCGCACCTCGGGACCCCTTTACATTACACAGCCCCGTACCTCTGGACCCCTTTACATTACAGAGCCCCCAAACCTCTGGACCGTTTACATTACACAGCCCTGCACCTCTGGACCCCTTTACATTACACAGCCCCGCACCCCTGGACCCCCTTACATTACAGAGCCCCCAAACCTCTGGACCCCTTTATATTACACAGCCCTGCACCTCTGGACCCCTTTATATTACACAGCCCCCATGGCTCTGGACCCTTTTACATTACACAGCCCCTAAACCTCTGGACCCATTTATATTACACAGCCCTGCACCTCTGGACCCCTTTATATTACACAGCCCCCATGGCTCTGGACCCTTTTACATTACACAGCCCCCGCACCTCTGGACCCCTTTACCTTACACAGCCCCCAAACCTCTAGACCCCTTTACATTACACAGCCCCCACACCTCTGGAACGATTAAAATGACACAGCCCCTACCCTCTCCTCCCAATCGGGTCTCAGGACCCGCTTCCTGATTGGCCGAGAGGAGAATCAGGAAGAAAATAGTGAATATTAATTCGCTATTGTCACACAACTGGGTGGCCACGCCTTTTCAAAGCCAATTAGAGCCTCTGGCTCTAATCATGTGCTTCTTAAAAAAGTTTAAAAAAACATTGGAATCCATGCGTCCGACACCCTGCATGTAGATTAGGGGCCGATCGCATTGGGGGGCAACGGGCCGCCACTATTACAAAGGATACATGCAATCAATCATACAGATTATTGTTACAGATAATTATATAGCACTAATAATTCACACAGCACTTTATATATCGTACATTCACATCAGTCCATCCGTTAACCACTTCAATACCGAGCACTTTCACCCCCTTCCTGCCCAGGCCAATTTTCAGCATTCAGCTGAAATGTGTTTTTCTTCATTTCTGTTATACAATTCTGCAAATAAATAATCTTTCTTTATGAATTTAGGCCAAAATGTATTCTGCTACATTTCTTTGGTGAAAATAGCACAAATCAGTGTATATTATTTAGCCTGTAGGAAAGTTATAGACTCCAGAAACTATGGTATATATATCTGAAAATCGATCAGTCCTTATGTACTGACGGCTTATCTCATTTCTTGAGGCCCGAAAACCCCAGGACAGTGCAAAAACACCCCAAATGACCTTTTTGGAAAGTAGACAGTCTGAGGTATTTAATAAGAGAAGTGGCACTTTTTTTCGAAATTGTAATTTTTTTTGTCACATATTTGGGAAAAATTAATCATATAACTGGTATGGCAGTGACTGGGGACACTGACTTGTGATAATATGTAAATAAATAAAAAAAATTAAATAAATAAAAAATTTTACATTTTTTTCTTTTTTTTTACTTTTTTCTTTTTTTTACAATTTTTTTTCTCACACACTGTGACCAGAGCAATACAGTGTTACTACTCTGGGGAAGTCATCTTTTTTTTTTTTTACACATTATGATTACTTATAGCAGTGAATTTCATTGCTATAAGCAAAACCAGAAAAAGATTAGCCCATGGGACTTTATATGAGGTGTCCATGTTGATCACAAGTAAATAAATAAAAAAATAAATAGAGTAAAAAATATATATCAAATTTATTAGAATCATTATCATACAATAGAGCTCATGCATATAGATGGCAATTCATAAGAACAGCAACATAACATAATGGTCCTTAAAACATAGCCAAAATGACATTAATCAGAGTATAATAAATGCAGATATACATGATACATCTCTAACCCGACGCGTTTCGCGAGCTCTCCTCGCATCATCAGGGGCTGATGTATATATCTGATGTCTGTAACAACAGGTAAAAAAAAATATATTCAAGTATGGGTTATAATTGGACAAAAATGCGAAGCCAGAGCTCATGATCCCATACTCACTTGTCAGGCAGTTGGCTCCAGGGGCCGACCCCCGGCAGGGGCGGTCGGAAAGTATCTCCCAAGGGAGCTGAAGGGACGGAGGTCAAAGCATGGAGGACCGAGGTCAGGCGTAGGGCAGGCACGGCAAAGAAATAGAAGGGAAAAAGAGAAGGCTGGACCCAGATGTCACCCAGAGTCATTGCAGAGCTTGCTCACTAGAAAAAATTAAATGAGTAAGATATATATGTATATATGGAAGTAGATCTACAAAAATACCTTTTTACCTGTTGTTACAGACATCAGATATATACATCAGCCCCTGATGATGCGAGGAGAGCTCGCGAAACGCGTCGGGTTAGAGATGTATCATGTATATCTGCATTTATTATACTCTGATTAATGTCATTTTGGCTATGTTTTAAGGACCATTATGTTACGTTGCTGTTCTTATGAATTGCCATCTATATGCATGAGCTCTATTGTATGATAATGATTCTAATAAATTTGATATATATTTTTTACTCTATTTATTTTTTTATTTATTTACTTGTGATCAACATGGACACCTCATATAAAGTCCCATGGGCTAATCTTTTTCTGGTTTTGTGCATTATAGGGATGGAGGTGTCCCATGTCAGGGAGCAATATTCAGCCTTTCTCTTTTTTCTATTGAATTCGGGTGGAAGACACCCACAATGCCCACGAGTCTGTTGTTGCTCCCAGATCCTGCTATTATATACTTTGTTTGATCCCCAATACATCAGGATAATGGTCATTTCTAGATGACTTCCCTCCTTGCTTGCGGACGGGGTCTCCAGGGGTCCGCCCCTTGGTTGAGGGTGTCGGTTTATGTCCCCGGGAGCTGCGATGCACCAAATGGGGATTTCATTCCCCTGCTGTCTCCGCCTCTCCACCCCAGGAGGGGCGGAGCCACCACGTGCATCGGCGCCATGCCCTGCGCGCAGTGGAAGACATCCGCTCCCAGCGATGTCTGTATTCCTGGCGCAATATGTCACTCCAGGCGATGGGCGGGGATCCCCGTTGCGCTCTGCTGTAGTTCCGGCGAGCGCACGGAGGGTCCCCTCCCCCATTCGCCAATCGCATGACGTTAGGGGCGGAGTTACACGGCGGATGTCCGGGTATTTAGGCGGGGGTTTTGGCACGGCATATTTCCTCCCTAGCTGGGTCCTCTCCACACATTTATTAGAGAGCACATCGGTAAGCATTACGTTCACTACCACGCTTGTTATTACATGTCATTTCTTCAACGCATTCACCAGCCACCTTACATGTGGAGTGTTATTTGTATACACTTTCACTCCCTTACTTCATTTATTTCTCTCACATCTCTTTTTGCTCTAATTATTCATCTATCTCTCTCTCCTTCTCCGTCTTTCTTCACATCACCCCTTATCCCCTTCTTCATCACTTTCCCCTCACTCACTTCACACTGCTCTTCCCTCATTCCTTGCAGGACATTCTTATATCCCATATACTTCAGTACAAGACATCTATATTTTTACAACATCTTGATATCAACTATTTGAGCTACATATACAATTACCTTTACAATCTCTCATATTGAATCTACTATATATAATATTTTTTAGCTACTTAGGATACCATTACTATCTCTACATCTACTACCCACAGACACACATTCATACAATTTTTATTTGGAATACACCCTGCAGGACTGGGGGGCTACACTTTTGGCCCTCTCTCCTCTTTTTCCTTTCCCCCTTTTTCTCTTTTCTCTCTTCCTTTCTTTTCTTCTCTCCTTCTTCCTTCTTCTTCCCCTCTACTATGGTTGGACACCTCTGCACCCTTTGCACCAGAGCATACCACTTGATACCTTTTGCTACATCTATTTTTGTAGATCTACTTCCATATATACATATATATCTTACTCATTTAATTTTTTCTAGTGAGCAAGCTCTGCAATGACTCTGGGTGACACCTGGGTCCAGCCTTCTCTTTTTCCCTTCTATTTCTTTGCCGTGCCTGCCCTACGCCTGACCTCGGTCCTCCATGCTTTGACCTCTGTCCCTTCAGCTCCCTTGGGAGATACTTTCCGACCGCCCCTGCCGGGGGTCGGCCCCTGGAGCCAACTGCCTGACAAGTGAGTATGGGATCATGAGCTCTGGCTTCGCATTTTTGTCCAATTATAACCCATACTTGAATATATTTTTTTTTTACCTGTTGTTACAGACATCAGATATATACATCAGCCCCTGATGATGCGAGGAGAGCTCGCTAAACGCGTCGGGTTAGAGATGTATCATGTATATCTGCATTTATTATACTCTGATTAATGTCATTTTGGCTATGTTTTAAGGACCATTATGTTATGTTGCTGTTCTTATGAATTGCCATCTATATGCATGAGCTCTATTGTATGATAATGATTCTAATAAATTTGATATATATTTTTTACTCTATTTATTTTTTTATTTATTTACTTGTGATCAACATGGACACCTCATATAAAGTCCCATGGGCTAATCTTTTTCTGGTTTTGTGCATTATAGGGATGGAGGTGTCCCATGTCAGGGAGCAATATTCAGCCTTTCTCTTTTTTCATTGCTATAAGCAAGCATTGTAATTGAATGAAATCGATTAGCTGTGATTGGCCATAGCTAATCACATGGTACAGATAAGCTGTGATTGGCCCTGTCTGTGATCACTGTGACCAATCACAACTAGCAACACAAATAAATAATCTTTCTTCATAAATGTAGGCCAAAATGTATTCTGCCGCATTTCTTTGGTGAAAATAACCCAAATCTGTGTATATTATTTAGTCTGTAGAAAAAATATAGAGTTCACAAACTATGGTATATATCTGAAAATCGATCAATCCTGATATACTGATAGCCTATCTCATTTCTTGAGACCCAAAACACGTCAGGACACTACAAATACCCCCCCCCCCCCTCCCAATTGACCTTTTTGGAATTTATACAGTCTGAGGTATTTAGTAAGAGGCTATGGAGCCTTTTTTTAAAAATATTTTTTATTTTTATTTTTTTTTTACATTTATTTTTACATACTGTGGCCAGACCAATACAGTGCTATCATAGTAACTCTGGGGATTAATCAGGTTTTTTTTTTTTTTTTTATATATATGCTATGTTTGCTTATAGCAGTGAATTTTTAGAGTCTAACTATTTTTTATGTGGATAATTGATTTCCCTAGATTTATTTGGTCTATGACTCTGACGGGGAGATATCTCTTGGGGCGAGAGCACCACTGGGACAGAAAGTCATGGACAATTATAGAAACATATTTAGAAGTCCTAACCCTTCTGCTGTGCTGAAAATTTGTTTTTGTTTTGCTGCTTTTGGGTTTTTTTTGCATGCCCCTATTGGAGAAACTTCCCATCACTTCCTGTCCTGAAAGGATCTAGGGTGACATCTTCCTACAGTTTCGAATTAAGGTGGGCTTAAATGCTTAAGGTGGGTAGGGAATAATAGTAAAAAGTAGGGAATGCTATTCTGAACCTTACTGTATTTTTAATGCATACTGGATGTGCAGAGGCATTAAGTTGCCCATCTTGGTCAACATAAAACAATTGGCTGAAAAGTATAGTTATAAAACAAAACACATCTCCATTTCTTCAAACTAATAGTTATTTCATAGCTAACAGTTATGAAAATTATTTGTTTTAACAAAACATTTGCAACTGTTATTAATCCTTTATTTGAGCAATACATGCAAGTGAATATTAACTAGCTGACAGCTGAATATAAACAAAACATGCAATTAAAAATTATGAAAAAAAAACAAACAGATATTTTGCGATATTTACTGGCCCATTTTTCATTTTGTGTTAAATACCGCATAATCGTTATTTTTTGTGTGTGAATTGGACATTTTTTTTACCGCATATGATAATATATGCAAATGAGTCATGTGACCATGTTATCGCATGCAGTAATCGTTAGTGAATTGACCCCTATGTATCAAAAATTTGCCAAGAGGATGTCTTAAGCATTTGCAGAGGCACAGAAAATGATTGCTGTAATTTTTATAGTATGATTACCTCCTATGGTTGTCAGCTCCATCTAGTGGCCATAATTCAGTATTTTATTAAATACCGCAATCATAAAAAAAAAGGCTACTACAGTAGATGGAGCTGAAGATGATAGGGAATAATTTTATTATAAAAAAATATGGTGACCATTTATTATGTCGGTGCAAATGTTTAAGGTATCTGCATGGTGATTTTTTTTTAATACATTTTATACATAGACCCTAATGTGGTATATATAATGGTATTATATCTTTTTTTATGCAAGCCTTATCTAGTGTCCATCACGTGGTATTTTTCTGAAATACCTCAACCAAAAAATAAAAAGTACCGCAGTATGGCCAGTAGATGGAGCTGACAATCAAAAGAAATTATCATATTACAAAACATACAGCAATTAATTGTTGTGCATGTGCAAATGTTTAAGATATCAAGACAGCATATTTTAAACATAGACCCTAAAGTGTTTTTTATATACATATATAAATAAAATATGTGTTTTTTAATGGAAGACCCAGTATGACTTTGGCATTGAAACCCTCTGTAGACGTGCTATATTATAATGAATTTTGTATCATTGAAGTCTAGTTAAATTATATATCCAGGTATTACCTAAACTTCCATCTCTTCCCTTAAAGCATGCCCTAGTACTATTTACAAGGTATTTCTTTTACCTTGTTCCTGTAGTGAGAAACAGCTTTTATCACCCCTGTGACATCATCAACAAGTTTGTAAAATGTCTACATGGGCAGCTGCTGAGAGGTCAGGCTCTTTTAAAGGACAATGGGTGCACCCCCAGAACTACATCTCTCAAGAACCCTTTTCCTGCACACAGTGTGGGCAGGGTCCTGGGAGTAAATGCAGCAGTCATAGGCATGCGCACGGGGTGTGCTGGGTGTACCTGGGCATGCTCTAATCACCCCGTGCATATTAGTGTAGCCAAATGCCATCTGTCTCCCAAGATCTCAATCTTTGGCACTGAGGATAGTGAGATACCCGGAGGAGAGGAGGCTGTGTTGTTGGCTGTCATCTCTCCCCTCCTTGCCGGCACCCCACTACTATCACAGTATCTTACCCCCCTCACCCCGCCAGGGGGCTGCCTGCGGGGCTGCTCTGAAATGCTGCAGGCCCCCATCCAAGGATTCAGCAGATGGTGAGGCTTGCAAGAGCCGCTCATTGTGTGCGAAACTGCTTGCAGGGAGAAAGACCAGCTGTCAAAAATCAGTGGTGATGTCGGGGGTGGGAGGGACCAAACAGCTATCAAACACAGGCCAATGGGATGGGGTCCGGGCAGGCCACTACGTTTATATGGCTCCACCCTCTTTCTTAAGAAGCCCAATCATTGGCTGGTGTTTAATAGCTGAGCTGCTTGGCACCACCCTTACCCGACATCACCGCTGAGTTGACGGCTATTCTTCTCTCTGCAAGCAGTTACATTACCCGACAGTTTCACATACTGAGCGGCTCTTATAAGCCTCATTATCTGCTGCATGTGAAACTCCCCTCTCTCCTGTCAGTGCCCATCAGTGCTGCCTATCAGTGCCAATTAGTGCTGCTCATCAGCAGCAATCAGTCCTGCCAATCAGTGCTTACATTTGTAATCAGAGAGACCTTTCACCAACTTTAATGTTCTTAGTTTGTATGCCCACTTCCATGTTACAACAGCTATGCAAGGTGTTTTTAAATATGAATTTTCATTTAAATAGGCACTGTGTTCTGTAATGTGACAGGCATGGTCAGGCACACCCCCTTCCCTTCTCTTAAAAGGTAAGTTCACCTTTACAGAAAAATTAGAACTTACACAGGACCCCCTCCTCATCCCCCCCGGTCCCGCTGACCTGGAGCCCGGTGATCACCCGCTAGGAGACCTCGCATAGCCGCCTCACCGGTCTGGGGCCAAGAAATCCCTTCAGCTTAATCTCCTAAATGTACCTCATCAGGAGGTATGTTTGGGAGTATTCTAATTGGTCGGCTCTATCACATGGGCGGCGCGACCAATCAGATCCCGCGATGTCCATCCTGTCACTGCGGGCGAAGAGGAGAGAAAACAGCGGGGATTTCAAATCCCCTGACTGGTAAAGCAGCGATACGATTTGTCAGAATAGGCGATTGCCTGACTCCAGGTTAGCGGGAGCAGGTGCGATGGGGACCAGTGTAAGTTCACTTTACATATTTTCTGTAAAGATGAACTTACACTTTAAGTCCAAGTTGGTGTGAAAAGATGTATTGAGGGGTGTGACTGTTACTCAGCTCTTGCAGCACAGAGCACTGCAGTGTGAGGGCTTGAAGCAGTATTTTCACTGAGAAGAAAATAATTGTATTTTTAGGCATTTCCTAGCAAACAGGTGTAGTGCACTCCTCTAGAGAGGCTGCCAGGTTAAATGTAGTTCTTGGCTTCACTGCAGTGAGGTGAGCAGTGATTGATTATTTTGGTCTAGTCATGGTTTCCTGAGCTGAGACTTTGGTTCCCTCCCACCTGCCTCTGAAAGAAGTTTCCAGAGCATAGGGCTTGGAGATTCAAATAATCAGGGTGCCCCAGCCAATTCCTGAAAGGAAGCATCTAGAAGGTGGCCGTGAAGGTGATAAATGTATAAGAAGCCTTGCCAGAGTGTTCTTTTCTCTCCAGGGAGGGTTCCGGCTGTCTTGGGGCTGTTGCCCTTGGAGGCAGCTACAGTATACTGGGACAGAAGATTGCAGTCAGGGCCCAAGTAGTTGATGGGCTGAGGTCCTAGGGAAGATTACCAAAGGATTACATTTGCTGGAGGGCACTGCCTGAAAGTCCTGGTCTGGAGAAGGGTCTTTTTTTTTTCTCTGAGGATCTATCTGTTGATCCTGATCCTGCCAAAAGGTTCCTAGGACATTGTGAGAAAAGACCTTGCTGAGGGTTATTTATTTTCCAAGTACCAGAAGGCAATTAAGTGCCAAAAGTTGCTATATGGACTACTGCTGTAGGGTTTTTGTTTTACTGGCCATTCCCTGTTACCACCAAGAGGAGCTGCTATTAGAAGATTAGTGATAAGTTTGTCCACCCTTTATGGCTATTGATCAGTTTAGAGGGTCCTGAGACCCTAAACCCCTCTCCTGTTAGAGTTGTATGGCAGTGGATACTAAGGGGGCATCCCCTGGACTGAGCCTGAATTGTCGGTGTGAGTGGGACTGTGCTTGTGTGACTGGTGACCTCTGTACTATTGTTGGAAATCTGGGTACATTCTCAGCGGCCCCTCCGGAGGTAGGCGCTACATATCAGTCACAAATCATAACATGTTGGGGTACAGAATTGTAAGGTGTAAAGCCTCATACAAACGATCAGATTGTTGATCAACAAAACCGTGTTGATTTGCGCTTTTCAGTCCCCACTTTTCAGTTCGTTTCTGAACGGCCAGCCATGTTGCAGAATTGGAGGAGATAACGTGTTATTTATTATTCGCCTTGGAGTTATTGCTTTGACATTATTTTTTTGGTTGAATAATGATTTGATTTGTTATATTTTCTATATTTTTTGATGCATAGAATTAAGAGTTAAGTTCGATTGGCAGATAGCATGTCTAATTTTATTTGTTTTCTTTTTTTAATGCACAATAAAAAAATTGTGTAGAATAATACTTGGCTATGTGTTTTACTTCAAATGACATTTTGGGAGTCGGCAGTTACATTTTAAAAAATACAATGTAAAATTAACAAGGGACACCAACATAGTTGTATCTTTGATCTTAAAAACTACAGGATAATGGTGTTGTGGTAACTTGCCCAAATAAAAAAAAAAAAAGCATAATAATATTATTCTTGATATCACTAGAAAAAAAAAAGCCTTTAAAATGTGTTTGCAATAACTCCATCAGTATCACCAGCAAAGCAGCTTCATTATTATCCCATTAAAGAAGAAGAGAATTGTGCGCTGCATTTCAAGATTTCATAATTTGTCACGCCACGAATGTTAATTCTCCATTACGAACTCTAGTTTACAAGACCGACCACTTCTGGCTCGTCCTTGCTTCCAAGCATGTGTGTTTGTACTTTGGACTTTTGTCCGACAGACTTGTGTACACACGCTCGGAAAATCCGACAACAGACATTTGTCCGTAGAAAATGTAAAAACCTGCCATCCAACATTTGTTGGAGGAAAGTCCGACAACAATTGTCCGATGGAGCGTACACATAGTCGGATTTACCGACACCAGCCTGTCATCACACATTTCCCGTCAGAAGATCTGATCTTGTGTACGAGGCTTTAGACTCTAGTTGGGTTTTCAGAACATAAAATGCACTGGTTCTAAAAAAAATAAATCATGTTTAATGAACATCAATAATGTTTAATTATTTCATTGTAATTTTTTCGTAGGTGTGAATACTCTGTCCATGAAGGTCCTGCAAAAATAAAAAAAATAAAATAAATACATAATAATTATAAAATACAACAGATGTGTGAGTTGTGTGTTACAATGGATGGCCTGTTGTCTTTATTCAACCTTACCAACTATGCAACAAATACAAATTTTTGATTTAGGTGAATGCAAAGAGACTGGGAGAAAGAGAGAGTAGGGCGGTATGTCAAAGTACAACATTTTTAGCCAAATACAAATCTATTGTACTCCCTGAACTTTGGATGTTGGAACAAAACCATGTTGGATATAGTGCTGAGGAGTTAGAGCCCTTGTCAGTTTGTATTTGCTGTCTGTGCCCCACTAGAAGATCCACTGTCTTTATTTGTCAATGGGCACAAAAGTGAGAGAAAATCCCAAATTTTGAACTGCCAGCAAAACAGGAATAGAAGGAAAATCTCCCAATGGGGACACCTGTTCCAGTGACAACTGTCTAAGCCCAAGTTCACACTGACTGCGGGTTATAAATCATGCAAATTCAGCTGGACTTGCATGATTTCATACCTGCATGTCAGTCTGACTTCAGGAGCGAGTTCAGAGACATATGTGCCGATTCCTGCACAGTCATCTATTGAAGTCGCCCCTAAAGTAGCCAAAAGTAGCGCAGGAACTACTTTTGGGAATCGGTGTGGCGCCGCAAAGTCGGCAATAGCTGCCGATTTGGCATGCGATTTGACGTGTCAAATCGCATGTCAAATCGGCCCGATGTGAACGTTGGCTTATGCTGGCTATACAGTATATGTATAATCAGCCAAACCCATTTTCGAAAAACCAACATTCGGCCGTGAGTGCAAACGATAGTGCCACCATGTAATAACCGATAAATCGCTCAGTGGACATAAATGAATGCATTTTTTGTTCATTTTAAAAAAACAAAAACTTAGTGCAGACAGTTTGGACGCGAAACACATTAACCTTTCAATTTATCATTCGTTCGGCAGAAAATTTCCAAACTTGTCCTTCGTTTTTACGGCTCAAAAAAGTCCCAACGATTATGGATTTTGTGCCCATTAACTGGCCGAAAAACAAACTGTCTAAATGACTGAATTTCGGCCGATTATTCGTATAGTGTATGGCCAGCATAAGAGGGGGTTTCCCTTACTTTAAAGAGATTTCCTTATTTGTCTACAGCAGTGTTTCTCAACTCCAGTCCTCGAGGCGCCCCAACAGGTCATGTTTTCAGGATTTCCATTGATTTGCACAGGTGATTTGATCAGTTTCACTGCCTTAGTAATTACCACAGCCGTTTCATCTGAGGGAAATCCTGAAAACATGACCTGTTGGGGCGCCTTGAGGACTGGAGTTGAGAAACACTGGTCTACAGAACAGGAAATGTAGGCACGCCCTCCTCAATGGGACACAGATGGCAAAAAAGGTGTTTTTTTCCATTCCCTACATTATCTAACATGCAAAAACAACAAAAAAAAAACTGTTTGAGCTTAGTGATACTCTATGTTTATATAGTTAAAAAATATATATATTATTTATGTACAGATGTTATTTATAAATTAGCTGTACCCCTTTATAAATTATACTGGGCTTTCTAAAAACAAAGCCAAGCACTACCTGCAAGCTGTTGCATAAGGCTTTTTATTAGGACATTCCAGTCTCTGTTAGCAAATAAAGAGGGGAGTTTATCCCTCCTTTAACTGCCAATTTACTAGTAAGATAGTGTCTTCAAAGAGTTTATAACTGCCACAGAACATGCAGGCTGTAATGATACATGATAAAATATTTTATATTTACCTGACATTTTAAAAATGTAAATATTCTGTTCGGTATTGGCTATAATAAATATGCTCTCTCTTTAGCCTGACTCTTTTAATTAGTAAAAATGTAAAATTGAATGTTAAAAAAAAAAAAAATGAAATTATTTAGAACTAAAAATTTAAATATTCTGTTGAGTATTGGCTATAATATATATGCATTAATCCTGACTCTATTAATTGATAAATTAAACATTTAATTAAATGTATGAATACAAAAATTTATATAATTCGGGAAAACAAACATGTTCTCATGTGCTAAAAATACTTTGAACATAAGGAGCAGAATAAATGTCCTAAGGGAAAGGAGAACATAATTCTAAAAAGTTCAGACACATAAGAAAAGTCCTGGGGGAAAAAGGAGAACATAATTCTAAAAAGTTCAGAGACGTATAAGAAAAGCAACTTTGACTTCCTCATGACCAGGGCCGGGAAAAGGGGTGGGCGAGAGGGCCGGGAAAAGGGGTGGGCGAGAGGGGAAGCGGCCCTGGGCGCAATGGTTCAGTGTAGGGATGGGGGCGCCTTCCTTCTGTTACAAGGCTGGCAGGAGTAGTGATAGTGGCAGTGATTTTGACAAGCGAGTGACTGCTGGGCGTAGGATTCTCCTAAGCTTGCACATCATGAATGGGGTGGAGGCGCAGATTGGCATCTTTGCCCAGGGCAGTGGATGACCTTGACCTGGCGCTGCTCATGACTATTGTGTACGTTTCAGAATAAGAGACTTAGTACGCTCCACCTTATACACAGTTGGATAAAAATAACCTAATTTATACATTTACTGTAGTTAAAGAAAAAAAAAAAAGAATTCAGTAGAGCGTGCGTTAAACTACAATTAGCATACCTGATAAGCAGGTTCATTTCCTTGTGGTTTGCTTTCATGAGGTCTGTTTCCTGAAAAGTATACCACACATCACATCAACATATTAGTCATTGTTATAAAAATCATCTAACAATTCAAATTTTTTTTTTTTTAATCTAAAAAAAAAAGGTTTGAATGAGCATTGAGCAAGAGCAACATTGCAGCCCATAGGAATAGTTACTCAGATAAAGATTTAGTAGCGGATATATCAAGGATAGCCATAATGTAAAAGGTAAGAAGGGTAGCTTAGGGGAAAGAACTAATGTGGATGGAAAAAATTTGGCCTTTGAGAACATTAAATTAAATTGCATTTACCTGCATTCTTCATGTGTCGCTTTATAAAAAAAAGAAGGGCCAAACCAGCTAGGAGCAGGATAATGATGTTCCCTACTATAATCCCAGCAATAAATTTAGAATCCATAGAAGAGCAAACTAAAAGAAAAAAGAAAAAAACTTATATATACAGTATTTATGTTAATTAGTTATTTACACAGCCCTAGCAGACAGCACGGTCAAGCTGGTGACCTTGCAGTGACTAGTGACCCCTTATTCATTCACAAGGAGGGATTCAGTATCTGGTTGCACCCTTATTGTTAAAGGGGGCTTCCAGATCTTAATAAGCCCTCTGTCAGGGCTGGGCTCAGCCCTTCCTTCTCTAAGCTGGCCGCTCAGCTGTCGGCTAATTGCCAGCTCCTATCTCTCCACAGTTACTTAGCTGTTGATGATATCCTGCTCGTCAGTCCTGCCTACTCAAACCGCCCAGCCCAGAGGATCTTTGCCTTCACCTTAGTCAACATCACAGAGACACTCTCCTGCATTCCTGTTGAAAGACTTGCTTGGTTGACATCCCTTCTGGCTCCAGATCCTGCTTGCTGTTTTACTACGCTCATCTCCAGCTCCCTGACGTTTGGCTTGTGTGACTATCCATTCCGGTTCCAGAACTCTGGCTAAGTTTTGACTATGTTTGTTCTATTTACTTTTATTATTAAACAAGTGTGATTTAACTGTACTTCTGTCTCGGTCTGATTTCATGGTTTCTGACACCCTCCTCCTGCAGGCCCCCACAACCACCAGGCTGGGGTTGTAAAGAAGAGGCCCTTGTCCTCATCAACATGAGAACTAGATGCTTTGCCATTGGGATCCCCACTGGTACGGTACCCTCCACTCATGTTGAGGGCATGTGACCTTGTATGCTTCAGGAGGGGGAAATCATTATCCTCCTTTCCTGGCCTACCAGACTACATGTTCAGATAAGGCTCTAGTGTGCATTTTTAGGGTGAGCCTGACATTTTTTTTCCTTGATTTTTTGCATGGGGTTCCCTCTTAAAATTCATACCAGATTAGACGGGACTGGTAGGATTTTTGGGGGAAACCCTATGGCAGTGATGGCAAACCTTGGCACCCCAGATGCTTTGGAACTACATTTCCCATGATGCTCATGCACTCTGTAGTGTAGTTGAGCATCATGGGAAATGTAGTTCCAAAACATCTGGAGTGCCAAGGTTCGCCATCACTGCCCTATAGTGTTATATATTTGGACGGTTGAGAGGGACAGAGGAATTTGGTTCCAAATGAAGGAGAGTTGGGCACTATGCAAGAGGTGTGGTTGTCCTAATAACGGAAAGAAAGTGATCTGGTAGATAGAAGGAGACCATATGATTTGGATCATTGGGTTTTCTGTCAAACAGTTCATCCAAAACTACTATATAAAGAGGCTAAATGAGACCCCACATGAAAGAGTTTCATATTCAAAAAATATGAATGAAACATGTTATAACCCTTTAACAATTGTGAGTCTGCAATTCAGATAGGAACAAATTATCGTTCAATTTTATTGTAGAGAAGACTGATAAATATTGCAAATTTACTGCAGCTTGACCGATATTATCTTCAGAAAAAAACAAATGATAAAAAATGATCATGAAATAATGATGAAAAATTAAAGTGAAATAACAGAGTGGTAGTGACTCTGTACTAACAATTTCCCTTTTAAAAAACTTAATTCCGCTTTCCAGGTTTAGCAGTTGTGCAGTGGGTCAAAATATTAAAGTAATATTAAAGGTTCAGTTTTTTTGTTTTAAAATAACAAACAAGTTATACTTACCTGCTCTGTGCAATGGTTTTGCACAGAGAAGCCCTGATCCTCCCCTTCTGGGGTCCCCCATAAGAGG
The DNA here is from genome assembly GCA_037952925.1 of Lithobates clamitans. Lineage (NCBI taxonomy): Eukaryota > Metazoa > Chordata > Amphibia > Anura > Ranidae > Lithobates > Lithobates clamitans. The sequence continues at coordinate 281,757 of JBBGZY010001633.1, forward strand.
ACGTCCCCTGCCACTCCAGGCTCCTTACCCCCAACTGAGTGCCTCCATAGCAAAGCAGTACAAGCATGCAAAATGGGAATTCAGACTTTTCAGGCTTCCCTGGCTGCATGCTTCCTCCGGCCCGTGACTCACTAGGTGGTAGTGCACTCAGTGCTGGGACAAGGTCAGTGGTGGCCCATCCATTAGGGTTGCAGGGGCGCCGCCCCCCCCCCCCCCAATCCATGCGCACGTTCCTTAATCTACATGCAGGGTGCCGGACGTATGGATTTCAATGGGGTTTTTTTTTCTGAAACACGATTAGACCCTGAGGCTCTAATTGTCTTCAAAAAAGGGTGTGCTCAGGGTGCAAAGCACTGCACCCCGAGCCCACCCAGCTGGGTGGGGGACATTAGTGAATTAATATTCGCTAATGTCTTCCAGTTTCTCCTCCTGGCCAATAAGGAAGCGGATCCTGAGACCTGATTGGCCAGGGAATCTTAGGACTCCCGGTCAATCGGGTCTCAGGACCCACTTCCTGTTCGGCTGGGAGGAGAAGCAACGGCCCGGCTCTTCCCTCGGCAAGCTGGAGCGAGGAGCAGCATCAGCCTACTAAGGTAGGGCCACTGATCGCTGCCTCCGTCCGTCTTCCGCGGGGGGGCACTGATCACCTCCATCTGTCTCCCGCAGGGGAGGAGAACCTATCACCTCCGTCCGCCTCTCACGGGAGGGGGCAGGTTTGTTTGTCACCCCCCAAAATATTGAGCACCAGCCACAACTGGACAAGGTCATCTAGTGCCCAAGGCGAAGCTGCCAAATGGTGCCCCCCAAACTGTAATGCCGGATACACACGATCGGACTTCTCGTCGGAAAAAGATATGATGGCTTTTCCGACGGGATTCCGCTCAAGCTTGCCTTGCATACACACGGTCACACAAAAGTTTGCTGAACTTCCGACCATCAAGAACGCAGTGACATACAACACTACGACGAGCCGAGAAAATTAAGTTCAGAACTTCCAAGCATGCATCGAATTGTTTCCGAGCATGCGTAGGAATTTTGCACATCGGAATTGCTGCAGACGATCGGTCGAATTTCCGATCGTGTGTACGCGGCATAAGAGCATTATGTGTCAGCAAAAATCCCCCCCCCCAAAAAAAAATCACACTTACCCCCTAAGCATTAATTCCCTTTGCAAGCCAAAATTCTTCCCCCACAATACTTCCCCCTATTCCAGTACATATCCCCCTTCCAGCTCAAATCCTCTCCTTCCCCCACTCCCCCCTCCTAGCACAAATCCCACCGCAAATCCCCTCTCCCAGCACTTATCCTTCCCCTAAATTTCCCCTCCCAGCACAAATCCCTTCAATCACCCCTACTAGCACAAATCCCCCCCTCCACATTTACCTATTCTAGCAGAAACCCACAAAGTCCCCACTGCGCCCAGGGCAGACGTCCCTCCTGCCCACTCCCTGTTCCATCCCTGAATGCAATCTTGAGAATGTCAGCCCTGGATTTTGCACCGTCTAAGCACCAATCTGTAGTGGCAGTAGAATCCTTTACATACTGTACATACCTTTAGTAGGCTTGGGTGGGGCATCTGTGGGAAAACCATAAAGTTTATTAAGAAACCATTTTTTTTTTACTTATTAATATACAGCTATGTTGAAAAAGATATATCCACAGCCCCAAAAACAAGAAACAAATACACAAAATATTGAAGGAAGGTGAAAAAAAAATAAAAATGAACATGGAACTAAACATCTGAGCACCACAAACCAAATGTGCCATTTAATTCATTTTTTATATTTAAAGCAAACCCACCCATTCATGTCTCCATGCTCTATTTTGTTGAGAAATCATTTTGAAAAACACGCCCTAGCTTTGCTGGCAGTGGCCATCTTGAGTAAGGGCAGATACTTCATGCAGAATTTACGCCCTGAAAACCATCTGCTCTTAGTTCAGGCATGCAAGAGGGGAGGGTGTGCTTAGCTGAGAAAACCCCTCCTCCCCACCTCCCATATTAAAGACTGGGATGTATGACATTATTTGCCTAGGCATAGAAACCAGGAAGTAACTGAAGAAATGTAAAAAAAATAAAAGTTTAAAACAAGCAAATATGATATACGGTACTTTCCTATCTATTTACTAATTCTAGCAGCATAAGTGGCGGTTCACACTACAGCGACTTGGGATCCGACTTGTCAGACCTCAAGCCGCCCCAAGTCGCTGAACATAAGAAATTCCATTAGAGTTAATGAGAGCCGTCTTAATGTATAATACTGAAGTCTCTCTGACTTCAGAAAAGTTTCCTGTACTACTTCAAGGCGACTTGTACCCATAGATTTCAATGGAAGTGCAGAACACTTCCAATGGACGAGCAACAGCGAAGAGGCAAGGTTTCAATAATGGGGCCACCAGAAAGGTAACCATAGAAGCTCTTTTAGTACAGGTATGCTTTTACATTTAAAGTGGCCTTATGTTGATAGGGTCTTTTTAAAGGGACCATACAACAAACATTTTTTTGCTTGACCTATTTATCCATTTACTGTACACATTATGATAGTTCAAGTTACCTTCTACCTCCAGTTCGACGATTTCACTTTTAGAAGTCAGATTATCTGTAAAAGTCACTCTACAGAGTAGTCTCACCAGGTTGTCTTTAATGGATGGACTAAATGTGAGGTTGGAGTGGTAGGTTCTGGTCCCATCTCCATTATATATGGTGTATTGGTGTACCATGGCTTTTCTAACAGTCGCTCCTTCCCAGGTTATTTTAGGAGCTTCACCAGCACATCTTCCAGGACTTGTACAGGTTAGAGTCACCCGCTCACCGGCGACCAAAGTCCCTATAGTGGAGATTTCTGGAGTGTCTGTTAAATCTGCAAAATATAAGAGAGAAATAAATGAATGGGTATCTCCTTTTGCAAAATTTACTGGCCCTTGTTTTGTATCATTGTTCATTCATTCATTCCTTTATTCATGAAAATACAAGGTCTACCTATCTTCTATCACTTGGACGCCCAAAGGGTCATTTATGAGCCCTTTTTTTGGCTTCATTATCTTCTACTCAGGTTCTAGGGACTATTGAGCTCTTTTTTTTAAGGCCCATTGTGGTGAAATTCTGAGTGACAACTAGTTATTATTTAAAAGCCCACTGGATCATTTTTGACACCTTACAGGGTCTTTTAAGGCATTCTTTGAATAATAGGCTTCATGCACATCGCTGTTTCTCCTCACAGGAGGAAATCGGCATTAAAAACTCACCTAAGATAAATTTTTTCATACCAGTTTAGGAGCAAAGTTTAGCAGTATTTGGTGTTTGGGCGTTTATTGATTTCATTGGCCAGACGCTTAGGTGTGTTTAGCCACGTTTGGTGTTTTTTATACACATATACACATACAGTCAGGTCCATAAATATTGGGACATTGACACAATTCTAATCATTTTGGCTCTATACACCACTACAATGGATTTGAAATGAAACGAACAAGATGTGGTTTAACTGCAGACCACCACAGTTGTTTTCCGTGGTCTTCCGGGTCTTTTGGTGTTGCTGAGCTCACCGGCGCGTTCTTTCTTTTTAAGGATGTTCCAAACAGTTGATTTGGCCACACCTAATGTTTTTGCTATCTCTCTGATGGGTTTGTTTTGTTTTTTCAGCCTAATGATGGCTTGCTTCACTGATAGTGACAGCTCTTTCGATCTCATATTGAGAATTGACAGCAACAGATTCCAAATCCAAATAGCACACTTGAAATGAACTCTGGACCTTTTATCTGCTCCTCGTAATTGGGATTATGAGGGAATAACACACACCTGGCCATGGAACAGCTGTGCAGCCAATTGTCCCATTACTTTTGGTCCCTTAAAAAGTGGGAGGCGCATATACAAACTGTTGTGATTAGTAACACCGTTCACCTGATTTGGATGTAAATACCCTCAAATTAAAGCTGAAAGTCTGCAGTTAAAGCACATCTTATTCATTTCAAATCCATTGTGGTGGTGTATAGAGCCAAAAAGATTAGAATTGTGTTGATGTCACAATATTTATAGACCTGACTGTATCTCCTCCTATTTCCACCATAATTTGCAAATAATTTGCAAATAAATTCTTTCAAAAATCAGACAATGTGATTGTCTAGATTTGTTTCCACATTTTGTCTCTCATAGTTGAGGTATACCTATGATGACAATTACAGGCCTCTCTCATCTTTTTAAGTGGGAGAACTTGCACAATTGGTGGCTGACTAAATACTTTTTTGCCCCACTGTATATATATATGTATGTATGTATGTGTAGATATATATATATATATATATATATATATATATATATATATATATATATATATATATATATAAATATACATATACCATATATACTCGAGTATAAGTCGAATTTTTCAGCACAATTTTTGTGCTGAAAGTGCCCCCCTCGACTTATACTTGAGTCAAGCCCTTTTCTGCAGCAAAAAATTTCATTTTCCGAACCGACTTTGGGGCCCCGTAACTCAGGGCCACTTGGTGCTAGGAACCCCAGTGGAACTCGTACCATAACATATCCAAAGCTGGGGTTTCTAGCACTAAGTGGCCCTGAGATACGGGGCCCCAAAACTGGTTCGGAAAATGTCATTCTCTGCTGCAGAAAAGTGCTTGACATTTTCTGAACTGATATTTGGGGCCCTGTATCTCGGGGCCACTTAGTGCTAGGAACCCCAGCTTTTATGGTGCTAGTTCCACTGGGTTTGCACACCAAATTTGGGGTTCTTAGCACTAAGTGGCCCCGAGATACAGGGCCCCAAATTCGGTCAACTGTGTCCATCTGGAGCAATGTCATTTCGGGACCCTTTGGGTTCAGAGACCCCAAATTTTGGCTGCAGCTAGGGGGCATCTAGGAACCCTTAACTACCGAGTTTGAAGTTCAGGGGACCTATGGCTGCAAATGGGCACAGTGATGCTGCAAATGGGCATTGTTGACCCTCTTTTCCACTTACAGTAGCTGTGCATTTCTCACCCTCGTCTTATACTCGGGTCACTAAGTTTTTCCCATTTTTTTGTGGTAAATTAGTGCCTCGACTTATACTCGGAACGGCTTATACTCGAGTATATACGGTATATATATATACATATATATATATATATATATATATATATATATATATATATATATATATACCGTATATACTCGAGTATAAGTCGTTCCGAGTATAAGTTGTAAATATTTTATTTATTTATTTATACACAAAAAAAAATAAATGCCCATGGGACTTTAACACAGTGGTGCTCATTCACGAATACAAAAGGGTTATATACACATTTTATTGAAGTTAACAATAAAGAAAAAAACGTGCATGGCATTTATATTTCCACATAAATGTGGAACAAAATAAAATAAAAATTTTCACCAATGTTCATTCTGAATACCAACAATACCAACAAGGAGCAGATCATTGTTGACTTACTGAAGCTTTTGCAGATTTTATCTTTGATTTCTATATGTACACTTAAACCAACTTTGGCTGTCTCCTGATGAAGTGGGAGTTGTCCTGCGAAATGCAGAGGTTATAGCTTCAGTAATTCAACAACGATCTACTAATCATGTTGGTATTCAGAACACATTAGTGAAAAATGTTATTTTATTTTGTTCCATACTTATGTGGAAATGTAAATGTCATGCATTTTTTTTTCTTTATTGTTAATGTCAATAAAATGTGTATTTTTTATATAACCCTGTTGTATTTGTGAATTAGCACCACTCTGTTAAAGTCCAATGGGCAAATGTTTTTTTTTTTTTTCCTTTTGTAGACATTTTCGGGACTGAGTGCTGCTCAGGTTTGAACATATGGTGGCTTTTTTCCATTTATTTATTTATACATGTATTCATTTTAAAATCATTCATTCATCCTTTTATTCATTATCATATTCATGTAATGTTTTATGCAGTTTTTCACTTCTTTATATTGCCTTCAACCTATAACAGAAAGGCCTAAACAAGGACCTTCATGGCAGGATCACTTGGTATTATTTCAACCAAAGGAAAAATGTAAAAATATTTAAAAATCGACTTTTGAAATGACCTAAAGTGGTTGTAAACCTCAGACATGAAATTTGAACAAAGCATATCCCTCTATAGTGTGTGCTTGTCTCAATCAAGAGCACCAAGTAAAATTTGTCTCCATGCACACTTGACGTTAAAATAATGTTATAAAAACGGCAGTAGCTTTGCAGTGAGTCTTTCACCATTTTTTTAACGTTTTTGCAATAACGTTTATTAGCATTTTGTAGCATTTCTCCGCCTTAGTGGGGGTTTTTTTCTTTTAATTTTTTTTTAATTTTTATTTTTTTTAATGGATCAAAAACCTTAAAAAACGCTGGTGAGCCACGTTTTTGAGCGTTTATCGATGCTTATCAGCGTTTATGAGCGTTTGCTGTTTTTTGTGGTCAGAAAAACAGCTCCATATAATCGCGTTCAGAAAACAGCCCATAAACTCCACTGCTGATAAACATCCAAAAACGTCCATGTGTGAATGGGACACATAGGATAACATAGAGGGGAGTTTATGGGCTGTTAAAAAAAAAAAAATCCCCAAACTCCCAAAAAGGGCCGTTTAGGAGCTTTAGTGTGCATGGAGCCTTTCTGTCTGCTGATTTGTTCCTCAGCCATCCGCATGAGTTTGACATGTTTTCCTGACACCAAAAGAAAAAAGGCAATGGGGGGATGGGGAGTCTCCAGCACACAACCTGTGATTGACAGCCTCAGCTCTGTTTCTGTGTGAAGGGAGTGTACCCCTTCCCTCCAATCACCTCTCCTCACTGAGTTCTGCAGTGTGTAATTTTAGCTCTCTGCCCTCTGCTTTCTGAAAGCCCAGACAAGCTTTATAAATTCTGTACTCTGAACGGATATAGGGAAGAGAAGACTGCAGATAAGCAGGTACAACTTATGTAGAAGGATTCGCTTCATCTCTGTGTATCACCTGAGGCCAGTCACTTCACTGGGTATTTATAAGGGTTTACAACCACTTAGACCTCATACACACTGGATGTTTTTACAGCTGGTCCTAGGGACGTCTGGCATTTTTTTTCCTGCCTCTAAACTCCCCTGCATGTAAGCTTATGTCTCCATGCACAAATAAACTTTTAGAGGAGTTTAGTGGCAGGAAAGTTTAGAGACGGGGAAAAAAAAAACAGTGCCAGTGAGTCCTGGAGCAGCAGAGTTTTGGCAGAAAAAACACTTGATGCGCGTAAACGCGTCTAAACGCGCATTAAAACTAGGAGCGTTTAGCTCTTGAGCGTTTATTCATTTCAATGGCCAGAATAAATTATTTATTCTGGCCAATGAAATGAATTAGCGCCCAAAAACTTGACGCAGCTAAACACGCCTAAATTAGTTACACACTTTTACTTTTACTTGCTCCCGGGAGGAAAGGCTTCTAAGAGAGTTAAGAAAACGTTCTGTGTGCGTGAGTCCCAAACATGTTAAAGATCTTATGAGATTTTATTGATTGGCTTTACATATATTTTAAGCAACTGTTAAACTTTACACACCCGTCACCGTCACTTTGGGGCTGACTTCGGTAAAAGAAAATGGAACTCCTCTGTCTTCCAGTTTGAATGTGTACAAACTGTCATCCTCTGATTTTGCGTCTGAAATTCTTAGAGAGCAATCTCCTTTCCACACTTCTCCAGTGAGAAAAAATCGTGGATATTTGTCTTGGGGATCATCTAGGCCATCCTTCCTAGCCACAACATTCTGTTGCGAGTGATCACCTTTCAGCCACGATCCTTGAGCATTCCTTGATAAAGTAATAAACGAAGGGACTTGAAAAGTGCAAGGAATGTGCACACACAAGTTACGCTGCACTGTGACCCTTGTTGGGACGTTTATTGTAAATCCTGGTATTTTGGGTCCAAACTGTGTGTTGCTATCTGCAGAAAAAGAAAAGGGAAATAAAAGTTCAGCTTTCGTTGTCTTCTTTTTTTTTAATATAACTATCATGGTGAGACCTATTTGGAGCTCAAGTCCACCTAAAACGATTTTTGTTTGGTTACGTGGAAGGAAAGATTACTCACATGGCTTCTTATCTTTCGGGGACATCAAAGCCCTCACCATAATTCCCCTTGCGTCTATGACTGCTGCTGTCTTTTTATAACAAAACCATGGAGATCTATAAAAAATAACGTACCAACACATTTTCTAAACGAAAGCCTAAGATACTAAACAAAAGTCCAAAACCGAATCAGTTCAAGATAATGAATTTTGAGGAACCAAAGTTCTTCAATTAACGAATGCATCCCAAACAAAATGAAATCTTCTGACGTGCACATGTCTAGTTGTAGGAATACTACTGCTAAATATTTTAGTTCCTGCTGCAGCTGAAGGTTTGGAACAGCCAAACACTCATTTGTTCGGCTGTTCATTGAACCTTGGATTGAACAGTGGATGAACCTGCAACTCATAAATGTACACAGTGCAGGGATCTTATAATATTTACCCTTCTGGTCAAATGTTCTTAGCCTATATGCCCTGTACACACGATAGGATTTTCCGATGGGAAAATGTGTGATAGGACCTTGTTGTCGGAAATTCCGACCGTGTGTGGGCTCCATCACACATTTTCCATAGGAATTTCCGACACACAAAGTTTGAGAGCTTGCTATAAAATTTTCCGACAACAAAATCCGTTGTCGGAAATTCCGATCGTGTGTACACAAATCTGACGCACAAAGTGCCACGCATGCTCAGAATAAATTAAGAGATGAAAGCTATTGGCTACTGCTCCGTTTATAGTCCCGACGTACGTGTTTTATGTCACCACGTTCAGGACGATCGGATTTTCCGACAACTTTGTGTGACCGTGTGTATGCAAGACAAGTTTGAGCCAACATCCGTCAGAAAAAATCCATGGATTTTGCTGTCGGAATGTCCGATCAATGTCCGACCGTGTGTACGGGGCAATAGTGTTAGGTTATTTTACCTGTTGAATGAACGTTCTTTTACTCTTCTTGTAAAAAGTTCTTAAGGTTTTTTTTTCTTAGGATCAAATGTTAGGGAACGTTACATTCTTTCTGCCAAAGGCAAAAGAAACTCGCTTTCACACATATTACAAACTTTGCAGATATTATTTTAGACAATTGCAAAGCAAAGTTGCAGGTGTCACCATTCCCAGACTTAAATAAAAACAAACAGCGGGCAACCCAACTTTAAAAGTGTTGCACCTTGTTATGGCCTTGTAGGATAAGAATAGACTACCATGAAGGGATCCAACTTCAGGAGTTCCTTAGATATTCGGAAGATCCAGCAAGCTAACTGCAGTGGCATGGGCATAAAAATGTTGTCGGCCGCGCATCTATTTGAAGATGTGGGTGCATTTGCGACTGAAGGTTTGTGCAGGGACGTGCATGAATGTTCACTTAGCTATACAATTCTCTAACCTCTGATTGAATTTTGTCATCAATTAGCATCCATCTGGTCTGCCTTTGGATTTTCCTTATTTTTCCCTTGTTTGCCTATTGTCTTTGTCACTGCCCTTGGCTTGGACACCTAGCATATTTTTCTTTCCATCTCCCCAAATATATAGTACATTTTGGCCTAGTCTTGCTCACTAAAACCCTACTACTGTTACCAATATTACACTGCCGTATGTGTGGTCTCTCAATTGTTGATAAGCGTTTGCTACAAATTGGCCAGTGGCAGAACGGTTTTGCTGACCAGGCTTATGACCAAGCGTATAAGTTGCTTTTAAGGCCCCTTTTCCACTGGGGCGGTGGGGGCGTCGGCGGCAAAACTGCGCTATTTTTAGCGCCGCTTTACCGTCGTTTTTGTGGCGGTATTCAGGTGCTAGCGGTATAGCCACGCTGCCCCATTGATTTCAATGGGCAGGAGCGGTTTAGGAGCAGTGAATACACCGCTCCTTCACCGCTCCAAAGATGCTGTTTGCAGGAGTTTTTTTTCTCTCTTGCCAGCGCACCGCTTCAGTGTGAAAGCCCTCAGGCTTTCACACTGGAGAAACAGCAGCGGCAGTTTTAGGTCGGTTTGCAGGCGCTATTTTTAGCGCAATAACGCATGCAAACCGCCCCAGTGTGAAAGGGGCCTTAAACTACCTTGAAAAAGTTTTTTTAGCTAAGAAGGTACAACCTTTCATATTTGGTGGAAATACCCAAAAGTGGATAAATTCTAGACCCATATATATTATATTATACTTTTCTTAACCCAAATTAAACAAAAAAATTCCCCTTGCAAGAATTACTAAACCAACCAATTAAAGGAATACCTAGATATACAAGAAAACCAATTTCTTTTTTATTTATAGCAGTTAAAATTACAATAGCCAGATTTTGGAAATCTCCAACTATCCCATTTTATATGGTAAAAACTAAAATGACATAGATAATGATTAACAAAAAAAAACCTCTGCTATTCTAAATGCTAAAATTGGAATATATGAAAAAACATGGAATCCTTGGCTCCATCATATCTGGTAAAATCATTAGACATTTTATTTCGACTCATGATTTATTCTTACTTCTTCCTCATCCCTAACCTCACTCTTTATTTACTGACTCCCTATTAACTGTTTATTATTTTTGTTTTTTACATCTATATAATGAATACTTATTACTTCTATATGAGATACACGTGTCATTTGCCCCCTTTCTTAATTAAGAAGTACAGCCAAAGCTTGTTTGGCTATACGTCTCCTGTGGATCACAGGAGTGCAGTTCGTTCTGCAATCCTGTGACTCGTTTTCAAAAGACAGCAGACCAAAGCCCGCTGTTGGCTGACATCACAGAGCCGGTCCAGGCTGGGGCTAGATTGCGACAATAAAGTCAGGATCCGCCCACAACCCTGGACCGGCACTTAGCTCAGGCTCTCGGTGAGCCTGAGCCGGCCGCTCCCGCCCTCCACAGCCCAGCGCTCCAGGAATCGAGGAGGGGGCAGAGCAGAGAGCCAGTGACTGACAGTTACCAGTTATCTGAGAACCAAGCGATCATCTGTCTTTGATTACTTGGTTCTCAGCCTTTTGTAGCCGGTGGGAGACAGATTCAGCAGCGAGATGATGCTGCATTCACCTAGGTAAGTATGATTTAAAAAAAAAAATCTTTTAACTGCTTGCTGACCAGCCGCCATCATTTTACTGCGGCAGGTCAGCACGATCCCCTGAGCCATCATAGCTATACGTCGGCTCGCGGGATCGGGATAGCATGTGCGCACACGCATCGGCACGGGGGGGTGCCGATGCTCGTGGCCGACAGTCGCAAAGGAGTATTGAGGGAGCTGTTCTTGAAATTCATACTGTTCTGTAATACCACACACAGCATTTAAGCTAAGATTGTAATTTCAAGAGATTTGTGCTTTTTCCATGTTGAACTCAAACCCTCATGAAAAGGTCCGCTGTACGGCATTTTGTCCCCCATGGAATTGCCTAGAATTCAGGATAGATAGACTTTTCCTTCTACTCACCTTTACAGAACGTGCTTAAAAGCACAATTGACGTAATAAAATTTTGATGGAGAAAACCACATCTCATCAGGAGCATTTTGACATGAAGTGCAGTATTTAGATGTACCTTTGTTACAATGTGGACTGGATTAAAAAAAAAAAAAAAAGGTTCATTAATGGTTTATTTGTTCTTATTTATTTATAATTAGAAGAAATAAGAGTGTTAAATGGAAAAAGACAGAAACCACTGAGGGTGGGACTTTAAAGGCACTACCAAAAAACAAATTAATTATATTTAAATATATTTATTACAAAAAACAAAGTATAAAACATGTCTTGATATGCACAAATACAAAAAGGATAAGAAAAAATGCAGGGACTGCACCCCACCCCCCAATGGAAATGTAGGGAAAAGCCGTGGATACTGAGGGAGTCCTAAAATGAGAGCAGAAGGATATATGAAGTATATAAATGTATACCTGCAGTATAGATTTAGCCCTGTAGACAAAAAATTGCTTGCTGGCAGCCACGGCACAGGGGCCTGAAGAAACGTCATGAGCGGACGTTTCTTCAGAGTGCATGCGCTGATGACGTTGGCATATATAGTAAATATTAGACATGTGCAATTCGTTTCCTTCCCAAATTAGTTTTTTTAACTAATTTTGACAAATTTGTTGATTCGGAAGCATCCGAATTAACAAAAACTCGTTTAACAAATTTTTCCGAATATTCGTGAATTCGTAAATTTGTAAATTCGAGAATTCGAGAATTAGGAAATTCGGAAATTCCAAAATCTGAAAAGCCAAAAATGAGAAAATCTGAAAAAATAACTAACTTTTAAACTATAGGTATTGGAATTTCCTGTCAAATGTGGCTGTTAGTGAACGGAACAAATACGAATTTATCCGAAGTTACGAATTATCCGAAATAACGAATGCCATATCTAAACGAATGGAACGTAAGAAAATAATAATAATAAATAACAAAAATAATAATGATAAAATTGTTTTTTTATTTATTAATTTGTTTCCTTCCACGTATTTAGACGCGGCATTCGTTATTAAGGATAATGCGTAACTTCGGATACATTTGTATTTGTCACATTCACTAACAGCCAAATTAGAAAGGAAATTCCAATACATAGAATTTAATAGTTAGTTATATTTAGTTAGTTAGTTAGTTAGTTCGTCAGTCAGTCATTCTTCAGAATTTTCGGATTTTCTTTCTTATTTTCAGATTTTACACATTTTCAAATTCACAAATTTGTGAATTTTGGAATTTACAAATTTTCGTATCTACGAATTTACGAATTGCGATCATAACGAATGACCTGAAAAACAAAACAAAAAAATTAAAAAACGAATGAAACGAAAACGAACAAATTTTTTCGGTAGTGCACATGTCTAGTAAATATCTCCTAAATGATGCAAGTTTAGGAGATATTTACAGTACCTACTTATTATATAAAGCCTTACTAAAAAGGAAGACTTTACTTCCTTTTTAGCAGGACAAAATGATAAAAATGTGAAGTTCATTGTTGGGATTTGCCAACACTTTAAACTTCTGTTTTTGTTCTCGTGTTTTGATTTTAATAATACTTCATCATATCTGTATAACTGTCTCGTTGTCCGGCAACGCAACAGTACACAGCAATGAGTAAACCTTCCTACAATGACTTCTAGGAGTTCTCCAACTTTCACAACTTCCTCCCTTCCTTCCTTTTTTTCTAAGATACTATAAAACATCTTTTGATTGTCCTTTTCTAAAAAAAAAAAAAAAATCAAATGATTATACGTCAGTAGTTACTGCAAGACAAGACCATCCATATTTCCTTTATTTCAGTTCTGCAAGGTTCTCCTAAATTCCTCAATCCTGATTATTCAGTCATTACTTCCATTCTCCAGCAGACAACAACTTGGCCTGTTAGGCCCCCTTCACATGGGGAAGACACGACCAGGAGTCCGCATGCTCAACGGGAGATCTGTCTGTTGATCCCCGCTGACCGGGTGGATTGCTTGTCTGTGTCCGCTCCGCTTATGCGGAGGGCAAACAGACACAGTCCACTGTCCTCTATGGGCGGTCAGATGTAAATTAACCTCCTGTCCATATACACCTGGCGGCCATCCGATCTGCTAGATCAGGGTTTCTCAACCAGAGTTCCTCCAGAGGTTGCTAGGGGTTCCTTGAGCAATGAGAAATGTCTCCTTCTCAGATAAGTTCCCACTGACACCATTGCTCCTTTTAGCTATCTGTAAGGTGGAAATTCGTCCCAATGACCACACATGCAAGTAGCATCCTTTCTACTCACCATCACACTAATGTACAGTATCATGAGTTGTACATACAGTATTTTTAGCAGGGACTCCCAGCACCTGAAGAGGTTTTTCAAGGGTTCCTCTGTGTTGAAAAGGTTGCGAAAGGCTGCGTTAGATGGATGTGGAACAGATCCCCATCCACCAGTTTTTAGCTGTCGGTGGGTGTCAACAGACACATGTCCATTGACATCCGCCACTCCATAGAGGGCAATGGATGGCCCAATCTGGTCCACCTAGAAAACTGACAGGCAGACCTGATCAGTCTGCCTGTGTGAACAGGTCCTTACTATACATCTGGAGAAAGCACAGCTCCAGATTCTCTCCAGTGCTAAAAACAAAACCCTAATATACTTTTTAGCCAAACAATTAAAAAAAAAAAAGAAAAGAAAAAAAACATGTGAACTGTTCTACCTTCTAAAATATTTGGGACTTCATGTACCCATTTTTGTGATTTACACAGCGCTGTCACATTGCATAGCTAGGAGGTTGACCAGAAGGCAAAACCTTTTTTGTAGTTTTTGAATAGAGTATAGAGGGATTAGAACCACTGTCATGTTTTTATTGCTGTATATACCCCTGTTAGGGAGATTCACCCTCTATATTAGTGACTTGGTGACTGTTATCACTAAAAGTGAAAGCAAATCCCAAATTTTGGGTTGCTACCAGAACAGGAATAGAGAAGAAATTCTCCAATGGGGACACTAGGTCTGGTGACAACCGGGGATACCCGCTTTTGGTTATGGGACAGGAAGCGAAGGGAAATCTCTCCAAATGGGACAAAGATGGCCAATAAAACCTGAGAGGGATTATAAATCTGCCTTACTTTATCCAAAGTGGTAAAAAAAAGTTTTGCTTTTAGTTATTTATAATATATTTATTTTACAATGACGTCACCCCAACTTCCAACAGTGAATAAACACCAACACAGTTATGACATTTCTGTATGCTTTTGTACAGAATGGGATAAAGTCTTAATAGGCAGCCCTGGATTGTGCAGAATATTACAACAAAGTAACAAAAGGCAGGTTGGCATTCTCATAAAAGCTGTATATAGTTAACTGTATATATAGTATATTTCCCTTGCATGTGATTGGGTATTCTTTGAAAATGTAATGTTCAACACATTCCCAAAAACTCTGGGACAAATTTTCTTGCAAACAGTCTATACTAAACCCCAATATGTTTCCTTGCTTGTCAACTATGTTTCCTGTGAATGTACACTGAGACCTGGGGGTGGGGAAATGCTGTTTGCCCAGGGTCCAATCAATATTAAAGATGGCCATGATTAAATGCTTCTTGATCAGAAAATCTCCCAACAGGAAGAACTGTTCCAATGATCAGCGACTTTCTCTCAGTTCCTTTTGTGACTCCAGAACAAGACGTGAGGGGGGAATCTTCTCATTTGTGACAATAACAGCCAAAAAAAATTGCAGTTTCCAAAAACTGTAAAATACGTTTTGGTTCCATATTCTATTGGTACTTGATAAATGTCTTTTTTTCTACCTCTGTGAATTTATCATTGCATATAAAAAACTGTAAAAAACAAAAGCGTATAAATATATTTTTCTTACCTGAGTTTTTTGTGTCCTCTAGCGGCCAATCGCTGTATTTGTCCCTATTATTGATTCTTCAGCAGTATATAAGGTTCTATTTCAAAGCTGACGTATGTTTTCACCAGCTGTGTTCCTCTATCCGTCCCTGAGATAAATGTTTTCCCAGTACTATACTCTAATGGGTTTTAATGTGTGGTGTCAATTCACACTTCGGAGAAAGAAGAAGTAGTCCACTGCGATGTGTGATTGCAAAAGAGAATTATGTCTCACTTATTGTGTAACGTGCAAAGATTTTTCTTGCATACCCTCAAAGTTCCTGAGGTTGCCAAATGCCCAAAGTGTATGCAAAAGACAGTCCTTTTAAATGTTTACGTTTTGGATAGAGTCTATGTCCCTCCTGGTGAAATTTACCATCTCTTTGTCTTGATGACCACTATCATCAACACAGAAAGTAAGGGGACATCTTATACTTTAGAGTCGTCATGAGGTCAAGGGGAACAAATGTTGTGGCGACAGCTACCTGTGATGGGAAATCCCTTTACTTTGGGGAGCTTTCTTCTCACTTTTGGTTGCATCTCCAACTCAGAAAGTGAAGTGAAATCTCTACAGCAAAAAACATAAACTGATAGGAGTTTAGTCCTCACCTACTTTATAAGTTGACCTTATATATACATTTAACCCCTTTACTGGCAGTAGAGCCCTGTAAACAGACTCCCAGCTGCTATGGTTGATGCAAGTTTGTTTGCATTTCTTCAGCTAACTGTTGACTTTCTTATAGAAGTGATCTGGGTAGCTTTAATCATCCTATAACTTTTAGGTCCCTTTCATGTGAAGGGTCCGCCAGTTCGTTTTTCAGGCAGACCTGACTGGAGCTTCCATTCTCCCCTAAAAAAACGGTGGGGATCTGCCATCTTTCTGCTAAGTGGATCAGAAATAAGGTGTAACTGGAAAGCGGAGTCCCTTTACACCCGTCCACCCATAGAGCAGAGCAGGCTCTGTCCGTGTCCGCTCTGTATAAACTGACCTGTAATCCACTCACTCTGCTTTGAACAGCAGGGGATCAGCAGACAGACCCCCTGCTGGTCTACACAAAGCCCGTCCTGTGTAAAAGGGGCCTTAGAAACTACGGTAGATGCCCCCAACCCACCTTTTTCTGCCATGTAGGAGAATGGGAAATGTAGTTCTGGGGTATGCCTATGTCAGTAGAACCTGACCTCCCAGCAATTATCCCTGCAAGACTTTTGCATGACTTATGATGATGTCACAGTGAGGTATTAAAGATATCTCTCACTATAAGGTAATAAAAAATGAATGCTGGGACATGATCTAGACGGGGAGAGGGAAGTTTGAGGGGATAAATCTGAGTACTGCCTAGGCATACACTTTAATGCTATCTATGGCAGAAGCTGAGACCTGGTGTACCTGGGCCTAAGATCCAATAGGCTTCATGGGAACCAGGAGATCAATTGAAGATTAAAGGTATCTGTCACCTTTAGAGAATATTTGTAAC
Organism: Lithobates clamitans; assembly: GCA_037952925.1. Classification (NCBI taxonomy): domain Eukaryota; kingdom Metazoa; phylum Chordata; class Amphibia; order Anura; family Ranidae; genus Lithobates; species Lithobates clamitans. The sequence continues at coordinate 298,554 of JBBGZY010001633.1, forward strand.
CTCCAGGAACATTTGCCTGTCTGTGGGAGTTCCATATAAGGCATGACCAAGCCTGTCACGTGATAAATGAATTGGCTGGATTGAATATTTTTAAGCTCATCACTATTATTTTCCCCTTAAAGGGGAACTTCCGTCATTTTTTTCATCTTTCCATCTATTAAATCTTCTGCTCTTGTTGTTTTAACTAAAACATTTTTTTTTTTCTGCCAGTAAATACCTTATACAGCCCACCTCCTGTTTCTTGTCTGTAAAAAGCCTAGGCTTATGACATCATCATACACAGCTCTCTCTCTCACTCTCGTGAGAGTTTGCCAGGAAGGGAGGGGGGATGATTCATAAGAGGGCCAATGAGAGCTGCAGAGCTGGAGGTGTGCCTCTGTGTGTCTGTTTAAATCCCGGAAGTGAACAAGCAGCAGCTTCAGCTGCCCACAGTTAAAATGGATGTAGCAAGACACAGTGGAGGGAGATTTCTGCAGAATATTTGGCAAGTTCAGAATCACAGTATATATAAAATAACAAACAAAGTGGTTTGGCTTCAGAATGGCAAAGATGTTTTTATTACAAATTATGTGAGCAGACTGCAGTTCCTCTTTAAGACAAGCAATTGTCCACAACCCTCCTGTTTCCTTTTTTTATCTCTAAATGTGTACTTTTTTTGCTTTATAATGTTGATTACAAGCAGAGGGGCCTAGTACTGGTTGTACCATTGACCAACAAACTAGTCCCCTAGCAAGACTTACTTAGGGTGACGCTAAATGGCCTTGAATACGCTGTAAAGTGCAGCAACAACAAAAAAACCCTTATGTACTTATTTACATATAATCCATGAACCGTATATACAAACTATTCCATAAAGCCAACAACCATTAAAAAAATCCTCTATATTAAACACATTACATGCCCATTTATACCTAATGTCTTAGGTAAATTGAGTTGCTCACTGTAATCAGTGCAGCTGACTAGTTAGGTCTGCTCAGTGTTCTCAGCTGCTGCTAGTCTGTTTACTCCCTCTGCTTTTCAGAAAAGCTGTGTGAACATTCTGGAACATAGGTGTGGAGCTATGCAGATGGCAGCATGAATACTTATACAGCCCTGGCCAAACCCAGGGAGCTTGTCCCTGAAGGAATGCTGGGAGACTGTATATTCTCTGAGTACACTGGGCCTTTTCCTGGATAGGATTAGTTCAGCCTGGAGTGCTTGCTGCCCTCCATGGCAGTGCTGGCAGGTACCTGCTGTTCATGAGGCCTCAGGTGGGTGACCTGAGGGCCTGGATGCTGAAGCTAAAGAGAGCTGACTGAGGGGCTGTCTGCTGAAGATTTAGTCGGGTATCACTAAAGAAAGGTCACATTGACAAGATGGAAGGAGGCAAACAACTTCACCTGGACCTTTGTGTGAGTACACACAATTGTGAGAGATCTTGGAGACTTTTGGCTGCTGCCACCGGTCTGGTGCTAGAGCGTCAGCTGTGTGTTTGCTAAAGGGGACATCGACTGGTGTCTTAAATAGCTTAGTATGTCTGGTTCTCTGTGAAGGGACTCTGCTCTTGTTGCTGTAAAGAAAAAAGCTTGTGTGCTGTTAACTGCTTCTATTCCAAAGCCAAGTCCACTGCTTGCTACAACCAAGGGCTTCTGCTTCAGCTTTTCAGAAAGGAGTTTGCTGCCCTCAACTTATACATAGAAAAATGGTTGAGACTAATTGGATGGGAAATTAGAGGTTCAGGTCCACATGTTCCTAAGAAAACTGGACTTTGAAGGACCATAAACACTCAAAGTGTGAGTTCAGAGTGTTTATGGTCCTTCAACTTATACATAGTTTCTGTTTTTGTAGTATCCCGCTCAATTCCCTCAACGTTACCCAAGGTCTCCAAAAATAAAAACAAAAAGAACACCCCTAGACTGGTTAATGAGGAAAAGTGTGCCTGTGTTTGTGTGCTTGGCCACGGGGCAATCCACTGGGGAAGAACCTGGGCAAAATTCCAGTGGCTTCTGTGGGAGTAGATATATATATAAGTATTAGTATATATAAGTTGAAGTATTGTTGATTATTTTTTAAGTACCCGCTGTACATTTTATTTTTTTTGGGGGGGGGGGGGGGTGATGATCAAATTTGCTATGCAAAGTAATCTGTTCTAATTTTTATGAATGTTGCATTATATGACAATATCTATGACAAACTGGCTTTAAAAATGGTTACTCTTGAGTCTAAACTTATTTTTAAGATTTTTTGGGTTGAAGATCAAGTTTGTTTTTTTGTGTTCTTTTTTGTAATTTTATGAATGTTGCATTATGTCTCTGTATTTTTCTTGCTTACATAAAAAAAAAATAGATGTAATTGTGACCTGCAGAAAACAATATTTTTAATAAATATCCTTAAAACATTTTGTTTTACCTGTAGTAAGCATTCAACTATTATTCCCCGCCCCGCAGTACATATAAACAAAAAGGGCGCAATGCTATTGACATCAGTGCCTTTATATGGACACATGCCGTATTTGGTCAATGTCATTAGACAATAGACACATTTGAAGCTGAAAATCAACTCTAAAAAAAATAAATGCAAGCACTACATTTAAGAATTGGTAAAGTAAGATATAGTAGTAATATGATTTGTATAGGCACTTAAAGGAGCGTTGCACCATTTATAATAGATCAGATCAGGAAAGCCTAGGGCAGTGATGACGAACCTTGGCACCCCAGATGTTTTGGAACTAAATTCCCCATGATGCTCATGCACTCTGCAGGGTAGTTGAGCATCATGAGAAATGTAGTTCCAAAACATCTGGGATGCCAAGGTTCTCCATCACTGACCTAGGGTGAAAACTATAGCTTCCTCCATACATACAGTGGAGGCATGATATAGCCATCCAGGGGCAGGAAGTATTGTTTTTGTAGAATTACCAGCTAAAAATAAAGCAAAAGATACTTGGAAAAAAACACATCAAGTACTAGTAAGTTACAATATATTACATTTTTGGTTTTGAGTTTTTAGATGCAATTACAGTCATATTTTCCAAACAGTGTATCTTTCCATATGTACTTTCAGACAAGGCTGCCCAGTGTTCTGTATCCTTAGGCAGGCCATACATGGGTCGAATTTCGAAAGAATTTCCTTTCGAAAATCTTATCTAAGAATTTTCGTTCATATTTCGCACCATTAGTGGGCTGCAGCAACAGACGATTTTTTCGTGTGGCCATTGAATTTGAGTAATCGGACATGTTGGAAATTTTTTGAAAAACGAATGATTTTCTAATCATTAATTGGAGAATCGTGTGAGAAATGTAATCGAAAAAGAGGTGCAATTGAAGGCTTGGTGGGTCGAATTTGGAAATCAATGGTGGCACCTTCGGATCACAAAACGCACAAATTTTCTTATTTTCAAAAGAAAATTCTTTCGACATTCGACCATGTATGGCCAGCCTTAGGCATCTGTACTGTAGCACTACCCCCATAGGAGCCGCTGGTTAGGATGGATACTCTGTTCTTTGCCTCAACCTCTTTAAGAACTTCCACCCTTCTCACACACTGGGTTGAGTGTACAAAGCATGCAATATCACAGAAAATCACAGAAAATCACTGAAAGTAATACTTAGTACCCAAAAGTAGTCCATTTATAAGAAAACAAGCACAGAGGAATTTAAGGCAAACTTAATATCCCCTGATATTATTGGTAACAAAGTAAGCATAGAAATATATTAACAATGATAATAACACAATTCAGCATACAGGGTGATTAGTAATAAATACTAAGAGGCACTAAGATGACACTTGGGGGTTGATTTGCTAAAAGGCAAATCCACTCTGCACTACAAGTGCACTGAAAGTGCAGTCGCTGTAAATCTGAGGGGAAGATCTGAAACGAGGGGAATCTCTGCTGATTTTATCATCCAATCATGTGCAAGCAAAAATGCTGTTTTTTTATCTTCCTTGCATGTCCCCCTCGGATCTACAGGGACTGCACTTTCAAGTGCACTTCCAAGTGCACCTGTAGTGCACAGTGGATTTGCCTTTAGTAACTAACCCCCCCCGTGTCCAGATCAGCATAAACAGTAAACAGTAATGTCACCTAAAGTGAAGGAGTGAACAATAATAAGGCTTTATTTACCAAACACAGGCGCTATACTGCCAAAACGCATTGATGGCGACTATGCTTATGCCTAGACTGACTGGATATGCACTGTCCATAGATATGAAGGAAATGGGAGAAACAAAGGGGACTTGAAGAATGATTTTACAGGAGGGGCAGTCCTTTATGTTGTTCTTCTGCCGGCTATTGTTGGGGCCCTTTAAGAAGCATTGGTGCACTTAATAACAGTTTTATTAAACCAGCATGCAATAAAGGTGCGGTAAAGATGCAGTAAAGGTACCGTACAGGTGCAATATCAGTGCAGTATACTTAATGTCCTGTCTCCAGTAACTCAGTCCCTGCTAGCAGTACGAACAATGGGAAATGCTCTCTCGCCAGTCCTTGTGGTGCAGCTGTGAACTCTTGCTGTAGAAAGGTGCCCTCAGGCTCTCCACAAAATGTCTTCAGAAATTCAGCAGCGGGAAGTAGAGGGTGAGAGGATACTTTGGTCTCCCTGCAGCAGCAGTGCTGATGCGGTCACTGCTGTCTGTGCTGCTCTACCTCAGGTGTCTCTGGTGGTCTGTCCTCTCAGCAGTCTAGCGCAGTATGCAGCAAATGTGCTGTCATCTGTTCTCTTGGCTCCAAGAGAAAGAAGTTCTTAGAGCAGTCCGTTAAAAGGTATTCCACCACTCTCCTTCCTCTGCAATGTCCTATGGGAACTGTGATTGATTTTTCAGACTATACTCCCCATGATCCTCAGCATTATGCATAGAAGTCTATGGGCTTGGTTGGCTATAGCTTTCCCCCTGCAGGCCAGAGGAGAAGGGTGTAGTATAACATCAGTATCTTTGTAGAGTGAAAGTAAGCTGGTTATAAAGGGGGAAATGTCATATTTCTGTAGTCTACCACATGGCTACTGTACTCTTTCTTTTTAGTTTTAATGATTATAAAAAAAATTCTCAGTTTGTATGTTTAACCACAGAATACTCTACTTCCTCTTCTTCTATGGCAACTTTTGGGTTCAGCTTCGAAAAGTCAACACTCATGTACTGCAAATCTTGGTAATTCAGATTTACTGATCCAGTTTCTGGAAGTGGTTGATGATCTTTTTGAGGACTTTGCTCTGATGCATGGTACCCCTTGAAGAAAATTGTTATATGTCAAATCGTATAGATCATGGACTTCTAATGCAAGAACTTTTCATAAAGTAAAGGTTTAGAGGAAAATATATACTTTTCTAAAATAGTTTTTTTTTTTAATGTGAGCATTGGAAGTAAATGCACTGAATTTTATTAAAATGAATTATACCCATTTTCTACAATGGAGCTACATTATAATTAATACCCAAATTGTCTAAGCACAACCCAAATTCCTTCCTCTCCCCCTGTAGATCATATTCCACATTGTTTCTGAAGCAGGAAACAGCTTTAATTACCTTATTACCAGGTTAGCAAAATTCTTGTAGGAGTGGCTACAGGGAACTCAGTGACATAGGAACACCTCCAGAACTACATCTCCCACAAACCATTTTTCCTACACATGTATGTGGCCAGGCTCTTGGGAGACATGGCAACAGCACTGATTTACTTGGAAAGAAATCAATGTATGTCCATTGACAGAGACATAAAGGAGGGCATAGAAGGAGTTCAGTAGTCTAGGGGGGTTGGGGGGGGGGGGAGAATTCAGGCAGGGAAGCATCATTGTCAGCTATCAATAGGAAGTTAGGGGCTTACTGGACCTCTGACAGATCAGCAGGTAGTTTTGTGTACTTGCATCATTTTTAAAAGGATACAATATCGGAAATGTACATGTACTGCAAAGATGTATTGAGAGTTTGTTTTTTGGACCCAGGCATATACAGTACTTTAAGAAATTTGGGTGGGTCTACTATTGGCTTATAAACATGTATGTACATGTAAACGCACAACTCCCCATGCACTCAGTGTGTGATCCGAAAATCAGCATGTAATGCAACTCCAACATGTTTCGGGGCACTCCTGCCCTTTTCTCAAGCTTCTCAAGCTTGAGAAAAGGGTAGGAATGCCCCCGAAACATGTTGCCACACCCTCTCTGACGTCATCACACCATGCTTGTGTCCTGCTTCTACCATGACGATTCCCATGCTGTCCACAGTAGCACTTCAGGTGTTTTGCAAGATGCTATCTGCATGGGGAAGTGCCTGGGCTGCAGAAAGGCTGTCATCTAGTGGAACTGCATTGCCTGCTGCTTTTTGGAGTGAGTGCATATTATTTTTGTTTTTATGAGAGCTAATGAACTACTACACTTTGTCGGTGGCATTGTTTCTCTTTCCTTGTCTTTTACATGAGTTTTTTTTTTTTTACATGAGAATTTCATGTGAGTCTACCTTTAGCTTAGATCAAGACTGCTGAAAAATGTGTTTGTTTTGGTTTTAATCATTTTTATTTTTTTATTTTTTTTCAGATTATTCGTTATGATTGCAATTCGAAAATTAGTGAATTCCAGAATTTGAAAATACGAAAATACGAAAATAAGAATTAAAATTCAAATTAATAACTAACCAACAAACTAATAATAACTAATTATTAAATTATAGGTATCGGAATTTTCTTTCAAATTTGGCTGTTAGTAAATGTTACCAATATGAATTTATCCAAAGTTACGAATTATCCGAAATAACAAATGCCACATCTAAACAAATGGAATTGAATAAATTAATAATAAATAATAATAATAAAAAGTTTTTATTATTATTATTGTTATTTATCATGATTCATTTGTTAATTTCCATTCGTTTAGATACGGAATTTGTTATTTGCGATAATTCGTAACTTAAATTCATATTCGTTACGTTCACTAACAGACAAATTTGAAAGGAAATTCCAATAACTATAATTTAACCACTTCAGCCCCGGAAGATTTGACCCCTTCCTGACCAGAGCACTTTTTACAATTTGGCACTGCGTCGTTTTAACTGACAATTGTGCAGTTGTTCGATGCTGCACCCAAACGAAATTTGCATCCTTTTTTTTCCCCACAAATAGAGCTTTCTTTTGGTGGTATTTGATCACCTCTGCGTTTTTTATTTTTTGCGCTATAAGCAAAAAAAGAGCAACAATTAAAAAAAAAAAAAAACAATATTTTTGACTTTTTGCTATAATAAATATCCCCCAATTTTTTTTATAAAAATAAATTTCTTCATCAGTTTAGGCCAATATATATATTCTTCTACATATTTTTGGTAAAAAAAATCACAATAAGCATATATTGATTGGTTTGCGCAAAAGTTATAGCGTCTGCAAATTATGGGAAAGATTTATAGCATTTCTATGGCATTTTTATTATTTTTTATTTTACTAGTAATGGAGGTGATCTGCGATTTTTAGCGGTACTGCGACATTGTGATGGACAGATCGGAGACTTTTGACACTTTTTTTGGGACCATTGGCATTTATAATGTGTAAATGTCACTGGCAGGGAAGGGGTTAACACTAGGGGGCGATCAAGGGGTTAATTGTGTGTTCCCACAGTGTGTTCTAACTGTATGGAGATAGGATCGACTAGGAGAGGAGACATTGTTTTTCCTAATTAGTAGGAACAAACGATATGGCTCCTCTCCTCTGACAGCACAGGGATTTGTGTGTTTACACACAAATCCTCGTGCTGGCACTTGTGCATGCAATCGTGTGTGGCTGGTGGCAATCGTGCCTGCCGGCCATGCACAGCGTGCGCGTGCGCCCATTGGTGGCCAAAAAGGGGTAGGCCTTACTCGTACGGGATTTCGCTCAGGAGAGCCATTGTGCCGCAGTATATCTGCGTGACATGGTCGGGAACCGGTTAATAGTTACTAATAGTTAAGTTAATTATTAGTTAGTTATTATTTCAGATTTTCGGGTTTTTGATTTTCGAATTCTGAATGTCCGAATTTTCGAATTTACAAATTTACCAAATTTTCGAACATTCGAATTTACAAATATTCGGAAAAATTAGTTAAACAGGTTTTCATTAATTCGGATATATAGCGTTAATTCAGATATTTCCGAATTAACCACTTGCCGCCCACCCACTGCCAAATGACGGTGGGGCGGTGTGGCTCTCGCTCTGGGATGACGTCATACGATGTCGTCCCAGAAAGGCTGCTCTCACACACATTGCGGCGATCGTGGCTGCACCGTGTTGCTAGGACACAGTGCGACCCCAATCTCTGTAAAGGCCGCGGCTCTTTAACCATGTGATTGGCTGTGTCCAATCACAGCCGGTCACATGTAAACACAAAGATGCCGGTAATCTGCGCTCCTCGCCTCACGCTGACAGAGGGTGTGGCGAGGAAAGCTGATCAGCGGCATCTCCTCGCAGGGGACATCTACACATTTAATCAGGGCACTGACCATCAGTGCCCTGATTACAAATATAGGGCCACCAATCAGTGCCCACCAGTGCCAGCAATCAGTGCCCACAAGTGCTACCAATCAGTGCCCATTAGTGATGCCAGTCAGTGCTGGCTATCAGTGCCACCTATCAGTGCTGCCCATTAATGCCCATCAATGCCCATCAGTGCCACCCATCACTGCCCATCAGTGCCGCCTATCCACGCCGCCTATCAGTGCCCACCAGTGCCGCCTATAAGTGCCCATCAGTGCCACCTATCAGTGCCCACTGGTGCCACTTATCAGTGGCGTCTATCAGTGCTCATCAGTGCCACCTATCAGTGCCCATACGTGCGGTATATTAGTGCCTCCTCATCAGTGCCACCTAACCAGTGCCCATAAGTGCAGCCTCATTAGTGCCCATCAGTGCAGCCTATCAGTGCCACCTGATCAGCACACATCAGTGAAGGAGAAAAATTACTTATTTACAAAATTTACTGACAGAATCTAAGAAAAACCTTTTTTTTTTTTTCAACATTTTTGGTATTTTTATTTATTTATTTATTTTTCAAATTAAAAAAAACAGCAGTGATTAAATACCACTAAAAGTGCGACAGCGCTGAAAGCTGAAAATTGGCCTGGGCAGGAAGGGGGTGAAAGTGCCCAGTATTGAGGTGGTTAACGAATTTGTCGAAATTCGTTAAAAAACTAATTCAGAATGAAACAAATTGCACGTCTAGCAATGGCATACAAACGTGTGTATCATGCATTTTGGATATGCATTTTTGGGAATATGCTAAAAGCTTTTACAGGCATACCCCACTTTTAAGTACACAATGGGGTTTATTTACTAAATCTGGAAAGTGCAAAATCAGGCTCACTTCTGCATAGAAACCAATGAGCTCCTAACCCCAGATTGTTCAATCAAGCTTTGGTAATAAAACCTGGAAGCTCATTGGTCTCTATGCAGAAGTGAGCCTGATTTTGCACTTTCCAGCTTTAGTAAATAAACCCCATTGTGTACTTAAAAGTGGGGTATGCCTGTATTCTTTCTGCCAATAATTTATCCAAGAACAATGTACTGATTCAAGGAACTAACTACGATATTACTTCATTGATATATTTCATTAATTGCCTGCATTTCACATTTTATTTCCTAGAGTTTGTATATATATAACAGAAAACATTTGCGTGGATAACTTACATTAGAAAACATTTCTGAATTGCCATAGATAGGATCAGTAACACTGACATGGGTCTGCCTTAAATTCTCTGTATACTTTGTCATCTTCCTTCTGAAAATGTAAAAAAAAAAAAAAAAGGATCGACATTGTCTGATTAATATACAAAGACAACAGGTGGAAGTCAAATTTTCAAAGTTCACTAGCCCAAGGATCCAATAACACATAACCTTTTAATTATCTGAATACCTCGGATATTGTTCCACGCATTATCATTTTTCAATGCGCATATTAAATAAGTCCAGAAAATGTGCGTATTCAAAAAAATAGTGAAGAGAAAAAAGTAGTAGGTCTGTGACACTGAACGCATAGCAACCAATAGGAATTTACCTTGCACTGTTTAGAACTAAACTCTCTCAGTCATTATTCATTTTAATGTTTATGCTGCTAGCATTAGTAAATAGATAGGAAGATATGTTACATTTACTTGTTTTATTTATTTATTTATTTATTTTTACATTTCTTCAGTTGCTTCCTGATTTTAAGGCACAGGCAAGTGATGGGGAACCTTGGCACCCCAGATGTTTTGGAACTACATTTCCCATGATGCTCATGTACTCTGCACTGTAGTTGAGCATCATGGGAAATGTAGTTCCAAAACATCTGGGGTGCCAAGGTTCCCCATCACTGGCCTAGGATAAAATGATGTCTTACATCTCAGGAGTCTTCATGGGAGGAGGGGAGGAGAGGCTTTCTCAGCTAAGAACACCCTCCTGCCTGCATGCCTGAGCTAAGGGCTGATGAATTCAAGGAAGTAAATACTACATTAACCATCTGCCCTTACTCAAGATGGCTTTGGCTAGAAATTCTAGGGGGCAGTGGGGGCCTGTCCATTAGGGGCACAGGGGTGCCACCTCCCCCCCCCCTCCCAATACATGTGCCCGGAGTTGATTTACTAAAGGAAACTAGACTGTTTTACAAGTGCGTTGCTCCAGAGCTTATTAGAAGATTTCCTCTTTCTTGCTCCTTTGACTTTAAAATTTTGGATTGCCCATCACTGCACTATATACAGTAATCATCACTATACTGGAGACAGTGGTCATCACTGTACTGGAGACAGTGGTCATCACTGTACTGGAGACAGTAATCATCACTGTACTGGAGACAGTAATCATCACTGTACCGGAGACAGTGGTCATCACTGTACTGGAGACAGTGGTCATCACTGTACCGGAGACAGTGGTCATCACTGTACTGGAGACAGTAATCATCACTGTACTGGAGACAGTGGTCATCACTGGACTGGAGACAGTAATCATCACTGTACTGGAGACAGTAATCATCACTGTACTGGAGACAGTGGTCATCACTGGACTGGAGACAGTAATCATCACTGTACTGGAGACAGTGGTCATCACTGGACTGGAGACAGTAATCATCACTGTACCGGAGACAGTGGTCATCACTGTACTGGAGACAGTAATCATCACTGTACTGGAGACAGTGGTCATCACTGTACTGGAGACAGTGGTCACGAGGACCAATAAAAAGGTTGAATTACCATGGAAGACACATGCAATGTAAAAAAAACAAAAACAAAAAAAAACAACAGAGGGTCTAACTTTTGTTGCTCTATTCAAAAAAAAAAAAGAAAGTTTTTTAAATAGACTTTAATAGAAGAAATTTTAGATTGGGCTAATGCACATTGTTTCTTACACATTGGACTTCTTGTAGACTATACTGTAGTTACTGTATACACAGACATACAGGGGTGGATTTACTAAAGGCAAATAGACTGTGCACTCTGCAAGAGCAGTTGCTCCAGAGCTTAGTAAATGAGCAGAAGCTCTGCTGACTTCCATCATTCAATCATGTGCAAGCAAAAATGCTATTTTTTTTTCCTTGCATGTGATTGGATATTCTTTTCAAATGAAGTTTGCTTCATTTACTAAGTCCTGGAGCAATTGTACTGTACTTGCGGATTGCAGTCTATTTGCCTTTAGCAAATCAACCCCAATGAGAATTTTTTTTCCCAGAATCTGTTGGGATGTCCAATGTGGCAACCCAGTCTTAGTCCGCAGGGTTCAATATTGAGTTGGCCCACCCTTTGCAGCTATAACAGCTTCAACTCTTCTGGGAAGGCTGTCCACAAGGTTTAGGAGTGTGTCTATGGGAATGTTTGACCATTCTTCCAGAAGCGCATTTGTGAGGTCAGGCACTGATGTTAGACGAGAAGGCCTGGCTCGTAGTCTCCGCTCTAATTTATCCCAAAGGTGTTCTATCGGGTTGAGGTCCTCCACCCCAAACTCGCTCATCCATTTCTTTATGGACCTTGCTTTGTGCACTGGTGCACAGTCATGTTGGAACAGGAAGGGGCCATCCCCAAACTGTTCCCACAAAGTTTGGAGCATGAAATTGTCCAGAATGTCTTGGTATGCTGATGCCTTAAGAGTTCCCTTCACTGTAACTAAGGGGCCAAGCCCAACCCCTGAAAAACAAGAGTCCTGACCTCAACCCGAAAGAACACCTTTGGGATGAATTAGAGTGGAGATTTTGAGCCAGGCCTTGTTGTCCACATCAGTGCCTGACCTCACAAGTGCACTTCTGGAAGAATGGTCAAACATTCCCATAGACACGCTCCTAAACCTTGTGGACAGCCTTCCCAGAAGAGTTGAAGCTGTTATAGCTGCAAAGGGTGGGCCAACTCAATATTGAACCCTATGGACTAAGACCGGGATGCCATTATAGTTCATGTGCATGTAAAGGCAGGCGTCCCAATACTTTTGGTAATACAGTGTATATTCCTGCAGTCTTTGGGCTGGGCACAAGACTATGAACCCTCTTATCCCAGCATTGGGAGGTCCTGAATGCTGCAGAGAATGGCACCATGTAGTGACATAAGTGCTGTTCTCTCCTTTAATCTCCTGTAAGACTGGGAAGACATGATTACGCACCCCTAAGGGGCAGGTCCATAGTACTCTAGGCTCACATGTAGACAGCTTGGCTGTTGGTGGAAGCACAGTGAATCTGCAGGGAGCACCACTAGAGATGTGAGGTGAGTAGTGAGCTGCTTATTTTTTTTTAACTCCTGCAGGAAAATGCATTATTTTTTAGTTAGACTCGAGTGGGGTATTAAATAGACAAAAAAAGGTGAAACATTGCAGGAAGATATATTTAATTGTATCAGCATACATGTGCACTTAGGAAAAGACTTACCACATTATTTTACGCAGCCAACAATATCTCTTATAAATTGACACAGACCTAAATTAGGTACAGACGTTAACTAGCTGAATCTCTCCTATTGTTATTTTTGATCTGAAAACATCTCAGGTACCCACTCAGGTATTAAAAATTAATATTCTTTATTACAGGATATTTGTAAACCGCCTAAAGTTCACGTGTTTCAATTAACTACCTGTTAATTCATGCCGTATTAATGTCATAATGTGACATATGTTTCTTGTATGTTTAATTATACTTAATAAAAATGTATGGAAAAAAAAAGAAAGAAAAGACTTACTTTCTGTAGAAAAATATTAATAAAATTCCAATCACTATCAATACAGCAATCACACCTCCAACATATATTGCAGCAGCTGGAAATGCTTTAGATGCTGACTGAGCTGAGAAAGAAAAAAGGTAATTACAATAATAAAATAATTGAAAGTATAACTAAAAGCAAAACTTTTTTTTAAGTTTTGGATGGAGTGGAGAAGGATTAGAACACCTGTCAGGTTTTATTGCTGTCTGTGCCCCCCCTCCCTCCCCCCGTTGAGGGAGATTTACCCTCTCTATTTGTCCAGTTTACCATTATCACCAATTAGAAAGTGAAAAAAAAATACCAAATTTTGGGTTGTCCCTAGAACAGTAATAAAGGGGAAATCTTCCCAATGGGACACTGGTTCTGGTGACGACTTGGGATTCCTGCACTTTGGAGAGATTTCCTCTCACGCCCTGTTTTGGCTATGAGACTGGGAGTAAAGTGAAATCTCCCCCAATGGGACACAGAAGGAAAAAAAACAGATGTTAAGACCCCCCATTACTCAATTCAAATTAAAAAAAAAAAAAGTTTTGCCTGCGGTTCCACTTTCACTCAAATGGTCAATATTAGTAGACAACAAATAGACCAGAGTAAAACCAGGCTGTCAAGCAAATATTGATTATATTAGGTATTGACCTGCTTAAAGCCCAAAGACAAAGATACTTTGAGAAATGGAAATGTGACTTTTAATTGATGTACTTTTTCACCATAACCTGTTTTTTTAATTAAAAAAAAAAACAGTACAGGGGGTCCCCTAGTTACAAACATCCGACTTACAAACGACTCCTACTTACAAGCGGAGGGAGACAACAGGAAGTGAGAGGAAATCTACCCCTAGGAAGGGAAATTCACTCCTGTAAGAGCTATTATGAGGAAAAGGTACCTCCACTGATGCTTTATCACCAAGGCTTGTTTCCACAACAACCCAAAATTTTCAAAATCCAATTGTCATTGGGAGAGAAAGTGAGGTGAAATCTTCTGAACAGGGGCACACACAGCAAAATAAATGTTACAGGGGTGTTAACCCTTCCCTATGCTATCCAAAAAGGTTAAAAATAGTTTTTTTGGCTGGAGCTACACTTAAAAAATGTACCTGTTCCGACTTGCAAACAGATTCAACTTAAGAACAAACCTACAGTCCCTAACTTGTTTGTAACCCGGGGACCTCCTGTATGTAGTTTAGTAACTATAAAAGCTCCAGCTCAGGTTTTAGTGTGCAAGCACTGACCCCCAAATTGGTGGTCTATTGAACAGAATCCACTTCTTGTTGTACCACAGCTTTTTTTTTTTTAATCAAGAAGAATATTAACTGAGAAACATCAGAACAACATTTTCTAGAGTACATACAGTTTATGTTGGTAGATGTCACATTTTGTCATCAATCTTATGCCCCGTACACACAATCGGATTTTCCAGCAACAAATGTTGGATGTGAGCTTGTTGGCGGAAAGTCCGACCGCGTGTATGCTCCATTGAACATTTGTTGGCGGACGTTCCGCGCACAAATGTTGGCTAGCAGGTTCTCAAATTCTCTGCCAACAAATGTTTGTTGTCAGACGATCATGTGTACACAAGTCCGTCGGACAAAAGTCCACGCATACTCGGAATCAAGTACGAGCCGGAGATATAACTATCGTTCGTAATGGGGATATCACGTATGTCATGTACTCCACTACATTCGTAATTGTTGGCCAACATTTGTGTGACTGTGTGTATGCAAGACAAGTTGGAGCCAACATCCATCGAACAAAAATCCACGTTTTTTTTGTCAGAAAGTCCGATCGTGTGTGTGGGGCATTCGAGTCAGCAATCAGATACACAATGCTTCCAAAGACAGGCACAAAAAATACTCAATGTACAGTATTTCACCAGGTTAGAACGTTACATCTATTTGACCTACTGAGAGCTCAACAAGGAATATGTCCACTAATCAGTGGGGGCACTTTATAGATGTTAACAATATCATATATCATATCAATATTCTATGCAACACCAGATCTACGAGTGCCAGCCCAGGTATACACAGCCGCCCTACCCACGCTTTTTCAAATTTGGGTAAAAATACTGATATATAAGGCGCTCATAACCGTAAAGTTAATCCTTGTAAAGCAGTTAATGTTCATCTGAAAATGTGAAAAATCAGTCCAAAAAAACTGTTCGAGAACCTGCCATGTATTCGTGTACTGAATGATGAAATAGTCCTGCTTACAAGGGATGATCTTTGGGTTCAGACCAAATTCTGTCTGTTTGGAAGTTCAGATTTATTCCAAACTTTCTTGATGTTCGACAAGAATTGCCCTAATGAATGTCCAACGATGCATTGTAAATAAGAACATCATTGGCCAAGTCTTGCACCTGACCAGAGGTGTTTTTTGGCCAAAGTCTCAGCCCACACACTATAAAAGGTTGCTCTCCTGTTAGCCCTTTGTCAGGAGGTTAAGCGAATGATTGTTGAGTCCAATTTACAAGGTTAGTTGTGTTCAATTCAAACAGTCCTGTCTTGACATTTTCATTTCCCTATCTTGTGGTTGGGTATTCAATCTGAACAGCCTATATTCTTTTAGTTAAATAACCCTTTTATGTAAGTTCGTCAGATCCTTACCTGTTTCATTGAATAGCTCCAGGACAAGCTCTCCATGAATGTTGGAAGCCACACACTGTATATTCTGACTCTCTTCTGTGTTGACTGGAAGGGTCAGTGTGCTGTTGGTAACTGAATTAGATCTCTCAGTGAAAATACTAACTTTGCCATTCATGTGGTTTGATACATTAATGGACCTCCCATTGATCTTCCACTTCAGAGTTGGTTCAGGAACTGACTGAATTACACACGTACATGCAAGGTGATTTCCAGCAACTTTCCAACAACTGGAATTTCTTCCATTGACAATTTTAGGACTATCTACAAAATGGTGAAATTTGAAAAAAGATCAATATACAGTTGAAACGCGTATGCGTTAAGTGTATTATGTCTCAAAAAGTTTATGAGTCTGTTTAATCAGACATGTGATCTAGGTATACTTGCCAAACAACACAGCCAGCTCTTAGATCTTCCTGCTGACAGCACAGCAATTAAATTGGTTGTAAACCTCAGACATGAAATATGAACAAAGCATATCCCTCTATAGCGTGAAATTGTCTTAATCCAGAGCACTAAGTGTAATTTTCCCATTCCTCTGCTATCAGCATAAATCACTTCTGACAAGTTTTCCTGGCATCAAGAGACAAAAAGGTGGCAGGGCAGGGAGCTCCAGCACACAGGCTGTGACTGACAGCCTCAATGTGCTGTGTTAAAGGGGGTTGTATCCCTTCCCTTCAATCAGATCTCAGCTCTCCACACAGAGCACTGTAGAGAGTAACTTCCGCTCCCCACCCCCTGCTTTCTTAACACTCAGACAAGCTGTATAAATGATGGACTTTAAACGGCTGTAGAGAACAGCGGGCTGCAGATAAACAGATAACACTTATGTAGGAGGATTTGTTTAACCTCTGTGTATCAGCTGAGAATAGTCACTTCACTGGGTATATGAAAGGGTTTACAACCAACCTCCCCCCTCCACTGCCAAATTTGGCACTTTTTTTGAGGGGGAGTGAGTACCTGTTTTTGACAGGTACCTATTCCCACTTCCGGGTAAGATCACAGATCGCCGATCTATGACATTTCCAGCCCCTCCTCCCTCTGCTGGCTTCTGGGACAAACACAACTTCCAGAAGACAGCGGGACCATTCTGAATGCGCAACGTGAGTCGCGCATGCTGAGTAGGTAACCAGCTGTGAAGCCTGAAGGCTTCACAGCTGGTTTCCCCTACTTACAATGCCAGCGCCTGCACCCGAAGCCAACAGGCGAATCGACTTGGGGTGCCGACACCCCGGGATCCCTGGACATCTAAGTGTCCTTATATTAAAAGTCAACAGCTACAGTATTTATAGCTGCTGACATTTTTTTTTACAGACTGGAACTCCTCTTTAACCACTTGCTTACTGGGCACTTAAACCCCCCTCCTGTCCAGACCATTTTTCAGATTTCAGCGCTGTCGCACTTTGAATGACAATTGCGCGGTCATACAACACGGTACCCAAATGAAATTTTTATCATTTTTTCCCCACAAATAGAGCTTTCTTTTGATGATATTTGATCACCTCTACGGTTTTTATTTTTTGTTAAAAAAATTGAAAAAGACAGAATTTTTTAAAAAAAATTATATTTTTTTAATATTTTGTTATCAATTTTTGCAAACAGTTAATTTTTCTCCTTCGTTGATGTACGCTGATGAGGCGGCACTGATGGGCATCGATAGGTGGCAGTGATGGGCACTGATGGGTGGCAGTTATGGGCACTGATGGGTGGCAGTGTTGGGCACTGATTGGGCACTGATTGATGGCAGCACTGCTAGGTGGCACTAATAGGTGGCACTTGTGGGCATTGATAGGTGGCACTTGTGGGCATTAATAGGTGGCACTTGTGGGCATTGATAGGTGGCACTTGTGGGCTTTAATAGGTGGCACTTGTGGGCACTGTGGGCACTGGCAGATGGCACTTGGAGGCACAGATGAGGCATCTGTGCCTCCTTCCTCTTCGGGACCGATGTCCCTTTGACATAAGCCGGTGATCGGCTTTTTTTTCCTCCTCACGCTGTCAGCGTGAGGAGAAAACGAAACCGATCACCGAGCTTTTGTTTACATCATGTGACCAGCTGTCATTGGCTGACAGCTGATCACATGGTAAGGGGCCGGGACCGGCCCCTTACTCGGATCTGTGATCATCCGAGTCTCCGTGACTCAGTGATCACAGCGTGCACACCGCGCGCCCTGCATAGGGGAGGACGTCATATGACTTCCTCCCGGAGATTGAGGTCCGCGCTGTAGCCGTCATTCGGCTATGGCCCAGACCTCAAGTGGTTAACCACTTGCCGCACGCCGATATACGTTGGCACAATGGAAGTGGTGGGCAAATGGGCGTACCTGTACATCCCCTTTAATTGGCGGGGCCAGCGGGTGTGCGTGAGCGCGCCTGTCGTGTACAGCGTGACCGTGCGCGCGGGACCAGCAGACTCGATGTCCGCGGGTCTCCCGGCGATCATGTCATAGAGCCGCAGAATGTGGAGATTCCTATGTAAACAATACATTTCCTCGTTCTGCCTTGTGACATGACAGAGATCACTGCTCTCTGTCATCGGGAGCAGTGACCGCTGTCATGTGAGTTGAAGCCCATTCCCCCCACTGTTAGAATCACTCCCTAGGACACACTTAACTCCTTGATCACCCCCTAGTGGTTAACCCCTTCTCTGCCAGTGTCATTTACACAGTAATCAGTGCATTTTTATAGCACTGATCGCTGTATAAATGACAAAGGTCCCAAAATAGTGTCAAAAGTGTCCGATATGTCCACCATAATGTCACAGTCATGATAAAAATCGCAGATCACCACCATTACTAATAAAAAAAATAATAAAAATGCCATAAAACTACCCCCTATTTTGTAGACGCTATGACTTTTGCGCAAACCAATCAATATACGCTTATTGCGATTTTTTTTACAAAAAATATGTAGAAGAATACATATTGGCCTAAACTGAGGAAAAAATTAGTTTTTTATATATTTTTGGGGGATATTTATTATAGCAAAAAGTAAAAAATATTGCTTTTTATTTCAAAATTGTCGCTCTATTTTTTTGTTTAAAGTGCAAAAAATAAAAACCACAGAGGTGATCAAATACCACCAAAAGAAAACTCTATTTGTGGGGAAAAAAAAGGACGTCAATTTTGTTTGGGTGCAACGTTGCACGACCGCGCAATTGTCAGTTAAAGCGATGCAGTGCCAAATCGCAAAAAAGTGCTCTGGTCAGGAAGGGGGTAAAATCTTCGGGGGCTGAAGTGGTTAAGCAGTGCAACCTGGTCCAGGACTTACCCAATGAAAGAGGACAATATGGACAATGAAAGAGCAGAAACATACTGATAAGGTCAATTATGTGTTCTGCCCTCCCATAAACAGGTTTCCTGTAAGCAATGGAATCTCAATAGGCTCAGAGTTCTGACACTTTTTTGCAGCCTGGGTGTTACTGTGCAGGGAATGAAATGAGGGTACTTCGAATAAGTTATAGGTACTTAATGCTCAATATTCATTCTTCTGATATTTGCCTCCTTGCAGATGCAGAACATTGGCCTCTCACATCCAACACACTGCTGGATGTGTTGGATGACACGTGACTGGAGTTTAAATGTATATAAAGTTGAACTGCAACTATGCACTACTACTTCTTCTAGATCAGTGATGGTGAACCTTGGCACCCCAGATGTTTTGGAACTACATTTCCCATGATGCTCATGCACTCTGCAGTGTAGTTGAGCATCATGAGAAAAGTAGTTCCAAAACATCTGGGGTGCCAAGGTTCTCCATCACTGTCCTAGATCAATCACAGAATGATATAGTATCACGTGACATTAGGAATGCAAACAAATATGGAAATTTACTTACACATGATCTTGACATTTACTAAAGTTCTTGACGTTCCATGAGCATTTGTGGCTTGGCACTTATATGGTCCTTCATCAGTGAGTGACAAATTGGTGAGGTTGAGTGTATCCGTAGGGAATTCATTCTCTAATTCATTGGAGGTTGTCCATTTTAAGTCAGATACTGGTTCACTATTAGCAGAGCAGGTCAGGGAGAGCAGTGCCCCCTCGGAAACATATATGGTGTTGTTATCATTCATGGTGCAATCACTGTCATTTAGGTCTTTGCTGGGAATGAAGCAGGTGATATCTGGTGTTCTTGGGGAATCTACAACAATATTTTGAAAGAGCATATGCTAAAGTCTTCTCTGAAAAGATTCTCAACTCAAGAAGAAAAAAGTCATATAATCATCACTATGGCAACATAGCAGATACAGCGCAAGGACTATATAACATAATGGATAGCCTGCAAGGTTCAGGACTATGCAATGTACAACACAGAATAAGGAACGTATGGGTTAGGACTAGGGATGAGCTTCGAGTTCGAGTCGAACTCATGTTCGACTCGAACATCGGCTGTTCGCAAGTTCGCCAAACAGCGAACAATTTGGGGTGTTCGCGGCAAATTCGAATGCCGCAGAACACTCTTTTTAAAAGTCTATGGGAGAAATCAAAAGTGCTAATTTTAAAGGCTTATATGCAAGTTATTGTCATAAAAAGTGTTTGGGGACCTGGGTCCTGCCCCAGGGGACATGGATCAATGCAAAAAAAAGTTTTAAAAACGGTCGTTTTTTCAGGAGCAGTGATTTTAATAATGCTTAAAGTCAAACAATAAAAGTGTAATATCCCTTTAAATTTCCTAGCTGGGGAGTGTCTATAGTATGCCTGTAAAGGGGTGCATGTTTCCCGTGTTTAGAACAGTCTTACAGCAAAATGACATTTCAAAGGAAAAAAGGTCATTTAAAACTACTCACGGCTATTGCATTGCCGGTCCGACAATACACATAGAAGTTCATTGATAAAAACGGCATGGGAATTCCCCACAGGGGAACCCCGAATCAAAATTTTAAAAAAAATGACATGGGGGTCCCCCTAAATTCCATACCAGGCCCTTCAGGTCTGGTATGGATATTAAGGGGAACCCCAGCCAAAATTTTTTTAAAAAATGACGTGGGAGTCCCCCTAAATTCCATACCAGACCCTTCAGGTCTGGTGCAATTCGTTTCGTTCCGAATTTGTTTTTTAACTCATTTAGACAATTCAGAAATATCCAAATTAACGAATACTCGTTTATCGAAATTTTCCGAATATTCGTAAATTCAAATATTCGTAGATTTGAATATTCGAATATTCGAAAACTCACAAATTCTTAAACATCGAAATTCAAAAATCCGAAAATTCGGAAATTTAAAAATTCAGAAATTAAGAGCGAAAATTCAAAAGAACAAAAATCTGAAAATAAGAAAGAAAATCAGAAAATTAGAAAGCCCGAAAATTCGAATATCTGAAATGATAATAATAACTTAAGTATTACTATTACATTATAGGTATTTGGATTACCTTTCAAATTTGGCTGTTAGTGAACGTAACAAATACAAATTTATCCGAAGGTATGAATTATCCGAAATAACAAATTAATAATAATAATAATGATAATAAAAAAATGTTTTATTATTATTTATTATTTATTATTAATCCGTAATTTCATAGTTAGTTATTATTAGTTATTATTTTTCAAATTTTTGGATTTTTGTTCTTTCAAATTATCAGATTTTCTTTTTATTTCCGAATTTTCAAATTTCCGAATTTTCAAATTTACAAATTTTTTACTTAGTTATTTACAAATTTATTAGTTAGTTATTTACAAATTTATTAGTTAGTCATTAATCATTTATTAGTTAGTTATTTACCAATTTACGAATTTCTATCATAACGAATGACCCGAAAAACGGAAAAAAAAACAAAAAACAAATGAAACGAAAACAAATACAAATACATTTTTCGGCAGTGCACATGTCTACTCACCAAAGCAGTATGCCTCTCAGGTAGCAGGTTGGCAAACACAGCTCCATTAAACTCTCCTCGCTAGGATGATCTTAAAGTTTAAAGGTTCTCAAAGGTTACACTCTATAGAGCCCAAATTTCTTCTCTTCACAAGATATTTTGTTTGTGCCAAAAGGTGGGTTTTATTCAACCAATTTATCTACTCACAAAGCCTTCAGCTAAGAGAGCATTGAAATCTCATATACAAATCCGCAAAATCTTTACACACACACATTGAGGTCAAGCTGCCGGCAAGGGCCGCTGCTGTGTATGCGTCTCTAAATGAAAGCTCTATTCAGCTTTGTGTCCTATGGGTGCATTAGAGGGGCGATCCTAGACCCCAGTGATCCCTCTAGCCTGCAGAGGCTTCCTTTTTTATGCCTGGTTTGTGAGCAGAGACAGATATAGTAATAAAGGACACCTGGTCTGAAGTGGCTGTGAGGAGGAGAATCTTTATAATCTAATACATTGTGGTTGTTTCATGTTGGTTACTGTACTTGAAAAAGAAATTTCAGGTGTGCCATTTTTAACATTGTTTGAACCATGTATGTGGAAATCATTGTTTTATACACAGCTTCTCCAGTGATCTCTGCTAGTTTCTGGGTTGTGTACCAAGAGGCTGCCCTACTGCATGGGACTTGGAAGCTAATGAAGGTCATTGGAGTAACAGTGTCTAAAGCAGTGATTTCAAACTTCTAAAGGTGTCCCACAAATATGGTAAACTGTATACATCATAATATTGGTCCAGGCTGGACCCATATAACTATGTATAAAATATCCATTCTTTTGTACTGCAGTGTCCCATTTATAGCAAGGGTATCTGGCTGTAGACTGGAGCTCCACTCTAGACAGGAAACATGTGACCCGCATTCGTCCATAGACCGGAAACGTGAAAAAATTGTTGAGCTTGGAATTTCTTTGGTTTTGTTCGAAACATCTACTGGCTCGAAACATCTATTGGCTCGAAACGCGTCAAGCCAATAGGTGCCCTTTCTTCTATACTATATTATCGCCATTTACTACCTTATACACCAACTGGACTGTACCAACTAATTCCGACTATAACAATTTATAGGCACGCTTCAGTGAATTTGGTTATCTACAGTGTTTACAGTATGAACCAATTATGTTGCTTTACTATGGGATTGTGAGCCAATAGTTGCCCCCTTATGTTTACAATTGCATCATTACCTCACCTTACATATCAATTGGATTTTATCAATTAACCAAGGATACAATTATCTATCATAGAGATTTGCCTTTAATGAATTTGTTTTCTACAGTATTTACAGTATGAACTAATCATGTTATCTGTTATGTTATTTATACAATTGGAGACTGGTCTCCAATGAATTCGGGTTTTTATAGTATTTACAGTAATAATTATGATATTATTTTTACTTCTGTCATATTTTATATACAATTAAATCATTTAATGCCAATTGATCCCATATGATGCTTTTATGCAACGTTTTTGGTTCTATTATATTGTTTTGGGTGCGTGCCATATTCATAGTTATCATGTTATCTCCTGGGTTGCATGCCTCATATAAAGTCCCACCTGTTTTGTCTTTTTGTATCGGGGATGGAGGCGCCTGGCTGTACACACCTTGTGCCTCATACAAAGTCCCATTTTGCTGCTCTGTTTTTAAACCTTAGTTTTCATAATTATTGTGTCTATTGGTTGTCACATTAAGGTTGATGCAAAAAAAAAGAACACAAGAGTGGAGTGGAGGTTTCCTGTCTGGAGTTGAGCTCCAGTCTGCAGCCCGACCCCTCTCGTTTTTAGGGCAGTAAGCAAGGTATCTGAAAGGCACCATTAGGTTTCCAGGTTTACCATAATTCTAGTACACCTAAAGTAAACACTTTACATTTAAGTAATTGCTGACATCTTTTGCAGTGTAACTTGGCTACGGAACCATATCTTTCATAGGAAGCAAATAATATTATAAATATACTTACAGTCTACCGAGATATAAATGGTTTTGTCTGCAGTCCCATATTGATTACGTGCTTTGCAACTGTATCTTCCTGTATGATTAAGACTGATATTCTTTAATATGTAGGTTAATGATTGGTTAATCACTGGTAGCTGTCTGTCTTCATGAAACCAGGTAATTTCAGCTACGGGGTTACTGTCCACATTACATTCCAAGCTCTTAGTTTGTCCTTCTATCACAATAATGGCTAAGGTCTTATCTGTGGAAGAACCTTACCGACCAAAGTAAAAGTTATTGGTATATCAAAATATTGCACTTGACCTTAACATTTGTATTACATATGAATTTGATAATGCAATAATAAGAGATACATTTTTCCATTGTACTCGCCCCCTACTTAATTAAGTAGGATACGTTTTATATGTAGCAATGTAGAAACCCTTATATGAAAGGGTATAATGTAATTTGCATTCATGCTTCACCATGCACAAAGTGATTCACCCTTACATGCAGTTTGTGGTGTGTATTATGTGATTTTGCAGTGTGGATTTGAGTTTTTGTTTGTTTAATATTCCAAGGTCCGAAAAAAAATATAATTCAACAACCAATGGAGCAAAAAAAAAAGAAAATGGCTGCATTGACCTAATCTAAATATTTTTAAGCTTCTAAGAACTCCCTATATCTAGCACCCACAGTTCTGCTGCTAGATTTCTACACTTACTTTTCCTCAGACTGAAGTAGCCATGCCCCTGACGACATTCCTTATTGGACAAAGTGCGTAGGGTGGAGCCTGGTATCTGATGCCACAACGCTATACGCGCTGACCGCGGCCATCTTTCGGGTTGGAAACATCTCTTTATTTTATACCTCATGACATGCTCATTGTTATAGTTTTAAATTTCAGTACTCTGGAATTTTTTTTAGAATAAATTATACACTGATTTGATATACTGCACCATGAGGAGTAATTTTTTCTTATTTCTATACATGAAGCTGTGGATCTACCATCTGTGGGGGCTACATAAGATCCAGTTGCTTGATGTCTTAGTGGAGACGTGGCCTTCTTTCGGGTTGGAAACATCTCTTTATTTTATACCTCATGACATGCTCAATTTTATAGTTTTAAATTTGAGTACTCTGGAATTTGTTTTGGAATAAATTATACACTGATTTGATATACTGCACCAAGAGGAGTCATTTTCTCTTATTTCTATACATGAAGCTGTGGATCTACCATCTGTGGGGGCAACATAAGATCCAGTTGCTTGATGTCTTAGTGGGGACGTGACCATCCTGTGGATATACACTATGCCTGTTTGACCACCTATAATCTAGTGAGTGGTCCACTATTTGGGGTAAGAGGCCCGGTATGTTGATGTTCGTGGAGGATTTTATTATTCACTCTAGTCTGTTTGATTTACACTTTGGGTGACTCCAGAAAATAAATTTTGTACCAACATTTGGGGACTTTTATAAATGTACGCACTGCATATACCCACTTTTCCAAATTTCTACACTTATCGAGTGTTTTAAAGTGTTTTAAAGTGTGCCTATAATGAAAACCTCCTCCAATGGCGAAAGGGCAGCAAATGGAGGACATCTGAAGCCCAGAGCTGGACTTTGACAACAGTGTCAATTTCCAACTGGACAGATTTCTTTGAAGAAAGTGGAAAAGTAGAGGATTTCCATGGTCTCTTTGGCTTCTAGTGTGATTTAACAAAAATGGTAGCACCACACCACTGCTAAGAGGTCTAGTTACAACTTTAGTCAGGAGAACAATTCAAAAAAGTATTCAATGTGTCTTGGGGGTACAAGCACACCCTCCTTCATCACGATTGGATTAAAACCAATGTAAATAGACTAGAAGTAATCTAGTGTGTGGTGGCCAATGTCTCTGGGGTTCAGTCCTGAAGGGCTGGCCAGTGGTCCCTGGTATAGCACCGGGTGCCCACTGGAAAAGAAAAGAGGGGGACCTGGGAGCTCTTATAGTGTAGTTAGTTGGCTCAAAAAGGACAATCTGCTTAAATGTAGTTCAGCAATCAGAAAAAATTTCATGTTTTGCAATTGCCACTTCCTCAGCTCAGGGTGATAACATTACTATGCTATATATCCTATGAAACTTGTACCCACAGATACCAGTGTTATCACCCTGAACTGAGGAAGTGGCAATTTAAAACCACAAAACATTTTTTTTTTTGGTGAAATAAAGAAATAGGATATCCATTAAACCATATTACTCCAATATCCTTACACATACAGTATTACAATGAACGCCTCTGCCAATCGGTCCACTAACAGGCTTTTGTTCAGTCTCCTCTTGAACTCACAGACTAGAATTGAGAAGCCTTTGCAAACCAGCTCCTGACAAGGCCTGTGTTTGGAATCACACTGGAAGAAATAACATTAAAGGTCCAGTTCACTTCTAGTCTATTCAGAATGCGTTCAATCAAGTCTTGAATAAGAGGGTATGCTTGGATCCCTGAAATACGGCTACTTTTTGGATTGCCTCCCTGATTTTATCGGAATAAAGTTGTATCTGGACCTCTTAGCAGTGCTTTGGTGCTTCAATTTTCATTTTTGTTATAGGCAACTCTGGTGGCAGCTTACACCTCAAGAAAACAATACCATTTGACTGAAATTTGCCATTGTGGCCCACTACTTTTTCCAATGAGATCTGTCAGCAAGGACTGTCGAGTGGGATCAGATAACTGAAGTCTGCTGGATCAGGTTATGCATATTTATGCCATAAATTAAACAAAACATGTTAACTGAGAACGTACCATCTATAGTAATATCCACCGAAGGAGGATCTGAAAAACAAAACAGTTAAAGCTCACCCTCAGGCTGATATAAAATACACTAATTAATACAGCTATGTATTACTTTTTTTTAAATGATTATTAAATCTAAAAAATGTCCCTGAATGACGTGGACTTTTTCTAATGAATATCCAGTGGTGGGGTCCTCTTTAGGATCTAGATGAAAATGTTGTAATCATGGGAAGGGTCAGGGACATAAGGGGACAGGAGATCTCAGGGGGGCATCACAGCACTAGATCAGTGGTCCACTCACCCAGAACTGGCAGCAAGGGACCCAGGACAGAGGACTCAGGCGAGCATATTTGGTTCTCTCAGGATCCAGAAGAAGATGGTGTCATCATGGGAAGGGTCAGGGACATAAGGGGACAGGAGATCTCAGGGGGGCATCACAGCACTAGATCAGTGGTCCCCTCACCCAGAACTGGCAGCGAGGGACCCACGACAGAGGACTCAGGCGAGCATATCTGGTTTCACAAGTAGCAAAGGTTAGAGAAAGGTGAGAAGAGGGGTGTCAAAATGAAATAGTTTTTGCCTGGCACGAGGCTTTAGAGCAGTGGTTCTCAACCCTTCTAGTGCCATGACCCCTTGATAAAATATCCCAAGTTGTGGGGACCCCTAACAGTAAAATTATTTTCGTAGGGTAGGGTATCAGCACCCAAGGCAATACAAGTAATTTGCGCCCCTAACCCACGCACATTTAGCGTTCCCTGAGTCCCTTCCACTTGTACAGTATTAAACCCCTTATGGTACATTTTAGGATGTCCTACTCTTTCTCTTTGTTCTCCTTTCTTTTCCTTGTATCTCTCTCTATCCTAATTTCTTGTTTTTTTCTCCCATCCCTCTCTCTAGCCGTCTTTCTTGTTCTTTCTCTTATTCTTTCTCTCCCTTTTTTGTCCCCCCCCCCCTCTTTTCCTCTCCCTTCCATGTATTCTCAATTTTTATTCCTTCTCTTACTCCTTGGTGGGGGTGGGGGGGTGGGATGAGTGGCAGTGCTGGCGGGGAGTTGGAATGAGTGGCAGTGCTGGCGGGGAGTTGGGATGAGTGGCAGTGCTGGGGGGGGGGAATCACTGACAGTGCTGCTGGACTTTTTGGTGTCTCGTAGCAGTGACACCAATGCCAGCATCAGGAGATAGGGTCTCCTTCATCCTCTCCCACTTCACATTCCTCACCAGACAGCTGATCTCTAGTTTCTGCCCCCCAGCCATGCCGTGGACTGAATGGGCAGCTGCAAAGAGGCTGAGTGGGCGGCCTCCAGGAACAGCCCAGCTCGGCGGCCACAGGCTCCAGGGACAGCCCTGCTGGGCAGCCGCGAAAAGGCTGGGAGAGCGGTGTGGGCTTCAGGAACAGCCCAGGATTCGGTGAGCCCTGGCAAATCATCATTTGACACCCGAGGGGGTCCCGACCCCCAGGTTGAGAACCACTGCTTTAGAGTATATACGTTTCCAAACTGATATTGTATTTCTTGTTGTAACTATTTACACAACATTTTTATTTTACATATAAATATTTAATTCAGGGTGCTATAGGGAGGCTCCCTAGCCTTGGTGCTTTTGTAGAGGTTCTCTCCCATCCTTGTGAGCGATCCTGTGCCTGCTTATTGGGGGATATCTATCTGCATTGGTGGTGTTGAATAATACTCAACTGATAAAGCAGTGATACGTTATGAAATGCATTGATTGAAGTCACCTCCACCCAGAATTGGGACTATTTGCATAATGTGAACATAGTGATAGCAGGATATTTACACAACATTTTTTAGCTGGACAATGTTAAGTGGGATGACTTGAATGATAGAAGGTGGTATATATTTTTGCAATATCCAACATATCATCTACAATCATACCCCATAATGATGTATTTTTTCTGGGTATTTTATAAATGATCAATAATTTTTATCTAAGTATAATTAAAATTAGTCTTTTAACAAGAAAAAAGTTGATGTAGTTTATTAAAAATCTGTATTCTTTTTCTTCCATAAAATCCTCAGACTTATTTAGTTACATGCCAAAAAATCTTGAATTAACCGCTTGCCGACCGCCTCACGCAGATATACTGGGGCAGAAGGGCTCGTACAGGCAGAATCACGTACCTGTACGTGGCCCCATAAGAGGCGGCCTGCGGGCGCACCCGCGGCAAGCTCCGTGAGTCGGGTCGCGGACTTGATGTCCGCGGGGATACCCGCGATCGTCTCACTGAGAGGAAGAACGGGGAGATGCTAATGTAAACAAGCATCTCCCCGTTCTGCCTAGTGACAGGACACTGATCTCTGCTCCCTGTCATCGGGAGCAGAGATCAGTTATGTGCCACACACAGCCCCCCCCCCACAGTTAGAAACACTCCCCAGGACACACTTAACCCCTACACTGCCACCTAGTGGTTAACCCCTTCACTGCCAGTGTCATTTACAGAGGAATCAGTGCATTTGTATAGCACTGATTGCTGTACAAATGACAATGGTCCCAAAAATGTGTCAAAAATGTCCGATGTGTCCGCCATAATGTCGCAGTCACGATAGAAATCGCTGATCGCCGCCACTAGTAAAAAAAAAAATATTAATAAAAATGCTATCCCCTATTTTGTAAACGCAATAACTTTTGTGCAAATCAATCAATAAACGCTTATTGCAATTTTTTTTACCAAAAATATGTAGAAGAATACGTATCGACCTAAACTGAGGAAAAAAATGTTTTTTTATATATTTTTGGGGGCAATGTATTACAGCAAAATGTAAACGATAATGCGTTTTTTTTCAAAATTGTCGCTCTTTTTTTGTTTATAGCGTAAAAAAGAAAAACCGCACAGGTGATCAAATACCACCAAAAGAAAGCTCTATTTGTGGGAAAAAAGGACATCCATTTTGTTTGGGTGTAACGTCGCACGACCGTGCAATTGTCAGTTAAAGCGACGCAGTGCCAAATCGCAAAAAGTGCCCTGGTCAGGAAGGGGGTAAATTCTTCCGGGGCTGAATTGGTTATAGAAAGACAGGTGTGCTCCTATAAACAAGCTTCAGAACCAGGTAAAGTATAAATACCTCACTCATTTTTCTTTCTCATCTTGGATAGAATAGGGAACCGTTAAAACCCTAAAACCTGTTCAACAATCTCTCTAGACAGTCATCACCAGAAAAAGTAGCCACAGTGGAAGACGTCCCCTCTATTGCTAAAAATGTAGAATTATCCCCGGTACTGTCAGTCCTTTATGACTGTGGTCACCAGGACAAAGGGGGAGGGGCAACACTCTCCAATGGGGACACAGACAGCAATTCAAACTGACAGAGGTTCTAATTTCTAACTACCCCATCAAAAAAAGAGCTTTGGCTTTAGATACACTTTAAATTGCACACATCTAACATACATTGTATTTAATTCCAGAATGGTAAGAAACTTACACTCAACATTTAAAGTAATGTGGTTTAAAGCAGTCACCCTCTCTGTTAGCCATAACATGCATGACAATGGAGAGTTGTTCTGTTCCTTGCTCACAATGAAGCTGATAATGGAGCGGTGGGTATATAGGCCATTTATATAACTTGTAGAATGGGTAGTATTAAATCTTGCATTCTGATAATTTCCTTCCCATTTCATCTGTAGGCTTGTTCTCTTACAGTTATCAGTAAATGTGCATTCCATTTCCAACTTCTCCCCAACAAGCCAACTCTTTATGGGTGAGATCTTGGGCTTATCTATTAGCTCTGCAAAGATAATGAACAGGAAAAAAGACTCCATAGGTTGAAAATTAGAACCCTGATGTAAAAGACTCTGTATGATGACAAATAAAAACACGGCCATAGAATGGAGGTAGATGGTGCCCACTCAAACAACTCCAGTGTTGTCCTGATTAAATAACTGAACATGGACCCTCCAAAACCATTCCTCTCAATGCCCACTCCATAAACACAATAATGGAAATTAAAGAGGTGGGAGTCATCATTGAGAGCAATTAGCCAAAACTGAGTAAATAAAAACCTGATTTACCTCAACTACCCTCAGAAAATAACTTATATACTTCAACCCACTGGGCTCTATAGAATCATCATTTTATTAGTGTATCAAACATGTAAATACTAAAAGTGGTACCATAACACACTACTTCACACCTACATAAAACCATTCATCCACCTCACTCACATGAATGTTAATACAATCTGTGCCCATAATGCATATATAATGCATACATGTTTTTTTATAGAGCCCAGTGAGTTGAAATATATACGTTATTTAATTTCTGAGGGTGCTTGAGCTAAATCAAGTTTTTATTTACCAGGTGTTGTCCTGATTAATACATTCTGCCTGTAGACCAACTTTCTTATGTGGCTTCCCTCCTACCCTAGGCCTTTGTGCCCCACTAACAAGATCATACATCATAAACACACACATTTTGACATGGCTGGGGGAGGGGTGTTTATGCTGATAAAAAATAACCAATATCAAGCATTCAGAATCCATCTTGTACACATTTTAATTTTAGAAGAATACATAGTGCTTAAAAAAGGAAGCCACCGCACATCCAAGGGATCCCTGGTATCCACATTTATTATGATGGATATCCACAAGCTTGACATTGAGAGCTCTTTTCTAGAACCACCCCTCTAATGCATTTCACCCATAGGGCTTAATCAGAGAGATACTTTTTAAGATTAGCGTTTTCCTCCTCCTAGCTTGAGGTCATGTCCCTCTGTTCTTGATCTTGGCTTCTTATTGAAGATACTGCCATCCTGAACCTGATATCCTAAGCCTTTGGTGTATTTAAAGGTTTCAGTCATGTCTTCCCTGTCCCTTTTTTCCTCCAGACTGTACATATTATATTCCCAAAGTCTTTCTTAATATATGGTATCACCCAGACTTTTCACCATTTTTGTTGGCCCATCTCTCTTTACTTGTTCTATCTTATCAATATCTTTGGTTGATAAACTTGAAAACTAAAATTCTATTCAAATATGTACAACGTATTCTTTAAGTGGTTGTTATCCCACTTTCACACATTTACATAATCCGTTCTGTCTCTTTATGCAGTGCCCCCCTGTCTCTGTGTTTTATTAAAAAAAATCCTACTTTACTGTATCTCACGTACTTGTGTAACCGGCCGTGGGTCCTCTCTGCCCATCGGACAGATGCAGCGGGCGGGGCCGAGATTTCCCCACTGATATCAGCGGAGCGCGAGGAGGAGAGGAGAGAGGAGACACGGCCAGTCACCTGACCGCCGGGCGCCATTGTGAGATACGGTAAAGAAGGATTTTTTTAATAAATCACAGAGATAGGGGGGCACTATTAGGCGACAAAACGGATAGTATAAAAATATATTGGATATTCCTGCAGCAGGAGGGGGATGGGGCAGGACTGTCACTAGGTGACACACAGAGGGGGGACAGAGGAGACAGACACAGAAGAGCAGGCTGCGGATGACGGAGGCACGTAAACTGACTACAATGTCAGGGGCTCAGCAGCCATAATTATTGTGGTCAGTTTACATTGGAGATAGATAAACACAGTATGAAACAATTTCATGAAAAATAGATTATAGGGCCATTAAGTAGTGAATGTGTGCATTATTTTTGGAGAATAAGCAAATTGTTGCGTGTCACTTAAAAAGTTTATGTTACTTGGCGTCAGAGAAGGAAATGCCTATAAGAGCCGCAGATCTCTGCAAACCCCAGGTTGTCACTTTATGTCACTGCTTATCAGCATTATTTGAAGTGTAACCACTCTCATCTGATGTCAATATATTGGCATAGGGCGGGGTCACCGGGTGACGTCATCCAGAGGCCCCGAACCTTATGATGTCGCCGCCCAGGGCATGATGGGGTGGTGACACCATAAGGGGTGGGCCTCTGGATAGCTGGTTATTAAGGAGCAGGCCGGGAAGCTGGCGATGGGCTTCCCTGCTGACAGCAGAGTAAAAAAAAAAAAAAAAATTTAAAGTAAACAAAGAAAAACGCATGGGGTCCCCCCAAAATTCATACCAGACCCTTATTCGAGCATGCACCCTGCCAGGAAAGGGGGGGGCGAGCGAGCTGCCCCCCTTTCCTCTTCTGAACCATACCAGGCCACATGCCGTTAACATAGGGATGGGGACAAGGGCCTCATCCCCACAACCCTGGGTTGTGGTTCTGGGGGTCTGTGAGCAGAAGGCTTATTGGAATCTGGAAGCCCTCTTTAAGAAGGGGGACCCCAGATCCCGGCCCCCCCACCTATGTGAATGAATAGAGTTTGGCAAACGGTTCAGCCCGAGCAAGAGTTCGGGCTGAACATTGGCTGTTCGCCCTGTTCGGGGAACACACAAATTTGCAGGCTGTTCGGCGGGTCTTTTATTACTTTTTGACACTTTTTTGATGAATGGGTAGGGGTACTATGTACCCCATACTCATCCACATGGGTGGGCTGGGATTTAGGGGCTCCCTACTTAAAGGGGTCTTCCAGATTCTGATAAGCCTTCTGCCCGCAGACCCCTACAACCACAGCCTAGGGTTGTGGGGATGAGGCCCTTGTCCCCAACAACATGGGGACAAGATGCTTTGGAGTGGAAGGGCAGAAACCCCCCTGCCCTAAAGCACCCACTCCCCCTTGTTGAGGGCATGTGGCCTGTTATGGTTCTCGTCCCCCCCCTTTTCCTGGCCTGGCAGGCTGCATGCTCAGACAAGGGTCTAGTATGGATTTTAGGTGGACCCCATGCCATTTTTTTTAAAAAAAGTTGGCGTGGGGGGCCTGGCATGGACTGGGAGGTTGACCCCACGCTGTTTTTTTAAAAACATTTTTCTATTGCCGGCAATGGTATTGTATTGCCCAAAATTTCAATGTCATTTTGTGCATTTTTTTTCTTTAGAAATTTCTTTTTTGCTGCAGCATGTTCTATACATGCTACAGATATGCCACTTTACAGGCAGACTAAGGGGACCCCAGGCACTATATTTAAAGGAATTTTTCATTTTTATTGCTGTACCTTAATCTTAATTAGAATCACTGCTCCTGTAAAAACAATCTTTTCAAAAAATCTTTTTTGCATTAATACATGTACCCCAGGGCAGTACCCAGACCCACATATATTTTTTATGGCCAATTGCTTGCATATAAGCCTTCAAAATGGGAACTTTAAATTTTTCAAGTTTGTGTCCCATAAACTTTAATAGGGCTCGCCGTCTGAGTCAGAACTTTTTCTCTGTTCAGGAGTTCTGAAGCGAACCAATCTGGGCTGCCTGGGACTCCCCTCCTCATTGGCTGAGACAGCACCACGGCACCGTCAATCAAAGTCAGTCAGCTATGGAGGAGAGAAAGGGGGCAGAGCTGCGGCTCCATGTCTGAATACGGCTGTTTCTCGGCTCGGGTGCCCCCATAGCAATCTGCTTGCTGTGGGGGCACTCAACAGGAGGGAGGGGCCAGAAGTGCCAATGAGGGACCTAAGAAGAGGAGGATCTTGACTGCTCTGTGCAAAACCACTGCACAGAGCAGGTAAGTATGACATGTTTGTTATTTATAACAACAACAAAAAATAGACTTTAATATCACTTTAAATGTGTGCCTACATACAGGACTTAATTATGGACTGGACGCCAAAATCAGCAGAACAAATAATGACCAAGTGCCATTTACCAAGCAATCTGCTGTTCTCCTGTATATGTATTTCTCACTTCCTAAGGAAACACCCTATACCCAAACTAAAATTGCCTACTAAGGCATGGCGCTTCTACTCAACTACACCACATTCCGTTAAAGGAATATCACTATTCTACAATCTTCTTCACAAGAAACAAACCTTCAGTAAAACTACTGCCCTTAAGAAGTGGGAAAAAGATCTATCCACCACCTTTTCTGCTGAACATAGGACACATGCATTCAAGGTAACCCACAAGACGTTACATTGTGTGAATCACTGGGAAATGACACTCAAAATTATCAATAGATGGCACTATACGCCATATAGACTTCCCAGCCACATCTCCTCTATGTTGGAGGAAATGTGGACAAATCGGCAATTTACTACACACCATATGGGAATGCCCGAGCTTAACTAGTCTATGGAATAAAACGTTCCAGATGATCTCGTCTATCACAGGGATCCTAACGCCCCCGAACCCTGCACTAGCAATATTTCATATTGGCATGGAGACATTTCCTCCAGAAGACAGATCAATCATCACCCATATATTTTGGCAACCCGCACCCTCATACTTCGTAACTGGAAAGACACCATGGCTATTAACCTATCTGAAGTGATCACACTAGTTAAAAGAAATCACACATTTGAGCGTCTATTGGCTGTTAACTCCTTAAATTGCAAACAATTCGATAGTAATTGGAAAATCTGGACTGACAAGCACAAAAGTCCTCAATATTCTTCATGCTATACAGTGTCTATTGTGTCCTGACCTTGAGGTTACTGTTATACCTATAGTAAACTGTTGATGAACTAGAACATGACATTGCGCATTGTGTGCAACTGTTGTTTGCTAATCTTGTGAAAAAATCAATAAAAATCTATTGAAGAAAAAAAAATGTGTGCCTAATGCCGTGTACACACGAGCGGACTTTTCAACCGGACTGGGCTTCATCTGACCTGCAGCGGACTTTTTCGGTTGATCTGACGGACTTTAGATTTGGAACATGTTTCAAATCTTTCCGACAGACTCGAGTCCGGTCGAAAAGTCCACTCTGTATGCTAGTCCGACGGACAAAAACTGACGCTAGGGCAGCTATTGGCTACTGGTAGACTAGACTTTGGTGTGATCGTGTGTAGGCAAGTCCGTTTGTTCGGAAAGTCCATCGGACGTCCGCTGAAAGTCCGTTGGATAGACCGTCAGACCAGTCCGGTCGAAAAATCTGCTCGTGTGTATGCGACATAACAGTGCTTAGTGCGTTTACTGTGTGTGCTGCTTTTACTAAGGAATGTGCTGGTGTTTTTTTCCCCTGCTTTGCAGGGAAACAAAAACCAGCACATCCCCACTGACAAGACGAAGCTCTGCATTGTTTACACTTCCTCCTCGCTGATCAGCGGGTGCTGGCGGTCATCCATTGGCCGGCACCCGCTGATTGGCTTGTGCTGTGTCTAATCACAGCACAGTGGGTGCGCTGGCAGCATGCATTTAACCCCTACCTGGAAGTGCCGGATCATGTACTAGGTACGTGATCCAGCACAGGAGAGCCACTTTGCCGCAGTAAGCGAGGCAGTCGGCAAGTGAGAAGTCTTTGCCCTGTCTATATACTATAATAGCCACATGTATATTGTCGAAGACCAGGAACTGTTTTATTTTTGTATTTGATGGTTGTAGATTGTAAGCTCCTAGGACACATTGTTATTTTCCTTACCTGTTACTTCTACATAAGGCTGGATATCTAGGTAGTTGAATTTTATGTTATCTTCAACTCTGAAATAATAAGAACCTTTATCGTCAGGTAATGGATCTTCTATGTAGAGAGAGCAGTCCCCTCTCTGTATATTTCCCGTCAGAAGGAATCGGTAATTTTTGTCAGACTCTGTATTCCTTTTAGAAGCCACAGGTTTCCTATACTTATTGTACCAAATTCCATTAGCATTTTCAGTTAAGGCTTCCTTCTTAGGCACAGTAAAGCTGCACGGAATGTGCACACATAATCCTTGCTGCACCGTTACATGCTCAGACACTTTTATACTGTATCCGCGCTTTGATTTACTTTCAATACCTGCAGATTAAAAAAAATAAAATAGGTCATGTATTTCTCTTTCATTTTTAGGCTTTCTTTACACCACCTGCATGGTCATGGATTTTGCTGCATTCTTCCATTTTCAGCAGTACCCGCTCTTATCATTGCGATGCTTGACAGCCTGTTAGAAAGAAAATCCTCCATTTTTTTTTTTTTGCTCATTAACCACTTCAGCCCCAGAAGATTTGGCTGCTGAATGACCGGGCCATTTTTTACGATACGGCACTGCGTCGCTTTAACTGACAATTGCGCGGTCGTGCGAAGCTGTACCCAAACAGAATTGATGTCCTTTTTTCCCATAAATAGAGCTTTCTTTTGGGAGTATTTGATCGCCTCTGCGGTTTTTATTTTTTTGCGCTATAAACAAAAAAAGAGCTACAATTTTGAAAAAAAAAACACAATATTTTGTACTTTTTGCTATAATAAATATCCCCATTTTTTTTTTTTAAAAAAGCAAATTTTTTCTCAGTTTAGGCCGATATGTATTCTTCTACATATTTTTGGTAAAAAAAAAAATCAAATCGCAATAAGCGTATATTGATTGGTTTGCGCAAAAGCTATAGCATCTACAAAATAGGGGATAGATTTATTGCATTTTTATTATTAATTTTTTTTTAATAGTAATGGCGGCGATCTGCGATTTTTTTATCGTGACTGCGACATTATAGCGGACACTTCGGACAATTTTGACACATTTTTGGGACCATTGGCATTTATACAGCGATCAGTGCTATACTGATTACTGTAAAAATGACACTGGCAGTGAAGGGGTTAACACTAGGGGGCGATCAAGGGGTTAATGTGTTCCCTGGGAGGTGATTCTAACTGAAGGGGGAAAGAGAGTGACTATAGGAAGTGACGGATCGTGGTTCCTAGCTAATAGGGACACACGATCTGTCACTCCTCTCAGAACAGAACAGGGATTTGTGTGTTTACACACACACTTCCCTGTTCTGTCCCTTGTACTCGTGATCGCTCATGGCCGGCGCTCATCACGACCGCCGGACACGAGCATCGGCACCCCCTCTGTGCAGTGGGTGCGTGTGCGCACCTGCTATCCCGATCCCACGAGCTGACGTATAGCTACGACGGTTCGCGGGATCGTGCCGACCTGCCACAGTAAAATGACGGCGGCTGGTTGGCAAGCAGTTAAATGATAACAATGTAGACAACCTTTCATGTATGGGGTTCCATTCACAGCTTACTTACTACTGTGATCTGTGATTGCCCTAAAGCAATCACATGGTATGTGACTACCTGTATCATGTGATTAGCTTAGCCAATCAATCACAGATCACAATCAAAAGCAAGCTGTTCATGTATGGTTGACAACTGAAGCTATTAATTATACATTGATCTTCACGGTATAAAAAATAACAATGTAAAAAAAAAATCCCAGATCACCCCCCAGAGTAGTACAGTGTCACTATGGTGACACTGAGCTGCTGTGATGATGGTGTAAATAAATGTAAAAAATAAAAATAAAAAAAAGTTTAAAATAAAATAATAATAAATGTTTAAAAAATGTAAAAGAAAATATTTATTTATTTATGTATTTTTTTTTTACATACTGTCACCATTCTTTTTTTTTTTTTTTTTTTTTTAACAGTAAATAGGTTTTTAATTAAAAGTAATACAGTTAACAGTGACACAGTATGTGGAAAATAGATACAATCAAAGGTCACAAAGATCAAAAGCATTATTCTCCCTGATCACCACCATACCAGTCATATGGTGACACCGTACTGCTCTGGTGACACTATGTAAAAAATAATTGTGAAAAAAAAAAAAAAATTTTTTGATGCCTCCATTTTCCAAAAAATTGTGACAAAAAAATGACAACTTCAAAAATCTTGCCATGCCTCTCACTAAATTCTTCAGTCTATTTTCCAAAAAGGGGTCATTTGGGTGGTAATTGTACATTCTTGGTGTTTTAGGGCCTCGAGAAATAAATCAGTACATTAGGATTGATCTGTTTTTAAATATACACTGAGCAAAATTATAAACGCCACACTTTTGTGTTTGCCCCTATTTATCATGAGCTGAACGCAAAGCTCTATGACTTTTTCTATGTACACAAAAGGCCTTTTTCTCTCAAATATTGTTCACAAATCTGCCTTAAAGGGGTTGTAAAGGTAAAAATTTTTTCACCTTAATGCATTATATGCATTAAGGTGAAAAAACTTTTGACAATACCGCCGCCCCCAGCCCCCCCCGTTTTACTTACCTGACACCTCGAATCTCCGCTGCTCGTTCCCGTCATCTCTATTGCAGCTCAGCCTGGTCGCTGATTGGCTGTGTGGATGGATTGAAAGCAGCGCAGCCATTGGCTCGCGCTGCTGTCAATCACATCCGATGACGCGGCGCGCCGGGGGGCGGGGCCGAGTGATACAGTGAGCGGCTATAGCCGCCGGGTGTATCACGGGAGCGCGCCCACAATAACTAACCACCATGCGAGGGAGCTCGCATTAAGGTGGTTAGTTCTTGCGGGGAGGAGCTGAAACAGCCTCCAAGGGACCCCAGAAGAGCAGGTTCGGGGCCACTCTGTGCGGAACGAGCTGCACAGTGAAGGTAAGTATGACATGTTAGTTATTTTTAAAAAAAAATAAAATTACCTTTACAACCCCTTTAATCTGTGTTAGTGAGCACTTCTCCTTTGCCGAGATAATCCATCCACCAGTCAGTATCTGGTGTGACCACCATTTGCCTCACGTAGTGCAGCACATCTCCTTGGCATAGAGTTGATCAGGTTGTTGATTGTGACCTGTGGAATGTTGGTCCATTGCTCTTCAATGGCTGTGCGAAGTTTCTGGATATTGGCAGGAACTGGAACACGCTGTCGTATACGCCGATTCAGAGCATCCCAAACATGCTCAATGGGTGACATGTCCGGTGAGTATGCTGGCCATGCAAGATCTGGGATGTTTTCAGCTTCCAGGAATTGTGTTCAGATCCTTGCAACATGGGGCCGTACATTATTATGCTGCAGCATGAGGTGATGGTCGTTGATGAATGGCACAACAAAGGGCCTCAGGATCTCCTCACGGTATCTCAAAATGCCATCAATAAAATGCACCTGTGTTCGTTGTCCATAGCATATGCCTGCCCATACCATAACCCCACTGCCACCATGGATCACTCGATCCACAACGTTGACATCAAAAAAACGCTCACCCACACAACGCCATACACGCTGTCTGCCATCTGCCCTGTACAGTGAAAACCTTGATTCCCCTGTAAAGAGAACACCTCTCCAAAGTGCCAGACACCATTGAATGTGAGTATTTGCCCAATCAAGTCGGTTACGACGACGAACTGCAGTCGGGTTGACACCCCGATGAGGATGACAAGCATGCAGATGAGCTTCTCTGAGACGGTTTCTGACAGTTTGTGCAGAAATTCTTTGGTTATGAAAACCGATTGTTGCAGCAGCTGTCCGGGTGGCTGGTCTCAGACGATCGTGGAGGTGAAGATGCTGGATGTGGAGGTCCTAGGCTGGCGTTGTTACATGTGGTCTGCGGTTGTGAGGCCGGTTGGATGTACTGCCAAATTTTCTGAAACGCCTTTGGAGGCGGCTTATGGTAGAGAAATAAACATTCAATTCAAGGGCAACAGCTCTGGTGGACATTCATACAGTCAGCATGCCAATTGTACGCTCAAAACTTGCAACATCTATGGCATTGTGCTGTATGATAAAACTGCACATTTTAGAGTGGCCTTTTATTGTGGCCAGCCTAAGGCACACCTGTGCAATGATCATGCTGTCTAATCAGCATCCTGATATGCCACACCTGTGAGGTGGATGGATTATCTCGGAAAAGAAGAAATGCTCATTAACACAGATTTAGGCAGATTTATGAACAATATTTGAGAGAAATAGGCCTTTTGTGTACATAGAAAAAGTCGAGTTTAGCTCATGATAAATAGGGGCAAACACAAAGTGTTGCATTTATAATTTTGTAAATCTCAGACATGAAATATGAACAAAGCATATCCCTCTATAGTGTGTACTTGTCTCAATCCAGAGCAGTGTAATTTATGTCTTTCCTTCTTTGCTCTGCTAACAGCATGAGTCACTTTTGACAAGTTTTCCTAAAACCAAGAGGTTAAAAGGTGAAAGGAGAGGGAGTTCCAGCCAGGGGCGTTGCTAGGTCTACAAAAGATTTGGGGCTATAGCCCCAAAGGCCACCCCCTAGCGACGCCACTGGTTCCAGCACACATTCTGTCATTGACAGCCTCAGTTTTGTTCCTGTGTGCTGTGTGAAGAGGGCAGGGGGGGGGGAGTGTCCCTTCCCTGCAATCAGCTCCCAGACCTCTCCCCATTGAGCTCTGCATTGTGTAACTTCCACTGCTTACTCCTGCTTTCTAAAGCTGTATAAATGCTCGACTTTGAATAATTGTAAATAAGAGAAGACTGCAGATAAACAGGTACAACCTATGTAGGAGGATTTGTTTCATCTCTGTGTATCACCTGAGGCCAGTCACTTCACTGGGTATATGTGAGGGTTTACATCCACTTTAATTATTTTTTTTTACAATACAAAGCCAGACAACAACACACATTATACTCACCGCTCCACAGATGGGATATAATATAAATGAGGATATGGTAATAGCTCAGATGATAACTTCTTCTTTTTAATGTCATATTAGAAAGTGATGAACAGCCTACAGTCCCTAGAATACAATAAACTTGTCAGTGTCGAATGATCAGTTCAGAGAGTTATTAATGTGCAAACACAGTACCTAACACCATTACAAGTCATGTGCTCGCCCTTCCATTACGTCATGTAGACCATTACATGTGAGTGGCAAGAATTGCCTCGCAGTCAAAGACAAGGGAA
Organism: Lithobates clamitans; assembly: GCA_037952925.1. Classification (NCBI taxonomy): domain Eukaryota; kingdom Metazoa; phylum Chordata; class Amphibia; order Anura; family Ranidae; genus Lithobates; species Lithobates clamitans. The sequence continues at coordinate 339,458 of JBBGZY010001633.1, forward strand.
AAGGTTGGTTTGTTCCCTTTGCACTGGGGTGAATAGCATGAAAACTGGAGATTTTTATTTTATTTTAAATGTAATGCAGACCCCTGATGGGCCCCACGGATTTGTCTCAGGTTCTCTTCCCATGTGGGTGTAAAGGTAGCCAGGCACATAGCCGCACAAAGAGTCTCACAACTCAAGGACCAGGCAGGGAATGTTTTTTTAAGATGTAATGCTCAATAAACTTAGGGTGCAAGGTGAGCCTTGGGGTACTCCATAATTAGTGCACTAAGTAGTAAGGGACACTCTTTGCTTTGTCTTCATTCTTCAGAACAATTATCCTCTTGACAGACCATAGGAGAACACTGAGGACTCTGAGCAACCCTGGGACTCTGAGCAAAGGAACGGTCCCAAATCAGCAACACTGGAGCAGATGCTCAAAGGGTTTAAGCGGCAACAGTCACTAGGATCTCACATTAAAGCCATATACTTACAATTTATATACAACAGGGAGCAATCAGCGCAAATACAATATTAGAGCACAATCGAATGCAAGCTGGACACTATAGGAAATCACAAAAGCCTAAAAATAATTTGTAAAACAATGGTAAGTGCAGCGCAAACAAAGAAAGAAGTCAACAAGTGCAATCCAGATAAATGGGAACTCCAATAACCGGATAGATTGAATTAAAAGATCCCTCGTGAAGAAAGGTGGAAATAAATTCTTCCAATGATAGGTGACAATATCCTCCACCACATAAGCCAAAATGCGCTTACCAGAAATGGTGGACCTCCTAATTACAGAAGGTCAAAAGCGCGTTTATCCCAACAGGGATGGTGTTAACCTCCAACAGGGCTTGGGCCATCCACAATCCAAACACCTGGAGCTCCTGTCCAGCAGTGAGGTCCAGAAGAGAGAACTTCAAAAGCCGGCAATGCTATGTGGTAAGAGGATCGTTCATAATGCTAGCATGAGAAGCAGCGACCTTGGCCAGAAAATAATTGTCCTCACAGATGATAGTGTTTTTGTAGGAACTTCCTTTTTTTAACCCAATCGTGTTGCTAATACAAAGATCACGGCCAGAAAATAAGGTTTGCTGGTGGAGGTGTCTGTCGACCAAGGTCGCTGCTTCTCATGCTAGCATTATGAACGATCCTCTTACCACATAGCATTGCCAGCTTTTGAAGTTCTCTCTTCTGGACCTCACTGCTGGACAGGAGCTCCAGGTGTTCGGATTGTGGATCGCCTAAGCCCTGCTGGAGGTTAACACCAACCCTGGAGATCGGGTCGGAGCGGGTCGGAGTGGTCAGATCGGCTTCCAAAAAGGTATGTATACTCATCTTTTCTTTACAGGGGTAGAGAAGTTAGTGTTGGATCCCTGGTGGCTATAGATGCAGGGATTTTCGATTTTGCATGGACTTCCACTTGAAGCCAGTAAAACACAGAACTGCCAAAAATAATCACACACCGCTCTAAAGATTACAGAGGAGCTAAAGAACTACATTTACCAGAATCTCTCTACCAACCTAAAAATTTTAACATTTTTTGGATATCGTGAGAACGTTTCAGATTGAATTATTGCTGTCCTTGTTCCTGCTAGAAAATGTTTCTTCTCCTTTCCTAGCTAAGCAACCACAAGAAAGGGGAGTCTCCCCAGCGAGGACTCAAACAGCAGTAAGTCTTTAACCTCCCTGGCGGTATTCTCGAGTCTGGCTCGGGTTGGATTTTTCCATACCAAAAGCGGTATCCCCGAGCCAGACTCGGGCTTGCATCGCAGGATCCAGGAAGAGCATACTTACCTTGTCCCCTGGATCCTGCGATGTCTCCCCGCTGTGATCGGCGAGCCGCTGTGTCTCGCTCAATTCACAGTGCCGAGCTCCGTTCCCTGCGAGGGAATTTATTAGGCACACATTGCTAGTATCATGTTTGACCCCCTTTTGCCTGCAGAACTGATTAATTCTTCCTGGCATAGATTCAACAAGGTGTTGGAAACATTCCTCAGAGATTTTAGTCCGTAGAGACATGATAGTATCACGCAGTTGTTGCAGATTTGTCATCCATGATGCGAATCTCCCGTTCTACCACATACCAAAGGTGCTCTATTGGATTGAGATCTGGTGATTGTGAATGCCATTGGAGTACGGTGACCTCAGAAGATGGGGACACTGATGTCATAAAGGGATGGACATGGTCAGCAACTATACTCAGGTAGGCCGTTGTGTTTAAACAATGCTCAATTAGTACTAAGGGGCCCAAAGTGTGCCAAGAAAATATCCCCCCCACCATTACACCACCAGCCTGAACAGTTAATACAAGGCAGGATGGATCCATGCTTTCATGTTGTTTACTCCAAATTCTGACCCGACCATCTGAATGACACAGCTGAAATTGAGACTCATCAGACCAGGCAACATTTTTCCAATCTTCTATTGTCCAATTTTGGTGAGCCTGTGTGAATTGTTGCCTCAGTAGCTGACAGGAGTGGCACCCGGCGTGGTCTTCTGCTGCTGTAGCTTCAAGGTTTGATGTGTTGTACATTCAGAGATGGTATTCTGTATACCTTGGTTGTAACGAGTGGTTATTTGAGTTACTGTTGCCTTTCTATCATCTGGAACCAGTCCGCCAATTCTCCTCTGACCTCTGTCAACAACAAGGCATTTTGGTCCACACAACTGCCACTCACTGGACATTTTCTCTTTTTTGGACCATTCTCTGTAAACCCGAGAGATGGCTGTGCATCTAAATCCCAGTAGATCAGCAGTTTTTGAAATACTCAGACCAGCCTGTCTGGCACCAGCAACCATGCCACGTTCAAAGTCACTTAAATCCCCTTTCTTCCCCATTCTGAAGCTCGGTTTGTACTTCAGCAAGTTGACTTTTCCACGTCTAGATGCCTAAATGCATTTAGCTGCTGTCCTTTGATTGGCTGTTTAGCAATTTGTGTTACCAGGCAATTGAACAGGTGTACCTAATAAAGTGACTGCTGAGTGTATATTGAATAGTGGGCAAATGTATTGAAGTATTCCTATTTTTTGGAAAGTTCAATGGAACACAAATAGAACCTTATTTGTATATACATTATATAAATTGTTTTCCTTTGGTATTTATTTGAGTATGCACTAAAAAGTAGATACATGCACTAAAGCACTATTATTTGTTTAAGTCATACACTAAGGCACAGACCACAGTAGATTATTAATTGTATTGTTAATTGTATTACCTATATATAGATTACAATGCAGAAGATGTGAAGGTTGTATAAAGAAGGTAAAATAGTTACAATTAGGGGATACAGTAACTTGAATTTAGTGAAAAAGATATAATAAGGAAACAGACTAAAGGAAACTTTGATTATGTGCCAGTGAAGAGGGTGACGATGAGAAGAAGTGGTAGAAGAATATAGGAGAAGACTGGGATTGTCCCTGATTATTGGTAGGAGAGGGAAAGACACCATAGAAAAGTTTGCATACTGCTCCTTTATAAAGCATCAAATTCTCTTGGTAACATTACCTGCTACTGTTAATCGTAGCCTTCTCCTTTACAATTCTTGCCATAGGTCTCCTCTGTATTCTCTTTTCTTCTTCTATTGTTCATTTCATTTCATTTCACTCTTTCTTGAGCTTTTGTCCTCTGTCTCTACTTCCTCCAAATGTTTGGTATATCTGAGTCATTTTGGGGAACTACTTACATTCTAAGAAATTCAGGAAAAAAAAGCAGAAGTTAGCGATTACTAATTTAAGTGGTTCTTCAATCTTAACAAAAAATAAAAGTCAGCAGCTACAAATACTGTAGATGATGACTTTTAAAAAAGGGACACTTACCTGTTCAAGGATCCAGCGTGGTCCCCACCTGGGCCAGTTCTTTGTTGGTCTTTCGGTCCCTGGCAGCGGCATGTTGACTAATGCCCTGTACACACGACTGGTTTTGCTGTCAGAATAAACTCCAAAGGTTTCCCTGACGGAACTCTGACGGAATTCCATTCAAGTGCTCTTGCCTACACACGGTCACACCAAAGTCCGACCGTCCAGAACGAGGTGACGTACAGCACGTAAGACGGGTTTAGAAAAAGGAAGTGCAATAGCCAGTAGCCAATAGCTTCCCTCTCGTACTTGCTTCAGAGCATGCATTGTTTTTGGTCCGTCGGAACAGCATACAGACCATCGGTTTTCTCAATAGGAATTGGATCCGTCGGAAAAATTTAGAACATGTTCCATTTCTAGGTCCGTCAGAATTTTCGAAAGAAAGAGTCAGATGAGGCCTACACACGATCGGAATAGACGATGAAAGGCTTCCGTCTGACTTTCTCTGTCGGACATTCTGCTCGTGTGTAAGCGGCATAAGGGAAGCCAGCTGCGACTTCTTGCGGCTTCACAGCCAGCTTTCCACTGTGCATGCCCGAGTCGCGCTGAGCTTTCTAAATGGACCTACAACCTTCTGGGACACATGATATGTCCCAGAAGGTTGCAGGCACATTAGGGAGGGTGGAGAATTTCTTCTTTGAATGCCTATGTGGCTGAAGCAGAAGTATGAAAGTGGATACCTGCTAAAACTAGGCACCTCACCTGTACCCCCCCCCCCCCAAAAAAAAGTGGGAGAGGAAAGGGGGGGGTGTTAAAGTGGAGTTTCCCTTTTAGTATGAAGTTCTGGTGAACAAGATGCCCTCATTTAACACGGTATTAACAACTTCAGCCCTGGAAGAATTGGCTGCTCAATGACCAGGCCATTTTTTTGAGATTCGGCACTATGTCGCTTTAACTGACAATTGCGCGGTCGTACGGCGCTGTACCCAAACAAAATTGATGTCCTTTTTTTCCCACAAATAGAGCTTTCTTTTGGTGGTATTTGATCATCTCTGCGGTTTTTATTTTTTGCACTATAAAGAAAAAAAAGAGCGACAATTTTGAAAAAAACACACTATTTTGTACTTTTTGCTATAATAAATAGCCCCGATTTTTTTTTTTCTTAAGAAAGCAAATTTTTTCCTCAATTTAGGCCGATATGTATTCTTCTCCATATTTTTCGTAATAAAAATTGCAAAAAGCGTATATTGATTGGTTTGCGCAAAAGTTATAGGGTCTACAAAATAGGGGATAGATTTATGGCATTTTTATTATTATTTTTTTCACTAGTAATGGTAGTGATCTGCGATTTTTATCGAGACTGTGACATTATGGCGGACACATCCGACGCTGTGCAGCGGGTGCGCGCGTGCCTGCTATCCCGTTTAATGGGACTGACATATAGCTACGACGCTTTGCGGGATCGTGCTGACCTGCTGCCATATAATGACGGCGGCTGGTCGGCAAGTGGTTTAACCCCCCCCCCAAACAAATGTAATGTATTACAGCTTGCCAATCCTTAGATGTGGTGGCTGCATCAGTTTTCTTTATTTTAGGCTTTTTTTTATTTCACCTGGTGATCCAGTGTAAACACACTTCCTGTTTTAAGGTGTCTTCATTATGGATGAAGTAGTAAAGCAGACACCTTTGGAGAGCCGTATTGTCAGTCTGGGGGGAGGGTACTGTCGGATGCACCAGATTTAGATGCAACAGATTTAGACTTGGCCAGAAAAGCAGAACTGAAGCTAACACATTATAAACAGTTACAGCAACAGCTTATTTTCTTTTGGGTTAAAGGTTTTTCATAAGGGAATAAAAGCTAATCATTGTAAGCACCCCTGTTAGTGGTAAATGGTTTGTTGCAACCCTCTAACTGCCACTTTGTCTGGACAGCTTGGTCGGTTAAAGGAAGTTGAAAAATAACAGACTTACTGGCAGGATCACCAGGTGAATATAAAGTAAAAAGGCCTAAAAAGAAGTAAAATAATACAGCCATCACATCTAAAAATTGGTAAGCTGAAATGTAATACATTTTGTTTTTGGGTTTAATACTGCTTTAATTTTACACATGTCATATGTTACTTAAAGTGGTTGTATACCGCTGAAAAAAAACAAAAAAAAATCCTGCAAGACAAAGGAATAATGTACTAGTATGCATTGCATATTAGTACATTATGAAATACTTACCTTAGAACGAAGCCCTTCCAGTGGCACCCGCTCTCCATTGGCTGCGAGTGCTGAAATCTTCTCCCTTCCTTTCTTCTGGGGTCGCGGGCTCCAGGCGCTGTGAGTTGCCGAAGCCCCAATGATGTCACTCCCACGTATGCGTGCGGGAGTGACGTCATCGCAGCTTCAGCATGGCAACATGGCACCTCATGGCAAAGAACTCTCTGAGGATCTGAAAAAAAGAATTGTTGCTCTACATAAAGATGGCCTAGGCTATAAGAAGATTGCCAAGACCCTGAAACTGAGCTTCAGCACGGTGGCCAAGACCATACAGCGGTTTAACTGGACAGGTTCCACTCAGAACAGGCCTCGCCATGGTCAACCAAAGAAGTTGAGTGCACGTGCTCAGCGTCATATCAAGAGGTTGTCTTTGGGAAATGGACGTATGAGTGCTGCCAGCATTGCTGCCGGAGGGGTACACAATTGTAGCTCTGGTAGATTTTTCAATATACCGCTTCTAGGTAAATTTAGTGGATCATCTGTTCTGTATATAGTTCAGATTTAATTTACAGTTAGATTAGCCTCTGTTTTAGTTTGGCTGTGTTGCGTGCAGTTCCGCATTCTGCCTGTGGCTGTCCTTGTCACCATGGGTCAGTGTTGGAAAGCAACAAGCTGAAGTATATGAGTGCTCTTCTGTCCCGTAGACAACTCGGCGGAGGTGGTCCTCCGGGTTGCATTCTGAGGGAATTTATGGGACAGATACCATGTTTCAAAAAGCTTTACCTCATGTCCCTCCTGGCCTAGAGGCATGTGTTAGTGAGTTCTAGCTCGCGGCCCTCCGGCCTGGAGGGTTGCGTTGCGGCATCGGAGCGGGTAGACCCAGAAGCCTGTCTGGGGCCTGCTCTTGCTGGGATGGTCCTGTGCTGTCTGTCCTGTGGGAGAAAGCCAGACAATCGGGAAGATCCAGGGGAGGACCCATTTTGGAAGGGACCATGCAAGGCTGGTCTTAAGAAGGGCCTGGTGACTCAATTGGAGGACGCATCCTAAACTACTTTACAGCACAAGTACTGCCGAGTCGGCTTAAAGGTTCTGGTACTGTGTTTGCTGTTCATCGAAAACTACTACATCCTGTGGCAGAGGATCGTACAGTTTTATTTTATCCAAGTCTGTGGCAGAGACTTTTTGTTCGTGCTGCGTTCCGGCTGCTAGGTTGGTGAGAGAGACTTATCCGGGCGGGCAAAGATTTAATCCTGAGCTGAGGATAGATTCATCCCAAAGATTTCAATTTCTTAGTGCTATGCCAAGAAAAGGTATTTGAACTTCCCTGCAACTCTTCTTCTACCTCTTTCCTGCTACTTCTTCCAGTTATCTCCCATTAAAGCATTGGAAAAGTACTCAAGTGACTGGTGCCTACATTGTCTGATAATATGCTCAACGGGACCCTAGACCCGGTACTGGTGAAATTACAGGTAAAAAGGTGACGTAACAGCCCGCTAAAATTCAGCAGCTCCACCGCGAGTTAGTGCTACATGTGGGGGCGTTGTCCGGGATTGTTTGCCGTTACTCTGAGAAGCCCTGAGAAGTATTTCACCGGGAGTTTATGTTAAAAGAGGTTTCTGAACTTTGTCACTTTTTCAAGGAAAAGAAGGGGTTAAATTGCAGGACTTTATTTCTGACTGCGTAGGCTGCAGGTGAGAAGTAAAAGCCCGGGAGCTACGTGATCAGAGGAACAAGTGGGAGGAGCCTAACCTACTTGTTGCCGCGTGGGACGTGGTGGTGTGTGTTTGGCGCCAAAGGAGAAGAGAAGCCTCGTGATCGTACTGAGAGGATCAGAGTGCAGCCATGTCTTCTTTTCCATTGATACTGTCAACTATGGGGTCCAAGATGTTCCCTACAAGTACCGCTGTGGGTGCTATGTTGACCGGAACCCTGCTAACAGATACCGGCATTCGTTTGAAGCCGCAGGGGCGGTTCGTACTATACACAGTTGGAGATATCGAAGGGCTGGGCATGCTTTGCCACAAGTGTAAAGGACTGGCCATACATCTCCGTCCATTTGTCCGCTGTTTGCAGTGCAGAGAATATTTGTTCACAGTGGAGCAACCTACGATGTCGCCCCGTGCTTATCGTGTGGATTGGGCTACAGGTATCGCCACAGTGGAAACTACTGCCATTGCTGTTGGAGAGCAACAGGCTGTAATCTCGTCTAATACCGAGAGTGTTTCTGAGGGAGATGTCGCTGTTACCTCTTCATCAGCGGACATCACCTTTATTTCTACTTCTACCACACCTATTCCTGTTTTACCTGTCCAGAGGAAGGTGGGATATGTAAAGGCTTCCCGCGGCCGTGGTCGAGGCCTACCCCAGAGACTACCCGAACCGGAGCCGGAGGAATACATGGATCCGGAGAAGTCCACGTCAGGAACGGGTGAGAAATCAAAGGGGTACATATCTGGGACTCTTTGTAAATATTTGCCAGCGGAAGAGTTGAGAGACTCGGAGATAGATTCTATGTCGAATCTCTCTGGTGATGATGATTTGTTTGAGACAATGTCACAGGAACTGTTGTGGGCCCAGGGTGAAGATGTTGCTTCTGCCCTTACTTTCTCAGAATGGATAGCTCTGGATTCTGGGAAGACATCACCTTGTGTGGAGCCGCACAGTACTACCAAAGAGACATTGTCTAAAGTTGCTAGTTTGCTTGAGAGTGAGCCGACACCCATCGGATCTATGGTGCGTAAATGGCCAAATTCTTGTGTGCCTCCTGGTTTGGGGAAAAATAGAACTTTGCCTAGACTTGCTCGTTTACAGAGAGTGCTCGCCAAACGTGTTGCCACAGAATATGGTCTGGAATTTCCCTATGTTACTTATGCAGGAAATTGAGGCCAACCAGGAACAGTGGTACCGTGAAGCTGTTTGGGACTATTTGTCTGTACCAAAACCTTTCCGGAAAGCTGGGTATTCTGCTGCTAGGGATGAACGTTTCAATGGATGTTTGCTGAATCGGAACTATGGTCGGCACATCTATGCTGACAAGGTGGTCATTTGCAGACCCGGAAAAGATGACATTGTCTACTTTATCACCACTGTGGATAAGCAAGGAAAGAAACTGACATTGCCAGATCCCTGGTTTTATTGGTGATTATGCAGAGAAACTGTTGTCTTCTGTTCTTCTAAGAGAAAAGAGAACTTTGGGGTATATAGACAGCTAGTGTTAGTGTTTAGAGATCTACGTGGTCAAGAGATTTTATTCATCTCAGCGCTTTCAAATCCAAAGACTTTTTTGCTAGCTGGATTTCCTTTATCGAAAGGATATAATTTGCCCAAAAGATAGGGATGGACTTTTCAAGTTATTTCAGTTTATTTTCATTAGAAGAAAATATGTGGGAAGAGAGTGCCATTCTTTTGTGGAATGAGGCTTTGCTCCTGAAGTATTAGTGATGCTATTGTACATATTTCGTGTGTGTTTAACTTTGTTTCTTTCAGGAACAACTGGATCTCCTATCAAGCTGTTAGGCTTTTCAGCTAGGTAGATAGTGGGGTTTTGTAACGTGACTAATGTGATTTATTTTGCTGATATGAATATGTTATAGTACAGATGTTTGAAACTGTAACATTTCTATACTGTCTTTTCTTCTTTCTCATCCAAGTTTTAAGTTCAAATACCTACTCTCAGGCTTGAGAGTCATATTTTGCCAGACGTTGAGGACAACATCTATTGTAGTGGGGGAGTATGTAGCGCTGGTGGATTTTTCAATCTACCGCTTCTAGGTAAATTTGGTGGATCATCTGTTCTGTATATAGTTCAGATTTAATTTACAGTTAGATTAGCCTCTGTTCTAGTTTGGCTGTGTTGTGTGCAGTTCCGCATTCTGCCTGTGGGTGTCGTTGTCACCATGGGTCCGTGTTGGAAAACAACAAGCTAAAGTGTATGAGTGCTCTTCTGTCCCGTAGACAACTCGGCGGAGGTGGTCCTCCGGGTTGCATTCTGGGAGAGGGAATTTATGGAACAGACGCCATATTTCAAAAAGCTTTACCTCATGTCCCTCCTGGCCTAGAGGCATGTGTTAGTGAGTTCTAGCTCGCTGCCCTCCGGCCTGGAGGGTTGCGTTGCGGCAGTTGAGCGGGTAGACCCAGAAACCTGTCTGGGGCCTGCTCTTGCTGGGATGGTCCTGTGCTGTCTGTCCTGCGGGAAGAAGCCGGACAATCGGGAAGATCCAGGGGAGGACCCATCTTGGAAGGGACCATGCAAGGCTGGTCTTAAGAAGGGCCTGGTGACTCGATTGGAGGACGCATCCTAAACTACTTTACCACACAAGTACTGCCGAGTCGGCTTAAAGGTTCTGGTACTGTGTTTGCTGTTCATCGAAAACTACTACATCCCATGGCAGAGGATCGTATAGTTTTATTTCATCCAAGTCTGTGGCAGAGACTTTTTGTTCGTGCTGCGTTCCAGCTGCTAGGTTGGTAGGAGAGACCTATCCGGGCGGGCAAAGATTTAATCCTGAGCTGAGGATAGATTCATCCCAAAGATTTAAATTCCTTAGTGCTACGCCAAGAAAAGGTATTTGAACTTCCCTGCAACTCTTCTTCTACCTCTTTCCTGCTACTTCTTCCAGTTATCTCCCATTAAAGCATTGGAAAAGTACTCAAGTGACTGATGCCTACATTGTCTGATAATATGCTCAACGGGACCCTAGACCCGGTACTGGTGAAATTACAGGTAAAAAGGTGATGGTAACAGCCCGCTAAAAATCAGCAGCTCCACCGTGAGTTAGTGCTACACAGTATATATATAAAAAAATAAAAAGATATATATACAGTATACAGTATATGCACGTGCTTTATGCAGCTCTTTTTCACCATTATTTTAATGAACCACTCCCATTAAGGGGAGGTGCCCGAGGTTCTCAGAATGTGTATTCAATGACATTTGTTCATGTATATGTTGAGCTGAAGGAGTTCCTGTTGTTAAGCTCTGAAGAAGAGGTTATACCTTCGAAACATATTAGGCAGTAAAAGCGCCTGTGTGGTCCCCCCGTGTGATCAGCTGATTCCGGGACTATGTAGCCACGGCCAAGTGGCCTTTTTAAGTGTATCTCCATCTTCATGCTTGCAAGTAGTTTTTTATAATTTTCATAAAAAATAAACACATGTGGGATAATGCACTAGGCTAGTGTGCCCTCTTTTCTTTTTCTTATCTTTCTAGTGACAGTGAGGACACCCCTAGTTCTAGAGGGCAGCAATCCCAAAACATTATTCCCTGAGAAGTGAAAAAAGATTTAATCTCCAAATACAGAAAGGTTTCTTCACAGCTGTGAAAATGTGGAATAGACTCCCTCCAGAGGTGGTTTTGGCAAGCTCAGTAGATTGTTTTAAAAAAGGCATGGATTCTTTACTAAATGTACATAATATAACTGGGTACTAACATTTATAGGTAAAGTTGATCCAGGGAATATCCGATGGCCTCTTGGGGGATCAGAAAGGATTTTTTTCCCCTGCTGGAGCAAATTGGATCATACTTTATCCTTCCTCTGGATCCTGTGCCCAAGAGTATTTCTTCTGACTCCCGAGCTCATCCCTGCTCACATCTATCTAGATTTATTCAGTCACCCCCAGATATGCACAGGAACCTGCTTAGCTCTGTAAACCACTTGCACCCCTTTTTTTATCAATCCAAGAAGTGGACTAGGAAGTATGGAACACCAGAGCAACCAAATTAAGTATTACTTATGTCTGTGCATGGGATCGCAGGCATCATGCAAAACCAGCAAACATGCATAGAATAATATTAAAACACACAACAAACATATTTTGGAATAAAATTGGTTTAAACAAAATGAATTCAATATAACATCAAATTTTATTTTCATAAAATAATTTTTCTCAACCAAAAAATTATATAGCAATAAACCATACTCAGCCCAGCCACTGAGACTCGAGCTGACTCAGCATTTATCGTTAAACCTTTTCTTAAATCTCCCCTTTGATTTTGATTTTTTATTTTTTTCAAAGGGAGCCACCACATAAATTGGCCGCAATGGGGGGGGGGGGGGGGGATTAAGGAGGGGAGCTCTTCACGCTGTATTTTCTCTGGCGACTGACAAAAACCCTGACGGAACAGCTCTTTAAATAGGCCAAAAGAGGCCTTCTAGAATGTTCTAAAAAGTCACCTGACCTTAACTGGCCAATCTCAGCCTGACTATTAATCTTCTAAAACCCTTTAAACACCTGACCTAGTTGACCAACCTACCTAAACTGCTGACCTTCCAGAACCCTCTATGACACCTGACCCTAACTGACCAATTTCTAACCAATCTATTAACCTTTTATAACCCTCTGAGTCACCAACTAGCCAATCAGATTTAAAACCCATTAAAACCCCTTTTAAATGCTTTTAAAACGGCTTCCCCCTTTTTTCCCCCTACTCTAGTGCAGTCACACATTTTTTATGTGTGTAAAGCTGAAAACAATGATGTGAACTAGGGGGATTGGGGACCATGGATTTCACCGTGCATGTGTTCAAGATACATTTAAAAAAACAACCTAAAAGTATCTAATGTAAACAAGCACTAAATTAGGACATCGTGTCATGAAATGAGAAATTATACTTCATATTCCCATAGCACACTTTCCTGGATGAGCTCACGAAATATGGGTGCTGCAGCAACAACCAGCTGGATACTGGTTCAAGTCAAAATGAAAATATTTGCCAGCACACCATGGAATGGCGTAGATAGCGTCCAAACGTGTAGTTTATTGCATGATCACAACACAAAGAGAGTGCAACGTTTCTGAGTCACGCATGTGACAATGAGGTCCTGCGTGACTCCGAAACGTTGCTCTCTCTTTGTGTTGTGATCATGCAATAAACTACACGTTTGGACGCTATCTACGCCATTCCATGGTGTGCTGGCAGATATTTTCATTAGGAAATGAGAAATTAGTCACTAAATTCTTTCTTCCGTTCTAACTTCTGCTTTCTTTTTAATCTGGTATATTGTAACATCTCAAATGGATTTTGTTATATCCGACATATGGAAGAAGTAGAGACAGAGAAAATAATTCAACAAGGAGTGAAATGAAATGGAATAATCAATAGAAGAAATGAAGCAGAAAACGTGGAAACTTTAGCAAGAATTGTGAAAGAGAAGGAAACGTTGAACAATAGCAGGTAATGTGACATATACAACATGATGCTTTGCAAAGACCAGTATACCAGATTGTGTTTAGTATTTCCCCTTCATGTCTTTTCAATAAACAGGCAAAACCCATCCACTTCTCCTTTTATGCGTCTAGCAGTTCTGCTCTATCTGTTCCTTTACTGGCACATAATCACTTTGCTAAAAGTTCTGACTTGCAAAATTTCCTCTAGTCTGGTCTACCATGATTTATATTTAATTTCTAGCCATTCTTTAAATGTAAGTCTTTTTACCTCTTTTATATAACCTTTAGGCAGCACAGGGGCTTAGTGGTTAGAATCTTAGCCAGTACATTATCTCCATAGTGTTTGTATGTTCCCCCTGTGCTTGCATTGGTTTCCTTCCACACTCCAAAAGACATGTTGGTAGGTTAAATAGCTCCTGCCTAAATTGGACCCAGGTGTGTGTACAAATTGGCTATGAACATTATTGTATTCTACATGCTGTTGAAACGGGGAGGGTTGAGGAAAGACCCGGTGACAATTAGAAAATTCAATGGAAAAAGCTCTCAAATGTGTCAGACATGGTACTTAGAGAACTGGCCCATAAAATTGCCGATTGTCAGATATGACTGATCTGATATCCCACATACACCTTTCACATCTTCTCCACTGTAGCCATCTCTGAACACTCTGGTCTTAACAACTTCTCACAAATGTTCACTTTTCTCACAAACTCCCTTCCTTATGCCATTTACACTACAACTCTTCAAACCTTCAGGCTGGGTTCACACTGCAGCATGCAGGAGTTCGTTGCATCTCCATTCATCGTTTCAGGTACGATTTCAGCCCGTATTTTGGGCTGAATTCAAACCTGAAATGGACCAGAAGACGCACAGGACTCCTATGCAATTTGCACCGGAACCGCTGCGGAGATGTGTGAACCGGCTCCATAGAGAGTCGGTCACAATCTACTGACATGCGAACTGGATGCGGGAAAAACCCACATCCAATCCGCAATAACGCGAACCCAGCCACAAACCTTTTTCTAGGATGCAAAAAATATTCACATATTTCAACAATCAGGGCACAGATGGAAATAATAAGAAATGTGATGTTTCTTATTTACATCTGTGCCCATGTTGTAGACATGTCCCATCATCTCTTATATGATTTCCATAACAGAAAGTATGTAGAATCTTTCCAAAAGGAACACAAAAGCAAGAAAATCTAAAGAGTCCTAAATATCATGCGTCAGGAACATACACTAATCCTGCATCTCTTTATGGCTACTAAGCAAACCATAGCGAGGTTGTGGAAAACTCCAGCGTCTAGAGCATACATGATAGACCTCCAGGAGGGGGAGTGACATGGTGGTCTTCCTCCTCTTTCTATCAATTCTACCCCCCCCCCCCCCACTTAATCCTTTACTCCTTTCTGTTCCTCCTCTGCCTAACTTTTTTCTTTCTATTTCCCCTCTTCCTTCTCTATCTTTTTCTCCACTTAACTCTAGTTTTCCTTTATGTTGAATTTTGTCCTTCTGTGCTCCCTCTAGTAGTGTTAGCTGCTCACTTAAATTTGTTGTACAGAATAGAATGGCATGCAAATGGCAAAGGTTTTATTTCACAGACTGTTTTTGGATCCTGGAAAGTATATATATAAGCCTTGGATTGGGGTTATCTCTCAGACCATCCCATGATATCACTCTGCAATTTTTCCCTCGGGTGTCCAATATTTTACTTGCCATCATATTCCCTTTCCTTCTATCTCCCCTCCCCCCCTTTGTTTTGGACACCTATGGGATCACTCTGTTTTACTTTATTTAGAATGATTGAACTGACTGCCTTCACTAACAACTGGTTATGTGATTGAACGTGGTCTTAGATGCTGTTTATTGCCTGTCTGGACGAAACAGAGGACTCAAGTTCTGGGTTAGAATGTCTGCTATGTATAAACACTGTTTTATATTTTTCAAAGTGAAAAAAAAGCTGAAAGTAAAGTTTGGAAGGTTAGAATTTCTGTAAGGTTTCTACTGCTGTTTGTGCCCCCACGAGGAGTTCTATTCACACGTTCAAGAAGGCTGTTTTTACTGAGAAACTAATTAAGGGAAACATTTTTTCTAGCAGGATCATAAAAACCCAACAATTCTTGGATGGGTCTTTTTGAAATGTCTAATGGTTTGGAGCATCAAATATGGCCAACTTGTTTCATGGAAATGTCTCTCCCTACTTTAGAGCTTGTGCTTCAGGGCTGGTGCAAGGATTTTTGTCTACAGAAGAAGGTGCATTTTGGTGCCCCCACCCCATGCACACACACACATGCCGGTATACCAGCAGCCTAACTGCTCATGTGGGGTTTGTATGTGATGTCTGCACTGCCTTGCCTCCTCAGTATTTTATTATTATAATTAG
Source organism: Lithobates clamitans (assembly GCA_037952925.1). Taxonomy (NCBI): domain Eukaryota; kingdom Metazoa; phylum Chordata; class Amphibia; order Anura; family Ranidae; genus Lithobates; species Lithobates clamitans. Next base: position 354,992 of record JBBGZY010001633.1, read on the forward strand.
GGATGAGCCCGATGTTCGAGTTAAACATAAGTTCAACTCGAACATTGGGTAATTCGTCCGTTTGCCGAATTTAGAACATTATGGGCGTTCTTGGGAAATGCCCCATAATGCACTGCAAGACCGTCAATGCACTGCAAGATCGCACCACAAATGAACACAACTTCGAAATGACCTTCGATTACTCCCTTTGGAGAACTTTGAGAAGGCCTCTATGAGATTAAAAAATCAGAATCCTCAGCAAGTATCTTTGAATGCCCCATGCTTTTACCTTCCAGATACGTTTGCGCGTGTTACTCAACACATCTTAGCTGACCTGGGCTTTGATATAAAATGAACTGTGCTGATTAGATTTATTTAGTGAAGGTGACAACACAAAACCTATGAAGATGTCAGGTACTGCTCTTGTACATTAGCACCTCATTAAAGTCATCACCTGACATTGACAATTGTATTGTGTTCTAGGAACTGTGGACTGTCTAACACTTTCTAATATGAAATTAAAAAGAAGTAGTTATCACCTGAGCTATTTCCACATCCTCATTTATATCATATCCCATTTGTGGAGTGGTGAGTATAACATGTGTGTTAGTGTCTGGCTTTGTATTGCTAAAAAATATTTTAATTGTACATTATGTCACGAGATCCAAGTCTTTGTGCAATTATTTTATGCAGCCAGTTAGCAGTGTCCCAATGGTTCTGTATTTATTCACCTACAATAAGTGAGAACTTAAAGTGACCCTGTTCCTATGTAAAAAACAAATATAATGAAAGCCAGTCCCCACTCTTCACTGTGTTTGCTCTCGCTCTCTGCTGTGTCCTGTAGTGATGTAGTGGCTGGCAGGAGGAACCACAGTGATCAGCAGGGGCCATGATATTCACCCTGCAGTGATATATAGCCGTGGTGCCTGGAACTCTACTATAATGCCGCGTACACACGATCGGACTTTACGGCATACTTGGTCCGGCGTACCGGATTCCGTTGGACAATTCGATCGTGTGTGGGCTCCAGCGGACTTTGTTTTCTCAAAAGTTTGACGGACTTAGATTTGAAACATGTTTCAAATCTATCCGACGGACTCGAGTCCGGTCGAAAAAGTCCGCTCGTCTGTATGCTAGTCCGACGGACAAAAACCGACACTAGGGCAGCTATTGGCTACTGACTATGAACTTCCTTGTTTTAGTCCGGTCGTATGTCATCACGTACGAATCCGTCGGACTTCGGTTGATCGTGTGTAGACAAGTCCGTTCATTCGGAAAGTCCGTCGTAAAGTTTGTTGAAAAGTCCGTATGCCGTAAAGTCCAGTCGTGTGTACGCGGCATAAGAGTTTTTTTTTTCACTGGTGCCTCAGGAGAAGGGAAAAGCAAAAAAAAAAGCTTCAATACTCAACTCCTCTCTTACACTTTCTCCTCTAGTAATTCCATTTGGCCACTAAATGTTCTCAATTTGGACATCATTAAACCCGTAAGACTGGAGACATACATTTATTGGTGCTGCAGGAACTAGCAAGGAAAAAAAATCTGCAATAGTCATCTTCTCCCTGGTGCTGTCTCTTGTAGTAATTCCTTTTGGCTTTTGGTCACTAGATGTTCTCAGTTTGGACATCAGTCAACCCAGGAGATTAAAGACATACAGTGCGTGTAGGGCATCATGGAACAGTGTGTCACCTCAGCACCTTGCACTCACTTTTGTAATGATGAAGAGAGCAGTGCTGACCTCATTACATGGGTAACATGTATCATTGTAGACCGCCCAATTTCAGCAGATGATCTGGAAAGGAAGAGGACCCTGCCCTTCAAGTGACCAGCCAGAATATAATCTGGGAAAGGTAAGTATAAGATAAATAAAGCATTAAATACAAGTAGTACACTGGGACTAGTGACTGGGTAACCTGGAATTGTGCATTAAGGTTAAACTACAGCTAAAAGTTTTATTGTTCATTTTGAATAGAGTGGAGAATCTTTGTTGGGTTTTTTTTCTGTCCTCACTGGGGTAATTCTCGTGATCATGTTGTTACATAGTTACTAAGGTTTAAACAAGACACTAGTCCATCCAGTTCAACCTATGTAGGTGTGTGGGTGTTCATGTCGATAATCATTTCCCATATCCATGTACAGCATATTGTGTTCACTAAGGCCTCATGCACAGGAGACGCCAGTGCAAACTCTGCTGAACACATGTTTTTAAAAGCTCAAACTGGCGTTTAGAAATGGCCGTTTTGCCGCATTTACATGCCGCGTTTTATCACGTTTGCGTCTAGAAGCGTCTGCAGAGCAGAGAATGACATTTTGTGACCCACATTTGGGGCCCCGTATCTCGGGGCCACTCGGTGCTAGGAAACTTTGGATATGTTATAGGGCTGTATCCACTGTGTTAGCACACCAAAGTTGGGGTTCCTAGCACCAAGTGGGCCCGAGATACGGGGCCCCAAAGTTGAGTTGCAAAATGTCATTCTCTGCTCTGCAGACACTTCTAGATGCAAATGCGGTAAAATGCGACTAAATGCCTAAATTTGGTGTGCAAACACAGTGGAACTAGCACTACAACATATCCAAATTTGGGGTTCCTAGCACTAAGTGGCCCCGAGATATGGGGCCCCAAAGTCAGGTCGGAAAGTGTCATTTTCTGCTGCAAAAGTGCTTGCATTTTGTGACCCGATTTTGGGGCCCCTTATCTCAGGCCACTTGGTGCTAGGAACCCCAAATTTGGTGGTCCTAGCACTAAGTGGCCCCAAGATACAGGGTCCCAAAGTCGGGTCGCAAAATGTCAAGCACTTCTGCGATAGAGAATGACATTTCATTTGCATATGTTGTAGTGCTAGATCCACTGTGTTAGCACACCAAATTTGGGGTTCCAAGCACCAAGTGGCCCCGAGATATGGGGCCCCAAATTTGGGTCGCAAAATGCAAGCACTTCAGCAGCAGAGAATGACACTTTCTGACCTGAATTGGGGGCCCCATATCTCGGGGTCACTTAGTGCTAGGAACCCCAAATTTGGATATGTTGTAGTGCTAGATCCACTGTGTTAGCACACCAAATATGGGGTTCCTAGCACCAAGTGGCCCCGAGATACGGTATGCGGTGCCTTTTGCGACCCCATATCTCGGGGCCACTTAGTGCTAGGAACCCCAAATTTGGTGTGCAAACACAGTGGAACTAACACTACAACATATCCAAAGTGCTTGCATTTTGTGACCCGATTTTGTGGCCCCATATCTCGGGGCCACTTGGTGCTAGAAACCCCAAATTTGGTGTGCAAACACAGTGGAACTAACACTACAACATATCACTAGCACTAAGTGGCCCCGAGATATGGGGCCTAAAAGTCGGGTTAAGCACTTCTGCAGCAGAGAATGACATTTCATTTGGATATGTTGTAGTGCTAGTTGCACTGTGTTTGCACACCAAATTTGGGGTTCCTAGCACCAAGTGGCCCTGAGATATGGGGCCCCAAAGTTGGGTTGCAACTCTCTGCTGCAGTTTACAATCATATTTCTGTGGTTTCTGGTCCAAAAAATAGGGTTCCTTTAAAAACACTTATAAACGCAAACGCGGCTAAACGCGGTACCACGTTTAGCCGCGTTTGGCGTCTGAAACGTGGAAAACTTTTGCGTCTGAACCCATTTTTTTGCTTCTGGAAAAACGAGGTTAAACGCAACTGCCTAAAAACGCCAAAAAACGAGACTGTGTACATGGACACATAGGATAACATTGAAAAAAGTGTCCAACTGCCTCGGAACGCGCGTTTAACAGCGTCTCGTGTGCATGAGGCCTAAGATGCACATCCAGGAGTTTTTAAAACTATCAATACTTCCTGATGACATCACCGATTGTGGAAGGGAGCTCCACATCCCTACCACCCTGACAGTGAAAAAAAACCCTACGCAACTTAAGGTTTAACTGCATCGCCTCCAATTTCATTTAATGGCCCCATGTCTTTTTACACTCCGAGACTGAAAAGTTTTCTTCCTACCCTGGAACCACCATTGAAGTATTTGTATATCGCTATCATATCTCCTCTCAAGTGTCTCTTCTCCAGAGAGAATACGTTTATTGCCTGTAGTCATTCCTCCTAACTGAGGTCCCCCAGTCCTCTTATTCCTTTTGTTGCCCTTCTCTGGACTCTTTCCAGCTCCAGCACATCCTTCCTGAGGACTGGTGACCAAAACTGGATGGAGTACTCCAGATGCAGCCGAACCAGAGTTTTATAAAGTGCCAGGATTATAGCTGTATCTATGAAGTAAATTCCCTTTTTAATGCGTGCTAATATTCTGCTGGCTTTGCTTGCTGCAGCTTGACATTGCATGCTATTGCTCAGTCTATCTTCTACTAAAACCCCCCAGAGGTTCTCCCCCTAGCAAGTACTTGCGTTCATATTTTTAGCCCCCAAGTGCATTTCTTTACAGTTTTCAACATTAAAGCTCATTTGTCATGGAGTTGCCCAACCCCATTATTTTATTGAGGTCTTCTTGTAAAGTTTCTATATTCTGCTGTGAAGATATTGTCCTACTTATTTTTGTATCATCAGCAAACACTGAGTTGGAGTTATTTATCCCAGCCTCTATATCATTTATGAAAAAATAAACAGAATTGGTCCCGGGACAGAGCCTTGGGGTACCCCACTTACCGCTCTGGACAAGTACTCGCTATTTATCACCAACCTTTGGAGGTGTTCCTTTAACCAGTTTTCTATCGAGGTACATACTCTATGGTTCATGCCTACGGACCTCATTTACCTTGTAAATAAGCATTTATGGTGGACTGTATCAAATGCTTTTGCGAATTTCAGATTCACCACATTCACAGGCCTACCTTTATCTAGATGGCAACCAAACAAAGAGAAAATTCCCCTACTGGTGGACTTTAAAGGCACATGTGGAAAGACGTAGAGAAAGTATGTAGTATATAAACAATGGTTTATTCATTTCAAAACATCATAAAAACATCAATAAACAATATAACAAAACATTGAAGGGAATGCGACTTATACGCTTATACATATATGGGATGTTGGTACCAATATACTTGCATCTGACGCGTTTCGGAGTTATTTATCCTCCTTCCTCAGGGGTGGATGCAGGTTTACAAAGATTTATTGGCACTGTGTAAGCTGACTTAGCATTCCAGAACGATTACAAACAAAGGCACTGACACTGTCTATCCAACGTGTTCCTGATTGTGATAGGTAGAGGTTATTTAGCGTATCCAGGATGTTGTTACTTCATGCATAGTAATGAAGATTTTACTAGGTATAGGTATACATAAATAATTTGATTCCTCAAAAATTGAAGGAAGAGCCCAGGGATAGAGGGCATAAGGGGGTTTAGGACCTGAAGCTCCACTGAGGCCGAAGGCGGGTCCTGATAGGGCTACTGTAGAGGATTCAAGGGAATATGTAGAGGGTAGCTGATCTAGGCTTGATATATCTTGAATGGTTTGCAAATTAGATAGCTTGACATCTGCTCAGGCCGAAAGCGTCCTGCAGGCTGCAACGGACCTATTTTTTTTTTTTTTTATCTAGATGGCAGTTCACTTCCTCATAGATTGTTAACAGAATGACCTTTCGTGAATCCCTGCTGATTACTTCTAATGATATTGTTTTCACACAAATGTAAAAATTTCCAAGCTCAAACTTACCAACCAGCCAGCAACCAACCGAATTGACCTGTCTAACAATATGCGTTAAGACAGGGGTTTAGTCTGCACACATTTGCAAATACATGCATAAGCTACAGGCCACGTCAAGGCACCCTGTTTCCTGTAGTCCCTAACTCTAACTTCAGTGAGTCTCTACAATGAGAGCACATGCATTTTAATGGATAGACAGATGACAGGTGGACCTGGAAGGAGCCCCCACCTCCTTAAAGGTACAGGGGCACATTGAACACCCAGCACATAGCGCTATGGCAGCAAAGATGTCAGTGCATTGTCTGACCAATATAATCAAAATACAAACAAGTGGCCACTGCCTTCACCTACAACTGGTCTTTGCAGCAAGGAGCATTGGAAGGGCAATGTATGTCAAAGAAATACAAAAAGATTTGCAAGCTCAAACTTACCAACCAGTCAGCGACCAACCAAATTGACCTGTCATAATAGTATGTGTTAAGAACAGTGGGTAGTCTGCACACATTTGCAAATACATGCGTAAGCTACAGGTCCCACAGGCCTACTTTTATCTAGATGGCAGCTCGCTTCCTCATAGAATGTTAACAGATTTGGCAAGAACAACCTTTCATAAACCTATGCTGATTACTGCTAATGATACTATTTTCATCAGCAAATTCGTAGATATAGTCCTGTATCATCCCCTCTAATAGTTTACATCGATCTTAGACTGACTAGCCTGTAGTTTCCAGGAATATATCTCTGCCCTTTTTTTTAATATTGGTACCATGTTGGCTTTTTGCCAATCAGCTGGTATAATTCCTGTCAGTATGCTGTCCATAAAAATTAGGAATAGCTCACCACCTCTCAATTAGATAGACTTAACTCACCGATTACTCAGGCTGAAGTACTGAACTTCATCAAGGCACTAAAATCGGGCTTAGCTCCTGGACCTGATGGTTTCTCCTCCATATATTATAAAAAAATTTCCTCTCAACTGTCCCCCAGACTGGTTTGGCTTTTTAACTTTGTCCTACAAGGCAATGGCTTTCCGGAGGAAATGCTATTGGCGAACATGTCGCTCATCCCTAAGCAGAATAAGGACCACATGCACCCTCAGAATTTTAGACCCATATTGGTCATTAACAATGACCAGAAAATCTTCAGTAGGATATTGGCAGATAGACTGGCGGGAGTGATTTCCTCGCTGATATCTCCTAATCAAGCAGGATTTATTCCCCACCGCCTGATAAAAGACAATATCTGCCTTGCCACTGATATTATTCAGGACGCAAACCTATTCTCTAGGAAGCTGTTAAGCCTAGACATCCACAAGGCTTTTGATAGTGTGTCTTGGAGCTATGTGTCTCTCCTATTACAGCGCTATGGGTTTCAAGGGGAATTCCTACAAGCCTTTCAAGTTCTGGGGTTCACTCCTGCTGAGCTAGAGCCTCTTACAAATTCCTTTTCTTTCATATGGGTTAGATCTTCCCTCCCCTATTTGGGTATAAACCTATCATGTCAGGTTTGTTTGATAATAACTCCCCCCCCCCCCCCCCGATTTCTAATTTGAAACAGTTACTTAAATTCTGGTCCCCCTTCAGAATCTCCTTCTTAGGTAAAATTACAGCAATCGTGATGACAATTCTCCCTAAATTATTATACTTGTTTTGTGCCCTGCCCATTAGGCTTTCTAAATCATACCTACTCAGAATTCAAGCCCACTTTAACAGGTTCATCTGGAATGATAAGCCCCCATGATTTTCTAGGCAATTACTGTATCGCTCTTCTAAAAGGGGGGGTCTGGGAGTCCCTCAGATATGGCTGTATTATTTGGCTAGTAGATTCTCGCAACAGGCCCAACGGAATATTAAAAATTCCAGAGTCCCATGGGTCAGATTTGAACAAGATTTGATCTCCTCATTCTATCTTCCAGGGCTACTGTGGTCTTCTAATCCCCATGTGCATGAACTAGGCTCCCGGAACCAAGTAGTAGCCCAGGGTTTGAAAGGGACCTCTACAAAGAGAAGCTTTAATTGATTTCAAATGTCCCCCCATGTGCCTCATTTCTAGGTGATCCCAGACTCTCCTCGGCCTTTGTGGACCCGGAGGCTTTCCAGTGTTGGATTGACCAGGGCCTGACCACGTTGGAGGGCTTCCTGCCGGACACTGAGTTTGTCTCTTTACCGCTAATGAAACTAGTACACACTATTTGTGTTGCGGTACATTGGGTAATAGCACTTAACTGGAAGTCTAATACAGTCCCATTCTCGCAAGTTATCTCTCGTGTTGATTAAATTATGTTATCAGAAAAAATATTCCATACAGTGAATGACTCCATCCCCAAATATGACGCTAAGTGGAGCCCTTGGTTCTTATTTCGTCTCCAAGTATGACCTGAGTTATTGTTTTTTTTTTTTTTTCCTGTTTCTTCTTTTTTTCTTTTTCCTTTTTTGTTGATGTTTTTACCTTTTATGGTTTCAGTCATATTTGATACACCATATCACTGATAAGATCATATGGACTTTAATCCTTCCTGTTTGACACCGGACACCTGCACTATTCGAAGGACGTACGTCAAAGGCTATCTTGATGTGTAGGTCTATGTCTCATATAATTTTATACTGTAAACCTTTTGATTGCAATAAAACTTTTAGAAATGAGAAAAAAAAATAGGAATAGCAGTCTGGCTATAACCTGACAGAGTTATTTGAGGACTCTCAGGTGTAAGCCATCCGGTCCTGGTGATTTATTTGTGATAAGCTTTTCTAATCTTTTTCTAAATCTTCCGTTAGCCACAAGGGTACATTCTGTGATGTGTTACTAATGATACGGTTTTGATTACTATACCCCTCCTTTTCCTGTGTGAAAACTGAGGACAGAAAGTGCTGGGGCGGGGGAAGGGTTCAGGTTTGGAAACTAAACGGAGAGTGAAGGAAAATCTCCCCAGTGAGACACAGATGGCAAAAAAAAGCCTAACAGGGGTATAACTCTCCCTTACTCTCTCCAAAATTAAATCAGTTTTGCCTTTAGTTCTACTCGAAGTAGATGTCACTTTGATTAAAGCTGCAGATCATTCCACCTGTCCACTGGACAATGTTTTCCGCAGGGAATTCAGCTTCTACTCTCATGCCTAACACACTCTGGGCCAGGATACTCTCTTTAATCCCCCTATCCCCCCTCCAGCCACCCTTATCTACGCCCCTGCTCCAAAGGGAAAACAAACAGCAATAAAGTTTGTTTTTGGTTTTTTTTTTTCATATTCTGAAATTGCATTGATGAGGGCAGACTTTGAAAATTGCAGCAAAATGTATGACTATGCAAATGTTGTGCAAAGAAGTCTTGTAAGAAAAAAAAAATCAATTTTTTTTTTTTTAATCTGCAGTTACTGACAGCGAGTCAGAACCAGGATACAGTATAAATGTTCCTCACCATTCAACAGTCCAACGAGGACTGTGTGTGTTCATTCCATGCAATTTTACTGTGCCTAAGACCTTAAGTATAAATGCTTTGGGAATTTGGTACAATAGGAGTAGAACAATTGTGGCTTCTAAAAGTAATACCCGGCATGAGAATAATGGACGATTCTTTCTGGTTGGAGATGTATGGAGAGGGGACTGCTCTCTCTACATAGAAGAACCCTTATATGAAGATGATGGCAGTTATCAGTTCAGCATTGAAGAAGATAACATAAGATTCACATACCGAGATGTCCAGCCTTATGTAGAAGTAACAGGTAAGGAAAATAATAATTTGTCTTAGGAGCTTACAATCTACAGCCATCAAATACAAAAATAAAACAGACCGTGATCGCTAACAATATACATAGGACTATTACAGTATATAAACAGCTCTATAGCAAAGCCTTCCTTTCACTTTACCTACCTACATTAAATTATGTATATGAAAGTAGTTGACATATACATCATTGGGTGTTGGGTTATTCAAACACCATTAAAAATTGGGGCATTATCCAAGCTGAACTCTGGGCAGATATCAAAGATACAATGTAATGCAGATCTATATTCATTAACACATTATTAAATTTATTTTTTAACCACTTGAAGACCAGGCCTTTTCTGGGACTTTTTGTTTACAAGTTTAATTGATATTTTTTGCTAGAAAATTACTTATAACCCCCAAACATTATATATAGCAGAGACCCTAGAGAATAAAATGGCATTTCATGCAATATTTTATGTTACACGGTATTTGTGCAGCGGGCTTTCAAACACAATTAAAAAAAAAAAAATACACTTTAATGAATTAAAAAAAAACAAAGCACAATAGTTACCCCAATTTTTTTCAGCAATGTGAAAGATGTTACGCTGAGTAAATAGATACCTAACATGTCATGCTTTAAAATCGTGCACACTCATGGAACGGCGGCAAACTATGGTATTTTAAAATCTCCATAGGCGACAGTTTAAAATTTTCTACAGGTTACCAGTTTAGGAGGTCTTGTACTAGATTCATTGCTCTCGCTCTAATGATCGCGGCGATACCTCACATGTGTGGTTTGAACACTGTTTATCTTTGCTGGTGCAACTTACGTATGGGTTCGCTTCTGCACGCGAGCACGGGGTGCTCTACATTTTTTTTTTTTTTTTTCTTATTTATTTTATTTTATTTTTTTTACACTGCCTCTTTAAAAAAAAAAAATTCTGATCACTTGTATTGCTGTCACAAGGAATGAAAACATCCCTTATGACAGTAATAGGCAGTGACAGCAGTGGCGGCCCGTGCACTATGGGCGCACGGGCGCCGCCCCCCAATCCATGCGCCCGGCCCCTTTCAGGACACCAGGCGCATGGATGCCTATGGCGGGGGTGGTACATTTTGAAGCACCTGATTAGAACCAGAGGCTCTAATAGGCTTCAAAATAGGGTGGGCTCGGGGCGCATGGAGTGCACCCTGATCCCACCCAATTGTGTAACCATAGCAAATTAATTTTCGCTATTTTCACACTAATCTTCCTCCCCGCCAATCAGGAGGCAGGACGTCAGACCTGCTTCCTGATTGGCTAAAGCACCAGGCCACCCTATTGGATGCCTGGCGTTTCGGAAGAGGAGCAAGGGGACACGCGCTGGAGCCGCCGCTCTTAGAGGACAGTGCTGCGGTAAGTCCCCTTGGCTCTGTCAGAGCCACGAGGGGGTGCTGGAGCCGTGAGCACGGTGGGGGGAGGGGTCGGTGGGCACAAGTGGCTGCATTTGATGGGCACAAGTGGCTGCATTTGGGCACAAGTGGCTGTGTTTGATGGGCACAATGCATGCGTTTGGGCACAGGTGGCTGCATATGATTGGCACAGGTGGCTGCATTTGATGGGCAAGTGGCTGCATATAATGGGCACAGGTGGCTGCATATGATGTGCACAAGTGGCTGCATATGATGGGCACGAGTGACTGCGTTTGATGGGCACAAGTGGCTGCATTTGATGGGCACAGGTGGCTGCATATGATGGACACAAGTGGCTGCATATGATGGGCACAAGTGGCTGCATTTGATGGGCACATATGGCTGCATATGATGGGCACAAGTGGCTGCATATGATGGACACAAGTGGCTGCATTTAATGGGCACAAGTGGCTGCATTTGATGGGCACAAGTGGCTGTGTTTGGGCACAAGTGGCTGTGTTTGATGGGCACAATGCATGCGTTTGGGCACAGATGGCTGCATATGATGGGCACAGGTGGCTGCATATGATGGGCACAGGTGGCTGCATATGATGGGCACAAGTGGCTGCATTTGATGGGCACAAGTGGCTGCATTTGATGGGCACAGGTGGCTGCATATGATGTGCACAATTGGCTGCATATGATGGGCACAAGTGGCTGCATTTGATGGGCACAAGTGGCTGCATTTGGGCACAAGTGGCTGCATTTTATGGGCACAATGGATGTGTTTGATGGTCACAAGTGGCTGTGTTTGATGGGCACAATGGCTGCATATGATGGGCACAAGTGGCTGCATATGATGGGCACATGTGGCTGCATTTAATGGGCACAATGGCTGCATTTCATGGGCACAGTGAGGCTGCAATTGATGGGGGGGGGGGGTTCCAGTATTTTTCAGTTTGTTTGCACCCCCCCAATAATTTTGAGCACCAGCCGCCACCAAGTGACAGGTACTCTTTATGGAGTGATCAGGGGTCTATATGACCCTAAATCTCTCCTATGCACTTAAAAACATTCAAAACGCCAAGTTTGGCAGTTTTGAATACTGTCATTTTTATAAACTTGGCACCTTTAAGTCTTCGGTAACCCGGAAGTGATGTCATGACATCGCTTCCGGGTTACTAGATCCAAGATGCAATCAAAGCCAAATCCAGCCTTGTTTGGGTCTCTGGACAGCCAGCAGACGTGCCGGCTGGTCGCTTGGGTCTCTTGATGGGACAGGAGAGCCCGGGCGAGCCGCGGCAGGAGGGGACATTCCCTCCAGCTGCTTATAATAACAGCCGAGGGACTGCTTAGCCACAGCGGTTGTTATTGCAAGAAAGCCGACCGTCAGGTCTAAAAAAACGGTACAACCCCTTCAAGCCAAAGGCTACATATTTGCGTTACATTGGCATGAAGGGGTTTAAAGCTTAACATATTTATTATTGTATATCAGGGATCATTTAAGCTTTAATATATTCTGTGTCAGAATTTTATATTGCTAATGTTCAAGGAGTTTTCTGTGTGTTATAATTGCAGAACTAACAATTAAACCTGAGATCTCACCTATAAAGAGTTGGCTTGATGGAGAGAAGGTGACATTGAGCTGCACATCTCCTGGAACATGTTTGTGGAGAACCCCCAAAATCACTTGGAGAGGAAATATCCAGAATACAATAGTGGAAAATCAGGTTAAAACACATGAAAATGTTACAAAGACCCACTTCTCTACAATTACCTTCACCGCGAGGAAGGAACAGAACAACTCTACATTGTTATGCATAGTACAGCTGAAAAGGGGATTGACCGTTGCACAACAAATTACTATGAAAGTCAAATGTAAGTCTTCTTCTCATCCTGAAACTACCTGAAATGTGTATTAGAAATGTAGGACTCTCTAGTAGTGAAACCTCTGGCCAGAGATTGTGTTTGCTCACACTGCTGCACTAAATCGCTATTCTGCTCTGACAATTATTCTGGTTGAAATTGTAGTGGCCGAACGAACAACAGATTGAATACGCTGAACTGATTATTAAGTACAGTCAACACTTAAAGTGGTTGTAAACCCCTACAATCCACTTTTTGCTACAGGTAAGCCTACAATAAGGATAACCTGTAGCTACCCCGGATATCTCCTAAACCTGCTCGGCTTTAGGAGATATCCCCCGTATCTGCGTGTGCTGACATCATCGGCACGTGCGCACTGAAGCAATGGCACGTACGTGCCGTTTGCTTCAGTGCGTGTGCCGTTACCGGCGGCTCCCGCACGGGAGGGACATCATCGCGGCTCCGGCCAATCACAGCGCCAGAGCTGCAATACCCAGAAGTAACTCCGGGGAGAAATGTCGCCGGCCGGTGCTGTGTACGGGCACCGCAGCGAGGGCTTCAATCTCAGGTGAGTATTACATAATGAGCTAATATGCTATGCATACGAGCTCATTATGTCTTTGTCTTGCATGTCTTTTTTTTTTTTTTATGTGGGTTTACAACCATTTTAACTTGTTTTTTTTGTTCCCCTTCTTTTAGCCAAACACAAAAATATTTCAGAGGTAAAATCTTATTGCACGATAACAGGAAGTCATATAGAATGTACTTGCATAGTCCAATCATTTCCAGAAGCAAGTATCCGGTGGAAGATCGATGACCAATTCTATTACAGTTCTAAAGAAAACATTCATATTTCTACCTCCAGATCAGCTTTGGTGATCAACAGCACATTGAGCCTTCAGTTGTCACAGAAAGATATTCCATATATCAAATGTATAAGTTCTAACAACTACGGGGAATTTGTTCTAGATCTTCTCTATAAGAAGTGTAAGTATTTACTGTATATCAAATTTAATCCAAATTTTAGGAAACAGGTTCACTTTGATGGTTGCCCCACCAGCGCCAATTACCCACTTTCAATCCATTCCCCTGCTGAGCCTGCCAGAAGTGAAGAGAGAAGATCTGTAAGGAAAGGCTTGCCAATAGACGAGATGACTCCTCTGAAAGGACTTCTGTACACAGGCTAAAACATGTTCCCTTTCATGCCCGCAAGAATTGGGCACTGGCTAGTGCATATGCCCATGCACACACATGTGCTCGCGCTATCTCCTGCACACCAGCGTTCATTGACAGATGTTGGTGCCAATTGGGCTATTTAAACTCGGCCAGTGCTCAGGATCGGTACTGCTTTGTCTTCAGCCTCCCGTGTATCCTGTGACCCCATGATTCTGTATTCTGATTTCAGTTGCTGACCCGACTTATCTTGACCACTCTTTGAACTCCACCTGCACCAACTTCGGCCTGTCCACTGACCTTCCGTCTGTCTGCTCCATTGGCTCCTGCTTCACTGATCGGTTCCAGACCCGACTTGTTCCCTGACCATGCTCCTGCCTGTGCCCTGTACCTGATCCATCCTGTCTGTGTATGACTCAGCCTGCCTGACCTCGCTACTCTGCCTGCTGTGGCCAGTACCAGCTGCCCTCCTGCCTACCTGCTTACTGGAGCCATCTCATGACTTTTCATGCCCAGCATGGACACCTGCCCTACTGCTACCAAGACTTACAGGCACTTATGCCACTCTGCTCTCCTGCGCCTCCTGTCTACACTATCAGGAGCCCCAAGTCAGAGGTTTAAGAGAGGCCTTCCTCATCATATCAGGCTCTGCTACCAGGTACTTGATAAGACCATTTCTTGTCCTTGTGGGCGGAAATCTCCTCTATATTGTCAGAAAGAGCAATTAAAAAATAAAACTTTGCAGAAGTTCTAAACCTTCTCCACACTATTACAAAATAAAATCTTGGCTAGATTGTGCTTTAACCACTTCAGCCCTGGAAGAATTGGCTGCTCAATGACCAGGCCATTTTTTGCGATACGGCACTGCGTCGCTTTAACTGACAGTTGCGCGGTCATGCGACATTGTATCCAAACAAAATTGACGTCCTCTTTTTCCCACAAATAGAGCTTTCTTTTGGTGGTATTTGATCATCTCTGCGGTTTTTTTAAAAAAAAAACAGCGACAATTTTGAAAAGAGACAATATTTTGTACTTTTTGCTGTAATAAATAGCCCCAATTTTTTTTAAAAAAAAGCAATTTTTTTCTTTTTTTTTACCAATATATATTCTTTTACTTATTTAGGTAATAAAAATCATAAAAAGCGTGTATTGACTGGTTTGCGCAAAAGTTATAGCGTCTACAAAATAGGGGATAGATTTATGGCATTTTTATTATAATTTTTTTTTGCTAGTAATGGCGGCAATCTACGATTTTTATCGAGACTGCGACATTATGGCGGACACATTGGACACTTTTGACACATTTTTGGGATGATTGACAATTATACAGCGATCAGTGCTATAAAAATGCACTGATTACTGTATAAATGTCACTGGCAGGGAAGGGGCGATCAACTGTGTTCCCTATGTGTGTGTTCTAAATGTGGGGGATGGGACTGACTATAGGAGATGAGAGATCGTGGTTCCCAGCTCATAGGAACTCACAATCTCTCTCTCCTCTCCTCACAGAACTGGGATGTGCATGTTTACACACACATGTCCCTGTTGTTCCTCTTGTGCCCATGATCGCTCGTGGCCGGCGGTCATCGCGGGCACAAGAGTAAGCACATTCCTGAGCATCGACACCCCCGCTGTGCACGCCTGCTATCCCGCTGAAAGGGACCGACGTATAGTTATGACGGTTCCATACCTCCCAAAATCTTGAGATGGGAATGAGGGACACCTACTAGCAAACATATGTAGGCATAGGACACACCCCCTGCCACGCCCCTTAAAGGGGAAATAATCCCCCCCAAAAAAGATTAATTAAATCCACAAGTGCTTTTCTTTACCACTATTATGCCTTTATATTGGATTTTAAAATTGACAAATGTAGCAATTTAGAAATTGGATGAAAGGTTTAGCAACGGGAAACACTTTTTGAAAGATAAAAAGTGCATTTTATATACAACTATACAGATCAGACCAAAATGAGGGACAAATGAGGAGGAAAGAGGGACAGAGGGACATTCTTCCAAATCAGGGACAGTTCCTTGAAATCAGGGACAGTTTGGAGCTATGCAGTTCACGGGATCGTGCCGACCTGGCGCAGTATAATGACGGCGTCTGGTCGGCAAGCGGTTAAAGCTGAACTCTAGGTAAGATCTTTACTGTATACTTACGTTGGTCCAGCTTGGACACTTGACCACTTGCTTGGCCCTGCCACCATTTATAGAACACCTTGCTTTTCTTTTTAATAAATACAAGGTGCTCTCTGATTGGATGAGTTAAAATGGAAGCGTGGCGATGTCACTATCTCTCGTGGTGATGTCACTATTTATTAAAATGTGAATGACAGTGGTGTTAAGGATGTAACTCCCTGCTATCAGTGTGCAGAGAGGAAACCAGCCACCATTGTAGTAGTGCCAACCACTACGGTGATTGTCAGCTTCCTCGCTGATAAGGTATGAAAAACACATTGGTCCAGCTTTATATGATAAACAGTAATGCAAACATACATTGAAATAGGTGTACTGCCAATGGAAGTATCTTTTTAAATGCAGTCTACCATTGATCTAAACTCCAGAGTTAAAAATGATCAAAAACAATGATACAGAAGATAGGGTTGGTAAGTGTTGCTTTTTTTTTGTAGCATCAATGGACTATAAAGTCATTGTTGGGATGGTCACTGGTAACCTTATAATTCTGCTCCTGATTGCGCTGGGAATCTTCTGGTATGTGAAGAGACATATGAAGAAAAACCTAGGTAAGAATAAATGTTATTGACCTTCTGTTTCTCTTCTCTCCTCTCCTCCCTTCCCATCCTGTCCCTTCAATAATTCAATAATCAGTTTTAGGACTACTATACATGGACATTTGAGATGTCCCTGAGATGCTTTACCATGTGTTTAAATGAAAAATTTTGTTTCTGACCACCCGCTTCCCCTCCCCCAATAGTAATTATTTTAAAAAGTCCGCATTTGCTTCCTATTACTAGCACAGAAGCCTGGTACACACTGTTTATTTTTTTGGGAGGAGATCCTGCACTAACAATGTGATGTTAGTACAGCAATCTCACCCCTGAGCTATTGTGTTCTGATCGGCAGGGCTGGATTTACCAACAGGCACTGTAGACATGTGCCTAGAGGTGCCTTCCTAGAGGGGCGTCCATCTGTATAAGGCCGGATCTAGGGGGGTGCTGGTTCACTTGTGCCCCCCCAATGAACATTGTACACACATCCACCCCAAGTCCAGACAGAAGAATTGTCAGCAAGAAGGGAGCTGAGAGGAAATGTGGGCTTTCTGTGCGCTCTCAGCTCCTGTCAGTGGATCGCTCCTCGATAGAGCAGATTACAGAGGATCCTCTTAGATCGTACAGCTTGATTATCCGCCCCCTTCCCACATTTCTGGGAGATGAGCAGTCGTTGGGGGAGGTAGGGGACGGGTAATCAAGCTGTGTACCATCCGATCTAAGAGGATCCTGTGTTATCTGCTGTATGGAGGAGCTCTGTAATCCCAGCTCTCTCCTCCCTGACACTTCTCAAGCCCAGACTTACATTGGGCGTGGGTACAATGTTCATGGGGGGACACAGAGAGCCTGCACCATCTCACTACTCCTGTAAGATTGGAAGGGGGGCTGTTTGTGCTGGGAAGGGAAATGGAGGGGGGGGGGATTTGTGCTAGAAGGAGGAATGGGGTGGGGAAATGTATGTGTGTTAGGGGGCAGAATTTGAAAAGATTTGTGCTAGGAGGGGAGAATTGGGGGGGCAGGGATTTGTGCTGAGAAGGGTAATTTGGAGGGGGTTGTGCTGAGTGGATGGATTTGAGGGCATTTGTGCTAGGAGGGGGGTTTTGGGGGGGGGAAGAGTTGTACTAGGAGGGGAATTTGGGGGGAGAAGATTTGCGCTGGAAGAGGGGATTTGGGGAAGAGGAGTTGTACTAGGTGGGGGGATTTGGAGGAATGATTTGTACTAGGAAGGGGGAATTGGGAGGAGGGGCTTTGTGCTGGAAGGGGGGATTTGGGGGAGAGGATTTGTATTATTTTATCAAGAAAAAAATAAGTCGGTCTTACTGTCTTTTTTTTCTGGAGCACTTCAGAATTCTCTGCCTATAGGCTCCTGAGATGTAAATCCTGCCCTGCTGAAAGGGGGCGCCCCCCACCTGACAGAACACACCGGTCAGCACTGTCAGCCATTGGCTGAGAGCACTGATTGGATGCCGATCGTCAGACTTTTTCGGTTATGCCCCTTTGACAGATCCCGGACGTTCAACTGGCTTTGGTCAGACCAGCTGCCATACACGCAGGCCGAATGTCAGCTGGTTTCTAGTGAACCGGTCAGTACCACTTGATATTCAGCCTGAGTGTACAGGGCTTAATAATGTAAGGGACACCATTTGGATTGCTTATATTGTATGTGCTCATATATGCTATTCATATCACGGAACTCATTTCACATCTGTATGACAGTGTAAGTGTTGTTTACATTATGAGCCATACAGGAGATTTGGCACATGTAATTTCTCTACTTTAAGTTGGTTTATGTTGTCCTTTATTGGCACATAAATGTGCACAATTCTTATTGGATGATCCTTGATAGAGTTCTGAGGGCTTCTAGGCTAAGTGTATTGGACTATGGTTTACCTGCTTCCACCGCTCCTGGTGGCTCACATTATGAACTATCCTTTGGAGTTTATACAATTTTAGTCACTGCTACAAGACACAGTGCTTGACATTCCCATGGTTTAGGCAACAATAGCAAACTATTAAAAATAGGAGCACTTTCCTAGTAATCTCTGTATTCTTGTTCTGCAACAACCCTTCCATGTACAGGACATGTGTCTCAAACGTTCCCAGTCTCTCTCCACTTCCTCCTTCTGTGGTTTTTTTACCCAACAACCCAGAGACAGGAAGTGCATACATAATATAACTATACGAATTTACAAATACAGACAGTAGAGGGCAGAGGATCCCTACACATACTTGGCTCCTTCCTTTAACTTTATCTTATACAAGATGTTCTACTAAAATCTAGGTTCTTTCCTGTTCTTAGGAAACAATGACATGCATGAACTCAGTAATACAAGAGGAGCAGAATCGGTATACCAGGTATGATCACAGCTCCATTATTGATTATGTCCACTGAAATAAATACTAAAATAAATATATCCAAGGGTGGTTATGGATTCCCACTATTTATTCCAAACAGTATATGTATTAATTTGTCTATTCCCATAGTTAGCTAGTCTATTAAAACTCTGATAATTTTACGGTTGATAGCACAATAATATAAGGTTAGCTATGAAAACAAACACACTGCTTAATAAAACAACATCTTATTTATTTCCCAAGAAAATAGGAAAATGCTAACATGAAAATACTGTAGAGCATATAACAAAAGAACATAAATATACTTATCACAAGGCTGTCCCCTAGACATGGTCTCATCAGCTGGCCTCAAGATGGTAACAGAGAGAGCTTTCTGTCTCGGTCAGCCTTTTTTAAACTTCAATCATACACCGTTCAGACCCAACCCCATTGCCAGCCCATCTAGACTTTTGACGAATCAAAGTATTTACGGGGCAGTCCTCGTCAATATATTATATTACTGTCTGTCCTGCTGTATTGGCCTCTAGGGGCACCATTGTCCATGCATCATGTCTATGTGCCCTAGGTCAATCTTCAGTGCCTGTTGATCCTTTGATCAGTGTAACCCACCTTCTTTAATCATCCTGACAGCCATGGCCCTCTTTGAAGCTTGCTTGCAGAGCCTTATCACACCAGTCGGTCAGGAGCCAAGCTTTTGTTCAACCTTGATAGAGGGCCTGACTTCTTTCAGATGAAGATTCTGATATGCTACAAAGCTTTGACGTGCAACTTATTACATTCCAGACAGCCCCCAAGAATGCGGAGGCTTGGTATAGCCATAGTTTATATTTCGAAAACACCTTTTGTATTATGAAATAAATCATGTTTCCTTCCAACATCCACCAATTTTTGTTCGAGAATAGTTGCCTGTCACAATTGCCCATCTGTTGCCACAGAATGTAACGCTTGGCTGTTTGCTGCCCATGTACTGATTGCCCATTTATTGACCATATGTTATCAGGATAGTAATTTTGTTGTTTGAGTTTTTCAAGTCATGTCATGCTGTTTAGAGGACCTACTCTGTTGTATGAACTTTGTTCATCTATTTGTTTTTTTTTACAAATGAACATGTGACATAATAAACAGGAATACTGAATAATACATTTTTTTCTGTAAAATAAGAAGAAAAAAAAAAGAAAAAAAGTTGTACAACGTAGTACATTATTTCTTGGATATTTGTGATACATAAAGTGGTTGAAAAGGCTGAAGATTTTTTACCTTCATGCATTCTGTGCATGAAGGTAAAAAGCCTTCTGTGTGCGGCTCCCCCCTAATAGTCCCTTTTTCGATCCAGCAGTGTGCACAAAAGCAGCAGCTCTCCCGGGTCTCTTCCTCCTTATTGGCAGAGACAGCAGCAGCAGCCATTGGCTGCAGCTACTGTGAATTACAACCAGTGAGCCAATGAGGAGACAACAGGGGCAGGGCTGAGTTGTGCTCCGTATGTGAATGGACACACAGAGCAGTGGCTCAGGTGTTAGACTGCTCAGGTGCCCCCATAGCAAGCTGCTTGATATAGGGGCACTCAGCAGCAGGGAGGGGCCAGGAGCGCCAGATGGGAAAATGAGAAGAGGAGGATCGGAGATGCTCTGTGCAAAACCATTACACAGAGCAGGTAAGTATAACATGTTTGTTTTTGGGTTTTTTTAAACTGCCTTTAATATCACTTTAACTCTTATGTATCTTCTCTTTTTTTAAAGGATCTGCAAAGACCGACAAACTCCATCTATAACACCATCACAAAATAAGAGCAATAAACCCAAAAGGCTGAAAAGATAATCAGTGACTTTTCTGGTGCATAATATTTTATTTTCTCACTTTATTAAAATATTTATTTGTCAACAATTTACAGAAAAGTCTCAGAGCCAACAATAATCACTTAATAGTATAATTATAGCTTACCGTTTTGTAAGTAGAAATGCATGGGTATCCGCAGAACTTTTTTTGGGGGGGTGGCATCATTTTAAGGTCACCTATGCTCCGCCCCTTTTTGACAATGTCATCAAGGGGAGGGGCTTAGTCATTCTCACATAAAGCGTGATAAACCTCCCCCCTTCCACTGCCACATTTGGTGCTTTTTTTTGGGAGGGGGGAGTGTACCTGGTTTTGCAGTGGCCAAGATGTGGGAACTGTTGTCGAAGCCTCTGCTAGTTTACAAGTGGATGTGGTTGACCTGGTGTCAGTTTCCGTCCGCAATAATAACCCCCAGTGTTGGAGTCAGTTTCTTCAATAATAATCCCCAGTATTGGTGTCAATTTCTGCAATAATAACCGTGAGTATTGGTGTCAGTTTCTGCAATAATCCAAAGCATTGGTGCAGTAGCTGCAATAATAGCCCCCAGGATTGATGGCCAGTGGTGAAATGCTAATTTAAAACCATGCAGCATGAAGGAGCTAAGTAACACTGACATTGGCCACTAATTCAGCTCAAGGGGTTAATGAACACTGCTATTGATCACCAATGCAGTAGTGGCTAGTGGCAGTGTTAATTACCCCCCCCCCCTTGTATTACAGCATGAATGGGTTAACACTGACACTGGTCACTAATGCAGCACAAAGGGGTTAATTAACTGCTACCGCCCACTAATGCAGTATAATCAATGGTAGTGTTCATTAACGCCTTGAGCTGAGTTAGTGGCCAGTGTCAGTATATTAACCCCTTCACGCTACATATTATTGGCTAATGGCTTAACTAACCTCCAATCACAAAACCCACCACAGTTCCCAAGAAAAGAGTCACTGCAACATTACACTGTTAAGCAACATATATTCTCCTCTGTCTGTCATTGATCACTTACCTAATCCCAGCAACATGCACACTCCCTCGCGGTGCCTCTCTCTCTTCCTGTCCCAGTCTCTGAATGACATCATGCCAGAGGCGGGGACTAGAAATGATCTGTGGGGCGGAGTTCACTTCTCCTGTCAGAGAAGTGTAATAAGGATGTCTACTAGTGCTGAGTGTAGGAGTGCAGGAAGCATTCCAGCACTTGGCACACCGCTGCAGCTCTGCAAGGGTACTTTGCAGGGTCAGAGGGTCTGACTTGGGCAGTGATCTGTGACTGTGTACCGATGTGCATGTTCATCTGTCATCGGGCACAGTTTAGCCGGCACTGCCTGCACTGTCACCTTGCCGATTCCAGGGGGGGTACTTGACCCCCCTTGACCCCCCTTGCAGACGCCCATGGTCCCCTGCCAGCATGCTGCCGAGACAGGCCATTGGTCTCTGTGTGGAAGCAGTTATCTCTCTGCGGAAGTCTGACACACTTCCTAATGAGTCAAATCTATAGCTCTGTATACAGAAAATCTCATGCTCCCTACTGATAAGATAACTGGCTCAGCATGTTGGACCCAGTGGTGTCCCATCCATTAGGGATGCCTGGGCATCCTTTGCATTAAGGTGAAAAAACACCTGGCAGTGACCGCCCCCCCAGCCCCCCCGTTTTACTTACCTGAGCCCCAGGAACTTGACCTGGCGGGGGCACGCTGTCTCTCTGCTCGGGGTTCTCAGCTCTTGATTGGATAGATTGATAGCAGTGCAGCCATTGGCTCCCACTGCTGTCAATCAAATCCAATGACGCGGTTCCGGGGGGTGGGGCCGAGTCATACATTCGGCGTCTATGGATGCCAAATGCTGGACTCGGGAGCACGCCCCGCAAGGTAAGCCCCACGGGAGTGCGCTTCTCCTAGGGGGTTATCTGATGTGGGGAGGAGCCGCGAGGGCCGTCGAGGGACCCCAGAGGACGAGGCTCGGGGCCACTCTGTGCAAAATGAGCTGCACAGTGGAGGTAAGTATGATATGTTTGTTATTTTAACAAAAAAACAAAAAAACACGAGCCCTTACAATCACTTTAACGAAAAAATTTAACCAATTTTCTTTACCGTATTATCTAATCAGCCAGGTTAAGATACAGGCTAATAATAATATATATATATATATATATATATATATATATATATATATATATATTTTTTTTTTTTTTTTTATTTCTTTTGAGTGTCAGCCTGGGGCAGGGTAAGGAAGGGGTTAATTGAGGAGGAAATGTACTTCCCCTTCAGACCTGCTTATATAAATCAGGTGCTCTATAAATGTCAGTGGAGCAGTGTGCTTGGAGTGAGAGAGTCATTAGCACGTTGAGAGGAGAGCTCCATTGCTGGATTGTGGCCTGCTGGAGTGAGCTAAATCTTAGAAAAGACTGTAGCTTTGACTAGAGTTGTGTACTGAGCATACCAGCCCGTTGGCTGCAGACTAAACTTTTCCCCATGTCTGCACCTGTGTCACAAGACGAGCCTGTTGTTTCCTTTGTTTGACTTACCTTTTGCTGAATAAAGCTTACTTTAATTTTACTGGACTGTCTCTGAGCTGGCTGTTCACCCCTCTGATCCCATAGAATATATCTTTTTTTTTTTTATCTATGATGAACTGCCTTTTGAAGTATGATTATTTATAAGTATCTACTTAACTTTTTGAGGATTAGAGGATCAACTTTGCTTTTTTAGGTAATTTGTATGCATTATATCTCTATTATATATTATATTATGTATTTGTCTTGCTTATACAGAAAAAAATAGATGTAACTGTGACCTGCTGAAAACTATTTTTCAATAAAATACAGTTTTTTACATTTACCATATCAATGACAAACTGACTTTGAAATAAGATTTAGGAGTATATACTTTTTTGGAGGGGGGCAAAGATCAAATTTGTTATGTTTTTTTTTTTTATCCTTTGTATTTTTTATAAATGTTGCATTATATTTCTATATTGTCTTGCTTATTTAAAAAAAGATATAATTGTGGCCTGTAAACAATTTTTTTCAATAAATATTCTTTAAAAACCTTTTGTGTTTTTTTTTTTTTCAGGAGTATCCTGCAGCAGAAGTATCCCGTAGCACAGTGGTGGGATGCTGGTGACAATATATGGACACATGCCCATATTTGGTCAATAATATCTTTGAACAGTATAAATGTTTAAGGTTGAAAACCATGGCTCCTTTCATAGATAAAGTGGAGGAATAAATGTTCCTATGCCAACTAATTTCTCTCAACCCCCTCAGATTTTTTTTTTTCTCTACGAAGCTGTTTATTATTTTGCCACACATAATGCAAAGCTACATTTTGACCTTCTTAGGGCAGTTATATGAATTCCCTGGATCAAAACGTACCTCTCTTAGCCTTTTGTGATTATAATTGAAGCCTATTAGGTACAAAAAGTCTCTTTTTTTAAAATGTTCAATATTTGTTTTCACTATTACTATGCAGCAAGTCTTACCACAACTTAACCTCTACAAGGAACCACTTTCTAAATTGATGAAAAAAGGTTTTTTTTTTTACGTCTCTTCCACTATACACAGCTGGTGGCCTCTTTACAGTGCGCGGAATAAATACATTTATGGCAATGAATATGCTTAAATATTTAGGTTGAATATGTTTTTTATTACTGTTATTAACATTATACAAGAAAGATCATAGAATCTTATGCCGCGTACAAACGAGCGGACTTTCCGGCAGAAAAAGTCCAACGGAATTATCCCGTCGGACATTCCGATCGTGTGTGGCCTTCATCTGACTTTTTCTGACGAAAATTCTGACGGACCTAGAAATAGAACAAGTTCTAAATTTTTCCGACGGACTCAACCCCTATCGAGAAAACCGTTCGTCTGTATGCTATTCCGACGGACCAAAAACTATGCAAGGGCAGCTATTGGCTAATGGCTATTGAACTTCCTTTTTCTAGTCCCGTCGTACGTCATCGCGTTCTAAACAAATGGACTTTGGTGTGATCGTGTGTAGGCAAGTCTGTTTCAGCGGAACTCCGTCGAAAAAACGTCAGAGTTCATTCCGATGGAAAGTTCGCTCGTGTGTACGCGGCATTACGGGTAACTCCACATAACGGGACTGAGGCTCCATATATATCCATAGTGACAAACCAATAGTCATAAAGGCATATAGTAACATTCTCAGGAGTAGAGAAAACCCCTGGAGCTACCATAAAAAGGAGGTTAACTGCATGATCCAGGTGACTGAGACAAAACTAAGAGCTCACAGGGGGGGCTGAAATAGTATTAGGTGGCGGGCAGATACTCATTAAAGGGAAGAAATAAAAAAAGAAGGAAAAAGATGAGAGAGAGAAACAGGAATAGAAAAATGGAGACCGAGGGGTAACTGTATCCTCATATAGGAGGAGCAATGGTAAGACCCCTACATAAAAAAAAAATAATTATACAAAAAAAAAAAGGGAATGATATTACAAAGGGAAAAAAACTATGGTGGAATAACAGAGTGTCCTAAAGTGCGGAGGGGAATAGCAATCACCTCATCTAGGACAATCCTCAGGGAGAGAACCCAGGCAAGAACAAATGAGTGTATTCTTTAATTTGTCGGAAGTGGAACAATGCATCCATATGAACCACAGAGTTTTAAACTTATCCCATGAGTCAGATTCTCCAGCCTGCATTTCCTAGACAAGTTTGTTTCCTTCCGAATTTGTTTTTCGACGAAATTCAACTAATTCGTAAATATTTGAATTAACGAAAACCTGTTTAACCAATTTTTCCAAAAATTCGTAACATCAAAAACAAGAATGAAAATTTGAAGACCTGAAAATTCGAAATAATAACTATCTAATAATAATCACTATTACTAATTATTAAGTTATAGGTATAACAAATTAATAATAGTAAACTTTTTATTTTTATTATTAATTTGTTACGTTCCATTCATTTAGATGTGGCATTCGTTATCTGGGATAATTTGTAAGTTAGGATAAATTCATATCCGTTATGTTCATAAACGGACAAATTTGAAAGGAAATTCCAATACCTATAACTTGATGAGCGTGTTTGGGGAGGAGGACCTTGACTGGCCTGCACAGAGTCCTGACCTCAACCCGATAGAACACCTTCGGGATGAATTAGAGCTGAGAATGTGAGCCAGGCCTTCTCATCCAAATCAGTGTCTGACCTCACAAATGCGCTTCTGGAAGAATGGTCAAACATTCCCATAGAAACACTCCTAAACCTTATGAACAGCCTTCCCGGAAGAGTTGAAGCTGATATGGATGAAAAGGGTGGGAGACTCAGTATTGAACCCTACAGACTGGGATGCCAATAAAGTTCATGTGCGTGTAAAGGCAGGCGTCCCAATACCTTTGGTATTATAGTGCATTTGTTGTTCTTATAGTTTGCCCTCTTCATTTGTCTGAGTCCTGAAAAAGCCAAACATTTGGTGAAAAGCGTTGACCTTACAGGCAGTGGAAGAATCCACTCCATTCTTCATTATTGGCTTTCTATGTTTTCCGCTATAAAAGGAAATAAAAATTCTGTAAGGCGTTTTGACTTTTCCAAGAGAGTAGAATTTATTTCACTTAATTTTTTTTTATAATGTTTCTCTTCTGAGCTTCTGACAGCTGCATTTTCCATGCCATACTGGGTCTTCTGTGTCAGACTGTAACCTAAAAAATATCTATATAAATGCACCCTGTCACCTGTTCACAATCACAGACATA
Organism: Lithobates clamitans; assembly: GCA_037952925.1. Lineage (NCBI taxonomy): Eukaryota > Metazoa > Chordata > Amphibia > Anura > Ranidae > Lithobates > Lithobates clamitans. The sequence continues at coordinate 381,376 of JBBGZY010001633.1, forward strand.
ACATGTGATCCAAATGTCACCCCCTCCTAGATAGGTTCTAAGTTTAGGTAAATTTAGTTCTTAGCATTGCTGTAATCAGTGGAGCAAGCTGTGATTACTTTGGTCTGCTTTGAGTTTAACAGGCTATGAGTTGACTGCCCCCCCATGATACTGGAAGATAGTGGGTTGGAGAGTCAAATTCACAGTATGAATATTCATTTGGCCCCAGCCAATCCCTGAGGGATGGCCCAGAAGGTGGCTGAGAGGGAACATACATAGCCTGAGGCTTGTAGCAGAGGGGTTCTTGTCAAGGAGGAGGAGATCTCAGCCTGAGGTGCTGCTGCCCTTCCAAGCAGCCCAGGGCGTTGGCAGGTGCAGTCTGGACTCCCCACTGTAGGTGGCGCTCGACCTAAGTGGCAGTGCAGAAGGAGAAGAAAGTCACGAGGAACTTGGTTCTTCTATGATTACCTGCACTTACCAGGGGAACAGCTGTCCGATTGGAAGTTAGTGCCCCTTGTTAAATCAGCAGCCATCTTGGGCCAAGGCAGTATCTATTTAAGACACTGGCTCCCAGGTTTTGCACTCGCGAGTTGCAAGTGTTTAGTGTAGGGACAGGTTCTCCGTCTGTCAGGGAGATTGCTCAGAGGTAGGGAAAGGTTTCTGAAGGAGTAGAGCCAGTGCAGGGACTACGCTCTTCTTCGGTTTTAGGAAGCCTCCCATTTTGGTATGGACTGGCCAGGCCGCATTTACGCTTCTTGTTGTAGAAGCTTTCAGCATCACTTCAAGATAATGCTTCGCTGTTACAGTTTGTAAGTGGGTCCAGTCGGCTGTGCCAATCCACCGAGCCTTATAGTGAGTTGTTGGAACCTTCTTAATACGCATTTCTCATTCACCTCGGCCTCTGTCTGCTCTCTGCTTGCTGACACACCACGCTGCACTCTGCTCAAAGGGGTGCTTTTTAGAAGGTGGTAAGCAGTACTGCAAGTCTGAAAGAAACCTTATGGCTTATTCACCACCACAATCCATACGTTCAGAGTGTGTTTCGACATGACCATTTATATGCATTTTTAAAGCTTTTTTTTAATGTGTTCCATTGTGTTTTTTTTCCCTCTTTGTACTTGAAAAATCTTTATTTTTAACGAAGTATGCTATCATTCCTGTGAAATTTGTGACACTCGTGCCTTGGTAATGTGAAATAAATAATTAGGCTGTTGCTGTGAGTGCTGTCCCCCTTGAGAGGGAACAGAGGGATGATATAAAATAGCTAAACAGCGCTTGCCTCACCACACCTATTACTAATGTAAATAATATCTATGTGTGATTACTCTGTGTCTATGTCTGGACAAATTACTTTACAAAAAACATTCTGTGCTAAGTTAATCCATCAATAAATACAATTTAATTTAATTAATTATATTAAAATGAATCCAATGAATATGTGACTAATGAAATATAATAATATATAATAATATAAAATGTGAATAACACTGTGCTAACCCAATAAACAAAAGTGAAGCAGCTACATACAAATATGACCAATATTCAAAACATGTAGTAAGTAAATGTAGCGCTAATACTGAACAAACTAAAAAGTGATAAAATGAATAAAGTTCAATGGTGAAATAAAGTGTCAGTTGAACCACAATGAAATAATAGTCCCATGATGAGAAATATATAGTGAGTCCAACATGAATGGAAAAACTTCAGATCTGTGTATCGTCAGCATAAAGATCTTGAACAGAAAACAGATGCAATACGCTTACCAGAAACGGTGAATTCGGATGCCGGTGAAACAGAATCAGACAGGCTTAGATGAAAGTACTTGGAAGTCCCGGAAGTGTGTAAAGCTAAAAAAAAATGTATAAAGTGTGCCAATGGTGCAGATCAAATGGGATATTTATTGGATAACACCAATAATCCAAAAACAGTTAAAATAGCGTGATCACGTAGATGAATAAAATCAAGTGTAGGGAAGAGTGTAGCTCGCCCGGCGCATTTCGTCCAATTGGACTTCTACTGGGGCCTACCTAATGAAACCAATGTTTGTGATAGATAAATAAATTCATAAATAGTGACTAATATATACAATAATAAAGTGACATGTGATAGTACATGTGCAAACAAAGTCTATTAAAGTGCTCTTGTGCTCCATGCGCCAACGGTGACTTTGCATCCACCTCTTGTAAGGCTATATCACCAGATTGGTTGGACTCCTCTACCTTATGGTAAAATGGAGTCAACTGTGCTTAGTGGGGACCTATCCTACCACAATGTCCACTGGACACTCCCACTGGTGTAGCTTGCCTCCTATTGCAGCGCTCCTAGACCAATGTGTGCAGGCATGTAATATGTGAAGAAAGAACTCCTCATGGTGTAAGATCCTTAAGACGTTTATTTAACATTGGCATCTTACAATTGAAATATCCTTTTTAAAAGCAACCCAATCACACATCCCCCCGTACCACTGATGGTTAGTTTGAGCTAACGCTGTCTGCAGATCAGCGTGTATTCCACTATCCGTGCCCAAAGTGACATATAAGGGATTCAAGCTTGACGGCTTTTGTCATCTGAGTGCGAAGGCTGTGAGGGCTGCTTCGCACTCAGGTGACGAAACGCGTCAAGATCGGCTGCTGTGAGGAGACACGCGAGAATCCGACGCCCGGAGGGAAGCACTGCCTGCTTCATGGGGTAAGTACGGGACCGACCGACCGAACAACCAACCCACGGGGGGTAGGGGGGTGAGTACGGGTGACCGACCCACAGGGGGGTGCGAGTGACCCAACCAACCAGGGGGTGGCTGTGGGTTGATTGTCCCCCCCCAAAAAAATTAACACCAGCCACCACTGGCCAGTACACTATCTGCATGGAGTTTTCATGGTCTCCTTGTGTTTGCATGGCTTTCCTCCCACACTCCAAAGACATGCACTCATGTTCTACTATATAAGGAAGTGACCTGGGGAGTATGGATCACCAGAGGAGCGAGCGAAAACAATGGACCTTCCTTTGTGCACTGGTTCAAATAATTTGGTGGAGGGGAGATTATGGTGTGGGGTTGTTTTTCAGGGGTTGGGCTTTGACCCCTTAGTTCCAGTGAAGGGAACTCTTAAGGTGTCAGCAAAAAAAACCCAGCAAAGTATCCTCCAATTTGCTACAGCAGGGAAAAAAATTCCTTCCTGATCACCTGAGAGGCAATCAGATTTTCCCTGGATCAACTTTATCTATAAATGATGTGGTGTATCTGCTGTTTGGCCTGTCAAGGTTCTCATAGCTGAGATATTTAGGTGTAAGTGGGTAGGTCTTTAAGGCTCTTCTTTAGAGATTGGCCATGGCAAGGAGAGGGACCATACATGGTGAGAAGTTTTGGTATCCTGAAGTAGGTCACCCTTTGGCGGTACCCTGAAGCACAGTGCCACAATAAACTCTGTAGAGGACCCTAGGCAGTCAAAACCTTGGGGTTCAATATTGGGTTAGTCCACCCTTTGCAGCTATAACAGCTTCAACTCTTCTGGGAAGTCTGTCCACAAGGTTTAGGAGTGTGAAGGGAACTCTTAAGGCGTCAGCAGATCAAGACATTTTGGACAATTTCATGCTCCCAACTTTCTGTGAACAGTTTGGGGATGACTCCTTCCTGTTCCAACATGACTGCGCACCAAGACAAGGATGAGCAATCCAGGTCTTCTCCTCCAACATCAGAGACTGACCTCACAAATGTGCTTCTGGAAGCCCCAGGACAACGTCATCTTGTGACAAAACACATAGGGAGGAGCGATGTGTTGAGGTCACCATGTTCATGCAGGTCCCAAAAGGATGAGCTGCTATGTTTGAGCCGGCTGGCTTGTTTATGCATGTTTTTTATCGACTTGTTGTAAGTGCAACCTTTTAAATAATAAATAAATGTTGAAGATTTTAAACTATGGAAGCCTTATCTCTTTTGGGGTCCTTCTATGATTGGGTTTTCCCTTGAGTGGTGAGTGCTTATCAATGTGATTCCCCTGGAACAACAGAGGCCTTGGCTGGGTATATTAGCCACAAGCGGGATAGACCTTCCATAATAGGAGGTCATAAGGAGCTTCATTAGGTGGAGGCTTTTCTTTGGAAATTGCACACTATTTTGGAGATTTTTAGTACACTGTAGGACTGTTTCCTTCATCACTGTTTGGACTCTTTGTTTGCAGCGTGTTTTGCTGTTTTTCTTGTCTAACTTTAGCGCAACTTTATTATTGGACTATTGATTTATGCTGTGTGTGTCTCACAGGAAAGTTGCTGCTGTGAGGTCATTTATTTTATGTTTAATATTTAGATTAGTGCAGTACTCACCATTTATAACTCAATATTGAACCCTACGGACAAAGACTGGGGTGCCATTAAAGTTCATGTGCATGGAAAGGCAGGTGTCCCAATACTTTTGGTAATATAGTGTAGTATAGTCCTGAAGAAGCCAAACATTTGGTGAAAAGCGCTGACCTTACAGGCACTAGTGTATATCCATCAGAGCCAATTTTCACTTTTACCCGTCCAGCACTATCATACACACATCAGCCATTAAAACCCAACAAGACCTCTATCTTATGTTTGGGTGTAAACTTATAGTCGAAATGTGGGTTAGACCTTTGGTATTGTATTTGTCATATATAATGGTTTTGTTTCTTGTATGTTTAAAAGTCATATTTTAGAACTTTTTCTTATTGTGTTGCAACAGTATCTCTATATAACCTCAGTATAATATCAGCATACCAACACTTTTTTTTGGGATAGATCACCTTTGAATGTCCCCTGTCTCTACCTTCCAAGTAAGTTTGTGTGTGGCAGCTCCTGCTCCTCAGCACATCTTGGCTGACCTGGACTTTGATCTAAAACACACCGTGCTACTGATTATCATTATAAAGTGAAGGGGAAGACACAAAATCTATGAGGGTGTCAGGTTCTGCTCGTGCACATTATAAATCTCTTTAAAATCATCACCTGACAATTGTATTGTATTCTAGGAACTGTGGACTGTCTAATGCTTTCTAATATTGAAATTAAAAAAAAGTGGCTATCACCTCAGCTATTACCACATCCTCATTTATATTATATTGCATCTGTGGAGTGGTGAGTATAACTTGTGTTAGTGTCTGGCTTTGTAATGCTGAAAAATCTTTTAATTATACATTATGGCATGGAATCCAAATCCCCGTACATTTTTTTTTTTTTTATGCAGCCAGTTAGCAGTGTCCAGTGTATATATTTACCTTCAATGAGTGAGAATAAAAAATTGACCCTGTTACTATGTAAAAAAAAAAATGCATTGAATGCCGTACACACGATCGCACATTCCGACAACAAAATCCATGTTTTTTTTCTGACGGATGTTGGCTCAAACTTGTCTTGCGTACACACGGTCACACAAAGTTGGTCGGAAATTCCGAACGTCAAGAACATGGTAACGTACAACATGTACGATGAGCCGAGAAAAGTGAAGTACACTAGCCAGTGTGGCTCTTCTGCTTGATTCTGAGCATGCGTGGCACTTTGTGCGTCGGAATTGTGTACACACGATCGGAATTTACGCGAACGGATTTTGTTGTCGGAAAATTTGAGAACCAGATCTCAAATTTTGTGCGACGGAAATTCCGATGGAAACTGTCCTATGGAGCCTACATGCGGTCGGAATTTCCGACAAAAGGCTCCCATCGAACATTTTCCGTCGGAAAATCTGCTCGTGTGTACAGGGCATTAGATAGCAGTGGTGCTTGGAACTCCGCAAGAGAGTTTTTTTTATTAACTGATGCTGCAGGAACTAATAAAAACAAAAAAAAACTAAAAAATCTGCAATACTCATCTTCCACTTTGTGCTGTCTTATGCAGTAATTCCTTTTGGTCACTTGATGTCCTCAGTTTGGTCGTCATTCAATCCAGGAGACTGAAGACATACTGTGAGTGTTGGGCATCATGGACCCATGTGCTGAGTGTCACCAAAACACCTTGTACTCACTGTTTAATGGTGAACAGAGCAGTGCTGATCTCATTCCATGAGCGACACTCTGCATCATTGTAGACCACCTAATTCTAGCAGATGATCTGAACATTAAGGGGGCCCCATGCTTCAAGCCTGAAGACAACTGGGACAGGTAAGTATAAAATAAAGTATTAGGCCCCTTTCACACAGGCTGACCTGTCGAGTCCTCTATACTGATCCTATGCGCTAAAAACAGACGGATGGGGGATCCGTTCCCCTTCCGGCTATCGGATCGGATGGCAGTCAAGTGTAAGAGAGGTGATCCATTTACTCATACACATTTGCCCATAGAGGAAAGTGGGCTGTGTCCATGTCTGCTCTGCATCAGCAGAGCGGGCAGGGACCTGTAATCTGCTTGCTCAGCGGGGACTGGCGGACAGATTCCCCGCTGAGCAGGTGAAATCTGTCCCATTTGAAAGGGGCCTTAAATACAGCTAGCAGACTGGGTCTAATGGCTGGTGAGCCTTACATAGTTACATAGTTAGTCAGGTTGAAAAAAGACAGAAATTCCATCTAGTTCAACCAAAAAAAAATACAATCCCATATACATAAACCTAGACCCAAAGTGGATCCAGAGGAAGGCAAATAACCCCAGCAGAGCATGCTACAATTTGCTACAGCAGGGGAAAAAATTCCTTCCTGATCACCCGAGAGGCCATCGGATTTTCCCTGGATTAACTTTACCTATAAATGTCAGTACCCAGTTATATTATGTACATTTAGGAAAGAATCCAGGTCCCTTTTTAAAGCAATCAACTGAGCTGGCCACAACCACCTCTGGAGGAAGTCTATTCCACATTTTCACAGCTCTTACTGTGAAGAAACCTTTTTGTATTTGGAGATTAAATCTTTTTTCCTCTAGACGTAAAGAGTGCCCCCTTGTCCTCTGCGATGACCGTAAAGTGAATAACTCAACACCAAGTTCACAATATGGACCCCTTATGTATTTGTCCATGTTGATCCTATCCCCCTTAATCTCCTCTTCTCAAGAGGGAATAAATTCAGTTCCTCTAATCTTTCCTCATAGCTGAGCTCCTCCAGGCCTCTTATCAGTTGGTTGCCCTTCTCTGCACTTTCTCCAGTTCCCCAATATCCTTTTTGAGAACTGGTGCCTAAAACTGAACTGCATATTCCAGATGGGGTCTTACTAATGATTTGTACAGGAGCAAAATTATATCTCTCTCTCCCTGGAGTCCATACCTCTCCTAAATACAAGAAAGGACTTTGCTCGCTTTGGAAGCCGCAGCTTGGCATTGCATGTTACTTTTGAGCTTATGATCTACCAAACCCCCCCTGACCCTTCTCCACCACGGATTCCCCCAGTTGTACTCCCCCTAGTATGTATGATGCATGCATATTCTTAGCCCCCAAGTGCGTAACTGTACATTGATCAACATTAAACCTCATTTTATCTTTTTTATTTTTTATTTTATTTTTTGTTTTATTTTATTTTTCATCTTCAATGGAGTGGAGAATCTTTGTCAGAGTTTTATTACTGTCCTCACTGGGGCGGGGGGGGGGGGGGGATTCTCTTGATCATGTTGTCACCAGGATAGAAAATGCTGAAAAATCTCCTGTGGTGGGAGGAGGGTTCAGCTTTGAGCACTAAGTGGAGAGTGAAGGTATATCACCCAAGTAGGACACGGATGGGCATAAAACCATGTCAGGGGTTATAACCCTCCCCTACTGAACTGTCCACTGATAAATGTGTTCAGCAGGGAATTCAGCTTCTACCCTCCTGCCTAACATTGTTCAGCAACACTTTGGGCTAGGATGCTCTCTTTGACCCCCTCCCCCCTTATCTACGCCCCTGCTCCAAAATGAAAACAAACAGCAATAAAGTATTATTTTTGTTTTCTGAAAGTGCATTGGTGATAGCAGGCTTTGTTGAAAATGTATTTATTTATTACAGGTACTTATATAACACCATGAATTCACATATATTGTACATTCATATCAGTCCCTGCCCTAATCTAAGGTCCCTAACTCACATTCATACACATACTAGGGTCAATTTAGACAGGAGCCAACCTACCAGCATGTGTTTGGAGTGTGGGAGGAAACCCACGCAGGCACAGGGAGTACATGCAAACTCCAAGCAGGTAGTGCCATGGTTGGGATTTGAACTAGCAACCCTAGTACTGCTAGGTGTAAGTACTAACCACTCAGCCACTGTGCTTGAATATTGCAGCAAAATGTATGACTTCACATATGTTGTGCAAAGAAGTCCTGTAGGAAAAAAAAAATCACATTTTATTTTTTTAATCAATAGGTACTGACGGTGAATTGTTTCCAGGATACAGTATAAATGCTCCTGGCCGTGTAACGGTCAGAGAGGTCTGTGTGTGTACATTCCATGCAGGTTTACTGTGCCTGAGACTGAAATTTTAACTAGAAATGCTAAGGGAATTTGGTACAATAAGACTGGAAACAATGTGACTTCTAAAAGTAATACCAGACATTGGACTAATGGACGATTCTTTCTGGTTGGAGATGTATGGAGAGGGGACTGCTCTCTCTACATAGAAGATCTGTTATTTGAAGATAAGGGTAGTTATCAGTTCAGCATTGAAGAAGATGACATAAGATTCAGATACCGAGATGTCCAACCTTATGTAGAAGTAACAGGTAAGGAAAATAATACTTTGTCTTAGGAGCTTACGATCTACAACCATCAAATACAAAAATAAAACAGTCCCTGATCTCTAACAATATACATGGGACCATTTTAGTATATGCACAGCGTTGGAGCAAAGCTTTCCCTTCAATTTACTTACATTAAATCATGTAAATGGAAGGAGTTGCCATATAAATCGTCGCGTGTTCTGTTATTCAAAAACCATCAACTATCCGAACATTGTCAAAGCTGTACTATGGGCAGATATAAATAATACAAAGTAATGCAGCTCTATACACATTAAAGAGGAAGAAAACCCTGGTGGGTTTTACTTCCTCTTTTTTTCCCTGCAAAGGTAAAGCATAATGGGCTACTTACTATGCATCGCATAGTAGCCCATTATGTGTCACTCACCTGAAACCAAAGCCCGTGATGTCACCGTTGTCCCTACTAGCAGGGAGCATCCATCTTCGCCCCTCTTCCTCTGGCTCTGTGTCTGGCCGGAGTCGCGTGACGTCACTCCCGCGCACGTGCGCGGGAGCCGCCAGTTACGGCATGACCCCTATTAGAAACGGCACAATGTGCCCTTTCTAAAGTGCGCATGCACCGTAGTGATTGGCGCTCGGCTTTTTCGTAAATATCTCCTAAACCGTGGAGGTTTAGGAGATATTTCAAGCACCTACAGGTAGGCCTTAATATAGGCTTACCTATAGGTAAAAGTGGTTGTACACGGTGTACAACCACTTTAAAGCTCTCTGAACGTTAGTTAAAGCTCCTGTTACTAAATAAAATGATTAGCTTATAATCCTGTTAACACCTGCTTTTGCTTTGCTTCGCCTTTGCTTCAAAAATTATACCCCATGTAGCTTCAGTGGTGCTTAAAATCGTCTTCAAAGCCTCCATAGAAGTCTTTGGAATAGCTCGCTTGAAGCCCCACTGAAGCCCCATGAAGCCTCACCGAAGCCCCACTGAAGCCCCACTGAAGCCTCGTCGAAGTCCCATGAAGCCTCACCGAAGCCCCAGCAAAGCCCCACCGAAACCTCACCGAAGCCCCACTGAAGCCCCACTGAAGCCCTATGAAGCCTCATCGATGCCCCCTGAAGCCCCACTGAAGCCCCAGCGAAGCCTCATCGAAGCACCAAGCAAAAGCAGGTGTAAACAGGACTGTAAGCTAACCATTTTATTTAGTGACAAGGGCTTTGACAAAGAGTGTCCGAAGCCATGTTTTGAAGCAAGTGTAAACTAGCCCTAAAGCCCAACTGAAGCCATGTATTTTTAATGTAGGCTGTATAACAAGTAAAGAACACAGTTATACCATCCAGCCCCGCTGCCGGAAGCCTGTCAAACTCTATGAGAGGCGGTCAGCTGCTCTCTTAGACTTTTACAGGCTGCCGGCAGCAGGGTTGGATGGTGAACGTGTGCCCTCCGCCTGCAGCAAAACACCAGAGCAGTGTGCATGGGGTACTTAAAATGCTTTACAGCCACATCAAGATACGATGACGTCACTCCTGCACTTGCGCACTGGAGCTGCCACTTCCGGCACGGGCTCTGAAGGTCCGGCACTGTAAGCCGGAGCTTCAGAGCGCATGCGCTGATGATGTTATCGGCTGCATGCAGTCTGAATATCTCCTAAACAACTTTAGGAGATATTCTCAGTACCTACCGGTAAGCTTTATTCTATGCTTACCTGTAGGTACAAGCGGTAGTACAGAGTTTATTTCCACTTTAAAGAAAAACATTTCATTAATTTATTTTACTGTATCATCTAATCATCAGGTTGACATACAGCCTAGTAGCTCTCTCTCATATATATATATATATATATATATATATATATATATATATATATAGTATCTCACAAAAGTAAGTACACTCCTCACATTTTTGTAAATATTTTATTATATCTTTTCATGTGACAACACTGAAGAAATGACACTTTGCTACAATGTAAAGTATTGAGTGCACAGCTTGTATAACAGTGTAAATTTGCTGTTCCCTCAAAATTAATCAACACACAGCCATTAAGGTCTAAACCGCTGGCAACAAAAGTGAGTACACCCCTAAGTGAAAATGTCCAAACTGGGCCCAATTAGCCATTTTCCCTCTCCCTGATGTCATGTGACTTGTTAGTGTTACAAGGTCTCAGGTGTGAATGGGGAGCAGGTGTGTTAAATTTGGTGTTATTACTCTCACTCTCTCATACTGGTCACTGGAAGTTCAACATGGCACCTCATGGCAAAGAACTCTTTGAGGATCTGAAAAAAAGAATTGTTGCTCTACATAAAGATGGCCTAGGCTATAAGAAGATTGCCAACACCCTGAAACTGAGCTGTAGCACGGTGGTCAAGACCTTTCGGCGGTTTAACAGGACAGGTTCCACTCAGAACAGGCCTCGCTATTGTCGACTAAAGAAGTTGAGTACACGTGCTCAGCGTCATATCCAGAGGTTGTCTTTGGGAAATAGACGTATGAGTGCTGCCAGCATTGCTGCAGAGCTTGAAGGGGTGGGGGGTCAGCCTGTCAGTGCTCAGACCATACGCCGCACACTGCATCAAATTGGTCTGCATGGCTGTCGTCCCAGAAGGAAGTCTCTTCTAAAGATGATACACAAGAAAGCCCGCAAACAGTTTGCTGAAGACAAGCGGACTAAGGACATGGATTACTGGAACCATGTCCTGTGGTCTGATGAGACCAAGATAAACGTATTTGGTTTAGATGGTGTCAAGCGTGTGTGGCGGCAACCAGGAGAGGAGTACAAAGACAAGTGTGTCTTACCTACAGTCAAGCATGGTGGTGGGAGTGTCACGGTCTGGGCCTGCATGAGTGCTACCGGCACTGGGGAGCTACAGTTCATTGAGGGAACTATGAATGCCAACATGTACTGTGACAAACAGAAGCCGAGCATGATCCCCTCCCTTTGGAGACTGGGCCGCCGGGCAGTATTCCAACATGATAACGACCCCAAACACACCTCCATGACGACCACTGCCTTGCTAAAGAAACTGATGGTAAAGGTGATGGACATGGCCAAGCATGTCTCCAGACCTAAACCCTATTGAGCATCTGTGGGTCATCCTCAAACAGAAGGTGGAGGAGTGCAAGGTCTCTAACATCCACCAGCTCTGTGATGTCATCATGGAGGAGTGGAAGAGGACTCCAGTGGCAACCTGTGAAGCTCTGGTGAACTCCATGCCCAAGAGGGTTAAGGAAGTGCTGGAAAATAATGGTGACCACACAAAATATTGACACTTTGGGCCCAATTTGGACATTTTCACTTCAGGATGTACTCACTTTTGTTGTCAGCGGTTTAGACACTAATGGCTGTATGTTGATTTGTTTTTCAGGGGACAGCAAATTTACACTGTTATATAAGTTGTACACTCACTACTTTACATTGTAGAAAAGTGTCATTTCTTCAGTGTTGTCACATGAAAAAAATAAATAAAATATCTACAAAAATGGGAGGGGTGTACTCACTTTTGTGAGATACTGTATATTAAGAGAGAGCAAGGGAGAGAGGAGAGAGCTTATTTTACATTTAAAGTGTCACTAAACCCACATCATAAAAAACGATCAATAAATGGTATATTACATGCTGTTCATACTCACTCACTATAAGACTCCTTTTCTGTATTCTGCAAAAAAACTGGTTGATCCTGCTGCTCTCTATCTCCCCTTTCTGTTCATGTCCCCAATTCAGCTAGAGATTTTGCAGCTGTGGTGGCAGCTCTGCACATGCTCAGTTTTCAGTGAGTTTCTATGCTGAGCATTTCCTCTCTATCACATCTGAGCAGCCCATGTGTCTATAGAATCACACATGTGGGTGTATAAACAGTGGTAAATGACAGCTAGCTCCCTCTCTCCTCCTCCATGCTCACTAACAAGCTAAACACAATGGGGGAGGACTATTACATGTAGGTTAATGGAGGCTTCACCTCCCTCTTATTCTAAGACACAGATTGAAGAGGCGCGACACAGCCTGTGACTGGCAGAAATCAACCACACCATTTTATTGAAAAAAAATAATAACGATTTGATTTCAAATATATATTTCTATGACAATTTAAAACAGTTTAGTGATAGTAATTATTTATTTTTACTCTGTATTCCAAATACTGTTTGTTTTTTTTAAAAAACATGTGACCAGCAGCAGAGCACTAGAAGCTCCTCCTGCTTATGTTTCACTGCAGACAGGCTGGGAGAGAGCTGGATCATGTGACAGCTGTATAGCGATTACGAAAAAGGTACTAGATTTTTTTTTTTTTCTATTTCAATAATAACAGTGCCATCATCCACATACAGAAATAGAAGGGACACTGTAAATTAAACTGTGTGTGTTTAGTATCACTTTAATCATATCTATAACACACTAACTATGAAATATGCTTATTTATGAGTGTCTGTTTACATTTTTGGTGGTTGAGGATCAAGTTTGCTATGTTATATTATATGTTGTCATTTTTTGAATGTTGCATTATATTTCTGTATTTGTCTTGCTTGTATATAAAGAAAAAAAAAACGGATGTAACTGTGAACTGATGAAAACTATTTTTCCAATAAATATCCTTTATAAACCTTTGTTTTTTGTTTTTTTTGAAGTATGCAACTAAAATTCCTCGCTCTGCCGCACACCTAAACAAAGCATAACTGTTTATATTGTAGAAATTTATTGAGCACAGAAAAAAGGCAATTTGCAGCAATAGCATTACACAATTTGCAGGTCATACACGTCTTCAGACAGAAGAGGGCACTGTTTATCCACAAGACACGTTCCAATAGTAATGTATCAGGCACTTACATACCACAGAGTGCCAGAGCAGCACTTGCCTAGGTGGGGGCTATGATTTTGCATGTTCACACTGTGATCCTCAAATGTCTCTGCAGATATCCAGTTGCCAATGGGCAACTGTTCCAGGAAACTGATAGGAGAGGAGAGGAGACACCCTTTTCCTCCCTGAAAGTATATCTCCCTAACACTATTCCTTCTCTCTTCCTAAACACTGAGGCCTCTGTTCCTATCAGTGTGGGCACACTCAATGACACAGAATCTCCTATTTATGGAATTCTGAGTCAAGATGGCCGCTCAAATCTCACAGGATTTTGGTATCCAATTGGATTGCCATCCTCCCCAAGATAGCTGCCTGGAGCTCTTAGAAGAGGACATTTAGTCCTCAATGGTCTCCTGCCAGCCTGAAGAAATGGCACAGTGCCACCTTTGGGTTGGTGGATTTACTGCAGCCCACACTTGCCAACAAGCAGGTCAGGAGGAGGTTTAACTGCCGGTCAAAGGCGCCCCTCATTGAGTTATGAATGATCTCATTAAGGTCTCAAACTGATGTTAAGCTGCTGTAACTGACAAGCCTAAAGCTCATTGACAAAAGGCCTTAATCAAGTCACATTGGGTGTACATAGTCCCATTGCAGAGTGTGATGTAGTCACACATTTATAATTCACTTGTGCTGAGCTGAAGATCAGAAGGGATAAAAGTTATTGTGACCAGTGGAGTTGTCAGGTTAGATGTTCATTAAGAGGGAGAATATTTGGCTATTGGACCATTGGATAGTTTACATTTCGTACAACTGATATCTTTAAACCTGAACTCCAGGCAGATATAAAAGACAAAACATCAGCTCTGTATTCATTAATACATCTTCAGATGTATACAAAAAAAAATCACTAAATCATAACATAAATCCTGAAAGATGGCATAATACATGTGAATATTATACCAAACAAATTCAAAAATTTGAATTCAAATGGTCAAAAAATGCTTGTTGATTTCCTTTAAACACGATCCTCCAGCACCAGACACGTATCCCATCAGGCTTACTACACCGATGTTGAAGATATGCTAGGACATAAAAAGTGTTTAAAGGAAATTAACAAGTGTTTTTGACCATTTGTATTCATAGAAACATAAAAAAGTGACGGGAGAAAAAGACTGAGTAGTCAGTAGTCCATCAAGTCTGCCCATAATTTTTTTTTTTTTAGTTAACTTTATTCTCTGAGTATAGATCTATGTCTGTCCCAAGCATATTTAAAGCCATTTACTACCCTTTCCGTAGAATAATACTTTCTAGAATTCGTTTTGAACTTTCCTTCAGTTAGTTTGAGGTCATGACCTGTGTTCTTGATTTTGGGTTCATATTGAAAAAACTGCCCTCCTGAACCTTATTCACCCCATTGATGTATTTAAACGTTTCAATCCTGTCTCCCCTTTCTCTTCTTTCCTCCAGACTGTGAATATTAAGTTCCTAAAGTCACTCTTGATATGTTTAATCCCCCAAACCTTTCACCATTTTTGTTACCCATCTCTGGACTCATTCTTTTTTACCAATATCTTTCTGTAAGTGAGATCTCCAGAACTGGACAACAGTATTCTAAATGAGGTCTCATTAAAGATGTATATGGGGGAATCAGAACCTCCTTCCTCCTGCTGGTGATCCCTCTAGTGATATAAAGATCTATATAGAGGAATCAGGACCTCATTCCTCCTGCTGGTGATCTCTCTAGTGATATAAAGATCTATAGAGAGGAATCAGAACCTCCTTCCACCTGCTGGTGATCCTTTTATTGATAGAAAATTCTATGTAGAGGAATCAGGACCTCCTTCCTCCTGCTCGTGATCCCTCTAGTGATATAAAGATCTATATAGAGGAATCAGAACCTCCTTGCATCTGCTGGTGATCCCCTTATGGGGCGTACACACGGTCGGACTTTTCGTCTACAAAAGTCCGACAGCCTGTCCGACAGACTTCCGGCGGACTTTCGGCGGACTTGCGGCAGACTTTCTAACGAACGGACTTGCCTACACACGACCACACAAAAGTCCGACGGATTCGTACGTGATGACGTACACCGGACTAAAATAAGGAAGTTCATAGCCAGTAGCCAATAGCTGCCCTAGCGTGGGTTTTTGTCCGTCGGACTAGCACACAGACGAGCGGATTTCGGGGTCCGTCGTAGTTACGACGTAAAGATTTGAAGCATGTTTCAAATCTAAAGTCCGTCGGATTTGAGGCTGAAAAAGTCCGCTGAAAGTCCGGAGAAGCCCACACACGATCGGATTACCAGCCAGCTTTAGTCCGTCGGCGTCCGTTGGACTTTTGTAGACGAAAAGTCCGACCGTGTGTACGCCATATTAGAGATATAAAGATATATATAAAGGAATCAGAACCTCCTTCCTCCTGCAGGTGATCCCTCTAGTGATATAAAGATCTATGTAGAGGAATCAGATCCTTCTTCTTTCTGCTGGTGATCCCTCTAGTGATATAAAGATCTATGTAGAGGAATCAGATCCTTCTTCTTTCTGCTCGTGATCCCTCTAGTGATATAAAGATCTATATAGAGGAATCAGAACCTCCTTGCATCTGCTGGTGATCCCCTTAGAGATATAAAGATATATATAAAGGAATCAGAACCTCCTTCCTCCTGCAGGTGATCCCTCTAGTGATATAAAGATCTATGTAGAGGAATCAGATCCTTCTTCTTTCTGCTGGTGATCCCTCTAGTGATATAAAGATCTATGTAGAGGAATCAGATCCTTCTTCTTTCTGCTGGTGATCCCTCTAGTGATATAAAGATCTATATAGAGAAATCAGAACCTTCTTCTTTCTGCTAGTGATCCCTCTAGTGTTATAAAGATCTAAATAGAGGAATCAGAACCTCCTTTCTCCTGCTGGTGATCCCTCTAGTGATGCATCCTAGAATTCTATTTGCTTTTCCCGCTGCCTGGTCACAATTTCAACAATTTTCCAATGGTCTATATCATCTGGTATGAGGCTCCTTAAAGCAGTGTCACTCGGTGGTGGATGCACGGGAGGTTGAAATGTTGGGCCACTTGTGAAGTATAAGGACAGTGAAAGAATTATAATTTGTTTTTATATATAATTTTTGGGACTTTTTAAAAGCTATTTTTCAATTTTTTTCACATTTGTTCACTTTTTTCACTAATATAAAGATTGACATATTCTTGGATTTTTGCATTTGTTTGTGGTATAACATTCACACGTATTATGACATCTTTAAGAATCTATATTATGATTTAGAACCATTTTTTTAATTTGGTTTCTGCTATCGGTGTCATGATTATACAAGTGGATCAATCTGCTGCTTCTCCTTTCACTGTCCAGTCACAGGCTGGGGGAGGGATATGACCTGTTTTTAACTGCAGCAGCTTCAAATCAGGTCTCCTATTTTGCAATACAGGACTATACTGTGTGGCAGAGTTGTGTAAATCTCAGTACTATATGGGCAGAGCTACAAATCCATTGGCAGGTAAAACAACTCCCATATGTGTAATGTATTGTATCTGTGTATTCAGCTGTTTGTCTGGAGGTCAACTTTAAGTTTTTAGGGTGTTTTGTGCTGCATCATAGAGATGTTTTGTAAGGAAAGAAAAACTTACTGCAGTATAAAGTGGATAAAGAGGAAACTGACTGTTGAGAAAAGTTCTATTTTTTGGTAACACCTAAATCATTCAACAAAATAAAATAAAATGTCAGATGGAATTAAAGACAAATCAACCTTATATGAGAAGAGAAATGAGCCTACAGGACAGTGGTCTCTAAACTGTGGCCCTGGGTGCTGAAGGGGGCCCTTTGCTTGCCTCTATCCGGCCCTTGGGGCACCATTCCATGCACAACTGCCACTAATGGTGGAACACTATTCCTCCCATTCATACCAATGATTGGGTGCTATTCCTACCACTGTTGTCAACAATAGGGCACTATTATTACCACTGATTCCAACAACAGGCACTATACAGTCCACTAACACCAACAATGGGGAATTTTCTACTTCCACTCCCCCTCCTCTAAAGTCTGAAGGATAAGGATGAGCCGAACACCCCCCGGTTCGGTTTGCACCAGAACTGGCGAACAGACCAAAACTTTGCAAGAACTTTAGAACCCTATTGAAGTCTATGGGACTCGAACGTTCGAAATCAAAAGTGCTAATTTTAAAGGCTAATATGCATGGTATTGTCCTAAAAAGTGTTTGGGGACCTGGGTCCTGCCCCAGGGGACATGGATCAATGCAAAAAAAAGTTTTAAAAACGGGCGTTTTTTTGGGAACAGTGATTTTAGTAATGCTTAAAGTCAAACAATAAAAGTGCAATAAAAGTGTAAGAACCATCAGAAGAGGAGAAGCGTCACACAGCGGGAGCCTTCCATCCAATCGTGGATGCGTAGCGGCCCGAGAAGAAGATGAAGACAAGGAGGCGCCGCGGAGGAAGATGCTGGACGAAAACACCAGAAGAACCATAACAACCAGAAGAACCAGAAGAGGAAGAAGATGGAGGAAGAAACCAAAGCATGAAGGAAGAAAGAAGTTAGAAGAAAGAAGATAGAAGAAATAAAGGAATTGTCAAAAACTGTCTCTTGTCATTTTTAACATTTTTGACAGTTTTTTTGTGAAATGGTAGGGGTACTTTTGTACCCCCTTACCATTTCACACAGGGGGGAGGGCCGGGATCTGGGGGTCCCCTTGTTAAAGGGGACTTCCAGATTCCGATAAGCCCCCCGCCTGCAGACCCCCACAACCACTGGCCAGGGTTGTGGGGATGAGGCCCTTGTCCTTATCAACATGGGGATAAGGTGCTTTAGGGGGGACCCCAAAGCACCCTCCCAATGTTGAGGGCATGGGGCCTGGTACGGTTCAGGGGGGGGGCGCTCTCTCGTCCCCCCTCTTTTCCTGCGGCCTGCCAGGTTGCGTGCTCGGATAAGGGTCTGGTATGGATTTTTGGGGGGACCCCACGCCAATTTTTTTTTACATTTTGGCGCGGGGTTCCCCTTAAAATCCATACCAGACCTGAAGGGTCTGGTTTGAATTTAGAGGGGCACCCATACGTCATTTGTTTTTAAATTTTGGCACGGGGTTCCCCTTAATATCCATACCAGACCTGAAGGGCCAGGTATTGAATTTAGGGGGACCCCCCACGTCATTATTAAAATCACTGCTCCCAAAAAACGGCCGTTTTTAAAACTTTTTTTTTGCATTGATCCATGTCCCCTGGGGCAGGACCCGGGTCCCCAAACACTTTTTAGGACAATACCATGCATATTAGTCTTTTAAATGAGCACTTTTGATTTCTCCCATAGACTTTTAAAGGGTGTTCCGCGGCTTTCGAATTTGCCGCAAACACCCCAAATTGTTAGCTGTTCTGCGAACTGGCGAACAGCCGATGTTCGAGTCGAACATGAGTTCGACTCGAACTCGAAGCTCATCCCTACTGGAGGACAGTAAACTGGCCCTTTGTTCAAAAAATTTGGATAGCCCTACTACAAGGTCAAGACTCAAGGTGTAAAATTACCAGGAAATGCAGAGACACTTATTTTTAAAGCTGTGGAAATACAGAAAGGAGAAACAGCAAAAAAAAAGAGAACTTCACATTAAAAACATCCTCATTGATAAGAGCAACACTGCAAAAAAACAACTTGATAGTTTTAACTCTATAAGGGACAGGCGTCCTACTGATTTTGAAGACCTTTACCAGGATTATAACTACAAGGAGAATATAAATATATGAACATCTAATAACCTCAATAGACAAACTATAAAAGTTATGGATAGTCACTGGACTGGGAACCAAGAATACAGGAATGCAATTATAGCAACGGGGTGCTGGATTGTAATATCTATACCAGGACTTCTCAACCAGGGTTCTGTGAAATGCTAGGGTTTCTCCAGAGGTTGCTGGGGGGGTTCCTTGAGCAATGAGCAATTTCTGCCTCCCAGATGAGTTCCCACTGTCACCACTGATCTTTTCCGCTATCTG
The DNA here is from genome assembly GCA_037952925.1 of Lithobates clamitans. Taxonomy (NCBI): domain Eukaryota; kingdom Metazoa; phylum Chordata; class Amphibia; order Anura; family Ranidae; genus Lithobates; species Lithobates clamitans. The sequence continues at coordinate 400,747 of JBBGZY010001633.1, forward strand.
TAAGGGGTAATTCTTCCCAATGACCACAAGTGTAAGGAGCATTCTTCCCACTGACCATCACACTAACTATCATGAGTCGTAAATATAGCAATTTTTAGTAGGAGTTCACTGAGATTGGGAAGTTATTGCAAGGATTCCTTTGTGTTGGAAGGACTTAAAAAGGCTGATCTACACAAGTGAAGACGGAGTAAAATTATATGGGAGCTGTGTTCTGTTTTAAATGTATTTTAAAATTATATTGATACTTTAATTTTTTTTTTCCTAGGTACCTATAAAGGTCGTTATACCTCTCATTGACATTTTATATAGTACATAATAGTGGATGTTAGTACTCTTTACTACTAGCTATTTTTTTTTAGTATCTGTAGCGTATGGTATATGAACCAAAAATAAACAATAGAGTCCAGTGTTTGCAGTTACTAACTAAAATGTCTGATAAATAAGACTGTGTAACTACACATGGCAATGACGGCAGAAAAAAAATAAGTGGCCCATCGAGTCTGCCCCATTTTTTTTTAACTTTGTTATTTTAACTTTTAACTTATTTGTCTGAGTATAGATCTATGCTTCACCTAAAAAATTCTAAATCCACTGTTGACTGACTCATTACCTCTGCTGGAAGTCTATTCCTCGCATCAACTACTCTTTTGGTAAAACAATACTTTCTAATTATACCTTTATTTGAAGCACTATAATACCATTGTCCCATCCTGGTCAGGCCTCCCCTTTCTCCAAAATTACAGGAAGTTGCAATCACAAGTGTCAGCCACAGAAACACAAAGAAAACACTTTAATAACATAATTCCATTTATTAAAACCAATGATTAAAAGCAATGTATACCTTTACACATGTATAGTACTATGTGTAACTGCAGTCCATACAAATCCCCCTGGTTCAGAGCACTCATCTTGGACTTGCTCCCGGTGTGAATGCCTGTGAGTGCGGAACTAACCGGTCCTGTCCAATGCTTTCCATCTTTCAAACTCTGTCAGGAGCTCAAACTGGGGATATCACTACATTCTTTTTACTACTTTTAACGTTTTCATTCCCACATTACTTATATTTTACTCTTACATTGCCAAATCATATGTTCATCCACAAAATTATTTTCTTGTAATCCAATGTACGTAAAATGTATCTTATCAAATGCCAAAACTATATGTGGTGCACAAAACTCACATTTCAAATATAAAAAATACGCAACATATAAAAATACAAAATTATATCAAACACATATATTATTTTAATGTACATAAATTGAAAAACGAAGCAGCCTCATATCATGGACTATAACCCTTTTTTAGCACAACCCCTACACCTTACTCCATAATTACATATTAAAGAAGTATACTGCAACATATATTAAATTTGAGCAATTCTACTAAGAATTCCTAAAACAATTGATGTCCTATGATTTATAGATACATTTAGTTTCATTCTGTGAAATCTCTTTAGCTAAGTTAAAATGATACTAAAGTCTTTTGTTTTTCTATAAAAATAACAAACATGTTATACTTACCTGCACTGTGTAGTTGGTTTTGCACAGAGCAGCCCAGATACTCCTCTTCTCGGGTCCCTCTTAGGCTCTCCTGGCCCCACCCTCCTATCAAGTGCCCCCACAGCAAGCAGCTTGCTATGGGGCCACCAGAGCCAAGCCACAGCTCCCTGTGTCCATTCAAACATGCATCCCCGGTTCGGCCCCACATCCTCTTTCTCCTGGTTGGCTAACTGACTTTTAATGACAGCAGTGGGAGCCATTGGTGCCACTGCTGTGTCTCAGCCAATCAGGAAGGGGAGTCCCGGACATCCGAAGTACTCATGGACATCACTGTATAAAGATGGGACTCCGGTGCTGTCAATCTAGGGTACTGGGGGGTGCTGGGGTGGCTGCTGCATACAGAAGGCTTTTTATCTTCATGCATAGAATGCATGAAGATAAAAAACCTTCTGACTTTGCAAACCCCTTTAAATCCCCTCCTAAATGTATTAATAATGTTAATACCACAAAGCTTAAGACCCCTTGGCCCTGTATGAAAATGTAATAATAAATTATTTATTTTATGAGACCCTTTCTAAATTTGTGTACATGTTTCCCTATGCAGGTCTCCAGAGTTTTGGTTGTGCGATACATACTGGACCCCAGTGTGAATTTGATCAAATATGAAAAGAGGGTAGTTTTCCAATGAAATTAACTTTTCTGTATATTACCTGCCTTTTTTTTAGGCAACAATGGACCTACGTCCTTATCTGGTAAAAGAACTGGCCAATTTCTAGACCAAAGATTTACGAGAGAGAGGAGGGAGCAGAGTGACACGGGGTAAAGGACCTTGAATGCCACCATCCCAAACCAGCAAATGACAACAAGATGAAAACCAAGGCCATTCTAGGTTGGCACTCGAAGATATAGATTCAACACATAGGCATAAAAAATATTTCCAAATGTATGAGTCACATCATACAAAGGTTTAAAGAAAACACATATGATGCTCAATAAATCATCTTTTTTTGTGACAAACAATATAGACAACTTATACTGTATGAATGCACTATACTAAGTGCCCATATCACAAGTGGTTTATGGGATCATATAGTTACATTAACTGCTTGCCAACCGTATAACTTACATATACGGCGGCAAGGAGGCTCTCCTGTGCCAGATCATGTACTAGGTGCGTGATCCTGCATTTCCGGATAGGGGGCACACGTACGTGCCGCTGGAGACCCGGCTATGATGTGATTGTACACAGCAGATGCCGATCAGCGGGTGCCAGTCCATGGATGTCCACCAGCACCCGCTGATCGGCGGGAAGACACACAGGACAGAGCCCTGCCTATGTAAACAAGGCAGAGCTCTGTCCTGTCAGCAGAGAAGTAATGGATTGTCTTTTCCTGCAAAGCAGGGAATAAAATCCATTACTTCCCTTAGTAGAAGCACCTCACACAGTACACCAAATCACTGGTTAGGCACGCAGTTAACTCTTTAATTGCCCCTGATGTTAACCCCTTCACAGCCAGTGTCATTAGTACAGTGACAATGCTAATTTTTTAGCACTGAACACTGTATTAGCGTCACTGGTGGCCAAAAAGTTTCAAAAGTGTCAGTTAGTGTCCGATTGTCCGCCACAACATCGCAGTCCCACTATAAGTTGCTAATTGCCGCCATCACTAATAAAAAAAAAAATATTAAAAAAACATTCCAGTACTGAATATACAGTATCTCACAAAAGTGAGTACACCCCTCACATTTTTGTTAACGTTTTATTATATCTTTTCATGTGACAACACTGAAGAAATGACACTTTGCTACAATGTAAAGTAGTGAGTGTACAGCTTGAACTCTCTAAGGATCTGGAAAAAAGAATTGTAGCTCTACATAAAGAAGGCCTAGGGTATAAGAAGATTGCCAAGACCCTAAAACTTAGCTGCAGCATGGTGGCCAAGACCATACAGCGGTTTAGCAGGACAGGTTCCACTCAGAACAGGCCTTGCCATGGTTGACCAAAGAAGTTGAATGCACGTGCTCAGCGTCATATCCAGAGGTTGTATTTGGGAAACTGACGTATGAGTTCTGCCAGCATTGCTGCAGAGGTTAAAGGGGTGAGGGGTCAGCCTCTCAGTGCTCAGACCATACGCCGCACACTGCATCAAATTGGTCTTCATGGCTGTCATCCCAGAAGGTAGCCTCTTCTAAAGATGATGTACAAAAAAGCCCACAAACAGTTTGCTGAAGACAAGCAGACTAAGAACATGGATTATTGGAATGAGATAAACTTATTTGGTTCAGATGGTGTCAAGCGTGTGTGGCGACAACCAGGTGAGGAGTACAAAGCCTATGGTCAAGCATGGTGGTGGGAGTGTCATGGTCTGGTCCATAGGTATTTGTATACTTTGAAACTGATCTTTATTAAAAAAAAAATTCTCAGTTTGTATATTTAACCACAGAATACTCGATTTCCTCTGTATCTGTGTTTGTAACTGTTGGTTTCAGCTTTGAAAAGTCAATGCTCATGTATTGTAAATTTTGGAAATTCAGATGTACAGATCCATCTTCTGAAAGTAGCTGTTGGTCCTGTTGAGGAATCTTCCCAAATTCATGTGGACCCTAGAAGAGAGTTAAATAATTTAAACTGTATGCAACAAAGATTTCCATATGTATAGTAGAATACAAGGGACTTGTCAGCAATAATGTTATAAAATTAAAGAGAAGGGATAAGTTAGAAAAGTTTTTAACTTCCTGTCAATGGGAATGGCAAATAGTACAAGCAGTTTTTGGGGGTGCAGTAGGCTTTAAAATGCCTTTGAGGCTAAAGAACCTCTTTAACCCTTTTTTTCCACACATGTTAAAAATCATTTCAAGTCTGAAGATTAGGTAAAACTCCCAAACAGTATATATATTCTGAAAGGAGAAGCCCTTGAAAATAAAATGGTTGCAGTTCCAATTTTTTATGTTGCATGGCATTCACCCAATGCATTATCAACTGGGAAATTTCAGTAAAATACACTAAAGTTAATATTAGGGAACACAAGTTCAATATATTAAAAAGAAAAATATATCTACGCTTGGAAATAAATAACTAGCATATGTGCACTATAACCCAGATACCAGGCACAATAATGAAATAAAGTGCAATACTGTGCAGTCAAAACAGTATGCATAATCAGTATAAAAGTTCATAAAAAGACCACAAATGTGTCTCAAAACACATCTACACAGTGTAATAATACATATAAATAAAGTGCAATCCTGTGCAAGCAAAGTTGATGTATGACAAATAATAAACTAAAGTCCATTTGAAAACAAATATCAAACTAAAGTCACCCCTGATGACGTCACCTATGACGAAACGCGTCGGAGGGAGGTACGTACACACGCTGCTGTGCATGTCCGATCGCTGTTCGCCATTTTTCATGAGGGAAATTGAGCAGTTTGGATTTTGATATGCCTACATGCCTATTTCTACTATTTCAATGTAAGCACACTATGATTTTAATGAATTGGATGTCAATACAGTATCACACTATGTGGAGTTTTGTATTTTAAATATACTCTGGCATCAAGCTCCATTGATGGTCTTCTGACATAGCTTCCTGGTTCACTGTGGGTCTTCCATTATACAATATCTGCGGCATTTAGAGATGACATCGGGGCTTCCCTTCAGTGGATTGTAGATCCGATTAAGCGCTGATTGACCCCCCTGAGTAAGGGTGGTCGCCGACTTTCTGATAAGCCTCCAATTTAGCTCTGCTGATGGGTGTCATTGATCTTCACTTTTAGCATGGATTTTTCGATGAGATCTTTCAAATGGACTTTAGTTTGATGTTTGTCATATATCAATTTTGCTTGCACAGGATTGCACTTAATTTATATGTATTATTACACTGTTTAGAGTTTTCAGACACATTTATTGTCTCTTTTTCTGAACTTTTATACTGATTATGTATATTGTTTTGACTGCACAGTTTTGTACTTTATTTCATTATTTGTTTAGCGCCGCACTTTATTTATATATATTAGTTCAATATATTACCCAATTTTTTTGTAAACTATAAAAGATGAGGTTGCACCGAGTAAAAAGATATGCAACATGTCATGGTTTAAATTTGAACGTGCCTGCAAAACGACAGCAAACTTCAGTACCCTATATTTTCTATAGACGACGCTTTAAAAGCCCCTACAGACCAGCAGTTTGGAGTTAGCCATGAAACGTGGCCAAAGAACTATTGCTCTCATTCCGATGTACATGACAGCATGCAACATGTCAAGCAACATTTTCCTTAAGTAGGCATCCCTGGTGGGTATATTTAAATTCTTGTGTGTGCATGGAGCACACTGTTTATTTATTACAGGTACTTATATAGCCCATCACATTACATATATATTGTACATTCACATCCGTCCCTGCCCTCAAAGAGCTTACAATCTAATGTCCCTAACTCACATTCATACATAAACATACTAGGGCCCATTTGGACAGGAGCCAATTAACCTACCAGCATGTCTTTGGAGTGTGATAGTAAACCGAAATACCCGGAGGAAACCCACAACGGCACAAGGAGAACGTGCAATCTCCAGGCTGGTGGTGTCATGGTTAGGATTCAAACCAGCGACCCTAGTGCTGCTAGGCAGAAGAACTAACCACCCAACCACTGTGCTGCCCAAGATCGAACATTTTTTTAGGGGGGGAGTTTAGTGCTTGGGTGTAACAGCACCCAGAAATATAACAGTAAAAATTTGCTAGGATAACTTACATTAGAATACATTTCTGAATTGACATATATATGATCAACAACATCAGCATGGATCTGCCTCGAAGCTTCTTTATTCTCCTTTATCTTTCTTCTGAAAATGTAAAAAGGAAATGGCAAAAAAGGGTTGATTCGTGTTGGAAATAGAGTACCAAAACTGTAGGTTCTACTAATGTATTACTGACCAGTATAAAGCCAAGAGCAAAGGTCAGTAGCCCAACCAGAATTAATTTCTTCTTATCTAAATGTTTCACTTTCTGATTGTTTGATGGACTAATATGTCCAAATAATTGTGCTCAAAGAACTTGGAAAAGAACAAATTAGCACATCTGAAATGCTGAACACAGAGCACGCATTAGGAATATATCTTGGACTTGACCAGATCGGCCTTAAAGTGCATGTAAACCCAACAATGAAGTGTTTTTGTTGCTCCCTTTGGTGTCTTAAACATATCATGTTTGAGAAGTTCATCTGTTTGAGAAGTTCAAAAATATCTTTTGATCATTAGAATTTTTTTCAGCTCTCTCTGTGGACTAGGGAACACCCACTCTATATTACAAAGATGAGAAGAGGAGGACGCGTTCTTCTGAAACTCTTCTTGCCCTAGGATAGCAATTATGCTGCTCCATAGATAAAGGACAGCAAGTGAGCGTTGCCAACTGGAAGAGTGTTAGTATCAGGATCACCAGGTGAAAATAAAGGAAAAATAAAATAAAAAAACGAATGCAGCTACACATCAAAGGACTGATAAGCTGCAAAATATTACTTTTGTTATGTTTGTTTATGGGTTTAGATATTAAAGCAGAACGGATAGGTTAAAGGAGATTCCTGCACTGTGTTCCTTGAATGTTTGTACTCAACTGGTAGTGGAAGTGACAAACCATATACAAGGGACAGTCCAAGTTCAGTCAGCTTGCTTATATACAGTAAATGTCTGTGGATAGCTGAGACTAATAGCAAGCTCTGGTTACCAGTTAAGATGTGGACCCAGGAATAGAAGCTTCATCCCACCCAAAGCTGTACAAAGTCTCCAGGCTCCAGGACCCAGAATAGAACTTATTAAAATTCTGAAAAAACAAACAGTTTGCTCTCTCCTCAGTTACACATAAGCCCCCACCATATGTAGGTGAGAAAACTAGGTGGCACATAGACATTGTCCACAACCCTGCCAGCCAGTGCTTCTCAATATACAGTATATATATATATATATATATATATATATATATATATATATATATATATATATATATACATACATATAGAGATAGATATATAAATCTATATAGATATATATCTATATATCTAGATACAGTATTTTATTATATCTTTTCATGTGACAAGACTGAAGAAATGACACTTTGCTACCAATCTAAAGTAGTGAGTGTACAGCTTGTATAACAGTGTAAATTTTCTGTCCCCTCAAAATAACTAAACACACAGCCATTAATGTCTAAACTGCTGGCAACAAAAGTGAGTACACCCCTAAGTGAAAATGTCCAAATTGGGTCCAATTAGCCATTTTCTCTCCCCGGTGTCATGTGGTTTGTTACAAGGTCTCAGGTGTGAATGGGGAGCAGGTGTGTTAAATTTGGTGTTATCGCTCTTGCTCTCTCATACTGGTCACTGGAAGTTCAACATGGCAAAGAACTCTCTGAGGATCTGAAAAAAAAGAATTGTTGCTCTACAGAAAGATGGCCTGGGCTATAAGAAGATTGCCAAGACCCTGAAATAAGTTGCAACACGATGGCCAAGACCATACAGCAGTTTAATAGGACAGGTTCCACTCAGAACAGGCCTCGCCATGGTCGACCAAAAATGATGAGTGCACATGCTCAGCGTCATATCCAGAGTTTGTCTTTGGGAAATAGACGTATGAGTGCTGCCAGCATTGCTGCAGAGGTTGAAGGGGTGGGGGGTCAGCCTGTCAGTGCTCAGACCATACACCGCACACTGCATCAAATTGGTCTGCATGGCTTTCGTCCCAGAAAGAAGCCTCTTCTTAAGATGATGCACAAGAAAGCCCACAAACAATTTGCTGAAGACAAGCAGACTAAGGACATGGATTACTGGAACCATGTCCTGTGGTCCGATGAGACCACGATAAACTTTTTTGGTTCAGTCAAGCATGGTAGTGAGAGTGTCCTGGTCTGGGGCTGCATGAGTGCTGGCGGCACTGGGGAGCTACAGTTCATTGAGGGAACCATGAATGCCAACATGTACTGTGACATACTGAAGCAGAGCATGATCCCCTCCCTTCAGGAGACTGGGCCGCAGGGCAGTATTCCAACATAATGGCTCCAAACACACCTCCAAGACAACCACTGCCTTGCTAAAGAAGCTGAGGGTAAAGGTGATGGACTGGCCAAGCATGTCTCCAGACCTAAACCCTATTGAACATCTGTGGGACATCCTCAAACAGAAGGAGGAGGAGCACAAGGTCTCTAACATCCTCCAGCTCTGTGATGTCGTCATGTAGGAGGGGAAGAGGACTCCAGTGGCAACCTGTGAAACTCTGGTGAACTCCATGCCCAAGTGGGTTAAGGCAGTGCTGGAAAATAATGGTGGCCACACAAAATATTGACACTTTGGGCCCACTTTGGAAATTTTCACGTAGGGGTGTACTCACTTTTGTTGCCAGCGTTTTAGACATTAATGGCTGTGTGTTGAGTTTTTTTGAGGGGACAGCAAATTTACACTGTTATACAAGCTGTACACTCATTACTTTACATTGTAGCAAAGTGTCATTTCTTCAGTGTTGTCACATGAAAAGATAGAATAAAATATTTACAAAAATGTGAGGAATGTACTCACTTTTGTGAGATACTGTATATATAATTCATAAATGTCTATGAGCTTATCTCTTGTATCAAGGGTATGCAATATCAATTGATTGTTTTCAGTAAAGAGGTTAATGGTTGTTCTCCATACTTTGGCTAGGTATAAGGCTACATTATGTTTAAGTTTTGCAACTATGTAGCAATTATATTATCATTAGCTAGTAAATAGACTATGGGAGATGTTTATCAATTATATTCCACAACAAGGCAGTATTGAACAGAAAAAATGGGAAATGTACTGAAAAGTTGGCCATACACTGAGCAAATTTCAGCTGGATCCTGGTAAACCAGCCAAAATTCAGGCCATAGGTGACCCTGTCAGCAACCTCCAATTTGACATCCCTAAGTCTGAAAATTGAAGGAGCCAGGGGCAAAATTGTTGGCTGCAACCAAGCAGCTATAAAAATACAATAGCCGGTAAAGTAGATTAATCCATAAGAGAAATCTTACAGTGTATGGCCAGTTTAAGATTTACAAATGGAGCTGTTTGCAATTACCCACAGGTGACTCGGTGAGAATCCATGCTAATAGGTGCAGGCGGGAAGCCCTATTGAAAGCAATGGAGCCCGACAGTGTCCACAGCTATTTACGGCCATTGGCACGTAATTGCTCATGCATTGATTACCTGCAGATGATCGGTCCTGCACGCAGACTGTCTGCATACATGCAAAAGGCTGCAGAAGCTTTCAGGCTTGCTTGATAGGTGTACGTGATAGGTGTACGTGATAGGTGGTAAGAGTGTGAAATCTTAAATAGACATAGTGGGAGAATACATACTTTGTCTGTATTTACACACCCAATACCGAAATACATGGCTTCTGTGATTTATAACATATACCGTATGTCAACAGAAACTTTTAAAACAACGTACGTTCTGTAGAGCAAACTTATTAAAACTCCAGTCACTATCACTATCACGACAGCAGCAATACATCCACTATAGATTGCAGCAGCTGGAAATGCTTTAAGCATTACTTGAGCTGAAAAGAAAAAAAAGTTTATTACCGTTAGATATTCATTTAAATCTAACAGTCAATATTAATGGACAACAAACATGCAAAGAACATTGGATGAGATGTATTAAAGGAGCAGAGCTTATTAATTAAGGTAAAGCTGTGTTTACGTCAATCAACCAACCATGTCTTGTTTTTTTTTATTTCCCTCATACATGATTGGGTATTTAAAGTGAACACAGGACCAACTGGGGGAAGGGGGTAGATCTTTGCTCAAGGAGGGTAAATATCTTTGCTGAAGGAGGGGGGAGATCTTTGCTGAAGGAGGGGAGGGAAATCTTTGTTGGAGAAGGTTGAAGATCTTTGCTGAAGGACAGGGAAGATCTTTGTTGGAGGAAGTTTAAGATCTTTGCTAAAGGAGAGGGGGGAGATCTTTGCTGAAGGAGAGGGAAGATCTTTGTTGGTGGAGGTTGAAGATCTTTGCTGAAGGAGGGGGGATCTTTGCTCAAGGAGAGGCAAGATATTTGTTGGAGGAGGTTGAAGATCTTTGCTGAAGGAGAGGGAAAATCTTCATTGGAGGAGGTTGAAGATCTTTGCTGAAGCAGAGGGAAGATCTTTGTTGGAGGAGGTTGAAGAACTTTGCTGAAGGAGGTTGACGATCTTTGCTGAAGGGGAGGGACAATCTTTTGCTGAAGGAGAGGAAAGATATTTGCTGAAGGATGGAGGAGATCTTTGCTAAAAGAGGGGGGAAGATCTTTGCTGAAGGAGGGCGAGCTTTTTGCTGGACGACTTTGATATTGGAACAAAAAGTCCAAGCGGTTCATTGAGTTTGAGGGGATTTGTTTTGTTCTATTGACATGTATTTATCGAAGAGGGAGATTTTTGCTAAGGAAGGGGAGGGTTATGCTGGCAGAGAAAATTTTTCTGGAGGGGGGGGGGTTTCTTGGAGAAGGAGAGGGAGGAGCATTGTGGCTATCTACTTGTTACCCAAAAGTTAATCATTTGATCAACTTCTGTTGAAGGGCCAAGCTGGAAAAAGTTTCTTGATCAGCAGCTGCAGCCAGTTAGCTGCAACTGCTGATCAGTGTCTTCTGAGAGTGGCAAGTCCTGCTGTCAGAATACATTGTCTCTGTGGGGGGATTCCTCCATCCACCTTGCTTGTGTGTGTGTGGAGGAATCTTTTCCGCTGACTGAACAAAGAAAAAAAAACCCATAAACAAACATTTATTACAGTGTAAATTTTAGCCTAACAATTCTTAGATATGATGGCTGAATTGTTTTTCTTTTTTCTTTCTTTCCCTTATTTTCACCTGGTCATCTGGCCTGTAAGTGTTATTTTTTAAAAGCTCTCCTGCATTTATTTATGTAAAACCTTTATCCCAAAAGGAAAAAACATACTGTAAATGCTTAAAAAGTGTTAGCTGGAGTTCGGTTTCAATTTGTTAGTTTATCTAGATCTGCTAGGTTACCCTCCCCTCAGATGGACAATGCTGCTGTCTCTGTCACTCCTTCATCCAGAGTCGGGGCACCCTAATACAGGAGGTATGCTACTGGCCAAATCAACAGGTAAAAATAAAGGAAAAACTTTTAAAAAAAGTAAACGAATGCAGCCACCACATCTAATGATTGGCAAGCTGCAATATATTATTACATTTTTTGTTTTAGGTTTATTACCACTTTCGGCACTGGAAAGCTTTACTTGGTAAATCAAACATTTATAATACATATTTCAGGTAGTTTCAGAATGAGAGTAAGACTTACATTCAACTTTCATAGTAATTTGTTGTGCAGTGGTCAATCCTCCTTTCAGATGTACTGTGCATGACAATGTAGAGTTGTTCTGTTCTTTTCTAGCGGTGAAGGTGATTGTAGAAAAGTGGGTCTTTGTACCATTTTCATGAGTTTCATTCTTGTTTTCCACACTTCTGTTCTGAATATTTCCTTCCCAAGTGATTTGGGGGTTTATCGACAAACATGTTCCAGGAGATGTGCATCGCAGTGTCACCTCCTCTCCATCAAGCCAACTCTTTATGGGTGAGATCTCAGGTTTATTTGTTAGGTCTGCGATGATAACACACAGAAACCTCTTTGAATAATAGCAATTATAATATGCTGACACAAAATGTATTCAATGCCAAATTCGGCTGCAATACAGTAATACATAAACCGTTCTTTTGTGTTTTTTTTAGATGCCGAGTGCTGCAGCATATCTTAAAACACACTGTAATGGCAGCATATTTGAGAGTCTGACCACTGGTCTCATTCACACACACATTGGCTCTGAGTCTTCACCAGTCTAGTATCCCTGTCCCCTGCACATGTAAGGAGATGTAAAATAATTTGTTATGCTGTTATGTTAAATTCTACCTGGTGCTGCAGGAGGTTAACAATTTTTGTGACATCTCTTCCCCTATGTATATTTCACTTCCTCCCCTGTGTAGGGCATATATACTAGGGAACTCAGTCTTGATTGCACAGTCCGGGCATGGGAATGGTCATGTAAGGACCAGTGTGTAGGCATGTGCAGTCTACTTTCCCTACTGCGAGTGATGCTCGTCCGCACTGCAGGTAGAGGAGGAAGTCGAGAGGAATCTAGTTCCTCTATTGTTTCCTCGGTCACAAGGAGGCAGCTATCCAAATGGATACTGACACCCTATGTGACTCTGGTGGCCATCTTGGGTTAGGCAGAAACTATTTGATACCCTGGCCCCTGGGTTTGGTGTGCATTTTTTAGTTGCTAGAGTAGGGACAGGTAACTCGGCTGTCAGGGATAATGCTTAGCGTCACGGGAAGGTTCAGGAAGTGTAGGGAATGCACAGGGATACGTCATCCTTCCTGGAAGCATCCCTGTTTGAGTGCCGACGAGCCAGGCTGCGTTACACAATTTGAAACATACACTGTCGGCACCCTTGGTCCACCACTCTACTGCCGCTTTGCTGTTACAACTTATGAGTGCTCCCTATCGGGTTGCTTTCCTGCTGGGCCTGTTTGTTTTTGCTGGACTTTCGTTATAATATGAGGGGTCTTCAGAAAGTTTCTGCACTTCTATATACAGTATATACAGTATTGTAGTTAAAGTACAGAAATTTTTTGAAGAACCCCTGTATTTTTTTGAAATTGCACCTGGACTACATCACACCTTCCTACAATTGTCGATATGTGATCTATCTTGTCTGTGAACTACCCTTCTTCTTGACCTGATCCCAAGGTCCACGTGTATGGACTTACAATTGGAAAGAGGGGGCAGCACCACTAGAGGGGGCAGAGTGCAGCCAGTTGTGGCACATTCAAATGTATTGTCAAATAAGGATAGACTGTGTAATTTTTTTAAGATGTTATGTCATTCACTGTAAACTACCTCATCTTGCAAAGTTATCTATATAGTAAACACAATTCTTGAGAAAGAAGAATTGCATGGTCTGTATTACGAAAGGAACGAAGCATATTACTCCTGGATGAATTCATGGAGTATTCAGAAGAACTTTGAGCTAGGAGCAAGGCAAGTTTTTTTTCCCAAACACCCTTTATTGGAAAGGTATGCATAGTATTTAAGTTACATACAATAGCAGTAAGTAACAAAACAGTATACAAAATGAGTGTGGTACATCACAGCTCCTAATGCCCTGTACACACGGGAGGACTTTTCGACCGAACTTGTCCGCCGGAACCACTCTGTCTAACAATCCGACCGTGTGTGGGCTTCATCGGACTTCCGACGGACCTTTTCAGTCGAAAATCCGACGAACTTTAGATTTAAAACATGTTTCAAATCTTCCCGCCGGAAACTCCGCTGGACCCAGTTCCTATCGGAAAGCCCGTTCGTCTGTATGTTGGTCCGACTGACCAAATACTTATGTAGCTTAAAACAGGGCATTGGACCTTGATTTAAGGTAATAACCTGTAGAGAGAGAGTATGGAGGAACAAACTTTCCACACTCTGGTGTCTATATTCAAATCATTCGGCCTGCTATGGTAAAAATTGTAACCACCCTAGCGGTTGCTGTCAATGGACCCCTAGCAACCAATGTGGGGGAAGAGTTGCTTGGGAGGCCTTATATGCTGGCGTATCGATACTGTGTTGTGATGATGGGTGAATGTTAGGTGAGGTGTGAATATCTCAGGGTTACGAGGTCAATAGATCTTAATGGAGTCATAGAGTATAGAAAGGAGAATAGAGAGAAACACAAAAAAAAGGGTGGGTTAAGAGGGGAAAGATCTCAAAAGGTATGAGATATTGGGGTGCAGGATATTTCAACCTCCTCCTCCGACTGAAGGGTCAGCTTTTGGTCAGTGATTCACCGCATCAGCTATAAGTATTCATTCTTAGTTGTGAAATAATGCCAGCATGAGCAGGTTTTTATAAATTTAGAGGTTGTCTCCTTTGACAGATGTACAAGTTCCTCCATCTCAGCAATCCTGTTTTTGCGCTTGAACCAATCTATGATGGTTGGAGGTGTGGATGAGCGCCAGTATACTGGAATGCACATCTTGGCAGCATTTATTAAGTGCATTGCTAATGATTTATGGTATGTCTTCTTATGGAAAGATGAGTGATAAAAGAGCATTTGGGCAGGAGAGAAATTGATTGTAAAGGTTGTGATTAGGGTTGAAAGGCAGTGAACTTCTTTCCAGAAGGGTTGGATCGAGGGGCAATCCCACAGATTGTATAATAGGGAACCCACTTTTCTCGAGCAACGCCAGCAGATGGGGGATAGCGTTGGAGATATCTTATTTAGTCTGAGAGGTGTCCTATACCATCTGGAAAAGATTTTATAGCCATTTTTCCTGAGCTGGAACATTGGTCGATCCCTGATGGATACGTGTATAAATGCAGTCCCAGGCAAGCCAAATGTAACCCTCTGGGTTAAGGAGAAGAGTAACTATGCAGTAACAAGTGTCATCAAGCTAACCATTGAGGTTGTGTATCTACAGGTGAACATTCTGGTCAACCTCATGGTTGAAAAGTAGACATGTGCACAACAAAAAAATTAGTTTAGTTTTGTTTCCTTTCTTTACGTTTCCGTTGATTCGTAATGATTCGTAATTTCGTAAGACGCGAGGTTTTATATTCGGACTCGTTCGTATTTTTGTAACAGGTATATTTTCATAGATATGAAATGATTCATAATTCCGCTAGTCTAATCTTCTTTTATTTGAAATTCGGAATTATGTTAGATAATAATTTTCATTTATTCGGTACACTACTCGTAATTTAGTAATTGTTACTTTTGTGAGATTGCCTTTTTCCTTGATTCGTGCTTTCGTAGGAAATAAAGAATAATAATCCTATGCTTGCTTTTCTAATAAGTCCTGTACTTACTCCAGTCCACTCCCTCCGTCACGAGACCTGACTCCGTCTCCTCCTCAAGTGAATCTAAAAAGATTCAGGAATGCAGTGTGACTCAGACACAAAAGGGATAAGCTGGTTGGCTAAAGATATTAAGTAAGATACATCACTCACTAATACACTGCCTATGGGATAGAACAGTTCAAGAACACAAAATTACAAACATACAAAATTACGAAAATACATATTAAGATACACTTACACTGTCCGTTCAAAAGAACGATTCGAGAATACAAACGAAATTCCGAACAGACGAAGAAACGAAATTCCGAACACACTAATGAAAATACGAACATACGAAATTATGAACAGACAAAGAATTGAAAATACGAAATGTAAATCATTCGTTATAGATGTCATTTTCTTTCTTTTACTGTTTCAGAGTTTCGTATTTTCGTAAGTTTGTCCGTTCGTAAGTTCATATTTTCGCATGTTCATTATTTTGCTTATTTGTATTTTCGTAATTTTCGTATTTTGGTTCTTTCAGCTATTCGGATGTTCGAATTGATCCGAATGTACGAATACTAACAAATTCGTACGAAAATCCATTCGTTACGAACCAAATCGAACATGTCTATTGAAAAGCATAAGGTGTGTAACAAGAAAGAGAAGCAGCCAGTCAACAGAGAAAGCCGTGATGGTGGCTGGTGACAGAGGGTCCTGGGAGTAATTGTGCAGCTTAGTTCTTCATGCACCTCCCTTAAGATGGCCATACATGGCCCAGTTTGTTTTCGTTCAGGGTGATAAAAAAGGGGAACTGATTTCCCCATTTGTACCTTTGAGGTGGATGGGGAAATCCTCCCCGCTGTATCTCTGTATTCTGACAGCGAGACTCCACCTCTGTCAGAATACACTGATCAGTGCTGCGGTCCATTGGCTGCATGAGCTAATTGTTTGCTTGTTTTCACAGGAGGACCATGCCAGAGGTTGAACAGAGAGGTGCTACACATGGATTGAAATTCATCCAGTTCCAGATGAAACAGTCAAATTTCGGTCCATGTATGACCCGCTTTAGTGGTAGAGACTCCATATTGGAGCCCAATGCAGGATTCCATTACAGGATCTCCTTAGGGACCAAGCCTGGAATCACATTGTACAAGGCCTTGTGATATAAATTATGCGGGCTTCCCTACCTATGGGCAGTTCAAGGTAAAAACACAGTATGAGGGTATAGGCCGGTGGAGTAAAGTGTGTGCTTCCTGCCACTTTCTCAAAATTACTTTGTAGTCTGGTGTTGGGGCAGGTAGGAACAGACCTAGCCACTGGGCTGAAGAGGAGATACTGCCCTTCTGTAAGCATGTGTGGGGTTCTAAGCGTCAAGTGGTCCCCAGTCTGAAAGTGTTAATGCCCACACAAAGTAAGCAACATAAGTGTGCAAAAAATCGACTTGCCGTTCCCAAGTAGCCCCTAGGGGGCGATACACTGTTCCTCCCAACACACTGCTCCAATCAAAAGTGTTTTCACTCCCTGAGCAGGACTGTTGATTGGAGAAGCGTGTATGGGGGTGTTTCAAATTGTTGGAGACCAGGACTGCTGCTTGTATGTGAGAGTAGCAGACTACAATACCCAGTAAAACCTGATATAAATGTAATCTTTAAAGTGTACGTCAACCCAAAAAAGCATTTTTTTTGTGTGTGTTTTAAATTGGGGAAGGATTAGGACCCCATCAAGGTTTTACTGTTATCCAGAGCAGGTGTCAAATGTTTTACCAGGCAGAAAGTGAAAGAAAATCTCAAGCAGCAGGAAAAAACTCCAGCACAGCTTCTAATTCCACCAAAACTAACAATACAAGTTTTGTCTGAACATGCACTCCAAACTCCCAACAGCTTCACTGTGCATACTTTACAAAGATATAGTGTAATGTGAATTACATAATTTTTTTTTTTTTTTTACAGAGTAAGCAGGACCATACACAACCATGCAAGAAGTGTAGAGTTTGATGTCTTCACTTACTGACTCACTAGATACTTACTGTGTCTAGCATTAGTCTGCCTGAACACAATGAGCCTACTCATCTTGATTTTTGTATTATTACTGTACTGTCTCTCTTGATATTGAAAATTGTTGGCATATAAATCCTGTATAATAATAATATAGACCTGCATTCATTTGTGTCTTTTTTTAATCTGCCCAGAATTCAGCTTTAATAATACACAATTCACAATTCTTTAATTATTGGGCCATGGGGGCCCCAAAAAAAACCATGCACAGCGCTCAATACAAGTCTAATTTACCTTGCTCCTAATGCATCAAAAAGCTCACGGCTATTGCCCAAACCAACAGACATAGATAAAAATAAAATTTCAATAATAATAATCATAAAAGAAAACAATAACAGCCATATGCTACATACAAACAATCCTGAGGTAATAGATTGATTGATTAAGTGAGGATCTATCACTAGCATGAAAGAAAATAATGTGGGTAGCCCAAAAAACTAATCTTCAATGATCTAACTATGAGGGTGCTGCTCTTGGATCAGAGGGGGTGCTCTATCGAATAACTGAAAAAGACAAATGCCGCGAACACGATCGGACTTCTCGTCGGAAAAAGATATGATGGCTTTTCTGACGGGATTCCGCTCAAGCTTGCCTTGCATACACACGGTCACACAAAAGTTTGCTGAACTTACGATCGTCAAGAACGCGGTGATGTACAACACTACGACGAGCCCAGAAAATAAAGTTCAATGCTTTCGAGCATGCGTAGAATTGTTTCCGAGCATGCGTAGGAATTTTGCGCGTCGGAATTGCCACAGACGATCGCATTTTCGGATAGGAACTTTTTGCGACCGAAAAATTAAGAACATGCTCTCAATCTTTTGCTGGCTGGAATTCGGCCAGCAAAAGACCGATGGGGCATACACACGGTCGCATTTTTCCGACGAAAAACTCTCATCTGTCTTTTGCGTGCTGAAATTCCGATCGTGTGTACGCGGCAAAAGAATGCAAAACCCCATGGTGTAGTATATTAAGCAGAAAGCATGTGCTAGGCATGTGCTAGGCTTAGCAATCTGGGTCTCCAAGTGTGAGCCAGGACCCCTGCCTTGGCCACTGGCAAAAATATAAGAGTGCACTTGTGATGACAAAAAGCTGCTGTTACTGATGGAGCACTGTCACCACTGCCAGGCTGAGTAAGAGGCTTGAAGCTTCTGCCTGTGATGCAGGAGGTTAGTGAGTGAGGCTAAGGGCATGGAGCAAACTGCCATTGTCATTGCTAGGGCAGATTAATCTTCTGAAGATTAACTTACTTGCCAAATGCACTTAGCTCTTTTGCCACTCACCACAATGGATTCCAAAATCTTTTTTTTTGCAATTAAGTAGGCTATTTACCTCCTCCTTATGGGGGGAATCAGGCCCCACATTATAAACTTACTACCTTGATACGGACCATTTTGCATGGGGGGCTTCACCTGGAAAACAGGGCCCCCCTCATACTGGCCTCTAAAACAATCCTCTTCTCCTGCACTTCTATGCACTCTCAGATCCTCAGATTTGGGCAAAATATCAGATAAGTTCCATTTCCCATATAACCGTAAATGGAGAGGTACTGCCCTTTTCTCTTCTTAAATCGAAATATCATATACCTCCCCATTATTTTTTCAGACATACAGTATGCAGCTTGCTCATGCTTCTGGCAGCCAGTTTTCTCATAAGTCTATCCAATTGCAATGCTCAGATCTATCTTGAGACCCTCCTCCACTCAGACTCACTTGCTATACCAGCCTTTATGTTACATTCTCATCTATCAGTGGTGGCACTGCCTGATCTAACTACACTCAGGAATAAATGGCTATTGGATATACCGGAGTTGGATGATGAGAACTGGGCAGATATGTGGGACACCCTATTCAAACAGCTGATCTCCCTCAGAGACCGGCTAATACAATTCAATATCTGCCAGCTTATTTTACGCCTGTTAGAGTTCATCGACTGAATCCTAATATTTCAACCATGTGTTGGCGAAGTGATAGGGCCGAAGGGGATTTCTTTATTACTTTATGGACGTGTCCAGTTATCCAGCCATTTAGGGGGAAAACATTAATGAAGTTGCACAGATCTTTTTCTCCCCTTCCTTGTCTGCTGGGACTGGTTGAGGGTCTTACGAACACAAATGCATGCAGGGCGTTAATTGGCCTACTTCTCTTTTACACCAGAAAAGCGATCACATTTCACTGATAGAAATCCTCGGCCCCGACAGTTGCCTACTGGGACAACTGGTGAACTCCCAGCTACCGCTTTCCAAAACTAACTACGCCAACAGGGGTTGCTCCCGAAAGTTCGATAAACTGAACAAAATGGCTAGAAGATGACAACACTGCAGATTGCCTGCTAACCATTGAGACTGGGCTGGAGACTGTTGGGGGACCTGGTTTGATGTTGTCACCCTGAATATATCCTAATGAATAAGGGGCCTGGAGCGCCTGCCTCGTGTATTCTGATACGGATTTGGTAGTGACCAGCATACACTCATGTACCACTTAGCACACTAATTTGACTTTGGTATATTTTCTTTTTTTGTGTTCAGGTAGGCCCACTTCTGTGCAAGTCAGGCCTCCTAGTTATGTTCTTGTTTTGTCTTTTGCTTAAAATAATAAAGAGATTTAAAAAAAAAAGAAGCTTGAAGCTTGGAAATGCCTCCCTGTATCCTGTTGTGCATGTGAACATTTCAGGGTTATTCATCAGTGGCAGTGTTCCATTTAATAAATGCTTTCTGCTTAATATACTACACTATGGAGTTTTGCGCTCTTGTTTTTTTTTTTTTTTCGTAAATTACAATTTTTGTTGGTGTTTGAATAACATAACATCTAATGATTTACATGGCGACTCCTTCTGTTTACAATATATATTGTAAGTAAACTAAAAGTGAAGGCTCTGCTCCAAGGTTGTGTATATACTATAAAAGTCACATGGTCAGGGACTGTTTTATTTTTGTATTTAATGGTTGTAAATTGGATGCCAATAAAGAAAATTTTCCTTACCTGTTACTGCTACATAAGGCTGGATATCTTGGTAGCTAAATTTTATATCACCTTCTTCAACTCTGAAATGATAACTATCCTTATCTTCATATAATGGATTTTCAATGTACAGAGAGCAGTCCCCTCTCCATGCATCTCCAATCAGAAAGAACCGTCCATTATTGTCAAGCTTGGTATTCCTTTTAGAAGCCACACTGTTTTTATTCTTATTGTTCCAACTGCCCGAAGCATTTATAGTCAAGGTAGTAGGCACAGTGAAATTGCATGGAATGTACACACACAGTCCTTGCTGGACCGTTACATTACGAGGAGCATATATACTGTATCCTGGAGACGATTCACTGTCAATACCTGCAGATTTAAAAAACAAGTGTGATTTTTTTATCTCTTGCTGCATTTTCAATAAAGCCTGTTTCCACCAATCTTAAACAAAAAATTCCGCGCTTAGGTATAAGTATAGCTGCAGCCTCCCAAACAAAGATGCCACAAAGTGGTGCCCAAAAAACAAATAATCACAAAAAGGGGAACATGGCGCTGCTAAAAAGAATGTGAAACTGGCATGTGTATCGCCTAACCATGATGATTTTAAATGGGTGTGTAACAGTATAAGGTCTATATGGGGCAATAAAAGATATGCAAAGGTGAGTCCCTATGTAGTGTAATACATTGTATCCAAAAAACAAAAGTGAAAATAAAAAACTCTATTTACATCAAAGAAGAGCAAGTGTCCACCATATGACTAATGGCTAATAGCAAGTGCTATTGATATGTTGGAAAAAATACATATAACAAAGTGAATCACTGATAAGCAAATGAATCAAATACAAAAATGTATATAAAACAAATAAATAGTAATGGTGAACATTCAGTATATACGTGAAAAAACCTTGTTTCAAATAAAAAGCTTGTATGCGAACACAGCAAATGAAAAACGTAAATATATATAAACAAGTGTGATGAATGCTCAGTCCATGTGTGAAAAAATATATAAGAAAAAAAGAGAGAGTCTCTCAATATTAAATATCCATATTCCCAGTAAAGGGACTTGTGCTGGTGTTCAAGTGATACAACTTTATCATTGACTTCTGTGCTACGCCTCAGATGACGTCTAGTGACGAAACATGTAAGGCAGGACTTGGTACACTTCAACGTAATTTCCGGTTACTTCCAGTTCTCTGGTTACAGTCTTATTAATCATATGGTGGACACTTGCACTTCTTTGATGTGAATAGAGTTTTTTATTTTCACTTTTGTATTTTGGATACAATGTATTACACTACATAGGGACTCATCTTCACATATCTTTTATTGCCCCATATAGACCTTAAACTGTTACACACTTAAAACCATTTAAAATCATCATGGCTAGGCAATACACATGCCAATTTCACATTCTTTTTAGCAGCGCCATTTTCCCCCTTTTGTGATTATCTGTTTCCACCAATGCATTGTTTGTTTTCCTCTAATATAATGAAGCCGACTACTCAGTTTGAGTAGCTAGCTTCATTACATTAGAAGATTATTGCTACATTCCAAAGGCATTTGGGCTAGAGCACTAGTTCCTAGTCTTCCTCTGGGTAATTTGGGGTAAAGGATGTTTTCTTTGTTGGACTGTATTGTTTGTTTTACCTTTGGAGATTTTTGGTCACCTCCTGTCCTAGTAACAACTCAAGCAGAAAAATCTCCCAAGCAAAGATAGTAATGAAGACCGACAGAGGTTCTAAGCCTTCCCCAAGCCATTCAAAGCTAAACATATAAGTTTTAGCTGGAGTTAAACATCAAAACTCAACTCCAGACTCCCCAGCCCCAGTCTACTTGCTGACTTGAATGCTTTATTTATTTTATACTTTCCTTTCTAAGATGTCTTCAGGCTGGTCACTAAACATGAGGGGTCTTCTGCCAGTCTGCAATTCCGTCTTCAATTCTGCAGGCAGTGTCACCCATGTAATGAGGTCAGCCTGCTCTTTTCACCATTACCAATGGCGTGCAGAGGTTTGGTGATGATCGGGGGAAAACTCCTTGATTGTATGTCCTTACGGGCCAGTACACACCGGAACATGCATATTCAAGCACGCAAGTTCCTGTGCAATTCCAGAGCATTTCCCTACATTGCAATTTGACAGAGCATTCATTTGAATTGACTACAAAATGCACTGCACTGAAGGGGGTTGGCCTATGTAAAAGTAAGCCAATGAGGAGGGAGTTGCAGTAGTTGAGGCAAGAGATAACCATTGAGTGCCTTAGAAGCTTTGTGGTGTAATTGGTTAAGCAGGGGCGTATTTTGAAGATGTTGTGGAGGTTGTAGGTTCAAGATTTGGACAGTGATTGGATGTGGGGTCGAAAGGGGACTTCAGAGTCCAGGGTTACACCTACCACCCTGGCATGTAGGTACAGCCTAATAGTTGTGCCACCAACCTCGATAGAGAAGACAGAGAAATGGAATTGGAGTTTGGAATTGATGGTCCTTTTCTCCACATGTTGATGTCAGTCAGATGGTCTGACTGACATCAACATATGGGGAACAGGACCGTCATTTCCACACAATGAGTAAGAGCAATACTTACAAACCTGGTTAAGTCTCTGGAAATCATAGACACTTGGCACCACATAGGTTAAAAATGAAATTGCAGCCACAAACTGTATCTGGTTTTTCAGATATTCAGATTCTTTATTTGTTGATATCATTGTGTCAGATGGTGCATTGCCCAGCAGCTGGCCGCTAGCGACAAAAAGAACAGATGCAACAAAATGGCTAAGAGGCTACCCAACTGTAGTCTGCGTCTGTCCTGTCCCTGGGGGCCCTCCCTCTGATGGATGCCCCGGGGCGTCAAACCCTTGGCCCCACCCTCTGCACGCCACTGACTATTACACTTGTGAGTGCAAGGTGCTGTGGTGTAACACCCTCAGGTTATGGGTCCATGACACCCTACATTCATACCTCCCAACTTTTTGAGATGGGAATGAAGGACACCTATTAGCAAACGTATGCAGGCATAGGACACACCCCTGGCCATGCCCCCTTAAAGGAGAATTGTACAAAAAAACAAGATTGGTTAAACCCACAAGTGCGTTTTTTTTACCACTACTATGCCTTTATATTGGCTTTTTGGAATTTACAAATGCAGCAATTTAGAAATCAGATGAAAGGTTTAGCGCTGGAAAACACTTTTTGATAGATAAAAAGTGCATTTTATATACATCTATATAGATCAGACCAATATGAGGGACAAATGACGAGGAATGAGGGACAGAAGGACATTGCTCCAAATCAGGGACAGTCCCTCAAAATCAGGGACAGTTGGGAGCTATGATACATTCAAAGTGTGTCTCCACTCTTCTGGGATAAATGAAGTCCAAACTGAGGACATCTAGTAAGCAAGAGGAATTACTGCAGGAGACAGAGCTAGAGAGGCGGTGAGAATTGGTAATAGAGCTTTGTTGATTTTATTACCTCCTGCAGCACCAATAAAAAACAACAATCTCCTGCAGAGCTCTGGGGACCACTGCTATCCAACACACCAGGGGGCGTTATACAGCGTGTTCCCTGGTGCTCACTGTGGTCCCTCCTGCCAGCTGCTACATCACTACAGGGTACAGGAGATGGTGGAAGGAACCACAGTGAGGGGCAGGGGAAAAACTTTCATTGCATTTTTTTTTTTAACATAGCAACAGATGAAGGTGAATACCTACAGAGCCTGTTGCACAAAAAGAAAAAATTGCATTGGGACTTAGATCTTACTACATACTGTATAGACTTAATACATACTGTATAGACGTAAAGACTTTTTAGCAATACAAAGCCAGACACTAACACAAGTTATACTCACCACTCCACAGAAGGGTTATAATATAAATGAGGATGTGGTAATAGCTCAGGTGAAAACTACTTCTTTTTACTTTCATATTAGAAAGTGTTAGACAGTCCATAGTTCCTAGAATACAATAAAATTGACAGTGCCAGGTAATGAGTTCAAAGAGGTAATAATGTTCAAGAGCAGAACCTGATAACCTCATAGGTTTTGTGTCTTCCCCTACCCTTTATAATGATACTCATAAGCACAGTGCAATTGAGACCAAAGCATCAGTCAGCCAAGATGTGTCGAGGAACATGATTTGTCAAATGCAAATTTGGGCCTGGGGCATTTAAAGGTATTCTATCCCCAAAAAAGTTGTTGGTTGTTAAGATTGTACAGGGCTTGCGTAGTATCCATACTGTAGAACAGTGGTCTCCAAACTGTGGCCCATGCAGCCTTTTGCTTGCCTGTACGCGACCCTTGTGGCAATATTCTTCCCACTGACACTAACAATGAGTTACCACTTCCCCCAGAGACACAAAGAGTGGGAAACTATTCCTCCCACTGACAGCAGTGATGGGTCACCATTCCTTCCACTGGCACTAACGATGGGGCACTATTCCTCCCACTGATACAAATGGTGGAGCACTGTTTCTACTACTGACCACAGGCACTTTGTAATTCTTTTACTCCCACTGGCCACTAAGCCTAAGACAAAGACCCCATACACACTATTAGATTTTCTGCAGATTTTTGTCTTCAGATTTACCAATATCATATAATATGAGGTCAAACCTTAAGAGTTTCAATTTGTATGCAATCAGGCAGGCCCTTTCACTACATAGCTTTGGTAAATCTGAAGACAAAAATCTGCAGAAAATCTAATAGTGTGTATGGGGATTACGTTTACACCCACTGGCCGCCCTCTGGCCCTCCTAACGTTTAAAGGAGTATACTGGCCCTTTGTTTAGAAAGTTTTGCGAGCACTGCTGTCGAAAAACAATAAGAAAATAATTCTAAAGTTTGATTGATTTTTTTTACATACAAGGCAAAAAAACAATATATCTGGCAAATACCAAAAGGTGCAACTCACAGTTAGACTGTAAGTGTTCTCCCAATCATAAGACAGTGATCTTAAAGTGGAACTTCAAGGGTTATGTAGTACTAACACTGTACAAAAACAATTTTAAAAAGTGTTCTATAATGTGATTTTTAAACATACAAGAAACAAAACCAATATATTTAGCAAATACCAAAAGATACATAAAGGCTTGAATGTTGGATTTCAGAAGAAACATATAAAAATAGAGTGGGGAAGGTTTGGAACCCCTATAGGGTTATAATGTCCCTGCTTGGGAAATACCCTTCATTACTTTTGCACTAAAAACAGCCTTCTTATGGGCATCTAAGGGAATCAATACAATAGAAGATATTAAAATTGGCCCAACAACTAAAACCTACAGAGCAGTTCAAATTGAATTTGGTCTCAAATCAAACGACCAATTTATCTATATGCAAATAACACACCTATTAATGTCTATTCCCAATCCTTACATAAAAATACCCTGGAGAGTTGTATCTTACGAACCCCAATACTTCTATCAAAGGGATTTCTTTATTCTATAACTTTTTAAAACAAAAATCAATATTCATCAAAACCTCTTCTATGAAAACGTGGGAACTAGATCTAGGGTCGTCTTTCACTCCTGAACAATGGCAATCATCCCTTGCATCCACATATGCAACTTCTAAAAGCGTTAACTTATGGGAACTTTCCCAGAAGATATTACTACGGTGGTATCTAACGCCCACCAGGTTAGCTGGCTTTGACCCCCCGAACATCTCCGCTATGTTGGAGACAATGTGGACATAGAGGATCGCTATTTCATATACTATGGGCATGTCCACTACTAGTAACTTTCTGGTCGGATATATTCCAAATTATTAGACGAATCATATACACACCAATTCCTGAAACCCAGGATTAGCTCTATTGTCGCTGGGAATAGACGAGGTTCATCCTTCCCTGAGACATATAGTTTCCCACATTCTTCTTAGCTCTCGGCTGGGTTAGTTAAAAGCTGGAAAAGCATCGAGCTCCCAAACATAGCAGGAGTTCTTAGAACCACAAACTTACATATAACATATGAAGTTATGTTTGCTTCTTCTCAAGGAACCTTTAATGTGAAATACCCATACTGGCGTCCATGGTTCGATTGGTTTAAACCTAAAAATACTATCTAACCAATAATGGAATAATCCTTACAAAAACTGTATTTTACTTACTTCTAGACCATAAGCAACATCCAATTTATGTTTATGTGTTTGCTTTTACAATTTTGTATTTTTATTTATCCAAGCTGTTATCCCTTCTAAATCTAAGAGTACTGGTTGAGCCTATAATAATAAATATTGTATGCAAAGATGAACCTGCACAATAGCATATCGCTTATGGTGGCGGAGGAAATAGCTGGTTCAGGACAGCAGACGCAGTATGATCCCTGAGGGGCGTCCGCTATACTGGACATGGCGGGGACTGCTTCCTTTACAGGAACCCCTTTTCCTCTCTCGGGATGAGGGGTACTCTGGCGATGGTCCAGTTATCACAACAATGTAAGAGTTCACTATTCTCATTCCCAATGGTAACCTCATTAAGCAAAGTTATTTTTGTTTCCGTTTTACTATACAATAAGTGAATATACTGTACCTATTTTCTTGAATAGGCATCTTTGTATTGATATATAAATGGCAATATACTTATTGGTTTTACGCAACCAAATTTTCTTTTTTTGGTATGTATGAAAAATTTTTCAATAAAAATCATTGAAGAGAAAAACAGCCTTCTTGGACCTTAAGATAGATCTCATCAGCGGACAGTAAAAATCTTACAGAAGTTCCAACCTTCCAAATGCTACATAAATTAACCTTTATTGTCGTTTTTGTGCCTATTGCAGAGATCCTGCTCACTTTTTGTCATGGAAATCATACAGGAGATGATGGGACGTGTCTACAACATGGGCACAAATTGAAATAAGAAAATCTAACTTCTTATTCTTTCCATCTGTACCTTTGTGGAAATGTGTGGATCAGGATCAAAGGTTGCAGATAGCTAAATGGAATGAGGAAGGAAGTTTGTGAGAAAGGGGAAAAATTTAGATAAATCCTCAGAATGGCTACATTGGAGAAGATGTGATGGGTAATATGCAGGGCTTTTTTTCAGCAGGAACTAGGGGGAACTCAGTTCCACCACCTCTGGCTCAGGTCTTCTGCTCCCTGCTCACCACTATCACTTGGTAACACTGAAGTCCAGCTTCTGCATTTAGAAATGATAGCTTATTTCCCAGTAGCTCCCACAGGCCATATCTCCCACTGAGTGCCGGACAGGGACAAGGGAGATACAGAACTGGTGCCCAGGGTTCAGTGCAGTCATGGGCAGGAGAGGGTGTGTGGTAGGCTGCAGCCTCTGTGGTCTCCATTTTTTCCCTGGTGACCAGTTGTTGATGCTCCTACTGCATGATCTCCCTTGCAAGTGACTGTAGTATAGTATAGTATGCTGGGAGGTACCACAGCCGGATAGGTGTTTCAGCTTAATATTGCAACAAAGGTATGGCAGATGGTGGAGCTTTTAAGGGGGGGAGGCAGTGGAGGGAGGGGGTTGTATGCCGAGGGAAGAGCTACTATTTGATGCCATTTGGCAGGTATGTGTGTGTGGCGGGCATGGGTGAGTTCCTGCACCTATTCTCTGAGAAAAAAAGTCATGGTAATATGTGTGATATCTATTGAACCGTATCCAACATTCAGCCATTCTATCGGCCAGCTCTTTAGGTACCATGTCTGATATGTATAAAAGACTTTTCTATAGAAATTTCTTGGCAATGTTTTTTTAGGTAACCACGACTTTGCTCAACCCGGGCTTGGGATCAGCATGCAGAACACACGTGCACAGCCAAGTTGTGGATACAACTAGAACAAGTTTAGACAAGAGCTATTTAACTTATCAGCATCAAAAACAAACAAAAATCCCCAGTTCACTTACTAGCTAGCCTGAAGCAAAACCAAACTGACTCTGTCTAACGGTTCATGTTAAAAACAAGCACTTTAGTTGCACACACTTGTAAGCTGCAGTGACCACGTCAAGGTACCCCAGTGTACTGCGGTCCTAAATCTATAAATTTTGAGAGTATCCCAAGTTGTAGCACATATATAGCAGTGGATAGATTAAGGGCAGGTGTGCATGGAGGGAGGCCACAATGGTAACTAAAGATATCCAGTGCATCTCCGCACCAATTCAGCAACTGTAAAACAAATGGCAACCACCCCAACCAATAACTGGCCTTTAGAGCAAGGAACACATGGAAGGGCAACGCACATAAAAAACAAACACAGATTCACTTATTAGTGCCTGCACCAAAACCAAACCACTTACCAGCATCTCTTTAGGAGGAAACCCACGCTAACACAGGAAGTACACGCTAACGCCATGCAGGTAGTGTACTGGCAAAGATTCAAACCAAGGACCCCATTGCTGCTAGGCATAAATGCTAACCACTAATCCACAAAGGTTGTAAAAAGAAAGTAAAAAGAGTGACATCTAGGAGGAGGGCTAGATATTATCGAAAACATATGATGAGAAACCACACCGGAGTAAAATTTGCAGGTTGAAACTTTCAGTAATCTGATTACGTGCCAGTGAAGGAGCTGATAGTTGGAAGAAGTGCTAGAAGAGTAAAGGAAGAAGTGGATGGGTTGTGCCTATTTATTGGTAAGACAGAGAGAGGAGATACCATACTGCTCCTTAATGAATCATCATGTTCTATATGTCACATTACCTGCTATTGTTCAATGTAGATGTCTTGTTCACCATTCATTCCATAGATATCCGTGTCGTCTGTCTCTTTTCTTCTTTTAATGATCATTCCACTGTATTTTACTTTCACTCCCTCATGCTTTGTTTTTCTCCGTCTCTACTTCTTCTTCTATATGTCTGGCATATCTTTAAAATTAAACTTAATGCAGAAGTTAGACTAGCAGAAAAAGTTTATTGACTAATTCCTTAACTTCCGGTGAATGATGCAAAGGTCAGTGGTTTATGTTGCGCCGACATAAATCTACTTGTAATGATATTATAATCACTATTTTATAGATAAATAAATACATTTAAAAAACAAAAACAAAAAAAAATATATATATATATATATATATATATATATATATATATATATATATATATATATATATATATATATATATATATATATATATATATATATATATATGTGTGTGTGTGTGTGCAAAAGTTTTTAGGCAGGTGTGTGAAAAAATGCTGTAAATTAAGAATGCTTTATAGTTTATTTTTTATCAATTAACAAAATGGAAAGAAAATGAATAGAAGAGCAATCTGAATCAAATCAATATTTGGTGTGACCACCCTTTGCCTTCAAAACAGCATCAATTCATCAATTCTTCTAGGTACACTTATGCCGCGTACACACGAGTGGAATGTCCGTCAGAAAAAGTCTGATGGGAGCTTTTCATCGTATATTCCGACTGTGTGTATGCCCCATCGGATTTTTTCTGTAAAAAATTCAGATGGACTTAGAGAACATGTTCTAAATTTTTCCGACGGAACTAATTACTATTGGGAAACCCGCTCATCTGTATGCTGTTCCGACGCACCAAAAACAACGCATGCTCTGAAGCAAGTACGAGACGGAAGCTAATAGCTACCGGCTTTTGCACTTCCTTTTTCTAGTCCTTTCGTATGAATTGTATGTCACCGCGTTCTTGACAGTCAGACTTTGGTGTGACGGTGTGTAAGCAAGACCGCTTGAGCGGAATTTCCGTCGGAAAAACCTTCAGAGTTTATTCCGACGGCAAAAGCGCTCGTGTGTACGCGGCATTACACACAGTTTTTGAAGGAAAACGGCAGGTGGGTTGTTCCAAACATCTTGGAGAACTAACCACAGATCTTCTGTGGATGTAGGCTGGCTCAAATCCTTCTGCTCTTCATGTAATCCCAGACAGACTCCATGATGCTGAGACCAGGGCTCTGTGGGGGCCAAACCATCGCTTTCAGGACTCATTGTTCTTCTTTACACTGAAGATAGTTCTTAATTATATTGGCTGTATGTTTGGGGTAGTTGTCTTGCTGCAGAATAAATCTGTAGCCAATCACAAGCCTCTCTGATGGTATGGCATGATGTATAAGTATCTGCCATTATTTCTCAGCATTAAGGTCAATATGTGACTGACATGTAAAGTACTTCTGCTTTTTGAGCACACGTTAAAAATAGCAGAAGAACACGATTTAATTTAACTACTTGCCAACCGTGCCATAGCTGAATGGCGGCTACAGCACGGCCGGCTAGTTCTGGGAGAGCATACATTGACGTCCTCCCGAACTCGCGCTTCCCGCGCGTCCCCTGGGGTGTGTACCCGGAAGTGTCCGTGACCGGCTGGTCCTCGGGACCCAGTGCATCACAGATCGGGGTAAAGGGCCAATGACAGTGGCCCTTTACCACATCATCACTTTGTCTAATGATGAAGCAATAACTTGTCAACAAACAGGCTCATGTCCGGCACAGCTCTCTCTTCACCTCACACCGATCGTTACAGCGTGTGAGGAGAGGAGGGAGCCAGTGCAGCAGTGTGAGTGGGCTGGATATGGAGTGCCCACAGTGCTGATTGGTGCCTCATCAGTGCTCATCTGTGCCCATCCATGCCACATCAGTGCTCTTCTATGCCACATCCATGCCCATCCATGCCTCATCCATGCTCATCCATACCAAATCCATCCCTCATCCATGTCACATCCATGCCTCATCCATGCTGCATCCATGCCACATCCATGCTCATCCGTGCTCATCCATGCCTCATCCGTCCCCATCCATGCCTCATTTATGCCACATCAGTGCTCATCCATGCTTCATCTGTGCCTCACCCATGCCTCATCAGTGCTCATCAATGCCTCATCCGTGCCCATCAATGCCTCATCCATGCCACATCAGTGCTCATTTGTGCCACATCAGTGCTCATCCATGCTTAATCCATGTAATATCAGTGATCATCTGTGCCACACATGTGGCACATCAGTGATTATCCGTGCCTCATCCATGCCACCTCAGTGCTCATCCATGCCACATCCATGCCACATCAGTGCTCATCAGTGTTTACCTGTGCCACATCTAGGGTTGAGCCCGATGTTCGAGTCGAACATAAGTTTGACTCGAACATCGGGTGTTCGCCTGTTTGCCGAACATTGAACAATATGCAGTGTTTGCGGCAAATTCGAAAGCTGATGGTTACACCATTAAAGTATATGGGACACTAACATGAAAAATCAAAAGTGCTCATTTTAAAGGGGTATATGCAAGTTATTGTCATAAAAAGTGTTTGGGGACCCGGGTCCTGCCCCAGGGGACATGTATCAATGCAAACAATTTTTTTAAAAACTGACTTTTTTTCAGGAGCAGTGATTTTTTAATGCTTAAAGTGAAACAATAAAAATGAAATATTTCTTTAAATATTGTGCCTGGGTGGTGTCTATAGTATGCCTGTAAAGTGGCACATTTTTCCCGTGTTTAGAACAGTACCGCAGCAAAATGACATTTCTAAAGGAAAAATGTTCAATTAAAACTGATCGCGGCTGTAATGAATTGGTGGGTCTCGGCAATATTGATGAAAAGCTTGCAACCTGGCAGGCCGCAGGAAAAGAGGGGAGGACGAGAGGGCACCCCCCTCCTGAACCGTACCAGGCCCCCAAAGCACCATGTCCCCATGTTGATGGGGACAAGGGCCTGATCCCCACAACCCTTGCCCGGTGGTTGTGGGGGTCTGTGGGCGTCTGGCTTATCGGAATCTGGAAGCCCCCTTTAACAAGGGGACCCCCAGATCCTGGCCTCCCCCCCTCTGTGTGAATTGGTAACGGGGTACAAGTACCTGTACCATTTCACAAAAAAAGTGTCAAAATGGTAAAAAAGACAAGCGGCAGCTTGGGACAAGTCCTTTATTAAAAAATAAAAAAATAAAAATTTCCCACGATGTCCATTCATCTTCCTCTATCACGCCACCCGACAGAACGAAATCGGGTGACCCTCTTCCCCATGGCTTCCCCGTGGTGTCAGAGGGGGGGCGGGG
The DNA here is from genome assembly GCA_037952925.1 of Lithobates clamitans. Taxonomy (NCBI): domain Eukaryota; kingdom Metazoa; phylum Chordata; class Amphibia; order Anura; family Ranidae; genus Lithobates; species Lithobates clamitans. The sequence goes on from JBBGZY010001633.1 coordinate 433,042, forward strand.
TCACCGGTTTATGTCACCGGGTGGCCCTGCCCTCAGTTATATAAGAGCTGTCACAGCAAAGACGCGTCAGTCGACGGGAGCCTCCCATGGAGGCGGATCGGTTGCGGCTTTTTTTTTCCTTTTTCGGGTCCATCGGGCGGCGTGAACTTACATCGTGGGACTTTTTAATTTTTTTATTTGTCTTTTTTACCATTTTGACACTTTTTTTTGTGAAATGGTAGGGGTACAATGTACCCCGGAGGCCGGGATCTGGGGTCCCCTTGTTACAGGGGGCTTTCGGATTCTGATAAGCCCCCCACCTGCAGACCCCTACAACCACTGGGCAAGGGTTGTGGGGATGAGGCCCTTGTCCCCATCAACATGGGGATAAGGTGCTTTGGGTGCTACCCCAAAGCACCCTCCCTATGTTGAGGGCATGTGGCCTGGTATGGTTCGGGAGGGGGGGCACTCTCTTGTCCCCCCTGTTTTCCTGTGGTCTGCCAGGTTGCATGCTCGGATAAGGGTCTGGTATGGATTTTCGGGGGACCCCTACACCATTTTTTTTTATTTTGGCGCAGGGTTCCCCTTAAAATCCATATTAGACCCGAAGGGACTGGTATGGATTTTGGGGGGACCCCACGCAATTTTTTTTAAAAATTTTGGTCCGGGGTTCTCCTTAATATTCATACCAGACCCAAAGGGCCTGGTAATGGACTAGGGGGGATCCTCTGCTCTTTTTTTCAATGAGTTTTATCTATATTGCCGAGACCCGACAATTCATTACAGCCGCGATCAGTTTTAAATGACAATTTTTCCTTTAGAAATGTAATTTTGCTGTGGTACTGTTCTAAACACGGGAACAATGTGCCACTTTACAGGCATACTATAGACACCCCCCAGGCACGATATTTAAAGGAATATTTCATTTTTATTGTTTCACTTTAAGCAATAAAAAAATCACTGCTCCCGAAAAAACGGCTGTTTAAAAAAAAAAAAAAATTGCATTGATACATGTCCCCTGGGACAGGACCCAGGTCCCCAAACACTTTTTATGACAAAAACTTGCATATAAGCCTTTAAATTAGCACTTTTGATTTTTCATGTTAGTGTCCCATAGACTTTAACGATGTTTCGGCAGCCGCGAACACCGCATATTGTTCGCTGTTCGGCGAACAGGCAAACACCCGATGTTCGAGTCGAACTTATGTTAGTCTCCAACATCGGGCTCATCCATATTGGTAAGTTGAGCTGGGAATTTATTTGGTTTTGTTGGACATGCCTCGCCATTCCATGTGATTCTTACTACAAAGACCCATTATTCTTAGACAGGTAAATTTGGTTGGTTGCTGGCTGGTTGGTAAGTTGAGCTGGGAATTTTCTTTGGTTTTTTTTGACATACGTCACCCTTCCAGTGCTCCTTGCTGCAAAGACCAGTTATAGATGGGGGCAGTGGCCACTTGTTTGTATCTTAAATATATTGGTCAGGCAACGCACACTGACACTTTTGCTGCCATAGTGCTATGTTCTGCTTGTTCAGTGCGTCCCTGTACCTTTAAGGAGGGGTGGGCTACCTCCAGGCTCACCTGCCCTCTGCCCTTTCATTATAATGCATGTGCTTCCATTGTGGAGACTCTAAAGCCCGGTTCACACACGGGCGGCACGACTTGCAGGTCGCCTCAGCGAGGCGACCTGCAAACGACTGCCGGGGCGACTTGCGAGACGACTTCTGCATAGAAGTCTATGCAAGTCGCCCCAAGTCGCCCCCAAAGTAATACAGGAACCTTTTTCTAAGTCGGAGCGACTTGCGTCGCTCCGATTAGAACGGTTTCATAGCACAGAACGGGAGGCGACTTGTCAGGCGACTAGGTCGCCTGACAAGTCGCCCCAGTGTGAACCGAGCCTTAGAAGTTAGAGTTAGAACTAAAGAAAATTAGGTGCCTTGACGGGGCCTGTAGCTTACACATGTATTTGCAAATGTGGGCAGATTAACCACTGTTCTTAACACATATTGTTAGATAGGATCATTGGGTTGGTTGCAGGCTGGTTGGTAAGTTGAGCTGGGAATTTTCTTTGGTTTTGTTGGACATGCCTCGCCGTTCCATGTGATTCTTGCTGCAAAGACCCATTATAGGTGGGTGCAGTGGCCACTTGCTTGTATCTAGGTCAATCATCTCCTGTCTAAATTGGCCCTACTATGTATGAATGTTAGTTAAAGAGGAAGTAAACCCTGATTGGCTTTACTTCTTCTGTCATTCCCTGCAAAGTAAAAGCATAATGGGCTAGTATGCATCACATACTATCCCATTATGTGGCACTTACCTGCAATCGAAGCCTGTGCTGTCCCCGCTGGTGGAAGCATCCATCTTCACCCCTCTTCCTTCCGGGGCCGCGGACTCTGACTCTGTGACTGGCCGGTACCACGTGACGTCACTCCCACGTATGCAGGTGGGAGCCATCAGTGGCAGCACCTGCGAGTGAAGAAATGGCACAGAGGTCCGTTTCTTCACAGTGCATGCGCCGATGACAACATCTGCGCACTACAAGGTAAATATCACCTAAATGGCACACGTTTAGGAGATATTTCCACTACTTATAGGTAAGCCTTATTCTAGGCTTACCTATAGGTAGGAGTGATGCAGGAGGGTTTACAACCACTTTAAGGACCTTAGATTGTAAGCTCCATGAAGACAGGAACTGATGTGAATGTACAATATATACTGTATATGTAAAGTACTGCGTAAATTGATAGCTCCATATAATTACCTATAATAAATAAATAATAAACCATGTTCTTTGGTTCAGCTCTCTATGGAGTTGATTTACTAAAACTGGAGAGTGCAAAATCTGGTGCAGCTCTGCAAGGAAACCAATCAACTTCCAGATTTTATCGTCAAAGCTTGATTGAACAAGATGACGTTAGAAGCTGATTGGCTACCATGCACAGCTGCACTAGATTTTGTACTCTCCAGTTTTAGCACATCAACCCCAATGTGTTCCATCACCTTCTGAAAAGCAAAAGGGCAAAAGGGCAAAAGCATTATATAATTTCCACCAAGCACTATACACAAAATAGAAAATAAACAGGGAAGACATATACACAAAATAGAGTTTTACAATTCATCAGTCTCTTTATACCTCCGGTCCTGGGTAAATTCACAAATGTGATGCACAGAAACAAAGGGAAACAATTTCACTGTGTTATTCAGTTTATTACTAAACCAATGAATTAAAGCAATGTAAAAACTCACAAATGTATAGTGCGCTTGGCACTTTGTGTAACGGCAGTCCATACAGATCTGCCACCTCACAACACTCACTGCATACTTCCTCCTGGCATGGGCGCCTATGATATGATAATTGACTGGTCCTGTCCAATGCGTTTCATCTTTGAGACTTTGTCAGGGACTCAAACAGGAAACATCACCACGTTCCTTTTACTACGTTTTGCCTAACCTTTCTGTTGCCATATTCCTTATATTTGACTCTTCCATTGCCACTGCTTATGTTCAGCCACAAAATTATTTTCTTATTATCCAATGGACATAAAGTGTATTTTATCAAAATTATAAGACTTACATTTTCAGACATATAAGTTATACAAAATATAAAACTACAAAATGGTATCAAACATCCACCCTTTTATAGGGCGAAGCTGGCACAAGAAAATCCCCCATTACTGGTCATTCTAAGCCAGATGACCTAAATTTAATAGACTCTTTCAGTGCATTATGGTTACTTGATTTGATTGTAGCCATATTAGTGCAATTGTGACAGAGAAAATTGAGTACTGTCCGTGATACTTTTTTTATTTACACTAATACAATTTTTCAGGACAAGTTTTCGGGGTATGTCCCCTTCTTCAAGGTCCAAGCAGTACTGATTCACAAATTTTTAACGCAAACTTGTCTGGTGCTATGATGACGCGTTTCGCACGCATGCTTTTTTTAAGTCCTCTAAGGGACCTGTAATTCTCAGCTACATCATTATAACCAGTATTGGCTCGCTCCTGTGTTTTATTTGCTCTATACACGCATTTTTTCCAATGGTTCTTTAAAATCGATCTGGAATTAAAGATAAATATTTTATACCGTGTACCTTTTCATATGTATTCCATAAAGAATAATGCAGAGTTCTATGTCCATAGGGATTTGTTTTTTTATTGGAAATAAATTCCATTGTTCTATGTCCATAGGCATTTGCATACTTTGAAATTGGTTTGTATTGAAAAACAAAGTCTCAGGTTGTACGTTTAACCACAGCATACTCGATTTCTGCCTCCGTATCTGTTTCTGTAACTTTTGGTTTCAGCTTTGAGAAGTTAACACTCATGTATTGTACATTTTGGCAATCCAGAAGTACTGATCCATCTTCTGGAGGTGGTTGGCAGTCCTGTTGAGTAATTTTCCCAATTGCATGGGGACCCTAGAAGAGAATCAAATCATTTAAACGGTATAGATCAAAGACTTCCATATACAGTCTATAGTAGAAAACAAGTTACTTGTCAGCAGCAATAATCTTATAAAACTAAAGAGAATTGATAAGTAAAAACAGTTTTAATTCCCTGAAATTTCTGTGAAAGTTAGGAGATTTCAACCACTCTGCGCCATTTTGGTTGAAATGCATTTAAGTCAATCGGAAAGGCAAATAAAAGTATTTTTTAGGGGTGCAGAAGGCTATAAATTGCCCTTGGGGTTATAGAACCTCTAACGCTTTTTTGTGTTTTTTTTTCACACGTTTAGAAAATCATTTCAAGCTTGAAGATTAGTTACCACTCCAAAACATTATATCATTTCTGAAAGAAGAGACCGTGGTCATAGTTCATTTTTTTTTAAGTCACGCGGTATTTGCGCAATTGGTTTATCAATTGCAAAATTTCAGTAAAATACAGTAGACTAAAGTTAATATTAGGGCACACAAGTGCAATCTATTACTCAATTGTTTGGTAAAATATAAAAGATGTTACGCTGAGTGAATAAATACCAAAGCATGTCAAGCATAAAAACGTATGCCTGTGGAATAGCGGCAAACTATGGTACCTAAAAATCTTCATAGGTAACGCTTTAAAAGCCTTTACAGGTTATCGGTTTAGCGTTACACGTGGGGTCTGGAGCTAAATCTATTGCTCTCATGCTGACGTTCGCGGTAATACCTCACATGTGTGGTGTGATCACACAAGTGTTTGCATTTGCGTGTGAGCACGAGGGCACTTTAAAAAAAAATATATATTATTTATTTTATTTAAAACTTTACACTCTCAGTCTCTGGTGTTATAAGGCACTAATTTGGTGTCTTGTATTGGTTAAAGTTCCTTTACTGTAGGAATGGTGTTATTTGTATTGGTGAGCTGTATTGGATTTCCGCCGGACATATCGTTTGATGTTGATACCAAATAATTAATATTTAGTCTCATCTGACCAAAAACACCTTTTTCCATGTGGCCTCAGAATCTTCAAAGTGCGTTTTGGCAAAGCTCAGTCATGACTGCATGTGGTCTTATTTAAGAGTTGACTTTTTTCTTGCAATCCTCCCATACAAGCCACATTTGTGGAGAATTTGTGATATAGTTGTCACACGCATACAATGACCACTCATCGTCATAAATTCCTGCAACTGCTTCAGAGTTGCTGTAGGCCTCTTGATATTCTCTCTGACCAATTTCCTCTTGGCTCTTTCATCCAGTTTGGAGTGATGTCCTGATCCAGGGTAGGTCTGTGTTGTACCAAGTACCTTCCACTTCGTAATAATAGACTTCACCGTGCTTCTAGGCATTGATAAAGCCTTTGAATTTAACATCTCCTGACTTGTCCACAACTTTATCCCGGAGATCCTGGTAACAGTGCCTTGCCATCCATAGCTCATTATTTGCATTAGTAGCACTACCAGGGACTGAAATGCTCCAGGGAAGCTCTTTTCATGCTAAGCTAATCTAAATGACCGCAGCTGATCACAGTTGAAAGTCAAATGGCTTTGTGTGCGATTGAGAAGGTGATCAGCTACACCTGAGTGAGTTTGTTTATGGTAACAGATTAAAAAGAAGTAAACAAAATGCTCGCCGCTTTTGGTTTCTGTTCTCACAGTTCCTCCCTCTTTGTTCAGGCCACGGAATGCTGCCAGTTGGGCGTCCGCTTGTAGAAGTGATTGAGTGGCTCTATAGTCACTCAAATCACTTCTACATTGAAGGTAATTGCCAGCTGCAGGCATCATCGCAGTACAACCACTGAAACCCTAGGACGCCATATGACATCCTACGGGCAGAAAGTGGTTAAAACATATCAAATCTTTTCTTTTTGAGTTCAGTTTCTTTTTAAATTCAGTGTATACATTTTCTACTGTGAAACCATATTTTTACCATAAGGTCTGCAATAGCTAGCTTGGTTATGAATTTCACTTTAGAGTTCTTGAAGTTGCTTCAAGTAAAACAGCACCCAGAAATATAACAGAAAACATTTTCTAGGATAACTTACATTAGAAAACATTTCTGAATTTCCGTAGATATTATCAACAACACTAGCATGGGTCGGCCTTGAAGCTTCTTTATTCTGCATCATCTTTCTTCTGAAAAATGTAAAAAAGGAAGTATAGATAAGGGTTGATTTGGGTTGGAAATAAAATACAAAAAGTACAGATTGTACTCATATGTTCCTCAATAGTAGAAAGCCAAGAGCAAAGTTCAGTCAAAGTTCAGAATTTATTTCTACTTATCTGAATGTTTCACTTTGTGATTGTTTCATGGGCTAATATGTCCAAATATTTGTAGTCTTTCAAAAAAATTTTGAAGGAACAAATTAGTACATCTGAATTGCTGAACCCAGAGCAACCAATAAGAATCCATCTTGGACTTGACCAGACTGACCTTGAAGTGCATGTAAATCCCAACAATGAACTGCTCTCATTGCTCCTTTTGGAGGCTTAAAGTGGTGTTCCAGCCGAAATTATACTTTTTAAATAAAAGTACCCCTATAATACACAAGCTTAATGTATTCTAGTAAAGTTAGTCTGTAAACTAAGGTCTGTTTTGTGAGTTTATAGCAGTAGTTTGTTATTTTATAAATTTACAGCAGGCCGTGGCCATCTTAAGTGTGGGCATCTGAAGCCAGACTGTATTTCTTCCTGGATCTCATCCTTGTAGATCTCGCACATGCTCAGTGCAGCACAAGCAGTGTAATAGGTTTCAGGTCAGGTTTCCATAGCAACGGCAGTTTCAGAGGAAGTTGCCGCCCCTTCCCAGAAGGCACTGCAAACAGGAAATGATGCGATGGGCCGCGGCCAGGGAGGAGGAAGTGAAAAATGAATACAGCAGATATATAGTAGGTGCTAAGAAAAAAAAAAAAAAAAAATCCAATTTGTTTACAGTGCGCAGTTTAGTGAGGGATGCTGAAGAGTTGTAAAAGTGGGTGGAACTCCACTTTAAATATACAATTAAAAAAGTTTTGTTATATCTGTTTGAGAAGAGCACAAAATATCTTTTGATCATTAGACTTGTTCTCAGCTCACTGTGGACTAAAAGAACAAACCTTCTATGTTATGGAGATGAGAAGAGGAGGACATGTTCTTCTGAAACTGTTCTTGTCCTAGGGCAGGGGTCTCCAAACGTTCTAAACAAAGGAAGAGTTTACTGTCCTTCAGACTTCAGGGGGGCAGACTGTGCCCATTGGGAGTAAACAATGCCCTATGTTTAGTATTAGGAGGACAAATAGTTGGTGTCAGTGGGAGGAATAGTGCTTCAAGGGCCGCATAAATGCAAGCAAAGGGCAGCATTAAGACCACGGTCCTAGGGTAACAACAATGCTCCTTCAAAGTACAGCACAGTGGGCAAACATTGTCAACCAGAAGAGTGTTATTGGCAGGATCACAGGTAAAGAGAAAAAATCTGGCCAAAAAGCTAATGCAGCCACCATATCTAAGGATTGGTAAGCTGCAAAATATTTGTTACATTTGTTCATGGGTTTAGTTATACAATTTAAAGCAGAACTGATTGGTCAAGGCTTGGTTCACATATGTGCGGCCGCTCATTTGTGCCTGGGGTCCGGTGCGTGTCTGTTCACCGATCCACGTCAAGTCCAAATTTTTGCATGAATTTGCACCTGAATCGGACCCAAACATGCACAGGACCCTTTTTCAATTTGCCATTGAGAGCTGGTCACACTTGCATGTCATGCAAATTTAATGTGGGGAAACAATCCAATTTGCATATATTTGCATATGTATGAACCAAGCCTTAAAGGAGGTTATTGCACTTTGTTCCTTGAATGTTTGTAAGGGAGACGTTCTCAACTGGTAGTGCAAGTGACAAACCATATACTGTAAATGAAATACAGTAGGTTTACCCAGGAACTGTTCAAATTCAGTTAGCTTGCTTATTTAAAAGCCTGTGGACAGCTGAGATTAATAATGAGATCCTGCTACCAGGTAAGGTGTGGACCTAGGAATGGAAGCTCCATCACACCCAAAGCTATACAAAAGCTCTGAGCTTCAGGACCCAGAATTGATTAAGATTCTGAGAAATACAAAGTTTGTTCTCTCCTCATCAGTAACAAATCTTGAAGCCCTCACCATGTGTAGGGGGGAAACCTAGGTGGCACATATTGTAGACACCGTCCACAACTCTGCCAGAAAGTACCTCTATATATACTGTATATATCTAATTCATTAGCATATGTAAGCTTGTCTCTTTATCAAGTGTAATCAATATTACTGGCCAATGTCAATGGATTGTTTTTTAGTAATGTTGTTAATGGTTGTTTTGCTGTTTTTCCTGGGTATAAGGTGATATTATGCCTAAATTTGACACTATGTAGTCATTTTATAATCAATAGCTTGTGAGGCCCCTTTCAAACTAGCAGACCAATCGGGTCCACCTGTCAGTTTTTTAGGCGAACCAGATTGGACCCTCCAGTTTCCTCTATGGAGCGTCTGATCCAATCCTGTCTGCTAAAAACAGATGGATGGGGATCTGTTCCTCATCCATCTGGTGGATCGGATCAGATGGCAGTGGAGTGTAAAAAGACAGGCCATCTGTTTACATCTGACTGTCCATAGAGCAGAGTGGGTTGTGTTTGTGTCCACTCTACAAAGACCAGCCATCTGCCAGTTCAGCGGGGATCAGCGGACAGATTTCCCCATGAGCAGGAGAACTCCAACGGAGCCCACCCCGTGTGGAAGGGACCTTAAATAGAGCATGGTGGGATTTATCAATTAGCCACAGCAAGACAGTGCTAAACAGGAAAGATTGAGACAGATTTACTGTAAAGCTGGCCATACACAGAGTGAATGTTGGCTGGATCCTGTTGGACCAGACATAATTCGAACCATAGGTCGCCCGATCAGCTACCTCTAACTCAACATCCTTCAATCTGAAAATTGAAGGAGCCAGGATGAAAACTGGTGGCTGAACAGCAGCTGAAACAAATCAGATGGAAAGGCTGTCAACATATGATAAGGAATATTAATCAGGAAGAGAAATCTTACAGCGTATGACCATTTTAAGACCCCATTCACACTTGGGATTTGAGCCATTTACCCACTGAAGACTAATGCCTAGTATACACGATTGGACTTCTCGTCGGAAAAAGGTATGACGGCTTTTCCGACGAGATTCTGCTCAAGTTTGCCTTGCATACACACAGTCACGCAAAAGTTCGCTGAACTTACGACTGTCAAGAAAGCAGTGACGGACAACACTACCCCGAGCTGGGAAAATTAAGTTCAATGCTTTCCGAGCATGCGTCAAATTGTTTCCAAGCATGCGTAGGAATTTTGCGCGTCGGAATTGCCACAGATGAGCGCATTTTCGGATAGGAACTTTTCCCAACCGAAAAATTGAGAACATGCTCTCAATCTTTTGCAGGCTGGAATTCGGACAGCAAAAGTCCGATGGAGCTTACACACGGTCGCATTTTCCGAAGAAAAACTCTCATCAGTCTCTTGCGGGCCGAAATTCCGATCGTGTGTACGCAGCATTAGAGAGGATACATGTAAATGGGTGCGGGGGGGAGGGGGAAGCCCCGTTGAAAGCAATGCAGTCACATAGACATGGTTAAATAAAAATCAGCTTGATTTGTGTCTGTGATTCTAACTTGCTTGATAAATGTACACCATTGGATGATGGCAACTGTAAAAAAGACTTACTTTCTGTAGAAAATGATTAATAAAATTCCAATCACTATCAATACAGCTGCAAAGCATCCAACATATATCACAGCAGATGGAAATGCTTTAGACGTTAACTGAGCTGAGAAGAAAAAAACATAAAGTTAGGACCATAAGAAATTCATGTAAATCTGACAGTCAATAGGAATGGTCAAAAGACATGCAAAGAACATGAAGGAGCAGAGCGTATAAATTAGGGTAAAGCTGTGTTTAGATCAATAAACCAACCATGCCCTGTTTCCTTTTTATGTCCCTCACATATGATTGGGTTTTTTATTTTACATTATTTAGGAAAGGGCTGTATCAAATACATAATTTACATCAGAAAGAACAAAAGGGTTATCAAATGGACATCTACATAATATGATCAATGGACAAAAGGGAAAAAAATTGCCCACTGACATGTACACATCACATGGTAATTTACACGTACAGGGAAACCGATGAATATATGTATAAGATTGGAATTCAAATGTTGTGATGTCGCTCAGATTTTCTAAATTGGAATTAGGAGGCATACATTTGAGGAAGTTCCCCAGAGTATAAGAAAAATGGGGGGGGGGGGATTAGGGAAGGGAAAGGGAAGTCTGCAGATCGGGGGGGGGGGGGGTGGGCGGGGGTAACAGGAATGGAAGGCAGAGGAGAAGAAAGGGTCAGTAAAAAATAATTCATTATTTAATTAAATAAATAAATAAAGAGGGGGGGGGGAAAGAGGGTAAGGGGGTGATGATTAGGTATTTAATGTGAACATCACATTACTTTATTTACTAACATTCACTCTTTAAAGTGAATAGCCTATGTTACTTTAATAACTCAGCCACAGAGCATGAGTTTGTGAGATCCTTACCTGTTTTATTGAATAGCTCCAGAACAAGCTCTCCATGTAAATTGGAAACCACACACTGTATATTTTGACTCTCTTCTACATTGACTGGAAGGGTCATTGTGCTGTTGGTAACTGAATTAAATCTCTTAGTAAAAATACTGACTTTGGCATTCGTGTGGTTTGAGCTATTATAAAACATCCCATTGTGTTTCCACTTTAGATTCGGTTCAGGAAATGATTGAATTAGACATGTGCATTCAAGGCGATTTTCAACTGTACAACAACTCGCTTTAATGATTCGGGGCCTATCTGTAAGAAATGGGAAAATGTGTAAAAGAAAAAAAAAATAATATTGAGCAAAGTGCAATCAGACATGACTAGTGCGATCTTATTGGTTGATGAGGCCACCAGTCCTTCCAAGAGATCATTAGGGATGCTTGGAAGGAAGGTTTGGATTTACTGACAATATCAGTTGCTTATATCTCTGGATCTACAGTTCATTTAGAGATGTATTTTCTGAGAAAGGCAAGCTCTGCTTAATGGCATGGCTAGCTGGGTATTAGGATCTGCCCAGGAAACAGCCAGCCATGAAGTGCTCCATGACGACATCGACCCATCCCCGTGCACTGCCACATGGGTGTTCTAGCAACGCCATGGGTCACATTGCATATGTTCATGTATAGCAATAATGTGCCAGATGCAGTGAAGTGCAGAAGCCCTTCCAGCTCCAGGCACATCCCCAGCTCAGAAGTGTCACATGACATAGCTAAGGGAATGCCTCAGAGGACTTCCCCTCACTCTTGCTGGTGTGCATTTGAGATCTGGTGAGTTTTTGAATGGAGGGAGGGGGTAGGTCTTTACTTAAGGAGGGGGGATCTTTGTTAAGTGAGGGAAGTGAGGGGGGAGTTTTGATGGGTGAGAAACATAAAAGAGTGACAAGAAAAAGAAAAAACTGTATTTTTTGTTCTATTGACTTTCATGAGGGGGGGTTTTGGTGGTAGGGTGCAAGGGTTGCTGACAGGGAGAATATTTATGGGGGTATGAGGGGTTATTTTTGCATGGAACAGGGTGGAAGGAAGAATTTTTGGAGGATGCTGAATTGGTAGTATGGGCGTTTTCTATATTTTAAATTGGAGAAATTCTGTGAGCCACAATAATCTTATGCCTTGCTTGTGCTACCTCCAGCTGCATGCGCTAATCACGCTTCATATAACGTGCATAGGATAAATTTACAAGTTATGCGCTGCGCTTGGGTGACCCCAAAAAACAAAATTAATATTAACCAACTCTGTGCTTACCGGTCAGATAATATTAAATACAAATAATATGAATGTTGAATAAATAAACAAGGTGTAAAAAAACAAGTGCTTGTTACACCATAAATTAGTGCTTATTAGTGCTTGTTACACCATACATAGTGTCTTAATAAACATAAAAAGTGCTTAGTGCTCAATATAAAGTATCCTGCTTGTCTGAATGAATAAATTAATAAATAATACATGAAAAAAGTTCTCTTTAGCACTCTAAATAGTGCGTGCAAATAATGTCCAGCAGTGATAATAAAACAATGCGTGCAGGTGGTGTTCAGCTGTGACAACAATCCAACATCATGCCGACGATATCCTGAGTGCTGCAAAACATGCTCCGGTGCTCCTTCGTGACCCCCTTAAGCTAATGTGCTCACCTCAGAGCGTGTGACTCAGCTGCTACCCTGAGTCCAAATACGCTTTGGAGCCACCCCTGGGCTCAGTGTCTGCTGCACTCCTCCAGCTGGAAACAATGTGGCTCCATACATATAAATGAAAAGGAAACTATATAGTGTAATATAGTCAAAATACTTTTATTAAAAGAAAACGCTCCCCACATCGGGGTACTCACATGGCCCTGGTGCATCAGTGCACCATACTATAACCGCTTTCTATGCAAAATCACTGGATGTTTGGTGCGGTAGGCTGTGCTGGGACAGCGCTGGTGTAAAGTCCGTGTCAGTCTCTCCGTCCTGGCCCCTCCCCTACGCGTCTTCGACACAGGGATCACGTGTCATCATCAGGGGGATATGATTGGACGGAAGCTCTACAGGATTATATAAGGCGATCGCGGCCATTTTGCCATAGATCGCAGACACTCTAATGTTAGGCTACAACTTCTGTTACGACTAATGAGCCTATCTCATCACAGTAACCCTAACTGCTGTTGAAAATAGTCAGTGGGGAAAATTTGCCTAGTGTTATTTTACGACCTGTCAATAAATACCAGCCGAATGAGACTCATTTGTAAGTGTAATTCCAGGACAGAGCTCCGGTACCCCGCACAGCGCATACCACAGCATACCTCCAAAACTACAGATAAATGCATATCTACATATAAAATATAATGAAATTAACAAATAACAGTAATCTAGGATTAAAATCAAAACTAAAATTATTATACCGCAAATCCCCTGTCCATGCGATTTTAAAATGCATCACATCAGAGTGATCTGAATATGCGTGTGGGGTAAACAGTTATCCCCATTATGAATCAATATTTTAATACACTAAAATTATTATACCGCAAATCCCCTGTCCATGCGATTTTAAAATGCATCTCATCAGAGTGATCTGAATATGCGTGTGGGGTAAACAGATATCTCCATTATGACTCAATATTTTAATACAGTATGATGCACAATGAATAAAATATGAAAATATCATTAAATAAAATATATAAAATAGATAAAATTAGGAAATAAAAAAATAAAAAAAATAAAAAAAATAAATAACCATAGAAGACCATTAGAAGGCTACCGCTCAATCCTCATATACGTACCAACAATCACTCAAATCCTATACATTAATATAAATATAATCCCTAACATTACTTCCAGAGAAATACGTGATTTTTACGCATCAAATAAACATTCAAGCCGGGAAATTAATAGGCCTGACAAACCACCAGGAATACTCAATCTTAGGGTTAAAAATTGCTGCCTCAAACATACCAAGCACACTTTACAATTATTAAAGAGATTTAACACCAATGAAGATCTTATCATGGCCACAGGAGATGTAGCCTCGCTATACACTAATATCGATCATGAAGGGGCCCTGGATGCAGTCAAGTGGGCTCTGGAAAAAGAGGATGATTTAACGCGAGAGGACCTACACAAATTTATTTTAAAGTGTTTGGACTTCTGTCTACATCACAACTTCTTCTGGTATGATAAATTTTATCTGCAAGTACGAGGAGTAGCTATGGGCGCCAAGTTCGCCCCGAGCGTAGCGAACCTCTTTATGGCCAAGTGGGATAAGGTCAGGCATCTGAATAGGGAAGATCTTTTGAGGGATAGAATTGGAACAAGGGATGATAATGATAATGGGAGCACATCTGTCATTTTGGATTACAATCTACAGAAAAAGGAAGTGGAAAAAAATCATAAATAAATATTGGGATGTATTAAAACAAGATGTACTTCTTAGGGATACACTCCCCAATAAACCCAAAATTGTGTATAAAAGAGCTCCGAGTCTACGTGACAAATTGGTACATAATGTTGTAGAACCGCCCCTTTCCAGACCCAAGATGTTCTGGGATCTAAAAGGTTTTTATGGTTGTGGAAGATGTTACAGTTGCATCAGGGTTCCCACTAATACTAAAAGGGTTAAGGAATTTCAGCATCCCCACACTAACCACATATACACGATTAGGGATTTTATATCCTGCAATACATTGGGTGTGGTATATGCAGTTAAATGCCCATGTGATTTTCTTTATTATGGGCGCACCACAAGAGCTTTAAAAGATCGAATGGAGGAACATGTGAGGAACAAACGGAAAGGTATCGATAAGCACTACCTTTCGATACATTTTAAAGAGGTGCATAACAAAAGTACAGTCAGAATGCGATTTTGGGGAATAGAGGCACCTAAGAAACATTGGAGAGGTTCAAATTACATCAGGAATATTAGCAAGCGTGAGTCGTGGTGGATACACCAGTTAGGCTCCCTCTTCCCAGGGGGGTTGAATAAAGAATTTGACCCTAGGTGCTTCCTTAGCAAATTTTAACCCTAAGATTGAGTATTCCTGGTGGTTTGTCAGGCCTATTCATTTCCTGGCTTGAATGTTTATTTGATGCGTATCAATCATGTATTTCTCTGGAAGTAATGTTAGGGATTATATTTATATTAATGTATAGGATTTGAGCGTTTGTTGGTATGTATATGAGGATTGAGCGGTAGCCTTCTAATGGTCTTCTATGGTTATTTATTTTATTTATTTATTTATTTATTTATTTATTTATTTTATTTCCTAATTTTATATATTTTATATATTTTATTTAATGATATTTTCATATTTTATTCATTGTGCATCATACTGTATTAAAATATTGAGTCATAATGGAGATATCTGTTTACCCCACACGCATATTCAGATCACTCTGATGTGATGCATTTTAAAATCGCATGGACAGGGGATTTGCGGTATAATAATTTTAGTTTTGATTTTAATCCTAGATTACTGTTATTTGTTAATTTCATTATATTTTATATGTAGATATGCATTTATCTGTAGTTTTTGGAGGTATGCTGTGGTATGCGCTGTGCGGGTTAACGGAGCTCTGTCCTGGAATTACACTTACAAATGAGTCTCATTCGGCTGGTATTTATTGACAGGTCGTAAAATAACACTAGGCAAATTTTCCCCACTGACTATTTTCAGCAGCAGTTAGGGTTAATGTGATGAGATAGGCTCATTAGTCATAACAGAAGTTGTAGCCTAACATTAGAGTGTCTGCGATCTATGGCAAAATGGCCGCGATCGCCTTATATAATCCTGTAGAGCTTCCGTCCAATCATATCCCCCTGATGATGACACGTGATCCCTGTGTCGAAGACGCGCAGGGGAGGGGCCAAGACGGAGAGACTGACACGGACTTTACATCAGCGCTGTCCCAGCACAGCATACCGCACCAAACATCCAGTGATTTTGAATAGAAAGCAGTTATAGTATGGTGCACTGATGCACCAGGGCCATGTGAGTACCCCAGTGTGGGGAGCGTTTTCTTTTAATAAAAGTATTTTGGCTATATTACACTATATAGTTTCCTTTTCGTTTATATGTATGGAGCCACATTGTTTCCAGCTGGAGGAGTGCAGCAGACACTGAGACTGAGCCCAGGGGTGGCTCCAAAGCGTATTTGGACTCAGGGTAGCAGCTGAGTCACACGCTCTGAGGTGAGCACATTAGCTTAAGGGGGTCACGAAGGAGCACCGGAGCATATTTTGCAGCACTCAGGATATCGTCGGCATGATGTTGGATTGTTGTCACAGCTGAACACCACCTGCACGCATTGTTTTATTATCACTGCTGGACATTATTTGCACGCACTATTTAGAGTGCTAAAGAGAACTTTTTTCATTTATTATTTATTAATTTATTCATTCAGACAAGCAGGATACTTTATATTGAGCACTAAGCACTTTTTATGTTTATTAAGACACTATGTATGGTGTAACAAGCACTAATAAGCACTAATTTATGGTGTAACAAGCACTTGTTTTTTTACACCTTGTTTATTTATTCAACATTCATATTATTTGTATTTAATATTATCTGACCAGTAAGCACAGAGTTGGTTAATAATAATTTTGTTTTTTGGGGTCACCCAAGCGCAGCGCATAACTTGTTTTCTATATTTTGTTAGGATTGTCCCTATCATTATTATTCCAGTGTTTTATCATGTCACACTATATATTATATATTTTTTTCCTCTCTATGATAATCTATGCAATGTTCAGATACAGAAAGGTATTCATTTAAAGGGGTTGTAAACCCTCCCAGTTTTTCCCCTCAATGCATTCTATGCATTGAGGTAAAAAACCTATTGTAGTGCACCAGCCCGCCAGCCCCCCCATTTTACTCACCTGAGCTTGTTCGTTCCCAGACGCGCACACCCTCTCTGGCCAGTGTCTTGGCTCTTGATTGGATAGATTGATAGCAGCGCAGCCATTGACTCCCACTGCTGTCAATAAAATCCAAAGACGTGTTGCCGGGGGGGGGGGGGGGGGGCGGTGCTGAGTCCTGCTGTCTGTGTCTATGGCCGCTTCTCAGGTGCGTGACTCGATGCAGGGAGGGGCCAGGAGCGCCGCAGAGGGACCCCAGAGGAGGAGGATCGGGACACTCTGTGCTTAACCAACTGCACAGTGGAGGTAAGTATGACATGTTTGTTATTTTAAAAGAAAAAAAATGGAGCCTTTAGTGTCCCTTTAATTTCATGATTATTGCAGAAAATATTCTACCTGGGGTCTTAAATATGCTAGGTACAGCACTGCATCAGATACCAATTACACTATGAACAGCAGTTATTCCCATATGTGTTAGTGGTTTAGAAAAAATGTAGGTATTTCATTGCAATATAACCCTAAATAGGTGAAAAAGTAAAGGTCAAAGATGGGAAGGCCCAGAAGAAAAAACAAAAAAAAGTTTTTTTTTCCAAAGCCGTTTTTTGGGGGTTTTTTCCTGGAAAAATTGAAGAAAAAAAAAGAAGTATGGAATATGTTCTTTTACAATAATAAGTAATATATCTGTGACATGGTATTCAAACTATATAACATGAAGACCTTAATGAAAGATTTCTGAGACTTTAGTAAAGTCTTAAATTACTGTTATTCTCAGCTGAATATAGGCACATGCTGGAATACAGTTCAAGTAACACTGTAGTTCTAAAACAAGAGAAATATGCATTTCTGCTACTAGGAGGTATTGCAGGGGAAAGGCTCCAATTTACTTTGCTTGTGGGCTCCATCCTGTACCTCCTACAGTTGGGTGATGGTTGGAATACAGTAGATGATAGTTTCGGACTTAATTGACAGGTGAGAGGGAAAATTTGTCTGACAATTGAGTTTATCTTTTCTAACCATTGAATCATTTCTAATAATGTTCTCCACCATCACAGCATAATGTTTGCCTATAGTCTGCTCAATAAATTCATTTTTCTTTCCTCTCAGTAAAATGGTAAGACCAACATCAGTTTGAAAACATTTCCGAAGTGCAATTCCTGAAATTTGCAAATATTGTGAGAAGAAATATTATTTTTCCAAATGCTACAAAGATGGCAAAACACATCCCGGCATGCCAGAGGTGTCCTAAAGACATTAAAAAATATTTAATGGAATTACAGTAAATGATGAGGACCAAAATGAAAGTGGGAGGAGCTTTTCCCTCCAGAGTTCTCATTACAGAAACATTCTTTCTGCTGCTTCTGGATTATCACAAAGTGTTTCTTCACCAGCAGCATCTTCACGTTACATAGTTACATGGTTAGTCTGGTTGAAAAAAGACAAAAGTCCATCTAGTTCAACCAATGTAAGGAAGTATTGCAAACCACGGCCTCCCAAAAATACACAATCCCTTCATTTATACAGAAAGTGACACCTGAAAATCAAGAGAAAATTGATCAAGCTCTTGCAAGAGCAATATATGCTTCTGGATCAGCATTGTCAATAACTGAAAATACATATTGGCGGGAAGCTTTTAAATTATTATGAAGGAAAGGGGGGTGATTACCTGTTCTCATGTATAGGTGAAATGTTCTTAACATATACAGTCCTTGTTATTCCATTTGTAACAAAAAATACAATTTTAACCACCTTAAGACCGGGCCTCTTTTTTAGATGTGGTGTTTACAAGTTAAAAACATTTTTTTTTGCTAGAAAATTATTTAGAACCCCCAAACATTATACATTTTTTTTTCTAACATCCTAGAGAATAAAATGGATTAAAAAATAAAACAATAGTAAAGTTAGCCCAATTTTTGTTTATATTGTGAAAGACAATGTTATGAAGAGTAAACATGTCACGCTTCAAAATTGCACCCGCTCGTGGAATGGCGACAAACTTTTACCTTTAAAAATCTCCATAGGCAACATTTTAAAAAATCTACAGGTTGCCTGTTTTGCATTGCAGAGGAAGTCTAGGGCTAGAATTATTGCTCTCACTTTACCAATCACGGCGATACCTCACACGTGTGGATTGAACACAGTTTTCATATGCGGGCGCTACTCACATATGCGTTCGCTTCTGCACGCGAGCTCAGCGGGACGGGGAGCATTTTTACATTATTTTTTCTTATTTATTTTACCTTTTACTTTTTATTTTTACACTGTTTAAAAAAAAAAATGTGTCACTTTCATTCCTATTGCAAGGAATGTACACATCCCTTGTAATAGAAAAAGAGCATGACAGGACCTCTTAAATATGAGATCTGGGGTCAAAAAGACCTCAGATCTCATATTTACACTAAAATGCAATAAAAAAAAATTGTCATTTAAAAAAACAAAACAAAATAAATTGGCCCTTTAAGAGCTATGGGCGGAAGTGACATTTTGTCATGGAGATGGGTTGGGGCCATCTTCCCCTCACTCGCCTCCATGTCAGCCTAGGGGATAGACGCGATCGCCTCCGTCGCTTCCTCCAGCTCCGATAATCGGCGGAGGGTACCGGATCGCGACGGGAGGGGTTGGCCCTCTCCCGCCTCCGATAAAAGTGATCTCACGGTGAATCCGCCGCAGAGACCACTTTTATCTTGTACCGGACCGCGGGCCGAACACGGAGATACCGGGGTTATGGCAGGTAGCTGCTGCCATACCAATGATATTCATCCCCAAAGTAGGGGCATACATCGACGTGCGGCGGTCCGGAAGTGGTTAAAAAGCAAGTTTAGTTTATTTACTGAGTAAGCTGTACTTTTATTTCAAGCATACTGCTTTTATTTACACTGCTTTTCACCTTCCCAGTGTAACAAAATGACTTTCAATTTGTAAAACTACACACCCTGATTTTTTCTTTTTTCTGAACATTTCCATTTTTTTCCAGACAAGAACAGGGAAAAGGGTTTTTTCCTATGGATTCAAAATTTTGGAAAATGTTACATCTCTAATTAAAGTTACCCGTACCTTTTCAATCTTCATTTATGTACATAAATTTTTTTATTCCCTTTTGCAATTGTATATTTTATATTTAGTCAGAATATGGAAGATTATATTGCATTTTGCATCTTAATGATAAGATAATGATAAAATTTTGAAAACTACATGTGACATACAAAATCAGTAGTATCCTTTTATATCCTTTTATGTCTTTTATAGCTATATTGTGCATTTTTTATACATAAAAACTGGGGGAAAAGGCAGAGATTAGAAGCACAGAAGAAAAAGGGATAATAGATTATTGCCTTAGTATGTAATTGGATTCAGTGGTGGCATTTTACCTGTGGCTGGCCAATATAGGCAACCTTGATCACATCAAAACATGTATACTGTTGTTGTTCAGTCGTTTAGTTGTGTCCGACTCTTCGTGACCTCATGGACCATAGCGCACCAGGCTTTTCTGTCCTCCACTGCCTCCCACAGCTTGCTTATCTTCATGTTCATAGTTTTGATGATGCTATCTATCCATCTTGTTTTCTGTCATCCTCTTCTCCTTTTTCCTTCCATGTTTCTCAGCATCAGGGTCTTTCCCAATGAGTCCTCTCTTCGCATTAGGTGGCCATAGTATTTGAGTTTCAGCTTCAGGATTTGTCCTTCCAGAAAATATTCAGGGCTAATTTCCTTCAAGATTGACTGGTTTGATCTTCTTGCTGTCCAAGGGACTTTCAAGCGTCTTCTCCAACACCATAGTTCAAAAGCATAAGTTCTTTGGCGTTCAGCCTTCCTTATGATCCAACTTTCACAACCATAGCTTACTACTGGGAATACCATAGCTTTGACTATACAGCACTTTGTTGGTAGGTTGATGTCTCTGCTTTTTATAATGTTGTCTAGTTATCATTGCTTCCCTCCCAAGAAGCAAGCGTCTCTTAATTTCATGGCTACAGTCACCGTCACCGTATGTATACTGTACCTGTGTCTAGAACTCTGGTCCTGATCCTGCAGCCCATTGGTGCTGTGATGCCCTCAGGGATCCTTAAGATATTAGTCTTTTTCCTTACCTAGGTGGTTACTCAAGCCAGTAAAAGAAAAATATTCTTTAGACTGGCTTTGTACTATTGTATTATTTTCATTTTTTTATGCTTTTCCCCTGAAATATCAAACGAGGCACAATTGATTATTAACCCCTTTACCCCACAGTTACACATATATGTGGAGTCCAGGAAGTGGTTTTTAAACCTGGGTGACGCAGATATGTGTTCTGATGTTTGTGCTGGAAGCGTGCTCACTGGCGCACTCCCAGCACCGAGGACAAGGCTGTTAATGACAGCAAAGGGTCTCCTACTAAAAATTGGGACTGGGGGGAACCGGATCCTGATCACATGATCTCTGTGATAGCCCGCAACCTTCTGTAGCCCATCTCAGTGTTGTTTTTCATCTGTGAATGAGAAAGAACAGACTTTTCCTTTACAGAGGAGAAAAAGATACATCATATCCTCACCTCCTTGCTAGAGAAGTCTGTACAAAAAAAAAGGTCTGATGAAAAAATAAAATATAAAATAACTAGGTCAGTGCTTGATCTAATTTAGTGAATGTTAAAGGTGCTGTAAAGGCTCAAAATGTTTTACCTTCATGCATTCTATGCATGAAAGTAAAAAGCCTTCTGTGTGCAGCGCCCCCCCCAAGCCCCGCCCCCCCTAATACTTACCTGAGCCCTATCACTATCCAGTAATGGGCATGACAGCCTTGGCTCTCTGGGGACTCTCACTCCTCATTGGCTGAGGCAACAGTGGGAGCCTTTAGCTCCCACTGCTGTCAGTCACATCCAGTGAGCCGATGAAGTGAGAGAGGGAGTGGGGCCGATCCGCAGCTCTGTGTGTGAATGGACATGCAGACCTGTGGCTTGGGAGTGAGCCTGCTCAGGGGGCAGGAGGGAGGGGCCTGGAGCATTGCCGAGGGACCCAAGAAAAGGAGGATGGGGGCTGCTCTGTGCAAAACCACTACACAGAGGAGCAGGTAAGTATAACATGTTTGGTATTTAAAAAAACAAACAATAAAAAAAGGCTTTACTATCACTAAGTATCAGTGTAGGTGTTGGTTTTAGTGTCAGTGTGGGTGTCAGTGTGTCAATAGCTTTTAGTGTCAGTGTAAATGTCAGTTAGTGTCAGTTAGTAGCAGTGTAAGTGGCAGTTAGTGGTAGTTATTGACAGTGTCATGCCGTGTACACACGAGCGGACTTTACGGCATACTTGGTTCGGCGGATCGGAGTCTGTCGGACAATTCGATCGTGTGTGAGCTCCAGCGGACTTTTTTCCCCCAAAAGTTTGACGGACCTAGAAATGAAACATGTTTCAAATCTTTCCACCAGACTCGAGTCTGGTCGAAAAATCCGTTCGTCTGTATGCTAGTCCAACGGACAAAAACTGACACTAGGACAGCTATTGGCTACTGGCTATGAACTTCCTTGTTTTAGTCCGGTCGTACGTCATTACGTACGAATCCGTCGGACTTCGGTTGATCGTGTGTAGGCAAGTCCGTTCATTCGGAAAGTCCGTGGTTAAGTCCGTCGAAAAGTCCGCCAAACCAAGTATGCCGTAAAGTCCGGTCGTGTGTACGCGGCATTAGGGTCACTGTATGTTTCAGGTAAGAAAAAAAGGTTTTATATTTAGTGTAAGTGTAAGTTTCAAGCCGCGTACACATGGCCGGACTTTTCAACCAGAGTGGTCCGACAGACCGAGTCCAGCAGACAATCCGATCGTGTGTGGGCTTCATTGGACCTTCAGCAGGCATTTCCAGACAAAAATCTGACAGACTTTATATTTGGAACATGCTTCAAATCTTTATGTCGTAAGTCCGCCGGACCCAGAAATCTGCTCGTCTGTATGCTAGTCCGACGGACAAAAACCGACGCTAGGGTAGCTATTGGCTACTGGCTATCAACTTCATTATTTTAGTCTGGTGTACGTCATTACGTACCAATCCATCGGACTTTGGTGTGATCGTGTGTAGGCAACTCGGTTCGTTAATAAGTCCGTCGGAAGTCCGTCAAAAGTCCGTTGAAAGTCCGTCGGAAAGTCTGTCGGACCAGTCCAGTCGAAAAGTCCGACCGTGTGTACGCTGCATCAGTGTCAAGGTGTTTAGGTATGAAAAAAAATAAAAAAACAAAAACAAATGTGTAATATTGTTTCTTGGCCCCACGGGTACTAATAAAAAGTAACTAACACATATGTGGTATTGTCACGATCATCAGGAGTGGGAGAATTTATTTTACAAGTTTTTTCTGGTAGTGGTACATGATAATAGCATTAAAATATACAGACAAAGCTATTTTGGGCCAGTTTACCTTTCATAATAAAACAAAATCAGGAAATATCCGTTAACATTTACCACCAAAAGAAAGCCCAATCTATCCTGAAAAAAAAACAAGAAAACAAGATATAATTCACCTAGATACACCAGAAATTTCCGCCAGCAAAAGATTGAGAGCAGGTTCTCTATTTTTCCGTTGGAAAAAGTTCCTATCAGAAATTCCATTCGTCTGTATGCAATTCTGACGCGCAAAAAAACATGCGTGCTCAGAATCAAGTACGAGACGGAAGCGCTCAGTCTGGATTAGCAGAAGGAGCCCAAAGGGTGGCGCGCTTCGTATGGAACTTCCCTTTTCTAGTGCCATCGTACGTGTTATACGTCACCGCGTTCTTGATGGTCGAAAGTTCAGAGAACTTTTGTGTGACCGTGTGTATGCAAGGCCAGCTTGAGCGGAATTCCGTCGGAAAAACCATCCAAGGTTTTTCCGATGAAAATTACGATTGTGTGTACAGAGCATAAGGCATTAACTCCTTCAGATCCGCGCTATAGCCGAATGATGGCTACAGCGCCGATCTACTTCGCTGGGAGTATGTCAATAGACACACCCCCTTTGCACGCTCCTCGCATGCCCCCTGCAGGGCGCGCATGGCGCGAGCTGTGATCACCGAGTCAATGAGACTCGGGTGATCACAGATCGGAGTAAGGGGTTGATCCCGGCCCCTTACCACGTGATCAGCTGTCAGCCAATGACAGCTGATCATGTGATGTAAACAGAAGATCGGTAATCTTCTTTTTTTCTCCGATCACCGGCTTCAGTGCAAGAGACATCAGTCCCGAAGAGGAAGAGGCCACGCCGCCGCATCTGTGCCCACCAATACCGCCTTCCAGTGCCACCTGCCATTGCCCACATAGTGCCATGAATCAGTGCATAAGTGCCAGCAATCAGTGCCACCTATCAGTGCCCACAAGTGCCACCTATCAATGCCACCAGTGGTGCCAATCAGTGCCTCATCAGTGCCACCTAGCAGTGCTGCCTATCAGTGTCACCTACCACTGCCGATCAATGCCCATCACTGCCACCCATCAGTGCCAGCTATCAGTGCCACCTATCAGTGCCACCTATTAGTTCCCTTCAGTGCCTATTATCAATGCCCTTCAGTGCCGCCCATCAGTGCCACCCATCAGTGCCCATCAATGCAGCCTCATCAGCGTACATCAACGAAGGAGAAAAAATACCTGTTTGCAACATTTATTAAAAAAATATAAAATGATTTTGTATTTTTTTTTAATTTAAATTTTAACAAAGAATAAAAAACCCAGAGGTGATCAAATGCCACCAAAAGAAAGCTATTTGTGGGGAAAATGATAAAAATGTCATTTGGGTACAGTGTTGCATGACTGCTCAATTGTCGTTCAAAGAGTGACAGCGCTAAAAGCTGAAAATTGGTCTGGGCAGGAGGGGGGTTTAGGTGCCCAGTAAGCAAGTGGTTAAGGTTGTTTTGACTCCGGGCATGAAGGTGTTGAGGGATCTGTAGAAAGCACATTATTATTTGTTGAGGGGCTGTAATAGCAGTAACCTCTTTCAGTCTTATATAATGAATATTCAGTGTATGATTGTCTCCTGGAGCACGCCCCTAGTCCAAAACAACGCCTATAGTATATTTGTAATGACCAATCATCATTTGTAGCAGGTCTGCAGTCTCTGACCATCTCCTGTTAGATGTTTGTAGTTTCTGACCGTCTCCTGTTATATTTCTGCAGTCTCTGTCCATCTCCTGTTCTATGTCTGCAGTCTCTGACCACCTCCTGTTATATGTCTGCAGTCTCTGTCCATCTCCTGTTATATGTCTGCAGTCTCTGACCATCTCCTGTTATATGTCTGCAGTCTCTGACCATCTCTTGTTATATGTCTGCAGTCTCTGACCATCTCCTGTTATATGTATGCAGACTCTGACGGTTTTCTGTAGCATTAGATTCACTGGATATTAGTGTGACATTTTGGTGATTTCAAGGGTCTCACTTGAGGCCCCCTATATCAAGTAAATTGCCCAACCCTGTTTAAGGAGATCATTAACAGAAATATCATATAACATTATAAATGCAAGAAAAACATGTACATTTACTTACAAGTTATCCTAATGGTGACTGAAGTCTCCTTACTGCCATGAGGGTTTGTGGCTTGGCAAGTATAAATTCCTTCATCGGTAAGTGACAAATTGGTGAAAATTAGTTTTCCTATAGAGGAGGAATTTAATGTTCCAGTGGCGGATTTCCACAGCAAGGAGGATTCTGGTACACTGTCAGCAGAGCAGACCAGGGAGAGCTGTGACCCCTCTGGAGGGTAAATGGTATGTGTGGCATCCATGGTGCAACCTCTACTAGAAGGTATGTTTGACTCTTTGGTATTTATGGAACATTTGATCTCCGGTGCTCTTGGGGGATCTGTAACAACATTTTTAAAAGAACATGAGGAACCCAAAATGTTCTGTTTTTCTCAGAAGAGATTCTGTACACAGGAATAAAAATAATCTCATCATTATCATCATGGCAATAACACTGGCTGCCTAATCAATTACCTTGTATGGAATTGAGACCCCTTTCACACTTGTATGACCTGAAAGTCACACGACTTCAACGCGACTTGAAGCAATGCCTGTGTAATCTTGAGGTCTATGGACCTCAAGTCATATCAAAGTCGGACCAAAGTAGTGCAGAGACTACTTTGAAGTCTCATAGGTATGAATGGTACTCATTGGAAATCGTGGGGTACTACTTGTCACGCGACTTGGCAAGTCGCTCAAGTGTGAAAGGGGCCTAAAGGATGAGAATGCCAATCTACAGAGATTGGTCTAGTTATAAATTTGTATTTGTCACAATGAAGCCAAGTTTAAGAACTCACTCAGAAAGTTGCCTTGCTACCATACAACTTACTGAGTGAGCTCCTAACCACAGTTTACGAAGCATTACAACTCAAGTGTAATCACTCGTCTACATTCCACACACACAATAAAACAGCCCAGTGAACGATAATTTGTACATAGCCCTGGAAACAAATTGACTGCTAACTCTTGCTAAGACTCTTATTGCGACAAATAAAAAATAAATATGTGGACCAATCACTAAACATTGGAAAATGAATGTGTGAACTGAGCCTTGGAGCTCTTATAATGGTACTCCATGCAAGCTCCATGGTACTCCACAGGTAAATAGATAGCTGGCACATTTGATTCATTCACAACCTCTAGGCTTGAAATCTAGCACTCCACCATCTACTTCCAGAATAATCAATTAACCAACCAACCAACCAACCAACCAACCAACCAAACAACCTTCAACCAACCAGCATATATCATGTGGTTTACCTAGAGAGTGATCAAAATGTGTCAAACACTTTTCAATGCATTATCTCTTGAGAATCAGATATATAGAGCTAAGAAACAAAATAAGGCTGAATGTACCCTGTGAAGCACCTCCATCCCTGTTATGCATACAAAAATATAGAATTTTGCCCTTGGGACTTTAGATGAAACATGACACAGCCAGGAAAAACAAAGTATAAATTAATTTAATGTATTACCAATAAGGTCATCTGAAAAAGGGTTCCATGTTGCCAAACAAATTGGCCCAACTATACATTTACAATCCATAGTAATATACAACATTGCACAGTAAATCCATAGTAAATGTAGCCTGTAACCAAAACCCGGCTAAACTTGAGTTACCACATTTACTTTTTACGTTTACCACAAATACTTACTTATTTTATTTTATAAATATAGATGATTTAGCACTGTGCGATAATCTGTGCAAAAATTGCTAAAAAATGCGACTGTGCAAAAAAACACTAAAGACGCTGTGCAAAATTGCTAGGTGCAAATATGAGCTTGTGTTCAAATATCAATGAACGCTCATGGCGCTGTGCAAAATACAAATATGAATCTGTGCACATAAGATGATTTCAGTGCAAAAAAAAATATATAAATATCAATAATAAAATTCCTATGTTTATGCAAGATATCAATGAGAGACATGTAATTTATATAGATGAATGTAGCAATAATCCGCAAAATCTCTCTTTATCACACTGTTGACACAACAAATAGTGGTGCTGCAATAGTTCATGAAATGAAGTTGAATAAAGTCTATGTGTGTGTCTTTTCCCCTGTTGTCAGGGAAGTGGGGTAAGCAGACATCTCCGGGTGGGGGGGTAGACATGTGCAGGATGAAAAAAATTTGTTTAGTTTAGTTTCGTTTTGATTCGTTATTTAACTAAATTCGCTTAGTTAAATTTGTTGCATTCGTTACATTCGTTTTCAGTATTCGTTTTGTTTCATATTCGAATTCGAAAAAATTTGATCGCATTCGAAAAAATTCGACCGTATTGGAAAAAAACGATCAAATTTGAAAAAATTCTACCACATTCGAAAAAAACTATCAAATTTGAAAAAATTCTACCACATTCGAAAAAAACTATCAAATTTGAAAAAATTCTACCACATTCGAAAAAAACTGTCAAATTCGAAAAAATTCTACCACATTCGAAAAAAACTGTCAAATTCAAAAAAATTCTACCACATTCGAAAAAAACTATAAAATTCGAAAAAATTCTACCGCATTCGAAAAAAACATTAACTGAATTTGAAAATGTAAACGATATATAACCATTTTGCGAAATTTGAAATTCGTATAGAATTAAATTGAATTCCAATAGAAAAGATTAGGATAGAATAGAACATATAAAAGAATAGCATAGAAAAACAATAGAACAGAATAGAAAAAAATATAATATATTGTATTCTAATCTTTTCTATTCGAATTCGAATTAATTCTGTACCAAATTCCAATTTCGGAAGATGGTTATATATATATTATAGTTTTTTTCTATTCTGTTCTATGGTTTTCTATGCAGTTCTTTTCTATTCTATTCTAAACTTTTCTATTCGAATTTGAATTAATTCTATGCGAAATTCGAATTTCGGAAGATGGCTTCTAAAATTAGAATTTCGTATAGAATGAATTTGAATTTGAATAGAAAAGATTAGAATAGAAAATAATAGAAATAGAATAGACTAGAAAAACAATAGAACAGAAGAGAATAAAATATAATATATATATTATATTTTTTTCTATTCTGTTTCATTGTTTTCTATGCTATTCTTTTTTATTCTATTCTAAACTTTTCTATTTGAATTTGAATTCATTCTATACGAAATTCGAATTTCGGAAGATGGCTTCTGAAATTAGAATTTCGTATAGAATGGATTTGAATTTGAATAGAAAATAATAGAAAAGAATATACTAGAAAAACAGAAAAACAATAGAACAGAACAGAATAAAATATAATATATATATATCTGTTTTTCTAGTCTATTCTTTCTACTCTATTCTAATCATTTTATACGAAATTCGAATTTCGGAAGATGGTTTTATATATATATATATATATATATATATATATATATATATATATATATATATATATAATATTTTTTCTATTCTGTTCTTTTGTTTTTCTATTATATTCAAATCTTTCCTATTTGAATTCAAATTCATTCTATACAAAATTCGAATTCGAATATTTTATATTTTTTTCTATTCTGTTCTATTGTTTTTCTATGCTGTGCTTTTATATTATTTTCTGTTCTATTCTAATCTTTTCTATTTGAATTCATTCTGTACCAAATTCCAATTTCGGAAGATGGCTATATATATATATATATATATATATATATATATATATATATATATATATATATATATATATAATTTTTTTCTATTCTGTTCTATTGTTTGTTTTTCTGTTCTAGTCTTTTCTATTAGAATTTCATTCTATTTCATTCTGTTTCTGTATAACCATTTTCAGAAATTCAAATTTCATATAGAATGAATTCGCATTCAAATAGAAAAGATTAGAATAAAATAGAGAATAATAGAAAAGAATAGAAAAACAATAGACCAGCATAGGAAAAAAAAATAAAAGTAAATAAATATATATATGCATATATATATATATATATATATATATATATATATATATATATATATAAAACCATCTTCCGAAATTTGAATTTCTTATAAAATGAATTCGAATTTGAATAGAAAAGATTAGAATAGAGTAGAAGAGAAAAGACTAGAAAAACAATAGAACAGAATAGAATAAAATATATATATTATATTTTATTATTTTTCTGTTCTATTGTTTGTCTAGTCTATTATTTTCTATTCTAATCTTTTCTATTCAAATTGGAATTCATTCTATACGAAATTCCACTTTCAGAAGCCATCTTCCGAAATTAGAATTTCGTATAGAATGAATTCAAATTCGAATAGAAAAGTTTAGAATAGAATAGAAAAGAATAGCATAGAATAGCATAGAAAAAACAATGAAACAGAATCGAAAAAATGTATATATATATATATATATATATATATATATATATATATAAAACAAATTTAAATTTCATATAGACCAAAATCAAATTTGAATATAAATGATTAGAATAGAATAGAAAATAATAGAAAAGAATAGACTAGAAAAACAATAGAACAGAATAGAAGAAAATATAATATATATATTATATTTTCTTCTATTCTGTTCTATTGTTTTTCTAGTCTATTCTTTTCTATTATTTTCTGTTCTAATCTTTTCTATTCAAATTCGAATTCATTCTATACGAAATTCAAACTTCAGAAGCCATGTTCCGAAATTCGAATTTCGTATAGAATGAATTTGAATTTGAATTGAAAAGACTATTATAGAATATAAAATTATAGAAAAGAAAAGCATAAAAAAACAATAGAAGAGAATATTAAAAAAAATTATATATATATATATATATATATATATATATATATATATATATATATATATATATTCTATTGCTTTATTATTTTATATTCTATCTTATTGTTTTTTTTAGAAAAACGTTTTCTATTTTTTTCTAATTCGATTCGAATTTGTCTTTGATTTCGATTCGAATATGTTTTTGAATTCGATTCGAATATGTTTTCGAATCCGATTCGAATTTGTCTTCGAATTCGATTCGAATATGTTTTCGAATTCAATTCGAATTTGTCTTCAAATTCGATTCGAATATGTTTTCGAATTCGATTTGAATATGTTTTCGAAATCGTTTGCTTTTTTTTTGGATTCGTTTAAATTCTTTACTTTTGTAATTCGGAAATTCGGATGCATCCGAATTTCCGAATAATGAAAAATTCGTCTGAATTTCGATTCGGAACGAAACGTAATGCACATGCCTAGTGGGAGGTACAAAGAATCCCAGCTGGTGACTAGGAGACACTGAGCAGTGTCATACCATACCAGTAACATCCTTCCCATACTGGCTACAGGACGGCACTCTTCTCCTCTTAACTCACTGAGCTCGGTTACCATTCCATGTTGCCAGCACACAGCACAGACACTTCCCCATCCTTGGCTGTTCTCACCCCATGCTCCTCTCCATTCAGCAATTTGGACGGCGTTACAGGTGCCTCTTACATCACTTCCAGTTTTCGTGTGGTCCGGTCACTTCCTATGCATTATGCGTGGTGTGACGTAATGCATAGGAAGTGACCGGACCACACAAGAACCGGAAGTGATGTAAGAGGCAGCTGTAACGCCGTCCAAATTACAGATCTGCTGTTTTTTCCCTACTCTGTTGTAAGTTTCCACTTGGCTTTTAAATAAATTAATCAGTTTATACATGCTATACTATGGGAGATTCTTCTTTATCCCCTGTACATATCTGCTGGGAATGAACGTCCATATGGACTAAGCCGGAGCCACCATCTAATATACAATACCTGGAGAGGGCCATCTACCATCACAACATCTTGGAAAGGTCTCCAGCTACACCCATCTCCACTGCTTTTCACTATCCATATGGAGGTAAGAGTCTAGTAAACACTGAGTGATACACACGAAGAGTGACACACCGGCGATTTTATTGAAGAGCACTTATTGAAGCACTGTCTGCACTTTGTTTTATCATAGACTTTATTTATCTTCACTTCATGAACTATTGCAGCACCACTATTTGTTGTGTCAACAGTGTGAGAAAAGAGAGATTACCGTATACGGATTATTGCTACATTCATCTATAATAATTACATGCGTCTCATTGATTTATTGCATATACATAGAAATTTATTATTGATATTTATATAATTTTTTTGCACTGAAATCATCTTATGTGCACAGATTTATATTTGTATTTTGCACAGCGCCATGAGTGTTCATTGGTATTGATTTATTTGAACACAAGCACATATTTGCACTTAGCAATTTTGCACAGCATCTTTAGCGTTTTTTTATTTTTATTGCACAGTCGCATTTTTTAGCAATTTTTGCACAGATTACCGCACAGTGCTAAATCTACATATATTTATAGTATGAGCGTTCATTGGCATTGTTTTATTTGAGCACAAGCTCATATTTGCACCTAGCAATTTTGCACTTAGTCGCATTTTTTAGCAATTTTTGCACAGATTATTGCACAGATCTCCTGGAATAATGTGGCATACAGTAGGCTTTCTGTGGGCCAGTTTGGTAAAAACGAATCTTGTTCATGCTGTACGGCTCCTGGGAATGCCACAATACACAGTAATAGCATAGGCTGAGACTACATACAGTAATTCATCAACTCTTTCCGAATGGTAGAAGCCACTTCCCTCTGCTACCAGAAATATAAGAGAGCTGGGCGCTCCCAACCCTCCACCAACACTATTTTTGTCAGTAAATACGAAGTGGACTTTGATTAGCCGAGATGTAGAGGAGAAGTGGATGACATCATAATTGTACCACAAACATAATTTTAGTATCAAAATTTGGAATAAAATGTATAGTTTTTTTTTAAAGTAGCATTCATTTTTTTAAGATTAATAATGATATTATTTATTTTATTTTTATAACTGATCAAAAATTGTTTATTTTGTTAGTTTTGTTACTTTTTTTTGGTCTATGAATTACATTTTTTTTCTGCAAGACAATATAATCAATAAAGCCTTGTTCGTGGTTAAACAAAATGATATATGTAAAAATTTGTTATCTTAGGTATTTTCAAAGTTATCGCTAAATAAACAGGCTCATAGTAGAAATGTAAAAATGGTTGTAAAAAAAGCTGAAGTGATTAACCACTTGCTTACCGGGCACATACACCCCCTGCCCGCCCAGGCCAATTTATATCTTTCAGCGCTGTCACACTGCGAATGACAATTGCACGGTCATGCTACATTGTACCCATATGACGTTTTTATCATTTTTTCTCACAAATAGAGCTTTCTCTTGGTTGTATTTATACAGCGCTGGGTTTTTTTTTTTTTTTTGCTAAACTAAAAAAAAAAAAAACTGAAAATTTGGAGGATTAAAAAAAATAAAAACCGTTTTCACAGTTTGTTATAACATTTTGCAAGCAAACACATTTTTCTCCTTCATTGACATGCGCTGATGAGGCTGCACTGATGGGCACTGATAAGCTGCACTGATTGGCATTGATAAGGTGGTACTGATAGGTGGCACTGATGAGGCAGCACTGGTGGGCACTGAGAGGTGGCACTGATGGGCACTGATCAGCAGGCACTGATGAGGCTGCACTGATAGGTGGCACTGATGGGCACTGATAGGTGGCACTGATTGGCAGCACTGATAGGTGGCACTGATAGGTGGCACTGAAGGGCACTGCTGGAGGACACTGATAGGTGGCACTGATGGGCACTGATAGACACTGGTAGGTGGCACTGATAGGTAGCACTGTTGGTTAGACACTGATGGGCACTGATTGGCAGCACTTATGGGCACTGATAGGTGGCACTGATGGGCACTGATAGACACTGGTAGGTGGCACTGATAGGCAGCACTGATAGGTAGCACTGTTGATTAGACACTGATGGGCACTGATTGGCAGCACTTATGGGCACTGATAGGTGGCAATGGTGGGCACTGATAGGTGGCAATGGTGGGCACTGATAGGTGGCTCTAGAGGGCACTGATAGGTGGCTCTGGAGGGCACTGATAGGTGGCTCTGGAGAGCACTGGTTAGCAGTACTGATGAGCACTGGTAGGTGGCACTGGTGGTCACTGTGTGTGATGGATGTCCCTTTTACAGAATCCGGCAATCGGCTTTATTTCTTTCTCCTCATGCTGTCACTGTGAGGAAAAAAAAAAACTATTACAAGCTTCTGTTTACATCACGTGATCAGCTGTCATTGGCTGACAGCTGATCACATGGTAAAGGGCCTTGATCGGCCTTTTACTACGATCTGTGATCCCAAGGACTCAGTGAGCACGCTGTCTGCGTACCACAGTGGGTGCATGGGCAGTGCCAGCACAGGAGGACATCTATGTACGCCCTCCTGGCAATGTAAGCCCATTCTATAGCCGTCTTTCAGCTAAAGCACGGGCATAAAGTGGTTAAATATATAAAGAAGGAGAATCCTCTTGCTGTAGCCAGTACAATGATACTTGGTGGAATTGAGGAAATTGGATGTTGAATAGAGAGGTCTCAGTACTAGAATGCCCTATAAATGACGATGTAATACATTTCTATGACTAAAATTTCAGTACTAGAAATCATATCCTGGTAAATCATACATTTCTATCACACATTTCAGGTAGTTTCAGGATGAGAAGAAGACTTACATCTGACATCCATATTAATTTGTTGTGCAGTGGTCAATCCCCCATTCAGCTGTACTATGCATGACAATGGAGTGTTGTTCTGTTCCTTCCTCGCGGTGAAGGTGATTGTAGAGACGTGGGTCTTTGTACCATCTTCATAATTGATAACCCAATTTGCCTGTCTTCTGTTCTGGATATCTCCTGTCCAGGTGATTTTAGGAGTTATCCCCACACAGGTTTCAGGAAATGTGCAGCGCAGTGTCACCATCTCCCCATCAATCCAACTCTTTATGGGTGAGATCTCAGGTTTATCTGTTAGGTCTGCAATGATAACACACAGAAAACTCCTTGAATATTAACAATTACAAAATTACAACACAAAATGTATTATGCCGCGTACACACGAGCAGACTTTTCGACCGGACTGGTCCGACGGTCTATCCGATGGACTTTCCTGACGAACGGACTTGCCTACACACGATCACACCAAAGTCCGACGGATTCGTACGTGATGACGTACACCGGACTAAATTAAGGAAGTTGATAGCCAGTAGCCAATAGCTGCCCTAGCGTCGGTTTTAGTCCGTCGGACTAGCATACAGACGAGTGGATTTTTCGACTGGACTCAAGTCCGTTGGAAAGATTTGAAACATGTTTTATTTCTAGGTCCGTCGGACTTTTGGGAAAAAAAAGCCTGCTGGAGCCCACACACAATCGAATTGTCCGACGGAGTCTGGTTCGCCGGACCAAGTCTACCGGAAAGTCCGCTCGTGTGTACGCGGCATTAGACAACAAATTAAGCTGCAACTATAGTCACACATATGCTGCTATTTTGTGTGTTCTTTAGATGCTTGGTGATGAAGCCTAAAACTGTAATGGCAGCACATTAGAGAGTCTGACCGCTACTCACATACATGCAGAAGCCCAGGTCTCTCCAATGGTCCCATAACCATTTCTCTGCACACTGCTCTATTCGACAATGATCTCGCTCCCTGAGTAGCACAGTTGATTGGAGCAGAGTACGAGGGGTGGGGGGGGTCAAGGCAATGGAGACCCTGGCCACTGCTTGTATGTGAGAGTAGTACAAGACACAGGGACACCTGATATGAAATGAATCTTTAAAGTGTATGTCAAACAGAAAAACTTTTCCTTATTGTTTTAGATGTGAGGAAGGTTTAACTGATTGTAAAACCTCACCTTGTAAAACAACCCTTTCAGTTTAAAATAGAAAGGAAAGGCAAAACATTTCGGTATAGATATAAAAATAACATTATAAATACCTTTTTTCCCTTTTTTTTTTATAAGTGATCACATTCCCTCTGTTCTCAGCTGAATAATAGCTGTACACTGAACTTTCCAGTAAATGGCTGTGCGGAGGGGGGGGGGGGGGGGGGCGTATCAGGACAAATCTGATCATTGGAGGAGAGCGGGCTAAGTTCCCAGCAAAGCTAGTGTTCACCTGCTTAGTGTGGTCAGTTTTTAATAGGAAATTAGGGAAGCTAGCAGAGACACCAGGGATTTCCCACGAAGGAATCAATACAAATAGAGCAGGATAATTTCTCATATATTCATTCCTTCATAGAACAACAGGCACATATCAGGAATATGAAGTGTTGGGGTAGCAAATGCTTTAAGACTCTTATCTGGTTCTTACTGCTATCCAGGTCTCTGTTAGAGAGATTTTGTCTCATGTCCTGTCCTGGAGACAAAGGGTTTGCAAAATCTTCATTTTCATAAATGTGTGGTTTTGGTACTTTTGTTTGGTATTCATACCTCCCAACATTTTGAGATGGGAATGAGGGACACCTACTAGCAAACCTATGTAGGCATAGGACACACCCCCTGCCACACCCCCTTAACCACTTACCCACTGGTCACTTAAACCCCCTTCCTTACCAGACCAATTTTCAGTTTTCGGTGCTCTCACATTTTGAATGACAATTACTCAGTCATGCAACACTGTACCCATATGAAATTTTTGTCCTTTTTTTCACACAAATAGAGCGTTCTATTGGTAGTATTTTTTATTTTTTGAGCTAAATAAAAAAAAAACCAGAAAATTCTGTAAAAAAATGAATTCTTCTTTGTTTCTGTTATAAAATTTTGCAAATTAGTATTTTTTCTTCATACATTTTGGCCAAAATTTATACTGCTACATATCTTTGGTAAAAATAACCCAAATCAGTGTAGATCATTTGGTCTTTGTGAAAGTTATAGAGTCCACAAGCTATGGTGCCAATCGCTGAAAATTGATCACACCTGAAGTACTGACGGCCTATCCCATTTCTTGAGACCCTAATAAGCCAGGAAAGTACAAATACCCCCCAAATGTAGTAAAGTAAACATTCCAAGGTATTTAGTAAGAGGCATGGTGAGTTTGAAGTTGTAATTTTTTCCCACAATTCTTTGCAAAATCAAGATTTTTTTTCTTTTCTTTTCACAAAATTGTTATATTAGCAGGTTATTTCTCATACTCAGCATATGCATAGCACAAATTACACCCCAAAACACATTCTGCTACTCCTCCTGAGTATGGCAATACCACATGTGTGAGACTTTTACGCAGCGTGGCCACACACAGAGGACCAACATGCAGGGAGCACGTTCAGGCGTTCTTGGAGCATAAATTACACATCTAATTTCTTGACTACCTCTTACACTTTTGAAGACCCTGGAGCACCAGGACAATGGAAACGCCCCAAACATGACCGCATTTTGGAAAGAAAACACCCCAACGTATAATCTATGATGTATAGTGAGTCTTTTGAACATGTCATTTTTTTCTACAAGTTTTTGGAAAATGTGTAAAGAAAATAAACGCATTTTTTTTACACAAAGTTGTTAATTTATACAATATTTCTAACACATAGCATGTACATACCAAAAATTACACCCCAAAATAGATTCTCCTACTCCTCCTGAGTATGGCGATAC
Organism: Lithobates clamitans; assembly: GCA_037952925.1. Lineage (NCBI taxonomy): Eukaryota > Metazoa > Chordata > Amphibia > Anura > Ranidae > Lithobates > Lithobates clamitans. Next base: position 469,763 of record JBBGZY010001633.1, read on the forward strand.
CACATGTGTGAGACTTTTACACAGCCAGTCCATATAGAGAGGCCCAACATGCAGGGAGCACCATCAGGCGTTCTAGGGCCATAAATGTCAAATCTAATTTGACTACCTATTACACTTTTGTGAGGCACTGTAGTGGCATGGGTGTATCATGGATGAACATGACTGGGGATTGATGAGCCGTGGATGGGGATGGCTGAGCATGAATGAGTTTGCCTGAGTAAGGCTGGGTATGCTGGGTATGGCTGAGTATGGCTGGGTACGGCTGAGTACGGTTGAGTATGGCTGAGTACGGCTGGGTACGGCTGGGTATGGATGGGCACGGCTGACTACGGCTGGGCACAGCTGAGTACGGCTGGGTATGGATGGGTAGGACTGAGGACGGCTGGGTACGGCTAAGTACGGCTGGGTACGGCTGAGTATGGCTGAGTATGGCTGGGTATGGCTGGGTATGGCTGCGTATGGATGAGCATGGATGGATGGCTGAGTATTGCTGAGTACGCAGGGTACGGCTGGGTATGGATGGGCACGGCTGACTACGGCTGGGCACAGCTGAGTACGGCTGGGTATGGATGGCTAGGGCTGAGTACGGCTGGGTACGGCTGAGTATGGCTGGGTAAGGCTGGGTATGGCTGGGTACGGCTGAGTATGGCTGAGTATGGCTGAGTATGGCTGGGTATGGCTGGGTACGGCTGCGTATGGATGAGCATGGATGGATGGCTGAGTATTGCTGAGCATGGATGGATGGCTGAGTATTGCTGAGGATGAATGGATGGCTGAGCATGGATGGCTGAGTATTCATGAGGATGGATGGATGGATGGCTGAGTATTGCTGAGGATGGATGGATGGCTGAGCATGGATGGCTGAGTATTCATGAGGATGGATGGATGGATGGCTGAGTATTGCTGAGGATGGATGGATGGCTGAGCATGAATGGCTGAATATTGATGAGGATGGATGGCTGAGTATTGATGAGGATTGATGGCTGAGTATTGATGAGGATGGATGGCTGAGCATGGATGGATGGATCGCTGGATGGGTGCTGGAGTTGTCACATATAAGCGCTGTGTGCACTACACATCCAGCCCACAGCGCTGCTGCATCTGATCTCTCCCCTCTCTGTACCGATCGCTACAGAGAGGAACCGAACGCGATCCCGGTATGCTTACAAGTGATCGCTCCTCATTTGACGGAGCGATCACGTGGTAAACGCCTGCTGGCAGCGGCCATTTACCGTGATGCCCGGTGGTCACGGATATTCCCAGGTGTGCACCAGGGGTGTGCGGGAGCGCAATTCTGGGAGGACGTCAATGTACGCTCTCCCAGAGTTATCCGAATGACGGCTACAGCGCGGTCGGCAAGCGGTTAAAGGAGAATTAACCAAAAAAAAGGTTAAAGAAATCCAAAAGGGCTTTTTTTTACCACTACTATTCCCATATATTGGCTTTTAAAATTTACAAATGCAGCAATTTATAATTTGGATGAAAGGTTTAGCACTGGGAAACACTTTTTGAAATATAAAAAGTACGTTTTATATACAACTATATAGATCAGAACAAAATGAGGGACAAATGAGGAGGAATGAGGGACAGAGGGACATTGCTCCAAATCAGGGACAGTTTCTCCAAATCAGAGACAGTTGGGAGCTTTGGGTATTAGCTGAATTTTCTTCCACTTCTGTTGAGAAAAAAACATCCCCCTCTGGGTGATCTATGTTCATTGCTGGGATTTTATTTTGCAGAATTTGCAGATTCCTACCTTTTGTTTTTCTGAAGAAATAGCTGTTTTTATGTCTGTGTCCATGTGTAGTCACTATTAGCATTTGCACTCTTTTTTATGAGAAATATTTGCACCTATGTTATTTACTTATTGTTCTAACTATTGAGTTTTACTGTATTTTGGTTAGGCTTTTTTAATTACATCCAGATGGTGTCTTGGTTTGTAGTTGAACCTAAGCCCCAGAGCTGCACCTATTAATTAACTTATAAGGAAGTGTAAGGAAAGTTCAATCTTTTTTTGCCTTCATACCACCTGGGCAAATGTAGCTCACAACCTTTTCCTTAATCCTCAACCCCTCCCTCCCCTCCCAGTAGGGTGCTATTAATTCTTCATGACACCCTCAAGCACTGAAAACCACGATGCATTTTCCCATGCACAGAAACGCATAGCACTATGGGGTTTCTATGTGGCTGTGCTTTCAGAAAAGATTCAGCAACCTTTTCCTTTGCGTTTCCTGCAGGTACAGCAGCCCACTCCGCGCTCAAACAAACACAGCTGCGGGGAAACTGCAATAGTATGAACCAAGCCCAGGGCTGTCTTTAATATTGATTGGACCCTGGGCAAAACTTTTCTTGGGGCCCCCCCATGCAGTTTTGCTCTCCACCTGCTCTGAGACATACAATAAATAGCAGCTAGACTCAAAATCAGTTTACTGTATCAGATCAGGCAGCTATTGCGATTGGTTGCCAGAGATTACAGTGTATCATTACCGCTCACTGATTGGTTGCTAGAGGTTACAGCACACATTACGGCTCACTGATTAGTTTCTAGAGTTTACAGCACATGATTTCTGCTTGTTGATTGGCTGCTAGAGATTACTGTGGATATAACCTCAGGGGGGCATGATATACAGCCGCTGCTATTTACATATGAATGCCGCCGCTATTTACATATGAATGTAATTTACATGTAAACACAGGGTCTGCAGGTGAGTCATCTGCACACAACAAAAGGGCAGCATTAGTAGCAGCACATCACACTGAGATATTGGGAAACAGCACAGGACTAAAACGTCAAGGGAGGAGGGAATTTAAACCAGGATAGTTGGCAAGTATGAAGCAGGTGCTTAGGGCCCCACAACATTGACAGGGCCCTGGGCAGCTGCCCCTTTTGCCCTGCCTTAAAAACGGCCCTGACCAAGCCTCACACAGCTCTGTCTGGAAGGGCAGGAGAACTGGTTTTCTCTGCAGCAGTGTTTCTTTCCCTTATAGCTCTCCTCCCAACATCCATCTTGTAAATTAACCTCTTCAGCCCCGGAAGAATTTACGCCCTTCCTATCCAGAGCACTTTATGCGATTTGGCACTGCGTCGCTTTAACTGACAATTGCGCGATCGTGCGACGTTGCACCCAAACAAAATTGACGTCCTTTTTTTCCCACAAATAGAGCTTTCTTTTGGTGGTATTTGATCACCTCTGCAGTTTTTATTTTTTGCGCTATAAACAAAAATAGAGCATCAATTTTGAAAAAAAAAAACGCAATATTTTTTACTTTCTGCTATAATAAATATCCCCCAAAAATATAAAAAAAAACATTTTTTTCCTCAGTTTAGGCCGATATGTATTCTTCTACATATTTTTGGTAAATCGCAATAAGCGTATATATTGATTGCTTTGCGCAAAAGTTATAGCTTCTACAAAATAGGGGATAGTTTTATGGTATTTTTATTTTTAATTTTTTTTATTAGTAATGGCGGCGATCTGCGATTTTTATCGGGACTGCGACATTATGGCAGACACATCAGACATTTTTTACAATATTTTGGGACCAGTGTCATTTATACAGTGATCAGTGCTATAAAAATGCATTGATTACTGTGTAAATGACACTGGCAGGGAAGGGGTTAAACACTAGGGGTCGATCAAGGGGTTAAGTGTGTCCTAGGGAGTGATTCTAACCGTGAGGGGGAGGGGCTATACCTCACATGACAGCGATCATTTGCCCACCAGTGCCATTCTGCCGACGTAAATCGGCATGTGCTGGTCGGCAAGTGGTTAATAAAGAAAAGAAAAGCAACAGACTGATGAGCTCATCTCTCTGTTACTCTGATCTCTCCTTCTATCTGCATCCTCCTTGAACTGCAGCACAAATGATTAGCTCCATGTGCTGCTTCCTTCTCTTAGACTACAACTTTGCTCAGGCCTGGATTTAAGGAGGTGCTGGGTTGGGCTGTTCCCCAACCCCAGGTCTTTAGTAGTGCATCCACTGATACATAAGGCACTGACATAAGGAAGGTTTTGATGGGGACAATTGATATAAGGAGGCAGGTTCCGTTTAATCACTTCATCTCCAGGAGATTTACCCCTCTTCCTGACCAGGCCATTTTTAACAAATCTTTACTGTGTTATTTTAAGTTACAATTGCGCGGTCCTGTCACACTGTGCCCAAATAAAATGTATGGCCTTTTTTTTTTCCACAAATAGAGCTTTCTTTTGATCACCTCTGTGGTTTTTTTTGTTTTTTTTTGCTATAAACAAAAAAAACAAAAACAAATAATGTAGCTCTCAAAGATAAGTGCATATAAACATGAATTTCAAAGTAAAAAAAATATATAATATATTACTCCATCTTGTATACACCATATAAAATAGTGATATGAATCAAATCCATAAGTTAATCCTGGTGAATACTTGATCATGAAGTGCACATAAAAGAAAAGTAAGGTTGGCACGCTTATCAGACAGGATGGACCCCCGTACTGTATAGCACGTGGATCAAACAAGCTTTATTGAGAAAAAAATCTCAAAGGAAAACATCCATACAAGGCGGTGGTTGGAGGATAAATTTCAATAAGGCACAGATAAACCTTCCTCAAATGATAAACTCTGTAATGAAGCAGCAAGTATATCTCAGGAGTGAAGTTATTCCATATTCATCTACCAGATGATGCCCGGTAGGACGAAACGCGTCGGTTGATTTTGTGGCAATCGCTCTATAGTAATCAGTGGCTAGATTTAGCTCTGATCACTGTATAAATGACAATGGTCCCAAAAAAGTGTCTAAAGTGTCCGATCTGTCTGCTGCAATGTCGCAGTCCCGATAAAAATAGCAGATCACCTCCATTACTAGTGAAAAAAATAATAAAAAAAAATAATAATAATGGCATTAATCTATCCCCCATTTTGTAGACGTTATTACTTTTGCGCAAACCAATCAATATAGGCTTTTTGCGATTTTTTTTTTTACCAAAAAAATGTAGAAGAATACATATCAGCCTAAACTGAGGAACAAATTTGTTTTTTAAAAACAATTTGGAGGATATTTATTATAGCAAAAAGTAAAAAATATATATATATTTTTTTTAAAATTGTTGCTCTTTTTTTGTTTATAGCTCCAAAAATAAAATGTGATCAAATACCACCAAAAGAAAGCTCTATTTGTGGGAAAAAAAAGGACGTCAATTTTGTTTTTGTACAATGTCGCACGACCGCACAATTGTCAGTTAAAACGACACAGTGCCGTATCGCAAAAAATGGTCTGGTCATTAAGGGGCCAAATCTTCCGGGGCTGAAGTAGTTAAGCACCCCCGAGCCTATTTTTCAGACTCGGTGTTTACAAGTAAAAATCTTTTTTTTTTGCTAAAAAATTACTTACAACCCCCAAACATTATATATATATTTTTTCAGACACCCTAGAGAATAAAATGGCGGTTGTTGCAATACTTTATGTCACACCGTATTTGCGCAGCGGTCTTACAAGCGCAATTTTTGGGGAAAAAATACACTTTTTTGAATTAAAAAATAAGACAACAGTAAAGTTAGCCCATTTTTTTTTTATATTGTGAAAGATAATGTTATGCCGAGTAAATTGATACCCAACATGTCACGCTTCAATTTTGCACCTGCTCGTGGAATGGCGACAAACGTTTACCCCCAAAAATCTCCATAGACAACATTTAAAAAATTCTACAGGTTACCAGTTTTTAGATACAGAGGAGGTCTAGTACTAGAGTTATTGCTCTCACTCTCTCGATTGCGGTGATACCTCACATGTGTGGTTTGAACACCGTTTTCATATGCAGGTGCTACTTACATATGCGTTCGCTTCTGCGTGCGAGCTCAGCGGGACAGGGCGCTTTCATTATATTTTTCTTATTTATTTGACTTTTTTTTTTTACACTGTCCTTTTAAAAAAAAAATTAGGATTACTTTTATTCCTATGTAAATGTAAACATCCCTTGTAAAGCCGCGTACACACGAGCGGAATGTCCGACAGAAAAAGTCCAACGGAAGCTTTTCATCGTCTGTTCCGATCGTGTGTAGGCCTCATCTGACTTTTTTTTTTTCGAAAATTCTGATGGACCTAGAAATGGAACATGTTCTAAATATTTCGGGAAAAGCGCTCATCTGTTTGCTGGTCTGACGGACCAAAAACGACCCATGCTCTGAAGCAAGTACGATACGGAAGCTATTGGCTACTGGCTATTGAACTTCCTTTTTCTAGTCCTGTTGTACGTGTTGTACGTCACCTCATTCTGGACGGTCGGACTTTGGTGTGACCGTGTGTAGGCAAGACCACTTGAGCGGAACTTCGTCGGAGTTCCGTTGGAGAAACCTTCGGAGTTTATTCCGACCGCAAAACCGGTCGTGTGTACGCAGCATAAGAGGTAAAAAGCATGACAGGACCTCCTAAATATGAGATCTGGGGTCAAAAAGACCTCAGATCTCATATTTACACTAAAATGCAATAAAAAAAAAAAGAAATGTCAAAAAAAAAAAAATTCCCCTTTAAGACTGGAGGGCAGAAGTGACGTTTGATGTCGCTTCCACCCTCAAATGTTATGGAGCCAAGTGGGGGCCATCTTTTCCTCACTCGGCTCCATGCCTGTCACAGAAGAGGACCCGATCACCTCCGCCTCTACCGACGGCTCCGGTAAGCGGCGGAGACGGTGGGGCCCTCTCCCGCCCCCAATAAAAGTGATCTTGTGGCGAATCCACTGCGGAGACCACTTTTATCTGAAAGAGAACCGCCCATTGAAGAAGAGGATACTGGGGTTATAGCAGCTAGCTGCTGCCATAACAACGATATTCCTCTTCAAACTGCTGACATATAGCGACGGCGGGCGGTAATTAAGTGGTTAATTGAACAAGCTGAGGTTAGAAGCTGATTGGTTTCTATGCAGGAGTGAACTTTATTTTCACTCTCCAGCTTTAGTAAATATACCCCAATGAGCTCAACAGCGCCCTGGTAGTTCATGCAAAGCCTGTCGGTAGTTATAGTTCTCCCATTCACAGATTTCTAAAAAAAATTGTGACAGCGAGTTTGGGGAGAAGATCCCTGGCTGGCTGTCACTACAGGTAGCGGATCGGGGAGCGGCTGCAAGAGTGGGAACGTGTTGCATGTTCAACCCTAAAAACATTTGAAACATGTAACATGTTCCCAAAGCTGAATTTTTCCTTTTATCATCCTAATCTAATGATAGCCTAATACATACTAGCATTCCCTTTTCTCTCCTGCACCACCTCTGCCCTGCCTGTCAGACATTATTTCCTGGCTGTGACTGGTGGTACAGAAGCGTTCTGAGTGAATTGGGAATACTGGTTCCCTGCATCTGTGTCACACTGTTGGCATTATTGGGCTGATTTACTAAAACTGGAGAGTGCAAAATCTGGTGTGGCTCTGCATAGAAACCAATCAGCTTCCAGGTTTTATTGTCAAAGCTTAACTGAACAAGCTGAAGTTGGAAGCTGATTGGTTTCTGTGCAGAGATACACCACATTTTGTACTCTCCAGTTTTAGTAAATCAATCCCTGTGCCCACTGTCCTTTTATAATGCACCCCCAGATCAGTTAGGATCAGTGGCGGCTGGTTCTCCATTGGTCAGGGGGGGGCGGGAGGCAGGTGAACCTGACACCTCCACCCCCCCCGTCAATAAAGCCTGCACCAAACCCACTCCCCCTCGTCGCAAGCTCACTTACCCTGTGCTGACCCTGTGCTCACCCCTAAGTCTCTCCGTGTCCCGGGATGCGTCTCTTCAGATGTACATCTCCTCCTTGGCAGCCAATAGGATGGTTTCTCCTTTCGGCCAATTGGGAAACGGAAACGTCCCGCTTCCTGATTAGCTGGGAGGAGAATCAGTGTGAAAATAACAAATATTCATTCGCTATTGTCACACAACTGGGTGGGCTCGGAGCGCAGTGCTCTGCGCCCTGAGCCCACCCTTTTTTTAAGCCAATTAGAGCCTTGGCTCTAATCACGTGCTTCAAAAAACACACCCACCCTATTTGGAATCCATGTGTCCAGTGCCCTGTATGTAGACTAGGGGGCCGGACGCATGAATGGGCCGCCACTGGTTAGGATAGATTCGGCCCTGGTTCTACTGCACAAGGACTACAAGAAGCTGGTAACAGGTCAACTTCACTACACTACACTGCTCGCAATAATCACTTCAGCACCGGAAGGTCATGATCAGGCCATTTTTTGTGATACGGCACTGTGTTAGTTTAACTGACAATTGCGCGGTCGTGCGATGCTGTACACAAATAAAATTGATGTCTTTTTTTCCCCACAAGTAGAGCTTTCTTTTGGTGGTATTTGATCACCTCTGCGGTTTTTATTTTTTGCGCTATAAACAAAAAAAGACTGAAAATTTTGAAAAAAAACAAGTTTGTCTTTGTTTCTGATAAAATTTTGAAAAAAACAAAACAATATTTTTTACTTTATGCTATAAAATATATTCAATAAAAAATGTAAAAAATCGAATTTATTCATATATTTAGGCCAATATGTATTCTGCTGCATGTTTCCCAATAAGCGTATATTGACTGGTTTGCTCAATATTTATAGCGTCTACCAACTATGGGATATATTTATGTCATTTTTATTTATTTATTTTTTTGTTACTAGTAATGGTGGCGATCAGATTTTTAGAGGGACTGCGACATTGCGTCGGACAAGTTGGACACTCTGGGGTTGATTTACTGAAGGGAAACAGAGTGTACACTTTGCAAAAGTGCAATTGCTACAGGGCTTAGCAAATGAGCAGAAACTCTGCTAACTTCCATCAACCAATCATATGCAAGCACGTGATTGGGTACTATTTGCAAAGTGAAGCCTTACCTCATTTACTTACAGTGCCTTGCAAAAGTATTTACCCCCCTTGGCTTTTTACCTATTTTTTTACATTACAGCCTTTAGTTCAATGTTTTTTTAATCTGAATTATATGTGATGGATCAGAACACAATAATCTAGGTTGGTGAAGTAAAATTAGAAAAATATATACATAAAACTATTTTTCAGAAATAAAAAACTGATAATTGGATGTGCGTATGTATTCACCCCCTTTGTTAGGAAGCCCATAAAAAGCTCTGGTGCAACCAATTACCTTCAGAACTCTCCAAACAATAAGGGGACAATGTTGTTGAGAAGTACAAGTCAGGGTTAGGTTATACAAAAAATACCAAATCTTTGATGATTTCTAGGAGCACCATCAAATCTATCATAACCAAATGGAAAGAACATGGCACAACAGCAAACCTTCCAAGAGACGGCTGCACTCCAAAACTCAGGGATCGGGCAAGGAGGGCATTAATCAGAGAGGCAGCACAGAGACCTAAGGTAACCCTGGAGGAGCTGCAGAGTTCCACAGCAGAGACTGGAGTATCTGTACATAGGACGACAATAAGCCGTACGCTCCATAGAATTGGGCTTTATGGCAGAGTGGCCAGAAGAAAGCCATTACTTTCAGCAAAAAACAAAATGGCACATTTTGAGTTTGTGAAAAGGCATGTGGGAGACTCCCAAAATGTATGGAGGAAGGTGCTCTGGTCTGATGAGACTAAAATTTTACTTTTTGGCCATCAAAGAAAACGCTATGTCTGGCGCAAACCCAACACATCACATCACCCAAAGAACACCATCCCCACTGTGAAACATGGTGGTGGCAGAATCATGCTGTGGGGATGTTTTTCAGCAGTCAGGACTGGGAAACTGGTCAGAGTTGAGGGAAAGATGGATGGTGCTAAATACAGGGATATTCTGTGTGTGATTTGAGGCTAGAACGGAGGTTCACCTTCCAGCAGGACAATGACCCCAAACACACTGCTAAAGCAACACTTGAGTGATTTAAGGGGAAACATGTAAACATGTTGGAATGACCTAGTCAAAGCCCAGACCTCAATCCAATAGAAAATCTGTGGTCAGACTTAAAGATTGCTGTTCACAAGCGCAAACCATCCAACTTGAAGGAGCTGGAGCAGTTTTGCAAGGAGGAATGGCCAAAAATCCCAGTGGTAATATGTGGCAAGCTCATAGAGACTTATCCAAAGCGACTTGGAGCTGTGAGCCGCAAAAGGTGGCTCTACAAAGTATTAACTTTAGGGGGGTGAATAGTTATTCACACTGGCTTTTTCTGTTATTTTGTCCTATTTGTTGTTTGCTTCACAATAAAAAAAAAAATCTTCAAAGTTGTGGGCATGTTCTGTAAATTAAATGATGCAAATCCTCAAACAATCCAAGTTAATTCCAGGTTGTGAGGCAAAAAAAAACACGAAAAGGGGGGGGGGGGGTGAATACTTTTGCAAGGCACTGTAGCTCTGGAGCAACTGCATTTTGAAAAGTGCACAGTTTATTTGCCTTTAGCAAATCAACCCCTAAGTGACACTTTTTGGGGACCAGTGGCACCAATACAATGATCAGTGCTAAAAAAATACACTGTCACTGTACTAATGACACAGGCAGGGAAGGGGTTAACATCATGGGCGATCAAAGGGTTAAATGTGCTACTAGGAGATGCTTACTAACTGGGGGGGGGGGTGTTGTCTGGGTGAAAACACAAGATCTCCATCTTCCCCTCTTACAGAATGGCGATCTGCCTTGCTTACATAGGCATGACCGCAGTTCTGCCTCTCCCGAGAACGATCGGCGGGTCCCGGTGGACATCGGGTCTGCTGATTGGCTCCCCCTGCGTCCAATCAAAATGGGAGTGGGTCACCGGTGGCGTGCACTCCCCAGACCCAGTGCACGAAATCATGTACAGGTACGTGGTTTAGCGCAGGAGGGCCGCCCTGCTGCAGTGCAATTGCGTGGGGTAGTCCATAAGAGGTTGAAAATAATACATTTAATGATGTGTTAATGTCTGTAGAGCTGCAATAATTTGCTCTTTTATATTTGCCGAGAGTTCAGCTTTAGTAATGTCTCAATCTTTGATGGTGTGATCACCCAACATCCAGTTATTTATATGATATCTCCTCCCATTTACATGATTTAATGTAAGTAAACTAAAAGGAAAGGCTTTGCTCCAGGGCTGTGTATATAATATAATAGTATAATATATAATAATATAATATATAATAGAGACCAGGGACTGTTTTATTTTTGTATTTGATGGTTGTAGATTGTAAGCTCCTGGGATACATTATTATTTTCCTTACCTGTTACTTTTACATAAGGCTGGATATCTAGGTAGTTGAATTTTATGTCATCTTCAACTCTGAAATGATAACGACCTTCATCTTTATATATCGGATCTTCTATGTAGAGAGAGCAGTTCCCTCTCCATACATCTCCAACCAGAAAGAATCGTCCATTATTCACATACTGGGAATTACTTCTAGAAGTCACAAGTTCGTCATCCTTATTGTACCAAATTCCCTTAGCATTTATAGTTAATTTGTCTTTCCTAGGCACAATAAAGCTGCATGGAATGTGCACACACAGACCTCTCTGGACCGTTACACGGCGAGGAGCATTTATACTGTATCCTGGAATCAATTCACTGTCAGTACCTACAGATTAAAAAAAAAAAAAGTGTGTGCTTTTTTTTTTTTGTTAAACAATTTTCATGTCTTGGTCACACATGTACACAATCATACATTTGGCTACATATTTCAATAAAGTCTGTTCCTACCATTGTACTGTCAGAAAGAATAAACTTCAATTTTTTATTATTGCTGTTGCTGTTCCCTTTGGAGATTTTTGATTACTTCCTTTTCTGGTGAAAACTCAGTTCAAAAATCTTAGCAGTAAAAAAACATTAATGAAAACCGGCAGATGTTCCTTTTTTTCTTGCCCATCCCAGCCTGATATGTCCCTTTGTTGAGGTATAAATAAAGCTTTGAAGACTACACTACATTAGTGCTAAAGTGGGAAGGGCCGGTGGCTAATGTGCATATCAGTCATATGACTGTCAATCTTGCTGGCTTCATACTTCCACAGGTAACCAGGAAGACTCCAGGCCTTGTTACCCTCTCCAGACTGGGGGCATCCCCAAAACTGAATGACAAAGAACGACAACGGTGCGCCTTGCCTTCTCATTACCTAAGATACCGTTCATTAAAAACTTCAGCCCCGGAAGATTTTATTTGGCACTGCGTCGCTTTAACTGACAATTCCGCGGTTGTGCGACGTTGCACCCAAACAAAATTGACGTCCTTTTTTCCCCGCAAATCGAGCTTTCTTTTGGTGGTATTTGATCACCTCTGCGGTTTTTATTTTTTGGACTATAAACAAAAAAAGAGCGACAATTTTGAAAAAAAAGCGCAATATTTTTTACTTTTTGCTATAATAAATATCCCCCAAAAATATATATATAAAGAAAACTAATTTTTTCCTCAGTTTAGGGCGATACGTATTCTTCTACATATTTTTGATTAAAAAAAAATTGCAATAAGTGTATATTGATTGGTTTGCGCAAAAGTTATAGCGTCTACAAAATAGGGGATAGTTTTATGGCATTTTTATTATTATTTTTTTTTTTTTAGTAATGCGGCGATCTGCGATTTTTATTGGGACTGTGAAATTATGGCGGACACATCGGACAATTTTGACACGTTTTTGGAACCATTGGCATTTATACAGCGATCAGTGCTATAAAAATACACTGATTACTCTAAAAATGTCACTGGCAGGGAAGGGGTTAACACTAGGGGGCGATCAAGGGGTTAATGTGTTCCCTAGAGTGTGTTCTAACTGAAGGGGGAGGGGACTGTTTAGGGGAGATGACAGATCGTCTGTTCCTGCTCTGTATACACAGATCCCGATTCTCGGTATGCCACGAGCGATCGCGGGAGCCCGGCAGTGATTGCGACCGCCGGGCACTCACATCGGCTCCGGGGGCGAGCAGGGGGCACGAGCGCCCCTAGTGGCCACAGGGCAAAGCGATGCTACAGAACATCGTTTCGCCCAGGCGTACAATTCTGCCTCAGTACAACTGCGGCGGCTGGTCGGCGAGTGGTTAAATCAATACACAGATAGTTATACTCACAAACCAACTGAATCTTAGAAACCAACCATACAGAACATGAACAGTACCAATAGGTGGACCTGGGTGAGAGCTCTGGGTAAGATGGTATATCCCTTGAAATGCGTTAGCCTTTGTGTCTGAGATGACACCCAGGTCCATGTAGTTCATTTTCTATAATGAAGCTGGTTTACTACCAATTTTTCTCGCTTGAGATTCAGTTGGTTTGTGAGTATAACTAGCTGTGTATTCATTTAATAAATGGTATCTAAGTTGATGTGTAAAGCTGGTGCGTCCTTCTTGTTCTTTGTTGTTTATAAATAAAGCTTCACACAGGGAGACTCCACCATGTATGGATGATGACATCACTGCAAATCACCAAGAGTGTGGAGTTTATTTTAAAGGAAAAGTTTAAGGTACGTAAAAAAAAATTAAACCTTCATACTCACCTCTATGCTGCAGTTGTCCCACATTGGCTCTAAGACCCAGAACTGAGATCAAGTTCTCGGTCTGTTCAGAGTGGAGAGCAGTGAATGTCAGTCACCGATCTCCCCTCTCCTCCTCCAGCACTCGCTGAGGTATCGGGCCGAGGGCAGGCATAGCTGGCTCTAGATATCAGCAATAATCTGAGAGGCAAAGCCAGCTGCCAATCAGGTAGGTCAACAATATGGTTGGGATCCTTCCAGGGCTTGGAGCAGCTCTGTGATGTCAGCTGAGAGTGGTCAATAGCCTGCTTGTGGTCTTCTGCTGCTGTAACCCATCTGCTTCAAGGTTCGATGTGTTTCTCATTCAGAGATGGTATTCTGCATACCTTGATTGTAATGAATGGTTATTTGAGTTACTGTTGCCTTTCTATCATTTCAAAGCAGTCTGCCCATTCTACTCTGACCTCTGACATCAACAAGGCATTTTCCTCCACACAACTGCCGCTCACTGGATATTTTCTCTTTTTCAGACCATTCTCTGTAAACCCGAGAGATGGTTGTGTGTGAAAATCCCAGTAGATCAGCAGTTTTTAAAATACACAGACCAGCCCGTCTGGCACCAACAGACATGCCACGTTCAAAGTCACTTAAATCCCCTTTCTTCCCCAGTCTGATGCTCGGTATGAAATTCAGCAAGTCGTCTTCACCACGTCTAGATGCCTAAATGCACTGCATTGCTGCCATGTGATTGGCTGATTAACAATTTGTGTTACCAAGTAATTGAACAGGTGTACCTAATAAAGGGTCCGGTGAGTGTATATCAGGCACTTACATACCACAGAATGCCAGAGGAGGACTTCTCTTGGATGGTGCTATGATATTGCTTGGCTACACTGCGATCCCTAAATAAAATGTTCCTGTAGATAGCTGTCTGCCAGTGGGAAACTGTTCAAGGAAGCCCATAGAGGAGACACCCTGTATTAGGAAATGTATTTTCTCCTGCCTCGAAATGTACCTCTCCCTAATGTTACTGCTACCTCTCCCTAACCAGTGGGGCTCTATCCCTATCCAACTCCCACATTGTGGCTGCATAAAAAAAAAAAACATAGTTCTCATGGCATAGTGTACCCTGAAAGATTTTCTAACTATACAAAGCCAGACGCTAACACACATTATACTCACCACTCCACAGCTGGGATATAATATAAATGAGGATGTGGTAATAGCTCAGGTGATATTTACTTCTTTTTGTTTTCATATTAGAAAGTACTAGACAGTCCACAGTTCCTAGAATACAATGAAATTGTCACTACCTGGTGATGACTTCAAAGAGATTATAATGTGCAAGAAAAGAACCTGACACCCTCATAGGTTTTGTGTCTTCCCCTTCACTACATATTGATAATTAATAGCACATTGTATTTTAGATCAAAGCACAGGTTAGCCAAGATATGTTCAGGAACACATGCAAACTTAGTATTAACTGGAAGGTAAAGGTATAAGGGCATTTAAAGTGGTTGTAAAGCACATAAATCTCTAGTGTTTACTTATCTCTCTCCAAAGCTCTAAGTGTCATTTCTCTCTGGTGCTTTGTTCCTCTGTTATATCACCATGAGTCACTTCTGAGAAGTTTCCCCGAAACTTGAGGTAAACTTTCTGTCGGGGAGGGAGCTCAGCACGGAGCTTGTCTATTCACAGCACAGTTCTACTGCTGTGTAAGGGGGGGTGCGGGTGTTCCTTTCCTCCAATCAGCTCTCACACACAGACCCCTCCTCTTTGCTCCTAACAGATGAAGGATTTTTAATACAGTCTGTCCTTTTAAAGGGGTGTAGGGAAGAGAAGATTCCAGATAAACAAGTAAAACCTATGTAATAGAATTTGTTTCATCACTGTGTATCATCTGAGGCTTTTAACTTTACTGGGTATATGTGAGGGTTTACAAACACTGGGTATATGTGAGGGTTTACAAACACTGGGTATATGTGAGGGTTTACAAACACTGGGTATATGTGAGGGTTTACAAACACTGGTTATATGTGAGGGTTTACAAACACTGGTTATATGTGAGGGTTTACAAACACTGGGTATATGTGAGGGTTTACAACCACTGGGTATATGTGAGGGTTTACAACTACTGGGTATATGTGAGGGTTTACAAACACTGGGTATAAGTGAGGGTTTACAACCACTGGGTATATGTGAGGGTTTACAGCCACTGGTTATATGTGAGGGTTTACAAACACTGGGTATATGTGAGGGTTTACAACCACTGGGCATATGTGAGGGTTTACAACAACTGGTTATATGTGAGGGTTTGCAAATACTGGGTATATGTGAGGGTTTACAACTACTGGGTATATGTGAGGGTTTACAAACACTGGGTATATGTGAGGGTTTACAACCACTGGGTATATGTGAGGGTTTACAACCACTGGTTATATGTGAGGGTTTGCAAACACTGGGTATATGTGAGGGTTTACAACTACTGGGTATATGTGAGGGTTTACAAACACTGATTATATGTGAGGGTTTACAACCACTGGGTATATGTGAGAGTTTACAACCACTGGGTATATGTGAGGGTTTACAACCACTGGGTATATGTGAGAGTTTACAACCACTGGGTATATGTGAGAGTTTACAACCACTGGGTATATGTGAGGGTTTACAAACACTGGGTATATGTGAGGGTTTACAAACACTGGGTATATGTGAGGGTTTACAACCACTGGGTATATGTGAGGGTTTACAAACACTTTAAAGGTATTTTATTCACAAAAAGAATAATTATATAGTTAATTTGTTGAGATTGTACTGGGGTTGTGTAATATTGATGGTGTAGAGAAACGGTAGAAAAATAAATCTAAAGTTTCAAGTTTAAACATACAAAAAAAAAATTCCAAAAGATCCAACCTACATTTAGACCACAAGTTTACCCCCAAAAATAAGATAAGGCCTGAAAAGTGGAACTTCAAGTGTTGCGTCGTACTGACACTGTAGAAAACAAAAAAAAGTGTTCTAAAGTATAATTTTCAAACATACAAGAAATAAAACCAATATATTTGGCAAATACCAAAAGATACATACGATTCTAGTAGAACTTTGGACAAAATGTTTTTTGGGCTTTTTTAATAGATTGTGGAAGGTTTAGAACCCCTGACAGGTTCCTTCTAGGGCGTTTCCCCCATTAAATACGTTCTCAGTAAAAACTTGAATGTTTCAGTAAAAATTCTTGAATGTGAAGACAGATCTCCTCACTGGGCAGTAAAAACCTTACAGAAGTTGTAAACTTCCAAACTCTAGATCAAGATTCCTCAACCAGGGTTCAATGAAGTCCCAGGGTTCCTCCAGAGGTTGCTAGGGGTTCCTTGAGCAATGAGCAATTTCTGTCTGTCAGATAAGTTCCCACTGACACCATTGATCCTTTCAGGGGTCATTTTTCCCCAATGACCACAACTGTAAGGAACTTTCTTCCCACTGACCATCACACTAATGTATCATGAGTTGTAGGTATAGACATTTTTAGCAGAGGTTCCCTGAGATTGAAAAGTTATTTTAAGGGTTCCTCTGTGTTGAAAAGGTTGAGAAAGTCTGCTCTGAATACATGTTCTTTCCTTGTTTTGTTGATTTTGTGCCTATTGAGGAGATTCAAATTCTGTCATGGAAATCATGTAGGAGATGAAGGGACATGT
Source organism: Lithobates clamitans (assembly GCA_037952925.1). NCBI lineage: Eukaryota > Metazoa > Chordata > Amphibia > Anura > Ranidae > Lithobates > Lithobates clamitans. The sequence goes on from JBBGZY010001633.1 coordinate 486,836, forward strand.
CTGCAACATGGGCACAGATTGAAATAAGAAGCATCATAATTCATATTATTTCAAATGCACGGATTGTTTGGGGTGTTTGAGGGTTTGAAGAACTGAAAATAGCTAAATGGCAAGAGGAAGAGGAAGAGGTTTGTGAGAAAGAGAAACAGTTTTGAGAAGTCCTCAGAGTTTTTAGAGGTGGCTACACTGGGGAAGATGTGAAGGGTGCAGGGCTTGACAAATTTGCTTGGAATCTAGGAGCCAGCTAAAAAAGTTAGGAGCCAGGTTTTTTTTAAACGACCGACTAAGCTTTATTTTCAATATAAAAAATAACTAATCTTAAATTTACACATAAAAAGACCGCCCCGCTAGAGGCCCGAATAGCGTCACTAAAACGACGGTAAAGCAGCGCTAAAAATAGCGCCGCTTTACTGCCGATGCCCCCTGCGGCTCGGTTTGAAAGGGCTCTAAGGGTCCGATCAGGTCCGCCTGAAAAACAGACAGGCGAACCTGATCAGACAGCCCGTGTGAAAGGGGCCAAGCAGGGAGATAACAAATTATTTATTTTTTTCCTAATTAAAATTAATTTAACAGTTTTTATATAAATATAAATAAATAAAAATAAAATCTATTACGAAAAAAAAAAAAAAGGCTATCCCCACATTCACTTCCTTCTCTTCTCCACTTTTGGGAAGGAGATGGGCAGTGAAAACAGGCAGGTATTTCGCATTAGCATTGCATTAGCATTGCTGGTTGCAATACCAACGGCCACCACAAGATGGCGCCAGATTTCAGAAGGACTCCAGAACTACCGAAGAAGGCCGCAAAGCCGGGGCCTCAATTACCGGCTGGCGCGGACCGACGCGATCGCACGGGGGGGGTCGGAGTCTGCACAGAGAAAGGATACCCCCAGCTGTGCCGCCCCAGGCGCCAGGTCGCTAATTCTAGTCGCAAATGCGACCTGGCGCCCGGGTTTTGTCGAGCCCTGGAAGGGTGTATATGTAATATCCAATGCAACTTGCTGCGATTCTATGGGCCATCTTTGCTGCACACCTCTGTATGTTTTTCTTTTGGCATCATAGCAGTATCACAGGCATGACAGAAACAATTGATGGAAATGCGTTTCATGCTAAAAAAACAGCGCTTACTCAAGCCTCCTCCACTTTACTATCTATTGTTCCTGTCATGCGTGTGATACTATTATGATGTCAAAATAAAGATACCAAGGAGTGCAAACATTTTTTTGACTTTTTCCTTTTTGCGTGCTGTCACAAATGGGCTGTACGGCTCCCTCGTGATAGACTCGCAGTGAGGAGTGATTAATAGTTCACCTGGAGCCAATAGATACTCTCCCGTATCTATTGGCCATCTTTTTAGGTATCATGTCTGATACGCTTGATAGCCTTTTCTATAAAAATGTATTTTTGATCTCTCTTTTTTTTTTACAAGGTACAGTAGGTCTCAGGGTCATTTCTCAACCCTACCTATTTGCACAGACTAGGGATCGACATGCAGAATGTGATAACACAAGTGCATAGCCAATTTGTACAGACAACTAGAGCTAATTTAGAAAGAAGCTATTTAACCTACCAGCCAGTGGCGTCGGGAGGGGGGCTAAGGTGGGCTTGAGCCCCGAGTGGGCCCCCAAAAAGCCCAGAGTCTCAGGCATTCACAGCTCTATTATTAGCCCAGAGCCTGAGCGGGGGGTGATCTAACTCGGAGCGCGGCCGAGTGACATAGCAGGTCCCGCCTTCTGGAGCCTGCAGCGCCTATGATGGACGTCACAATGGTCCAATGCTGGGACCACAGGACGTGTGACATCCATCATAGGCTCTGCAGGCTCCAGAAGGCGGGAATTACAATGCGGCTGCGTCACTATGAGATCCCAGCTCTGCGCTCGGGCGGGCGTCTCTCCTCTCCTCCTCTGGCTCTGGCTGCCTGCTGTGATGATGATGATGGGCGCGCCCCACACTACGACTGAGCTGCAGGACACATGAAGTCTAGTCAGGTAGGTCAGTGTATGTCAGGTAGGTCAGTGTATGTCTGTCAGGTAGGTAAGTGTGTGTCAGGTAGGATAGTGTGTGTTAGGTAGGTCAGTGTATGGCAGGTAGGTCAGTGCATGGCAGGTAGGTCAGTGTATGTTCCAGGTAGGTCAGTGTGTGTCAGATAGGTCAGTGTGTGTCAGGTAGGTCAGTGTATGTCAGGTAGGTCAGTGTGTGTCAGGAAGATCAGTGTAATGGTCAGTGCGTGTCAGGTAGGTCAGTGTGGGTCAGATAGGTCAGTGTAATGGTCAGTGTATGTCAGGTAGGTCAGTGTAATGGTCAGTGTGTGTCAGGTAGGTCATTGTGTGTCAGGTAGGTCAGTGTAATGGTCAGTGTGTGTCAGGTACATCAGTGTAATGGTCAGTTTGTGTCAGGTAGGTCAGTGTAATGGTCAGTGTGTGTCAGGAAGATCAGTGTAATGGTCAGTGCGTGTCAGGTAGGTCAGTGTGGGTCAGATAGGTCAGTGTAATGGTCAGTGTATGTCAGGTAGGTCAGTGTAATGGTCAGTGTGTGTCAGGTAGGTCATTGTGTATCAGGTAGGTCAGTGTAATGGTCAGTGTGTGTCAGGTAGATCAGTGTAATGGTCAGTTTGTGTCAGGTAGGTCAGTGTAATGGTCAGTGTGGGTCAGGTAGGTCAGTGTGTCAGGTAGGTGAGTTTAGTGGTCAGCATTGATGGGCACTGGTAAGCCAGGCAGCAACCAGCAAGTGAGCTTACTCCCCGCCACACAGCCCCCCCCCCCCTCCACACAACCCCACCGCCTAGCCGAACCCCCGCCCCCCGTGCCGGGCTCTGACTTCGGGCTGAAGCCCCTGGTCTTTTTGCCACCTAGCAACGCCCCTGTTACCAGCCTGTCTTTAGAGTGTGAGAAGAAACTCACACCAACACAGGAAGAACATGCAAACTCCATGCAGATAGTATACTGGCAAAGATTCAGACTATGGACCCCATTGCTTAAAGACATAAGTGCTAATCACTAAACCATTGTTCTGCCCGAAGGTTGTAAAAAGAGCAGTGAAAGAAGTCAAATATAATAGGAGGACAAGAAATTAGTGAAAAAAATATAATAAAAAACTGGACAGGAGGAAACTTGGCAGGTCAGAACTTTTAGCAGTTTGAATATGTGGTGGTGAAGGAGCTGATGGTGAGAAGAGTGCTAGAAAAGTAAAAGGAAAGTGTTGAAAGAGTTGTGCCTATTTATTGGTAAGAGACAGAGAGGAGATACCACAGACAAGATGGTATACTGCTCTTTTATAAAATATTCTCTTCTATATGTCACATTACCTGCTATTGTTCAACGTGGTCTTCTCTTCCACAATTCTTTCCATAAGTGTCCACGCCTTCTGTTGCGTTTCTCCCTTTATTGATCATTCCATTTCATTTAATTCGTTCGTTGAGGTTTTTTATACTCTGCTTCTACTTCTTCCGTACGCCTGGTATATCTAAATCTTTTTTGAGATGTTCCCTTGAGATTAGACAGGAAGCAGAAGTTACCGGTAGAAGGAGAGTCTATTGACTAATTCCTCATTTCTGATGAACAAGATGTCCTCACTGAGTGATGTCAGTTGTTTATGTATTAGACTTAGTCTACTTGTAATCCTATTATACTATTAGAATCACTTTTTTGTTTGTAAAAAAAAAAAAAAAATATATATATATATATATATATATATATATATATAGTATATACTGTATATTTACAGTGTAAAGTGCAGTACTTCCGTTTTGTAAGCTTACCCCTGCATTTCACAATTTAAATACAAGTGAAAAATAGCAGAGGAAGAAGTTAGACTTTCATTGGATAAGAGAACAATGCATAGACAGTTGATTCATTCGCTGTCGCACTCTGAAAGACAATTGCGCGGTCATGCTACACTGTACCCAAATAAAATCGTTATCATTTTTTTGAGAAAGATAGAGCTTTCTTTTGGTGGTATTTAATCACCACTGGGTTTTTATTTTTTGTTAAACAAACAATAAAATACCAAAAATTTTGAAAAAAAAAATATTTTTCTTAGTTTCTGTTATAAAAATTTCTAAATAAGTAATTTTTCTCCTTCACTGATAGGCACTGTTGAGGCTGCACTATTACACTATATTGTCAAAAGTATTGGGACGACTGCCTTTGCATGCACATGAACTTTAATGGCATCCCAGTCTTAGTCGGTTGGGTTCAATATTTAGTTGGCCCACCCTTTGTAGCTTCAACTCTTCTGGGAGGGCTGTCCACGATGTTTAGTAATGTGTCTATGGGAATGTTTGACCATTCTTCCAGAAGCACATTTGGGAGATCAGGCACTGGTGTTGAACCAAAAGCCCTGGCTCGCAGTCTCCACTCTAATTTATCCCAAAAGTGTTTTATCGGGTTGAGGTCAGGACTCTGTGCAGACCAGTCAACTTCCTCCACCCCAAACTCGCTCATCCATGTTTTTATGGACCTTGCTTTGTGCACTGGTCCAAATCATTTAGTGGAGGTGGGATTATGGTGTGGGGGTTGTATTTCAGGGATTGGGCTTGGCCCCTTAGTACCAGTGAAGACGTCAGTATACCAAGAAATTTTGGACAGTTTAATGCTCCTAACTTTGTGGGAACAATTTGGGGATGGCCCCTTCCTGTTCCAACATGACAGTGCTCCAGTGCACAAAGCAAGGTTCATAAAGACATGGATGAGCAAATTTGGGGTGGAGGAACTTGGCTGACATCAACCCAATAGAACACCTTTGGGATGAATTAGAGTGGAGACTACGAGCCAGGCCTTCTTGTCCACATCAGTGCCTGACCTCACAAATGTGCTTCTGGAAGAATGGTCAAACATTCCCATAGACACACTCCTAAACCTTGTGGACAGCCTTCCCAGAAGAGTTGAAGCTGTTATAGCAGCAAAGGGTGGGCAAACTCAATATTGAACCCTATGGAATAAGACTGGGATGCCATTAAAGTTCATGTGCGTGTAAAGGTAGGCGTACCAATACTTTTGATAATATAGTGTGGGTGGCACTGATAGAAGCGGGAAGTGCGATCGCAGGAGCACATCCATAGACGATCTCCCAGCAATGTGAGCCCACACTGTAGCCACCTTTCGGCTTTTGGTTATAGCGTGGGTAAGAGGTGGTTAATTATCAAATCTGCCAAAGGATTTTTATTTCTGTCTATGCAGTTTGAGATTTACAAAGTTGTGCCACACTGCACAGGATTTGACAGTAGACCCGATTTTTCTCTGCTGCACTTCAGTAAAAACTCGAGGTCTTGTCATTCTCCCAGCCTGTGATTGGACTTTGAAAGGAAAAGCAGCACCCTTGTAGGCAGGTGCGGGAATTCTTCTGCAAAAAAAACAACCCAAAAAACAATGGGAAAGACCATAAAAAAGAGAGGTATTAAGGGTTACGGAGACTTAAATACCAAATAAAAATATATTCATTAGGAAATCACCGAAACTGTTATTTCTGTATTGATACCTCCACCCTCCCATATTAAAACAGTGATATTTCAGACGTCCGTTTCATATGTCACATCACATCCATTTAAACCACTTTAACGACAATATATGTGTAGCAATAACTCTCGGTGGAGCTGCTGGTTTAAGTGGGCTTGTTACCTTCACTCTCCTTCCCTCTGTTTCACCAGCACCGGGTCTAGGGTTCCGTTGAGTTTACCTCTGGACTATACACGCGCCAACACTTGAGTACGTATTCAATGATTTATTAAACAATTTACCAAGGAAGTAGCAGGAAAGAGGCAGAAAGGAAACTGCAGAAGAAACTCAAATATCTTCTTGTAAGGTTCTTGACAAATGTCCTGGTAGAATTTGGATATTACAGTAGAATGCGCTCCCCTCGTGGGACACACTCCTTGCTCGCCTGGATAGTCCTCTCTCACTTGCCTAGCAGCCAGTACGCAGCACGAACAAAAGTCTCTGCCACAGACTTGTTTGGGATAAACCCGTACGATCCTCTGCCACAGGATGTATTGGTCTTTCTGAAATGAACGTCAGTCACAACACTATGCTGTATAGTTACTTTAGGATACGTCCTCCAACCGAGTCACCAGGCCCCTCTCCAGACCAGCACGCTGCGTGATCCTTCCATGATGGGTCACCCCCTGGGATCTCCTCGGTTGTCCAGCTTCTTCACTCTGGATAGACAGCTCAGGACCATTCCTCGGCTGCTGTGGTAGGCCCCAGACAAGCTACTGGGCCCACCCCTGCGCCGCAGCGACGTGGGACTCCGGAACGGAGGACCCTGAGATTGCTCTCTAATGCATACCTGTCGGCCAGGAGGGCCAGCAGGTGGCTGTAAAACGAACCCCAAAATATGGCGTCTGTCCCATAAATACCCTCGCCCAGAATGCAACTTGGAGGACCACCTCCACCGAGTTGTCTCCGGGACAGGAGAGCATCCATACGCTTCAACACGTTGCCCTTCCAACACTGACTAGTGATAACAACACCCACCGGTCAGTATGGAAACACACGCAACGTCAGCCAAGCTGAAACAGAGGCAAACTTAACCTTCCTAACGAACAAGTTACTAAATTTACCTAACATGTGGTAGATCACAAATCTACCAGCGCTACATATACAATGCCTGAAATGATGTGTGAATACAATTCAGTACTACTATATTCATTTTTTATTTTTATTTTTTTGTATCAAGGCAATGCAACCAGCTGTAAGAAAATATAAATTGCTACTATACCAAGGGAAGTTAGTCTGGGACTTTTGAGGTGCTCGTACAAACTAGCATTCTGTTAAAAACTGTACACATTTTATTGAATTCAATTCATTTTCTAGCAAAAAAATACTGATTTTAACTTTGTAAGAAACAAGTGTCAGAAAAAGACTTTAAAGTGGAACTAAACCCTCCTATCGTTTCCAGCCATGGAAGCTGCCATCTTGGCCTCTGTTTAATCTTCAACTGCCATGATGCTGCACATGTGATCAGTTATGACACCAGCCATTGGATAGTTTGACAGTTTGGTTGAGAGCTCAACCAATGTGACAGTTATCATTTCCGGAATGGACCGTTTTTTTGAAACTATTAAATCGATTGGTTTACTCCCGCTTTAAGTGGTTAAACGTCCTGCATATAGACACAGAAGTTTATCCCTTTTATCTAAGAAGGAAGAGTTACAATGTTTCTAAAACTCTTTTCAAACCAACTCCAAACTGATCTCAAATGCAAACAACGTTTGTATGCTTGGCTTGGTGTTGGAACACCTCGTAGTCTAATCACTGCTAACAGCGGTTGTGTAAAAAGGGAAAACCCTAGCAGGAAATGTGCAGAGCTGTGGGGAGCTGCAGAAACCTTTACTTCCTTTATCCAAACTGATAGTGGTGGACAAATTACGTTATATGAAAATCTCCAGCTCTTTACAGGCTGTAAAGTGTGCAACATGATGAAAGGCCAAGTGCCTCCATGTTGTTACATTTGGAATTCAAAAACGTATCTGTAATAGCAACTGGTTTTAGCTGTCTAAAGGCAAACTTTCATGTGTTTGAATGGTGGACTTTGTTTTCCTTGTGCATGAAACTTCACCTTGAAGTTTTCTGCCCTAAGAAAAACAAAGCAACAAGCAACGCTTGATTCCAATAAAAATATAAAATAAAATATATACAGTATCTCACAAAAGTGAGTACACCTCTTACATTTTTGTAAATATTTTATTATATCTTTTCATGTGACAACACTGAAGAAATAACCCTTTGCTACAATGTAAAGTAGTGAGTGTACAGCTTGTATAACAGTGTAAATTTGCTGTCCCCTCAAAATAACTCAACACACAGCCATTAATGTCTAAACCGCTGGCAACAAAAGTGAATACGACCCATCACATATTTGGTTCAGATGGTGTCAAGCGTGTGTGGTGGCAACCAGGTGAGGACTACAAAGACAAGTGTGTTTTGCCTACAGTCAAGCATGGTGGTGGGGGTGTCATGGTCTGGGGCTGCATGAGTGCTGCCGGCACTGGGGAGCTACAGTTCATTGAGGGAACCATGAATGCCAACATGTACTGTGACACACTGAAGCAGAGGATGATCCCCTCCCTTCAGAGACTGGGCCACAGGGCAGTATTACAACATAATAATGACCCCAGCACACCTCCAAGATGACCACTGCCTTGCTAAAGAAGCTGAGGGTGAAGATGATAGACTAGCCAAGCATGTCTCCAAACCTAAAACCTTCTGAGCATATGTGGGGCATCCTCAAACGGAAGGTGGAAGTTTGCAAGGTCCCTAACATCCACCAGCTCCATGATGTCGTCATGGAGGAGTGGAAGAGGACTCCAGTGGCAACCTGTGAAGCTCTGGTGAGCCCAAGAGGGCTCAAAACATAATAATAATGGAAAATAATAGTGGCCACACAAAATACTGCCACTTTGGGCCCAATTTGGAAATTTCCTTAGGGGTATACTCACTTTTGTTGCCAGCGGTTTAGACATAAATGGCTGTGTGTTGCGTTATTTGGAGGGGACAGCAAATTTACATTGTTATACAAGCTGTACACTCACCACTTTACATTGTAGCAAAGGGTTATTTCTTCAGTGTTGTCACATGAAAAGGTATAATAAAATATTTACAAAAATGTGAGGGGTGCACTCACTTCTGTGAGATACTGTGTATATATATATATATATATATATATATATACAGTGGGGATGGAAAGTATTCAGACCCCCTTAAATTTTTCACTCTTTGTTATATTGCAGCCATTTGCTAAAATCATTTAAGTTCATTTTTTTCCTCATTAATGTACACAAAGCACCCCATATTGACAGAAAAACACAGAATTGTTGACATTTTTGCAGATTTATTAAAAAAGAAAAACTGAAATATCACATGGTCCTAAGTATTCAGACCCTTTGCTCAGTATTTAGTAGAAGCACCCTTTTGATCTAATACAGCCATGAGTTTTTTTGGGAAAGATGCAACTAAGTTTTTCACACCTGGATTTGGAGATCCTCTGCCATTCCTCCTTGCAGATCCTCTCCAGTTCTGTCAGGTTGGATGGTAAACATTGGTGGACAGCCATTTTTAGGTGTCTCCTGAGATGCTCAATTGGGTTTAAGTCAGGGCTCTGACTGGGCCATTCAAAAACAGTCACAGAGTTGTTGTGAAGCCACTCCTTCATTATTTTAGCTGTGTGCTTAGGGTCATTGTCTTGTTGGAAGGTAAACCTTCGGCCCAATCTGAGGTCCTGAGCACTCTGGAGAAGGTTCTCATCCAGGATATCCCTGCATTTGGGCACATTCATCTTTCCCTCGATTGCAACCAGTCGTCCTGTCCCTGCAGCTGAAAAACACCCCCACAGCATGGTGCTGCCACCACCATGCTTCACTGTTGGGACTGTATTGGACAGGTGATGAGCAGTGCCTGGTTTTCTCCACACATACCACTTAGAATTAAGGCCAAAAAGTTTTATCTTGGTCTCATCAGACCTCAGAATCTTGTTTCTCACCATCTTGGAGTCCTTCAGGTGTTTTTTAGCAAACTACATGCGGGCTTTCATGTGTCTTGCACTGAGGAGAGGCTTCCGTCCGGCCACTCTGCCATAAAGCCCCGACTGGTGGAGGGCTGCAGTGATGGTTGACTTACTACAACTTTCTCCCCTCTCCCGACTGCATCTCTGGAGCTCAGCCACAGTGATCTTTGGGTTCTTCTTTTTCTTTACCTCTCTCCCCAAGGCTCTTCTCCCCCGATAGCTCAGTTTGGCCGGATGGCCAGCTCTAGGAAGGGTTCTGGTCATCCCAAACGTCTTCCATTTAAGGATTACGGAGGCCAATGTGCTCTTAGGAACCTTAAGTGCAGCAGAAATTTTTTTGTACCCTTGGCCAGATCTGTGCCTTGCCACAGTTCTGTCTCTGAGCTCTTCAGGCAGTTCCTTTGACCTCATGATTCTCATTTGCTCTGACATGCACTGTGACCTGTAAGGTCTTATATAGACAGGTGTGTGGCTTTCCTAATCAAGTCCAATCAGTATAATCAAACACAGCTGGACTCAAATGAAAGTGTAGAACCATCTCAAGGATGCTCAGAAGAAATGGACAGCACCTGAGTTAAATATATGAGTGTCACAGCAAAGGGTCTGAATACTTAGGACCATGTGATATTTCAGTTTTTCTTTTTTAATAAATCTGCAAAAATGTCAACAATTCTGTGTTGTTCTGTTAATATGGGGTGCTGTGTGTACATTGATGAGGAAAAAAAATGAACTTAAATTATTTTAGCAAATGGCTGCAATATAACAAAGAGTGAAAAATTTAAAGGGGTCTGAATAATACTTTCCGCCCCCACTATATATATATATATATATATAAATATATATACTATATTGTCAAAAGTTTTGGGTCTTTTACACGCACATGAATTTTAATGACATCCCAGTCTTAGTCCGTAGGGCTCAATATTGAGTAGGCCCACCATTTGCAGCTATAACAGCTTCCACTCTTCTGGGAAGATTGTCCACCTGGTTTAGAAGGGTGTTTATGAGAATTTGTAAGGTCAGGCACTGATGTTGGTTAAGAAGGCCCGGGTTGAGGTCAGGACTCTATGCAGGCACAGTCAAGTTCCTCCACCCCAAACTCGCTCATCCATGTCTTTATGGACCTTATCTCATAGCTGTGAACTGCCTCACACTCCACTTGCTGACTCCTTCTTGCTGCTCTTCAAGCCATCTCTGCAGGTGGGTTAACTCTTTTGGGACCCACATCTCGGTAATCAAGGAGATTGGAGGTTGTTTCCCACTCAAAGTCTCCCAGAGTCTCTGAACTCTGGGTCCCGAATTTGAACTGCCAGCCACTCCTCTCCTCTCCAACTACTCCAGCACCCCTCACCTTGCATGGGTAACAAACCTTAAGTACTCTACAATGTCTTCACCCTGGAAGGGCCCACAACCCCAAAGAGATGTAAATTTTCTTGTTTATTCATATAAAATATAATGTTCATAAAGGTGGACAGTACTAGAATATACAGCTTTCTTTGAGTGTTGGGTTGTCCTTGAAGATCACCAAAACAATAAACAAAAACATATGGGGGTTGATTTACTAAAATTGGAGCACTCAGATTCTGGTGCAGCTGGGCATGGTAGCCAATCAGCTTTCAACTTCAGCTTGTTCATTTAAGCTTTGGCAATAAAACCTGGAAGCTGATTGGTTTCTGTGCAGAGCTGCATCAGATTTTGCACTCTCCAGGTTTAGTAAATCAACCCCATGGCGTTGCCTGAAATGTTGCAATACTGCTCTCTTAGGCAATACATTTTGGCTCTCTATACTGCAACCCTGTATGTTTTATATATATATATTGTACTATAGATACAAGTAGTACAAACAGTAGATACAGATTAATAAAAAATTAAACACTAACACAAGGCATTGCTTTATCTTTAAATAAACTTGGATACAGTACATTGTGGTTAACTTAGGGGTCTTAGGGGTAAAAGTTTTCCACCTAATTTCTCATAGCAATTTAATTGTGTTTGGTTTCATTATAGTAAAATTGTTAGAAGACTGAAACCCTTTGGGGGTGGTGATGGCAGCACAAGGGAAGTGAGATAGGCAGTGCTTGCTATATGGTATAAAAATTTAAATAGTGCCTCAATAAATCACAAGTACCAAACTGTAAATGCCATTATAGATGTGAATATAAATACATATAATATACAATGGTGCAAAATTCTTAAAGTGAAAATAGTGCAAAAAGTCTTTATAGATTATGCAATCTTGAGTGCTTGGGTGGCTGGTTCCCAGGATATTCCCTGTAGAGAATATTCCACCTCGTGCTAAAAGTTTACTCACCACACTCACCAGATGTTAATGACTTTCTTATTGTATAGCAAGGGAAGTCATAAAGGCTTGAAGGTCTATAGGGAGACCTGTCCCGGTGTTCCTGATGGTTTCCTAATGCAGATCCTTATTTCTCCTCTGTGTAATCCCAGTGGTGCTCCAGAGGGTTTAATGGGCAGGCAATATAATAAAAGTAAAAATAAAAATGGAGAGGGAGCCTCTCATAGTATAAAATCCCTTAGGATATATTTTTTAGATAAAGATTTTATAAAAGGCCACTTTTGCAATCATACAATGTAATACACTGTAAAAACTGCCCACTATTGCATTCCAAAGATGGACCCTGCCTAAATCCCGACATGTGTTAACCTTGTTGAGCCGGAAGTGACGCGCGGGAACAGCCGCTTAACGCGGTTTGTCATCAAACAGCGACGTCTTCAGAAGCAGGGAAGTGCTTTGATTACCCTCTCTACTCTATGGAAGGATTAAGCAAACTTCACATATAGATTTCCCTACACTTCTAAATGTGTAAAATCTAGAGCCTACTGCCACTCATCCACTCATTAGTGCTCCTAAGAGGTAAAAAGAATTCCTACCCTATAGTCATCATAGGGATGATTAACTCAAACTGAACAGTACAAAATCTGGTGCGGCTGTGCATGGTAGAAAATCAGCTTCTAACCTCACTTTGTTCAGTTAAGCTTTGACAAAAATCCTGGAAGCTGATTGCTTTCTATGCAGAGCTGCACCAAATTTTACACTCTCCAGTTTTAGTAAATCAACCCCCCCCCCCCCCATGTGTCTTTTCCTGTTTAGGTAACAGTTTGTTGATCAATGTTACAGCCAGTATTGTGAATTGCTGGAAGTTGGATAGTCAAAGGGGCACCACAACCCTATGAATACGTATATTGGTAGAATGAAGGGAATAGGATTTTTAGGGTGCCCAAGAAAAATTTACTAGTCAAATATATAAAAATATATTGAATTTATTAAAACAAAATTTCTAAAAAACATCACAGTATCATCATAAAGTAACCATAATATGAGTAACCAGCAGTAACTTCTTGCTCTACATGTTTCGCATGCAATGGCTTCCTCAGGAGACTTCCAACAAGCACTGCATAACATGGTAACTATAGGTGAAAAACAATATATTAAAATCAATATTTATTAATCAGAGCAACATTTTTTAACAAATTAAAACAAAAATTAAATTTTCTCGCAAATACAACTAGACCAAGAGTGTTCCCCACCTGAAATGTGGAACATGACCTATCTATGAAGGTCGTGACCCTGATGCCTCGAGGACATTGAAAGATGCAGAGAAATCTGGTGTATCACAGAGAAGGACATACAGGCCCCATGAGGCAGAGTATTATCTGAAAAGGGATACATTGTAAGCTCAAGCTCAAAGAATCAACAAAAAAGATTTTTTTTCTCTCTGACCAGGGAAGAATAAATATATTCAAATCTTAGAATACAGATCTTGTAACTAATCAGTCAGTGATGGAAAATATCATATCAAATGGTGCTCCCAGACGGTTAATAGATTTGAAGGTAGACTTTCCCAGAAGGAACTTCCAAGCAGTCATATACCCCAATCAACAACCAACAAACGATCTAACAGCCAGTATTACACACCTCCCAACTTTTTGAGATTGGAATGAGGGACACCTATTAGCAAAAGTATGTAGGCATAGGACACACCCCCTGCCACACCCCCTTAAAGGAGAATCATACTGTTAGGGAAATCAGGTCCATAGCGCAGATAAAGTGTCCTGGTGCATACATATGCACATGCACGGACCAGCAGCGGGTTGGGGCAGATGTGCATGGATGTGGGCATAGGGGCGCAAGTGCGGGCTATTGAAACAGGCTACATTATGGGCTCATTACTGTTTGGTTTGCAGCTTCTTTGTGTTTGTTTCCTGATTCCTGTGTTTGACCTCTGATCCTGACCTGGCTTACTCCTGACCACCGGCAAAGCTGGCAAATATCAATTGTTAAGACACTTCCAGGTCTGGGGAGCGCAAACGCGATGCTGGTAACCCACTCCCGCTGTAATTAGACACAACGGGAGCCAATCAGCGGGTCTGGCAGACTCAATTTCCACCAGGACCCGCCGATCGTTCCCGAGAGAAGCAGAACAGCGGTCTGCCAATGTAAACAAGGCACAAGGCAGACCGCCGTTCTGTGAGAAGGAAAGGTTGTGTTTCTGCTAAGTAGGAACGCGGACTTCTGTCTTCCCATAGTACAAGCACCTCCCACACAGGTAGTAAGCACTCTTTAGGCACACATTTAACCCTTTGATCACCCCTGACGTTAACCCCTTTCCAGCCAGTGCCATTAGTACAGTGACAGTGCATATTTCTAGCACTGATCACTTTATTAGTGTCACTGGTCCCCAAAAAAGTGTGAAATGTGTCAGTTAGTGTCAGATCTGTTCGGTGCAAAAACGCACTCCCACTATAAGTCGCTGATTGCCGCCATTACTAGTAAAAATAAATAGATAAATAAATAAAAAAAATAAAAATATCCCATAGTTTGTAGATGCTATAACTTTTGCACAAACCAATAATATGCGCTTATTGGAATTTTTGTTTTACCAAAAATATGTAGCAGAAAAACATATTGGCCTAAATTGATGAAGAAAACAGATTTTTTTACATTTTTTTATTGCATATGTTTTATAGCAGAAAGTAAAAAATATTGTATTTGTTTTTCAAAATTGTCTTTTTTTTTTTTTGCTATAACTTTTGCGCAAACCAATCAATATACGCTTATTGCAATTTTTTTTTACCAAAAATATGTAGAAGAATATATATCGCCCAAAATTGAGGAGAAAAATTTGTTTTTTTAATATATTTTTGGGGGATATTTTATTATAGCAAAAATGAAAAAATATTGCTTTTTTTTCAAAATTGTCGCTCTTTTTTTGTTTATAGTGCAAAAAATAAAAACCACAGAGGTGATCAAATACCACCAAAAGAAAGTTCTATTTGTGGGGAAAAATTAACTTCGGTTTTATTTGGGTACAGCGTTGCACGACTGCACAATTGTCAGTTAAAGTAATGCAGCGCTGTATCGAAAAAAAAGGCCTGGTCATGAAGGGGGGGTTAAACCTTCCAGAGCTGAAGTGGTCAAATGGTATTGAACCCCAAATCAAAAATGTAATATATTGCAGCTGACCAATCATTAGATGTGGTGGCTGCATTAGTTTTCTTTTCTCTGGCTTTGTTTCCTCTGTTTTCACCTGGTGATCTGGCCAGTAATACACCTCCTGTAGTGAGACACAACTCTGGATGAAGGAGCACAGGGGGCACATTTGGACAACAGCATTGGCAGTCTAGAGGGAGGGGTGTGTTAGATGTACTAGCAGATTTAGATACACTAACACATTGAAGCAAAATTCCAGCTCACACTTTATAAGCAGTCTCAGCAAACATTTTTTTTTCTTTTTATGATAAAGGTTTTACATAAATAAATAAAAGCTGATCATTTTAATCACCTCTGCCTGTGTTAAGTGGTCTGTCTCATCCCTGTAAACTAATACATTCTGCTGGAGAGCTTGAACTTTAGAAAAACAGCAGAGTTGCTGGCTGAATCACCTGATGAAAATAGAAGAAAGAAAGCTTAAAACTTAAAAAAAGAACATTTAACTTAAAAAAATAGTTTTTAAGAAAACAAATGTGGCCATCATATCTTAGAACTGGTAAACTGCAATATAATAATTGTTTAATTTTGGGTTTAATAGCTTTAAGAAAAAATGTTGGAACGTATTAAACCCGAAACCAAAATGTTATTATATTGTAGCTCACCAGTTCTTAGATGCGGTGGCTGTATTAGTTTTCTTTTTTTTAGCCTAAATTCAATTCCAGCAAGTACAGAAGATAGATGATCTTGCCAGAAATGCAGTGCCCTTGTCACCTCATTTAAAATGAACTGAAACGACAAATACTCTAATTTTCTTGTGTGAACTAGTAGTTTCATCAACCATATAATGATGGAGATGAAGAAAGGGGGACATGTTTGAGGTCCACCCTGCAGGACAACCATGGCTCTCTTCATAGGTACAGTGAAGAAATGAGCATAGAGAGTCAGAAAGGGGAAATGTGTTATTTGCAGAGTTATCGGGTGAAAATAAATGGGGGGGATCCTGAAAAATTAAAATGAATGCAGCCACTACCAATAAGGACTTGTAAACTGCAATAAATGCCTTTTTGGGTTTAGATATGATTTATGAAGCTAGAAATGAATGACTATAGTAGAGCAGAGAGCTCCCCCTAGTGGCAAGTCTACATGTGTTCATATACAGTATGCATGAAGCTAATATTGATGGCAACCATAGCTGACCTTTCTCTTCTAAAATGCCATTTACCTGACTTTCATTATAAGCAAAATTGTAGCAAAAAAAAGTTGCAGATTGTGACAATTATTTATTATGTTGCAGTGACCATAGCATATAAGAAGTCCTGTGCCACCCACTGCTTGACGCATTAACCACTTCAGCCCCGGAAGATTTTACCCCCTTCCTGACCAGAGCACTTTTTGCGATTCGGCACTGCGTCGCTTTAACTGACAATTGCGCGGTTGTGCGACGTTACACCAAAACAAAACTGACGTCCTTTTATTCCCACAAATAGAGCTTTCTTTTGGTGGTATTTGATCACCACTGTGGTTTTTATTTTTTGCGCTATAAACAAAAAAATAAACAAAATAAACAAAAAAAAAGACAATTTTGAAAAAAAAAGCAATATTTTTTACTTTTTGCTGTAATAAATATCCCCAAAAAATATATAAAGATTTTTTTTTCTCAGTTTAGACCGATATGTACTCTTCTACATATTTTTGTTAAAAAAATTGCAATAAGTATATATTGATTGGTTTGCGCAAAATATAGCGTCTACAAAATAGGGGATAGTTTTATGGCATATTTATTAATAATTTTTTTTATTAGTAATGGCGGCGATCTGCGATTGTTATCGTGACTGCGACATTATGGCGGACACATCGGACACTTTTGACACATTTTTGGGACCATTGTCATTTATACAGCAATCAGTGCTATAAAAATGAACTGATTACTGTGTAAATGACACTGGCAGGGAAGGGGTTAAACGATCAAGGGGTTAAGTGTGTCTTAGGGAGTGATTCTAACTGTGGGGGGGTGGGCTACCACTGACATAACAGCGATCACAGGGAGCAGTGATCTCTCTCTTCTGGATATCTTACTTGAACCCGTAAGTAGTAGTACATCTATGGTTCCCCGCTTTTTTTTTATTTTTTTATCTCTCTCTCTCTCTCTCTCTTTCTCTCATTTCTAATGACCTGGTTTCTCCCTGAAGATATATGAGTTTTTACTTCTCCTGAGGAAGCGAGTGTTGTCTCACGAAACGTGTCGGGAGATATGTACAAGAACGCCATTCTTATGGACTATGTGCAGTGTTGAAGTTTATGAAACTACTTCTATTTTGTGTGTATATTATTGCTGAGGTGTCCAGTATTTTAGATTTGAATCTTTTTAAGATATGTATCTTTAATAAAATGTAATCATTTTGTATCAATTTCAATGTGTCTCTCAAAGTCCCTTTGGGCATTGTTTTTATGTGTAGCCATTTTGTATTTAACTTGTTTCTACTTCAAATAGATGAAAACCTAAATTTAAAAAAAAACGTACCTTTTCTTTTTTGGCTGGGTGACCAGTGCCTGCTGCAGACATGTATGCAAAGTACACTATATGACCAAAACCATGTGCATACCCATCTAGAGCAAGACATTTTAGACACCTGTGTGCCAACCTTCTAACACCATGGTGAAGGCCCTTTACTGTTCCTGAAAGACTGTGTCCCTGTGGTCAGCCCCTGCTTTATAAAGACATGGTTTGATGAGTTTGGTGTGGAGAACCTTGAGTGTCCTGCACAGAGCCCTAACCTCAACCTTACTGAACACCTTTGTGAAGAATAGAACCACTTACTGCAAGCCAGGTTTTATTTTCTGACCTCACAGGTACTAGAGCAAGCAAGGCCATGGACGTTCAGTTTGCTTGGTCTTCCTGCCTGGAAGTCTTGGGTGGTTGTAGGTAGATATCATCATTTCAATTTATGAAAGGTCATCTAACAGCTTTTTAATGATAAATGATGCTGCACATTACCTGTAGTGTTACTGAAGGGTTCACCATAAAGGGTTGAGAAGTATAAACAAAGCTTTTAAAACATTAAGACGCCTCAAAAAAAAAAATTCTTAGCATGATTATATTCACATATATAAAAAGAAAAAAAATAAGTATTCCCTTTAAGGGAGATATAGCAGAGTCAACGGTAACATTAGATGTTAGAAGTTGCATGATATCACAGATATCCTATTAAAGCGGAACTAAACTCATTGATTTAACAGTTTCAAAATACAGTTACATTCCCAGCACGTGCTGAGAATGTAACTGTCACATTGGTTGTGCTCTCAACCAAACTGTCAAACCATCAAATGGATGGAGACATAACTGATCACATGTGCAGCACCATGGCAGGTAAAGATCAAACAGAGGCCAAGATGGCAACTTCCTTGGCTGAAAATCATAAGAAGGTTTAGTTCCACTTTAATTCAGTGATATTACAGATAATTTAATTAATTCAGTAGTTGACAGTTGTCCACAATTTAAATCTGAGGGTTTGGGCCTGGAGATTGGAGGAACTTACCTGAGCTGATAAAGACCTCCTGACAAGTGTTGTAGGACCTTTTGTGCAGATAAGGGGTAGACAGCTCTCGCCTCACCAGCCCTCAAAGGGATGCATCAGCCTGGAGTCCCAGAATTAGAAGGTAGCTGAGCACCAGACTGTCTGTTGCAGAACTCATTTCCTTGAGATCAGAGGAATTATGAAAAAAAAAAACAGCCAAGACTAAGTAGGTAGAATGTTTGGTGTGTGTGGCAACGGAAAACATGATAACACAAGGATTGTAGCTCATAGGTTTACTTAGAAGATTTTAGTAATTGGCTGCTCCAAAGTCCTTACAGTGTTCCAGATTGTAGGCAAATTTGTAACTGCATTATGTGTGTCCAGCCAACTATACTATGGATAAGTCCTTCTAGAGGCAGCTAGTGGTATTGCAGGCTGTTATAACTTTATCACAGCTGGTTTTACTTTGCCAAAGTAGGTTCTATCCTCATTCTCCTTCCTTCAAACAAGGTTCTCGCTCCAATTAAAGAGACTTTCATTGGCTTCTGGTGGCAGCAGTGGGATATTAGATTGTACATGTTTTGTACAGTTGTTACCTGTATCCAGATTGGAGAACTAAAGCAGGGGTCTCCAAACTTTCCAAACAAAGGGCCAGTTTACTGTTCTACATACTTTAGGGGGCCGGACTGTGGCCATTGGGAGTAGAAAAGATAGTGGCGCCAGTGGGAGTAAACAGTGCCCCATCGTTGGTGTCAGTGGGAGCAATAGTGCCAGATCATTGGTGTCAGTGGGAGGAATACTGTCCCATGTTAGTGACAAGGGCCCACTGTTGCTGACAGTGGGGGGAATAATGCCACAGAGGCCAGATAAAGGCAAGCAGAGGGCCACATCTAGCCCCCAGGCTGCAGTTTGGAGACCACTGAACTAGAGGATCCCATGATAATTGCCGGTCAGTATCAGAGGACATGCAACGGACAACGTTATCCCGCGTATTGATCATTCCTTTACCCTTGGAACCCCTGTCTATGACATCAACATTTTTTGTACAATTTTAAGGATTCTGATTCACCCTTAGTTAATAGAATATTGCATACATTGGTTGAACTAGATGGACTTGTGCCTTTTTCAACCTGAATAACTATGTAATCATGTAATATACAAGAGAATATATACAACCTACTTTTTAGCAGCCAATAGGAACCCAAAAGCAAAATGAAAAGCCTACATTTTGCTTGGAAGACCTTCCTAAAGCAGACCTGTCCTCAGATATTAGCATAAACCTATAATAAAGCGATACCAAAGTATTTGTAAACCCAAGGGCTAAAATCTCATATAAGCTTTAAGTTTTTATAATAATTAAAAAAGCCCTTTTCAGTATTTTTAATTCTGCAGCTTCAAATAAATAATACCCGGTGTCTCTGTCATTATAGTCCTTCAAGTATAACTAAAGACAAAACGTTTTCTTTAGATTTGGATAAGGTGGAGAGGGATTAGAACCCCTGACCGTTTTTGATTGCTGTCTGTGTCCCCGATAGGGAGATTCACCCTCTCTTTCTAGGCAGAATCTACAGTGTTGTACTGTATGTTTTAATTCTTGGGTACTGTGGGGTTACTTGAGGACCATAGGTTTGCGCAGCTTATTGCATTAGGGTGTGCACCCCATATCTCAAATACACATGAACGCCACCTGCTATCGGAGAAAGGAGTCTCTGGTGGTGGAAGACAGTTGATTGGGAGCATATTACGCTACACCCTAAATACGGGTGTAACGTTTTCCTACTGTTGAACCTAGCCTTTAATATAATGGGGGCATTTACACTGGCCACTGGCGCCCCCAACTACCCACCTGGTGTTGTCTCTGGATAATGCTAATGCACATGGGGTGATTAGGGTGTGCCCAGGCACACCTGGCACACCCTGTGCGCATGCCTATGTTGAGGACATCCATGAGTCAGCCTGAAGTTGAGCCACTTCCCATTGCAAGATATATAGAGGAGAGGAAGTTGTTCCCTGAGGTTCTTTCCATGGGAAGTGGAAGGAAGCAATACATGTTATGATGTAGTCGCTGCTGAGTGAGGAGTAAGCACCCAAACTTATGGGACCTGAGTATGGGAAAAGGAGTGAATACTATCATTCAAGTAAGAGACTACTATCACTGAGGAAGTGTCCGAGCTACAGGTATGTGCACCACTGCTACCACTGTTCCATTCATGTGTGTTTGACCACTAAGAAAGATGCTTTGCTAACAGTCATTGAATATGTCTCAAATACTGCATTATTGAACTTTATGGAACCTGACACGAGGGGGCGTACATACAGGGGTCACAGGGGTCATCATTGCGACCCAGCCCCATGAGGCCCTCGCACCCCCTGTACATTACAACTGGGTAGGAGGGCAGTGGGAGAATGTAGAGCAGGGTTTCTCAACCAGGGTTTTTATGGAACCCTTGGGTTCCTCCAGAGGTTTCTAGGGGTTCCCTGAGCATTGAGCGATTTCTGACTCTCAGATAAGTTCCCTCTGACACCATTGATCTTTTTAGCTATCTGTAAGGTGCTAATTCATCCCAATGTCCACAAGTGTAAAGAGCATTCTTCCGACTGACCATCACACTGTACATCTCATTGTATAATGAATTTTAGATATAGTAATTTTTAGCAGGGGTTCCCTAAGATCAGAAAGTTATTTCAAGGATTCCTCTGTCCTCAAAAGGTTGAGAGGCTGATGTAGAGGAACAAATCCCTCCATGTAGGTGCTGAATGCCCGCTTCTTCCCCCTCCCTTCCGCAGACATTCAGAAGCTGCAGAAGGGAAATGGAGGGCATTGGTTCCTCTACATCAGGGATATGCAATTAGCGGACCGCCAGCTGTTGTAAAACTACAAGTCCCATCATGCCTCTGCCTCTGGGTGTCATGCAGCGCTGCTGGGTTCCCCCCCTGCGCTGATGCTGCAGGGGATCTGTCAGATTTAAGAGCAGAGAAGGGGCCAGTAAATGTGTCATAAAATAAATGTGTCAAAATAGAGTAAAATGGTAAAAAAGTGATAAAACAACAACAACATAAAAAGAAAACTACTGACACCAGTGGTGGAACTACCAGAGTCACACTTGCAACTGGTCTCTGGCGTTCCGCCATCATAGGGGGACCCCAAGATGGCAGGAAGTTGGCCTGCTGCAGAACCATAATAGAGGGTCCCACAATGGGGGTAAAGGGCCCTGGGATCAGTAGGAAGGGCCCTGTTCAGGGGCCAGGGGGGGGGGGCCTTCATTGATTTCTTGCACCGGGGCCCTGAAGGTTCTAGTTATGCCTCTGCCTGACTCCTACATGTCAAGAACTAATTTCAGTAAACAAGTTCCGGTCTGGTCACTATATGGAGGAATCAGATGTGTGCTTTACAGTGAATGCTAATGGGGAATGGAGTGTAAAGCCGCGGTGAAAATGAAGTAAGCAAAAAAGAGTAACATCTGCATAAAGACAAAAGAGCAGCCAATTTGGTAGAGGGAGCGATGGTGGTCAGTGACAGAAGGAGTGGACTGATGACTGTTTGATCTGCCCTTCCTAACAGTTGAGAGCCTATCTTAGGACTCTCTGCAGAATGGAGCTTTCCATAGATTGGGCCTGGACCGCAAATGTGCTAGGCCTTGCATAGTGTATTGGGGCTTCCCTTATACTTACCTAAACCCAATCTCGATCCAGCGCTGAGCACAGGAGCAGCCGCTCTCTCTCTCTCTTCACTGGCCATTGAGGCAGCAGTGGCAGCCATTGGATCCAGCTGCTGTCAATCACAGTACAGGGGGCAGAGCTGAGCAATGATCTGTGTGTCTCTGCTATGGGGACACTCAGCAGGGGGAAGGAGCTAGAAGCCCCGGCAGGGGACATGAGAAGAGGAGGATCAAGCCCATTGCACAGAGCAGGTAAGTATGACATATTTGTTATTCCCTTTACAATCACTTTCTGTAAGCAAACATAACAGGTTTGCTGGATTGCATGCAATTATCCAAATTTTTTTTTGCCTTTACTTTTACTTTCAGGCACTCCTGTTATAGGGTGACACCTGTCTACCAATGGTGCCTCCTTGTTGTCACCCTGACACATGACCTTTCCATGGAGGTGGTTATTTTAACTCACATTGCACAGGCATGATCAATACAGCCATCATGTAATTCTTTTAGGGTTTACATCTACTTTAAAGGTTTTGCTGAATCAATAAAGGGATGTGAATAAATAGTTGGAGCAAATGCCTGTCTGTCCAGTACTACTCACATAACCAAAATGGTTAGACCATTGACCAGGCCAATAGACCTTTTTCTCCAGGGAAGGAAAATGTTACAAATCTTTTATTACTCTTTATTTATCTAAAAAAAGATTGTTAACCCCTGCCTGTCAAACCCAGGAAACCCTTTAACAAGGTCTTTATACCTCGGGGACGGTAAGAACTGGACAGTCACTATACCACTGTGATTGGCTACCACAGAGGTCACATGAACGGAAGCTGGTCCCACCAGCTCCCAATTGTTAGTAGAGACTAATGCCGTGTACACACGGGCGGACTTTTCAACCAGACTGGTCCAACAGACCGAATCGGGCAGACAATCCGACCGTGTGTGGGCTCCATCGGACCTGCAGCTGACTTTTTCGAGCAAAAATCTGATGGACTTTAGATTTGGAACATGTTTCAAATTTGTCCGACGGACTCGAGTCCGGTCGAAAAATCCTCTCGTCTGTATGCTAGTCCGACGGACGAAAACCAACGCTAGGGCAGCTATTGGCTACCGGCTATCAACTTCCTTATTTTAGTCCGGTGTACGTCATCACGTATGAATCCGTCGGACTTTGGTGTGATCGTGTGTAGGCAAGTCCGTTTGTTCGATAGTCCGTCGGAAGTCCGTCAAAAGTCCATCGAAAAGTCATGTATACTGTTCTTTATTAGGTACACCTCTTCAATTGCTTGGTAACACAAATTGCTAATTAGCCAATCACATGGCAGCAATTCAATGCATTTAGGCATCTAGACATGGTGAAGACGACTTGCTGAAGTTCAAACTGAACATCAGAATGGGGAAGAAAGGGCATTTAAGTGATTTTGAACGTGGCATGGTTGTTAGTGCCAGACGGGTTGGTCTGAGTATTTCAAAAACTGCTGATCTACTGGAATTTTCATGCACAACCATCTCTCGGGTTTACAGAGAATGGTCTGGAAAAGGGAAAATATCCAGTGAGCGGCAGTTGTGTGGAGGAAAATGCCTTGTTGGTGTCAGAGGTCAGAGGAGAATGGGCAGACTGGTTGGAGACGATAGAAAGGCAACAATAACTCAAATAACCACTAGTTACATCCAAGGTATGCAGAATACCATCTCTGAACACACAGCACATCGAACCTTGAAGCTACAGCAGCAGAAGACCACACCGGGTGCCACTCCTGTCAGCTAAGAACAGGAAACTGAGGCTACAATCGGCACAGGCTCAACAAAATTGGATAGAAGATTGGAAAAATGTTGCCTGGTCTGATGAGTTTCGATTTCAGCTGCAACATTCAGATGGTAGGGTCAGAATTTGGTGTAAACAACATGAAAGAATGGATCCATCCTGCCTTGTATCAACGGTTCAGACTGGTGGTGGGGGTGTAATGGTGTGGAGGGATATTTTCTTGGCACACTTTGGGCCCCTTAGTACCAATTGAGCATCGTTTAAACGTCACGGCCTACCTGAGTATTGTTGCTGACCATGTCCATCCCTTTATGACTACAGTGTCCCCATCTTCTGATGGCTCCTTCCAGCAGGATAATGTACATGACAATGAGGTCACTGTACTCCAATGGCCATCACAGTCACCAGATTTAAATCCATGAGAGCACATTTGGAATGTGGTGGAACAGGAGATTCGCATCATGGATGTGCAGCTGACAAATCTGCAGCAACTGCGTGATGCTATCATGTCACTAGATGTTCTACGTGGTTTTTCAGCTCTTTAGCGCCACCCTTTGGCTCCTTCTGCTAATTTCGTGTTTGTAGAAGTTTGGTGAGTGTTGATTTGCGCTTTTTTTTTCCCGTTTTTCATTTAGCATTTTTTAGTTCCCGCTTTTTATTTCGTGCTTTTCAGTTCCTTTCTGAACGGCCGTTTGTCAACCAGACATGTTGCGGAATCGGAGGAGATAACGTGTTATTTATTATTGGCCTTGGAGTTATTGCTTTGACATTATTTTTTTGGTTGAATAATGATTTGATTTGGTATATTTTCTATATTTTTGGATGCATAGAATGCACTTTTTGGTTAAGTTCTATTGGCAGATAGCATGTCTAATCTTTTTCTTTTTTTTTAATGCACAATAAAAAACATTGTGTAGAATAATACTTGGCTATGTGTTTTACTTCAAATGACAGTTTGGGAGTAGGCAGTTACATTTAAAAAAATACAATGTAAAATTAACAAGGGACACCAACATAGTTGTATCATTGATCTTAAAAACTACGGGATAATGATGTTGCGGTAACTTGCACAAAAAAACAAAACATAATATTATCTTTATATCACTAGAAAAAAAAAACCTTTGAAAATTCGTTTGCAAAAACTCCATCAGTATCACCAGCAAAGCAGCTTCATTATTATCCCATTACAGAAGAAGAGAATTATGCGCTGCATTTCGACATTTCATAATTTGCCGCGTCACGAATGTTAATTCTCCATACACGAACGCTAGTTTACAAGACCGACCGCTTCTGCTTCCGAGCATGCATTTTTTATACTTTGGACTTTTGTCCGACGGACTTGTGTACACACGATCAGAAAATCCGACAACACACATTTGTTGGCGGAAAATTTGAAAACATGCTAACCAACATTTGTTGGCGGAAAGTCCGACAACAATTGTGCGATGGAGCATACATACAGTCAGATTTTCCGCCAACAGCCTGACATCGAACATTTCCCAGCATAAAGTCTGATCGTGTGTACGGGGCTTTTTTCTAGAGACTGTTTTTTTTCTTATTTTATAGCATTAAGTTCTACTTAGTGTGTTTCTAAATCTACATATAAAACTTACTGCAATTTCCGGCATACTTTCACATATGATATGTTTTTAAAGCAATAAATCCGAATCATAGATGACTATTATAGGTGCATGTTTTTTATGTTTGGTAGAAGTTATATTTTCTTCATAATAAGTATGTCCTGAAATGTTTTAATCCTGTCTGATTTTAAGAATTATCTCTCTGAAATTTCCCGCATGCTTTTACACACAATGTCTGTCTGTTTTGTTTTTTGTTCTTTTTTGTGTCAGATTGATTTTCCTCTTTACTAAAAATATTTCAGGAAAAAAAATGAATAAAGTATAAAAAAAAATAAAACTTTTTTTTCTAGTTTTGGATAGAAAGAATTACAAACATTTGGTTGGATTTTTGTAGCTGTCTTTGTCCTCAATCGGTATTATTTACTCTGTTTGTCCTGGGGGCTATTGTTCTCTATTGCTATTGACACCAAAATCCTGTTCTAGTGACAATCGTCTAAGAAGGGAATTCCCCTCTTTTTAAAGAGATTTCCTTTCAGTTCCTGTTGTGGAAGTAAAGGAACACAAAAGTAAAAACAAAACCCAACAAAAACAAATAAAACTTGTGTAGCGGAATCAAAGTTTTGTACATAGGCTCCCCTGACATGTGCATTTATGTTTTTATGTGCATATATGTGGGGGGGGTGGCCTCAAAACTTTTTGGGGAGGGGATTTTAAGTGCTTGGGTGTCACTATAATTTTTTACACGTTTCTAAGTTTTTGTTTTCTAAACTTTTTTAATCACATAGGAGAATCTATGTGATGCATTTTTGTGACAGGTTCTCAATAATGAGACATCAGGGGTCACATAGACCCCTGATAGTCACATAAAATCCATAAAAAAAGAAGAAAGAGGAATAAGAAGGAAAAGGAAGGAAAAGGAAGCACAAGGTTTGTGGTCAAGCCTTGACATCCAAGGGAATCTTCATGTATGTGGCCCAAGTAGTCCAGGTTTTGGTAAGCTGTTAACCTTGTCAAGTATCTTGCTGGCTAAGTTTTCATGGGTCATAATCCAAAAGATTTCATGCTTGTTATGGGCCATGGAGACAGACCGTGTTTTCCATGCTCCAGCTATTGTGCATTTAACCGCAAAAAACATGAACGAGGCTAATCTTTGTTTACTGCAGGAGAGTGCAGGGATCAGTTCATTTAGCAAACCATACTGAGGTTGCTGTGGGATATCTATACCTAAAACTCAGTGCATTAAGTAAAAAAGGTTCCAAGATCAGAATCAGTGGAAAGGTCCCTGTCCCAGTCTGCCATGTGAGGTCATTTAGTTGGGGACTGAAGGGGCGACCCATAAATCAAAGAAATAACCCCTCTCTGGCCTTTATCATTGGAGCCCTATTGTTCATAGGGGAAAAGGGATACCAAACACAAATATATGGATTTTGAAAAATGGGATAACTGGTGGAACCAAATAGTTTTAGTGCGAGGCATGTACAATTTTGCAATACAGTATTGTAAAGTAAAGGGCCCTTTAGAGGTGTCAACTTATTTTATAAGTGAACAGCCTTTATCCCTTTAGTAAATAAAATTCCAAATATTCACTCATAATATCAAAACAAACACAAGCCAAAACCTAAAATGTCAAAAAGCATAATTTTATTATAATAATAGTTTTCAGATCCGTCATAAAGTCATGTTAATTATTAAAAGATACTATATGTCATAATAGTGAAAGTATATCAAAATAAAAAGTGGTACAGGTTATTCAATAACTGTTTTTTACTGTTATAAAATAGATATATATAGTGTAAAAGCTATAGTATATACAAATACATTCATTATATGTGGTGCTGTTATTAGAAACATATAAGACATGGAATAATCTCCCAATCTGGACAGCTGTTCTGGTGACAACAGTCAAAGATAACATTTCTATTCATTTTGGGGGGAGATTTACTTTACCCTTACTTCCTGTAAGATTTTTAGAGCAGAAATCGGGGTCAAATCTCTCCAGTAGGAACACAAACCTCAGAAAAATTACGTAGCAGATGTCCCTACGTTATCCAAACTAAATGCTGCAATTCTACTTCAATCTGGTAAAAACTTAGTATATGAACGTTGAGTAGTCTTTATTTGTGGGCACCATCATCCCACAGCATATAGTTATTGCTACAAACAAAAAATAAAGGGACATTCAGGGTACACAGATTCTGCTACTACGCAATTGTAATTTAAAAAATACATTTTAGTATATAGATAAAAATAAAATATTAAAATATTAACTGCTCAAAGAAGTCACTCTATATACTTGTTTTGCTCTAAATTACATAAAACAGACTCCTCCTAGCTCACATGGTGTCATTTAATTATACCTGTGCACTTTTTTCCAATATTAAATCTTATTGTTCATTATCCAAAGCATGGATGAGAAACATCGGAGTAGATTTAATAAAACTGGAGGGTGCAAAATCTTGTGCAGCTCTTGATAGATGCCAATCAGCTTCCAGGTTTTTTTTTTGTCAAAGCTTAATTGATCAAGCTAAAGTTAGAAGTTGATTGGTTTCTATGCACAGCGGTACCAGATTTTGCACTCTCCAGTTTTAGTAAATCAACCCCGGTGTGAGCACAGTTTACAATAACATCACTATAGAAAAAAAAAAGAAAAACAAAGTCTATAATATTTTAGGAAAATCTGAAACCATCTTTAGTGTATAACATGTATTAAATGATTGAGGTTACTGTGTCTTTGGTATTGCAGAGCACAACAGAAAATCATTCTTCCAGTGTAGACCAGTCATCTCTCATGATAGATTCATTGTTGTGCACTTTGGATGCTGTGATAGATGGAATCTGAGGGTCTATTAAGATCCTTTAAGGAAAAAAAATGAGATTAAAGAACAACTGTTTGTGCAATTTTATTACATTTTTATTATTTATGTTTAAAAAAACTCAGTAGGTGTGTATTATTCATTCAATAGGTTGGTATTTTTCATTCAAGCTATTTGTTAAGTCATCAAAGTTGTCTCTTTTATATTTAATTATATTATATTATACAGTATTAACTGAAAAAAAAAGACTATAGGTTGCCTTTTAAAGAGAAATGAGCATCACAAGGATAAAATGATACACAAGCATACACCCATAGCTGAAATATTAGCTCTTAGTGGACCTATACATCTGCAATCATACCTGGTATACAGATTCTGTTCCTTTTGCATCACGGAGTTGAAAATCATTGCTTTCAGTTCCTAAAATACCAAAGAAAAGTTTCTAAAACCCTTGAATTGAATTTTTTTCTGTAGTGTACATTTGTAAAGCTATATACAAGATATAGCAATAAATACCGTAGGTGAATACAAAAAGCACTGGTGATTACTGAAGAGTAATTCCACCCGATATTTTTTTTCTCCTTAAATTTTGACAGAATGCTAAATGTTAGAATCTAATGCCGCGTACACATGGTCGGACTTTCTGGGAAACTAGGTCCGATGTACTTGCCGCCAGACTTCCGGCGGACTACCGCCGGACTTTCTGAGCGGACGGACTTGCCTACACACGACCGGACTTTCCGGAATCCGGTCTTCCAGACGGACTTCCGCTGGACTTTCAGAATGAACGGACTTTCCCACACACGGACAAGTCTGTTCATTTTGAACGTGACTCGGGTACGAGGGGACTAGAAAAGGAAGTCAATCTCACCGCTTCTATCAGCGAGATCTAAACCTTGCGAGCCCCGTCGCAGGCATCCCAGGACCTTAGGTCTGGTATGGAACTTTAAGGGGAACCCCCTACGCCGAAAAACCGGCGTGGGGGTCCCCCCAAAATCCATACCAGACCCCGATCCGAGAACGCAGCCTGGCCGGTCAGGAAAGGTATTGGGGACGAGCGAGCACCCCCCCTCCTGAACCGTACCAGGCCGCATGCCCTCAACATTGGGGGGGTGCTTTGGGGGAGGGGGGCCACGCCCCCTAAAACGTCACAGTCCCAGCATGCCCAGGGACTGTGACATCATGGGGGGCGGGGTCTCCGCCTATATAAGTCACAACGGAACCCTCAGAGAGCAGTCCAGCCGGAGAGAGCGTCAGGTCAACATCTGGAGAAGAAAAGACAAGAAGCCTAGAAGTCCGGACCTCCGCTGGCAAGAGAGCTACCTGAACACAGCGGAGGAGCCGGCCGAAGAACTGGAACACCGGGAGAAGAGGCCGGAGAAAGCGGAGAAGAACCAACCGGACGCCGGGAGAAGATGAACCGGAGGGCCCCCCGAAGTCGGAAGAAGACCCCCGAAGCCGGAGGAAGATCCCCCCCGGAGCTGTTTAATAAATTATTTTAAAAACCCGTGTAGTGTGTTTTATTATTGACACTTTTTCCCTAGGTGAATGGGTAGGGGTACCATGTACCCCATACTCATTCACATAGGGTGGGGGGCCGGGATCTGGGGGCCCTCTTATTATAGGGGGCTCCCAGGTTCCGATAAGCCCCCCCGCCCACAGACCCTGACAACCAATGGCCAGGGTTGTCGGGAAGAGGCCCTTATCCTCATCAACATGGGGACAAGGTGCTTTGTGGTGGGGGGGCACCGCAGGGCGCCCCCCTCCCCCAAAGCACCCCCCCATGTTGAGGGCATGCGGCCTGGTACGGTTCAGGAGGGGGGGGCGCTCGCTCGTCCCCACCCCCTTTCCTGACCGGCCGGGCTGCGTGCTAGGATCGAGGTCTGGTATGGATTTTGGGGGGACCCCCCCGCCGGTTTTTCGGCGTAGGGGGTTCCCCTTAAAGTTCCATACCAGACCTAAGGGCCTGGGATGCCCCCCGCGCTCGCCACAATAGGAAAATTTGTTTTTCCTATTGCAGCGAGTGCGAGATGCAGTACCCTGCTCCTCCGTCATATCTGGTCTGTCAATAACAATTGTTATTGAGATAAGAAACTGTGAAAAATCTGAAGAGAGAAGGTCATAAAAACCCAACAGAAGTTCTAAACCTACCCCATTCTATAAATAAGTAGTCAATGTATATAAGTGCTCAATAAAGAGTTGGCTTTATATTGGTGCCGATATGAAAATCAATGCTTTGACTTATTTTTGTGCAAAATACTGATTCCCACCTATTGACAATCACACTGAAAATTCTCCACTAATTTTTGGCTTGTTTGGAAAATAGCAACAATATTTTAGATTTAGCCTCTGTAAATTACCCGCTTTTTGCCGCCTTATTAAATAAAACATCTATGTTATTTTATTGATTTATGATACAAACCAGGTAAAATAGATACAACTAACAAATAAAAGGAAACATTAAATATACAACATACTTAATACATTAAAAACTCAGACAAGACACTAACAAACATACATGCAAAAATTGTATTTCCAAAAACCCCTAGTCTTTTTATTGTAACAACACTGTTCATTCTCCTTAAAAAGGAACAAAATAGAAGATAACCCCTGCTTTTTAAACACTTGATGTTCCACCTATGCTTATGCAAGAGAACTCACTTAAAAAAAATCAAAGACATTTATTATTTAGACTTACTAGACCTTCCTACCTACACAACCTATCCTACCTACCTCTTCCTTACCCTCTTCTTTTCCCCCACCCAACCATCTTCCATCCACCACCTACATACATATATTGCGACCTTACAAAATTATTCCAGTCGTGAGTTATAGTGTAATGTCCCCCCCCCTCACACCCAAATAAATATACCCCCATCAGAAAAAAAATCTGTATATTTCTCAAAAGGAGATCTGTATATTTATCAGTCCTCCCCCTCAGGCCCTTACAGTCATTAATACAACATCTATTCAACTGCATATCTATTTCTTTGAGCGGGTTTGAACAAAAGCATTAGAGATAAGAGCACAAATAAAGTTTATTTTACTGTGTTTTTTCTTCTCCATGTGTCTCTTGATGAAGCAGAAGACTCCCAGTCCAAGCAAAAGCAAAATAAAGATGTTACCAATTACAATCCCAATAATTATTTGATTATCCATGTGCCTAGAAGCTAAAAAAAAGACAGCATTCAATAACAATCTCAAAAGAGTTTTAATGGTTTAAATTTTATCTGCAGTTTTTGCTTAAAGTGGTTGTAAGGTCATTTTTTTTACACTGCAATAATAAATATATTATACTTACATGCGCTGTGCAATTGTGTTGCATAAAACACCCCCAAATCTTCTCTTCTGGGGTCAATTCTCTAGGCTCTGCCTTTTCTCGGTTTTCCACCTTAAAATGGAATACTATTCTAGTTTGAAAATGGGTAGTTTTTTTTTCCTTCCAATCTAATCAGTGTGGTCTCTTTACTATCACTCCTCCATGGGTGTTTCTCACTGAAATACTCGCCCTTTCTCAGGTGCTGTCTCCATAGACAAAATAGTCTGCAATTTAGCACCCTCTGGTGGGTTTAGCATCATTCAGCTCACTTTCTGGATACCCAAGGCATCACATACCCATGATGGGAACACCACCATGGTGTCCTGCACTGACAGAACAATGATGCAGCAACCTTGTGTGTCACATAGCTGGCCAGGAGATGTGTAAAAATAAAAAATAAAAAATCAGAGGGCCTCAGGGTGGGTTAGTAGGGGAAGATAGCTTGACTTGGGTTTTAAAGTAGAACTATAGGCAAAAGTTTTTTTTATTTAAAAAAAAAAGCAAGGGAGGGATATAACCCGTCAGATTTTTTCCTCAATCTGTGTCCCATTGATGAGGTTTCCCTTCACTTTCTGACCCATAGCCAAAACAGGAAGTGAGAGCAGATCCCTTCAAATTAAGGGAATTCCTTGAGGACCCCCAGGTCACCAGAACTAGTGTCCCCATTAGGAGATTTCCCCTCTATTACTTCTCTGGGTACAATGCAAAATATGGAATTTTCTTTTACTTTCACACTTTCAATGAGAATGGTAAACCAGACAAATAGAGAGGGGGGTCTCCTTAATGGGGGCACAGACAGCAATAAAAACTGACAAGAGTTCTAATCCCTCTCCACTCTATCCAAAACTAAAATGTAGCGCACTACCCCCGTAGGAGCTGCTAATTAGTTCGTTCCTTTTCGCCAGTGTGGTTCTATTACCCCCCTTCCTTGCACTGATCACCCAGCAGACAGTATTAAACGAATAACATGAACTTTATTCTTTCCATGAATGCATGCAGAAAGAATGTGAGTAGATCCTCCAGGAATATGAGCTGCCTTCATCAACTTGGTTCCTGTAATGGTCTGCAAATCTTCTCCCTCCTGTTTACTACTACTTCCCAACCGCACAGCATTTCCAAATTTAAGTCCTAAGAACAATACTCTGAATAGAGTTCTTAAACTGACTGTTAGGATTTCTCCCAGGTGATAACTATTTAAGACTCCACGTTCAGCTCCTTAACACCCTCAGTCTTTGGAATTACTGTTCCCTTGGGTTTACACTCACGTGTACTTCTGAGCAACCGTCCATGCTTGCCATAGAGGGTCCTCTCCAAGTCCTTCTTCTGTTGGTAGTAGCAGCCTCCTCCTGTTATATGTTGCAGACTCCCACTGTTATCTCCTCCATCTCTTCTCCTGTTAAGGCACGTTCCCTCCCCGGAGGGGAGAGCTCTTGAGCTGCACCAGCTCCTACATACTGTCTTCCTCTGCCATTCTTTTCCCATCAGCCAGACTCCCCTTGAGCATGTGGCCCACAGTTTATATAGGCCTAAAAGCCCCTGCCCATTCAAATTAATGATTGGTTCAGGGTGATCTATACAACGAACTGTATCCTGTTCCAAATTTACCTGCCCTCCAGCACCTCTCACTGAACAAACAAGGCATCACTCTCGACAGAATGCAGGTGATCACACCCCCAATTCTACTCTTTCACTTTTCCCCACCAAATTAAACCCAACCAGGCTTAAACCAAACAGGGTAATGCCTGGAATTTTCACCTAACACTAACCCTCCTAACTATTTAACACACACCTAAGTAGGTGGGCGCTACATAAAAAAAAAAAGTTTTGCCTTTAGTTAACCCTCCTAGCGGTAATCCCAAGTGTGGCTCAGGGTTAAATTTCAGTACCATTAGCGGTAACCCAGAGCCAAACTCGAGATTGCATTGCAGAATCCTGGTCCAGGTAACCTACCTTGTCCCCAGGATCCTGCGATGTCCCCCCGCTGTGTCCACCGCCGGATCCTCCGCCCATAGCTCTGTGCACCAGGGCACCGTTCCCTGCGAGCGTCGCAAGGCATGGGGGCAGAGTCCAGCGGCAAGTTCAAAAAGTACAAAATACATAACACATACAGTACACTGTAATTTTACAGATTGCATTAATGTATCAAATCATTTTACATCCCTTTTGTCCCTAGTGCTTTGTTCAGTTCCCTGCATGCACTTTTATATTATATATACTGTTCTTTCTGCCTGGAAATGTGAGATTGTCCATAGCAACCAAAATATGCCCCTTTACGTCAAAAGCGGTTTTAGACAGCGATAGTAAATTAGAACACTTGCAGAATTGAGCGATAGTGAATCGTGGGGAAATGTATTTTATTATTATTATATTATTATTTTTTATAATTTTTTATAGTTATTTATTATATTATACTTTATGATTTCATGTTTCAAACTTTATCATACCCAGGATGTCTACTAGACTCTTGTTTGGACAGATTTAGGTGTGTTATTACTAAGAATTACAGGCCTACAATATAGAACGCCAAATTTCTATTCAAAAATCTGAAATAATTATACTGCCAGGGAGGCTACACTTCAACTCCTTAGAGAGAGGAAAATAGTATTTTTTTAACAGTTTACCTGTAAAATCCTTTTCTTGGAGTACATCACGGGACACAGAGCCATAGTAGTTACTATGTTAGTTATAGGCCATCTTCAGGTGATGGACACTGGCACACCCTAAGAAAGGAAGTCCACTCCCTATATAAACCCTCCCACTACTGGGAGTACCTCAGTTTTTGAAGCAAAGCAATATACATGTATTAGAAGAGAGGAGGGACCTCTGTGTCCCATGATGTACTCCAACAAAAGGATTTTACAGGTAAGCTGTTATAAAAATCCTATTTTCTTTATCGTACATCATGGGACACAGAGCCATAGTAGTTACAATGTGGGATGTCCCAGAGCAATGCCAACTGAGGGGAGGGAGACACAACAAAAGTAGGGCACCATGAGACTAGAGGACTTATACTGCTGCCTGCAGCACACTACGCCCGAAGACGATATCCTCATGCCTTTTTACATCCACCTGATAGAATCTGGTAAATGTATGGACTGAAGACCAAGTTGTGGCCTTGCAGATTTGAGCCATGGAAGCTTGGTGATGCACTGCCCATGAAGCACTAGCAGCCCTAGTGGAGTGCGCTTTGATTTGAGAGGGTGGAATCTTCCTCTTCAAACCATAAGCTTGAACAATTACTTGCTGATTCCATTTAGAAATAGTAGATTTTGATGCTGCCTGTCCTCTTTTAAGACCTTCAGGCAACACAAACAAAACATCAGTTTTTCTAATTTGAGCAGTCACCTTCAAGTTGACTTTGACTGCTCTCACCACATCAAGAGAATGTAGTGACTTCTCTTCCGTAGAACAGGGTTCTGGAAAAAATGAAGGTAGAACAATATCCTGGTTTAGATGAAAACCTGACACTACCTTTGGTAGAAAGTTAGGATGAAGATGCAATACTACCTTATCCTTGTGAATAATTAAATATGGCTCTTTACAAGAAAGAGCAGCCAACTCTGATACCCTTCTTGCAGAAGATATGGCTACCAGAAAAACTAGTTTCCTTGTCAAAAGGACCAAGGGAATATGCTGTATCGGCTCAAAAGGCTGTTTCTGCAATGCTGACATAACTAAATTTAAATCCCAAGGGTTCAGGGGTGATCTAACCGGAGGATTAAGCCACGTTACCCTCTGAATAAAGCTACGAACCAAAGAATGTGAAGCAAGTGGTCATTGAAATAATACCGATAAGGCTGAGACCTGGCCTTTAATAGTACTCAAGGCCAGCTTCATTTCTAACCCCATCTGCAGAAAATCAAGGATTCTACCTATGACATACTTCCTGGGGTGCCAACCCCTGGATTCACACCAGGAGACATATGCCTTCCAGACTCTATAATATATAATTCTGGAGGCCGGCTTCCTTGCATTAATCAAGGTAGATACCATTGAACCTGACAGCCCACACTTCATCAGAATGTGGGTCTCAATAGCCAAACCATTAAATTTAGCGTTTGTATGGTAGAATGAAATACAGGACCTTGCGAGACAAGGTCTGAACGTGGTGGTAGGGTCCATGGGTCCCCTACCGCCATTCTTATGATCTCTGTATGCCAAGATCTTCTGGGCCACACCGGGGCTACAAGAATCACGACTTCCCTTCCTGCTTGATCCTGCGAAGAAGTCGTGGAAGCAGCAGAATAGGAGGGAATGCATAAATCAGTGAGAACTGATTCCACGGGAACACCAAGGCATCTGTTCCGCATGCTAGCAGATCCTTTGTTCTTGACACAAAGTTGTCAATCTTTTTGATGAACCTGGACGCAAACAGATCTACGTCTGGGATCCCCCATCTTTGGCATATTGTCAGGCAGATATCTGGGTGAAGGGACCATTTTCCCAGGAACAACTGCTGGCGACTCAAGTAGTCCGCCTGACAATTTTCTATTCCTGGAATGAAGACTGCCGATAGGCAAGGTACATTGTTTTCTGCCGAGTTAGGATATGATTCACCTCTCTCTGGGCCGCACATCTTCTTGTGCCCCCTTGGTGATTGATATAGGCCACTGCTGTGGCATTGTCGGATTGGATCCTGACGGGACAATTCCGTAACCTGAATGTCCAGGCCCTCAGGGCCAAGCGTGCTGCCCGAATCTCTTGAATGTCGATGGGCAAGGTAATTTCTAGTCTGGACCATTTCCCTTGGATGGTCGCCTCTTCCAGGACTGCTCCCCAACCCAAAAGGCTGACATCTGTTGTTACCACCTTCCAGGTAACTGGTAGGAAGGATTTTCCCTTCTGCAGATTCTTGGTTATCAACCACCAACTGAGGCTCCGGTGCACCCTTGGAGACAGACATATTGGGAAATCTAGAGCTTGGACCTTCTTGTTCCAGGCCGATAGGATGCTGTTTTGCAGCAGCCTCGAATGAAACTGAGCATAAGGAACGGCTTTGAATGAAGTCACCATCTTTCCAAACAACCTCATGCAAAGTCGAATAGAAGGATTCTTTTTTGCCTTGACCACCTGAATCAGTTTCCTTATGGCACTGATCTTCGCCTGGGGCAAGAATACCCTTTTCTGCGCTGTATCTATGATCAGACCCAAGTATTCTAATCTGCTTTTGGTTTTGGTACCGTGAAAAGGTTTGAATAAAACCCCAATCCCTGCTCTTCCATGGGGACCACTGAGATCACTTTTTGAGACAAAAGATGGTCCAATGCTTGAACGAGATACTTCTTTTTCTCTGGATCCCTGGGAACGTTTGATCTGAGAAAACGAGGAGACGGGGACTCTCGGAACTCTAGTTTGTACTGAGGGAAGTTCATCTTCTCCCGCCGCCAGTTCCTCAATTTGAGGATCCTGGGTAATGGAAGAGGACCTGTCGCGTTTTGTCCCACTCTGGGATGCGATTAAAGCCGCTAACCTTTCTTCCAATCCTATCATGGCTGAGGAAAAAACCTCCTCAGCAATATAGACAGGGGCTGCAGTGTTGGAAACAGTTGCAACATTTGACGGCCCTGATGGCTCACTCTGACCGGCCACCCCAGAACTCTCAGGGCAGGATGCCATTGTAGAGATGAGTTTAGGCTTTTTTTGAGCTTGAGGGAGTCCCTTTTGAGCCCTTTTTTGGGGTGTTTCTACCTCCCCTTCTGACCATAGCCCAATGCACAAATGCAGAGGTACTACCAGAAGAAATTGCACCCACTGCTTGAGCAAATAGTCCAGCTGCCGCTGCTATTAATGCTCAGCCTGATGCTTTAGTAAATGTGCCAAGGGAATGCCTGTGTCACCACTTACATGCCCCTATTTTGCTCTTGTGTCCCTCTGACAGCTGCAGTCAGCAAAATGAAGCTTTTTAAATGTACTCCTGTGCTGGACGTTGCCCCACGCTAACGCTGCACTAAGCCACGCCCCCATTCAGGGCTGCAAAGACCATGAACTTACATGGCTGAACCATGTAAGTTCATGGTCTTTGTGGAAGAATGTGGAATTTTATGTTTTACATTTGCCCACTCGTCCTTTAAACTACTCTAAATATTGCTAATTTCCCCTATTTATAGGTAATTAATACGGTTATGTTCCTGATGAGTGGCTATAAGGTCCCGAAACGGCGTAGAGTCTACAACTACCGTTATTCACACACCATTACTAGCTATGTATGGACGTTCCATTGTTATTGCATTTTGTCTTTGCCACTTTTTTCTAGTGACACTGCGTGCCACATATTCATTGTTATGCATTTTTTATTCATATCCTCATATGTTTACATAGAAGTCCTTGTTGGAATGTATTTTATGATTGAATACAAATTATATTTATTGAGCTATGTGCCTACAAATGTAAACTTATGAATTTATGTATTACTTTATATTAAAAAATTGAAACTTTATTCTAGTTTGACTTCTGCTCCCGTGTGCCTCACTCAAAATCCCACATCCTTTTTCTTTTTTAGTTTTTACTTTTTTTCATTATTTTCAAAGCGTTTTTTGGGGGGGGTTTCTGGAAAATTAAAAAAAAAAAAAAAAGTGTGGAATATGTTCTTTTACAATAATAAGTAATATATCTGTGACATGGTATTCAAACTATATAACATGAAGACCTAATGAAAGATTTCTGAGACTTTATGTAAAGTCTTAAATTACTGCAAGTTTTATACATAAAAACTGGGGGAAAAGGCAGAGACCAGAAGCACAGAAGAAAAAGGGTTAATAGATAATTGCCTTAGTACCGTGTTTCCCCGAAAATAAGCTCGGGTCTTATATTAATTTTCGCAACAAAAGACACAGTAGGGCTTATTTTCAGGGTAGGTCTTACCATGTAATGTGCTGTCTTGTCTCCCCCTCTCTTTCCCTGCCTGTCAGGAATCTCCAGTATGAACTGAGTTAAAATGCTTGTAAAATCCTATCATTTACTATATTACAGTAGTATATAATGTACAATGTGTGTGTTTCTGTAATATAATTGTGCCAAATATCTTCGTTTTAGTGCCGCTCTGTGCTTCTGTGACCTGCTGGAGCTCTCTTCCCTGCAATTATATTACAGAAACACACACATTGTACATTATATAGTACTATAATAGAGTGAATTTTAGGATTTTACAAGCATTTTTAACTAGGGCTTATTTTCGGGGTAGGGCTTATATTGCAGCCCTCCTGGAAAATGACCCTAGGTCTTATTTTCAGGGTAGGTCTTATTTTAGGGGAAACATGGTATGTAATTGGATTCAGTGGTGGCATTTTACCTGTGGCTGGCCGATATAGGTAACCTTGATCACATCAAAGCATGTATACTGTTGTTGTTCAGTTGTTTAGTCGTGTCCAACTCTTCGTGACCTCATGGACCATAGCGCACCAGGCTTTTCTGTCCTCCACTGCCTCCCACAGCTCGCTTATCTTCATGTTCATTGTTTCAATGATGCTATCTATCCATCTTGTTTTCTGTCCTCTTCTCCTTTTTCCTTACATGTTTCCCAGCATCAGGGTCTTTCCCAATGAGTCCTCTCTTCACATTAGGTGGCCATAGTATTTGAGTTTCAGCTTCAGGATTTGTCCTCCCAGTAAATATTCAGGGTTAATTTCCTTCAAGATTGACTGGTTTGATCTTCTTGCTGTCCAAGGGACTTTCAAGCATCTTCTCCAACACCATAGCTCAAAAGCATAAATTCTTCGGCGTTCAGCCTTCCTTATCATCCAACTTTCACAACCATAGCTTACTACTGGGAATACCATAGCTTTGACTATACAGCACTTTGTTGGTAGGTTGATGTCTCTGCTTTTTATAATGTTGTCTAGTTACCATTGCTTCCCTCCCAAGAAGCAAGCGTTTCTTAATTTCATGGCTACAGTCATCGTTACCGTATGTATACTGTACCTGTGTCTAGAACTCTGGTCATGATCCTGCAGCCCATTGGCGCTGTGATGCTCTCAGGGATCCTTAACCACTTAAGGACCGCCTCACGCCGATGTACGCCGACAAGGTGGCACGGGCAGGCAGAATCACGTACATGAACGTGATCTGCCTCCCGCGGGTGGGGGGTCCAGTCGGACCCCCCCGGTGCCCGAGGCAGTCCTCTTTTGTCCAGCAGCGATCGGAGGTGAGGGGGAGACCATCCATTCGTGGCTCCCCCCTCGTGATCCCCGCCTGCCAATCAGATCATTCCTCTGCTGCTGTATGCTAAACAGCAGCAAAGGAAATGATGTCATCTCTCCTCGGCTCGGTATTTTCCGTTCCAGAGCAGAGGAGAGAAGACTGCAATGTGAGTGAAAACACTACACACACACAGTAGAACATGCCAGGCACACTTTACACCCCCGATCACCCCCTAATCACCCCCCCTGTCACACTGACACCAAGCAGTTTTTATTTTTATTTTTTTTTTATTACTGCATGGTGTCAGTTTGTGCCAGTTAGTGTGGTAGGACAGTTACTGTTGGCCCCCTTTAGGTCTAGGGTACCCCCCTAACCCCCCTAATAAAGTTTTAACCCCTTGATCACCCCCCGTCGCCAGTGTCGCTAAGCGATTATTTTTCTGATTGCTGTATTAGTGTCACTGGTTACGCTAATTAGGGAGGTAAATATTTAGGTTCGCTGTCAGCGTTTTATAGTGACAGGGACCCCCATATACTACCTAATAAATGTTTTAACCCCTTGATTGCCCCCTAGTTAACCCTTTCACCACTGATCACCGTATAACTGTTACGGGTGATGCTGGTTAGTTCGTTTATTTTTTATAGTGTCAGGGCACCCGCCGTTTATTACCTAATAAAGGTTTAGCCCCCTGATCGCCCGGCGGTGATATGCGTTGCCCCAGGCAGCGTCAGATTAGCACCAGTAGCGCTAACACCCACGCACGCAGCATACGCCTCCCTTAGTGGTATAGTGTCTGTACAGATCAATATCTGATCCGATCAGATCTACACTAGCGTCCCCAGCAGTTTAGGGTTCCCAAAAACGCAGTGTTAGCGGGATCAGCCCAGATACCTGCTAGCACCTGCGTTTTGCCCCTCCGCCCGGCCCAGCCCAGCCCACCCAAGTGTAGTATCGATTGATCACTGTCACTTACAAAACACTAAACACATAACTGCGGCGTTCGCAGAGTCAGGCCTGATCCCTGCGATCGCTAACAGTTTTTTTGGTAGCGTTTTGGTGAACTGGCAAGCACCAGCAGCCTAGTACACCCCGGTCGTAGTCAAACCAGCACTGCAGTAACACTTGGTGACGTGGCGAGTCCCATAAGTGCCGTTCAAGCTGGTGAGGTGGCAAGCACAAGTAGTGTCCCGCTGCCACCAAAAAGAAGACAAACAGGCCTGTCGTGCCCATAATGCCCTTCCTGCTGCATTCGCCAATCCTAATAATTGGGAACCCACCACTTCTGCAGCGCCCGTACTTCCCCCATTCACATCCCCAACCAAATGCAGTCGGCTGCATGAGAGGCATTTTCTTTATGTCCTCCCGAGTACCCCTACCCAACGAACCCCCCCAAAAAGATGTCGTGTCTGCAGCAATCGCGGATATAGGCGTGACACCCGCTATTATTGTCCCTCCTGTTCTGACAATCCTGGTCTTTGCATTGGTGAATGTTTTGAACGCTACCATTCAATAGTTGAGTATTAGCGTAGGGTACAGCATTGCACAGACTAGGCACACTTTCACAGTGTCTCCCAAGATGCCATCGCATTTTGAGAGACCCGAACCTGGAACCGGTTACAGTTATAAAAGTTAGTTACAAAAAAAGCGAAAAAAAAAATATATATATAAGATTAAAAAAAATAGTTGTCGTTTTATTGTTCTCTCGCTCTCTATTCTCTCTCTCTATTGTTCTGCTCTTTTTTACTGTATTCTATTGTGCAATGTTTTATTGTTATTATGTTTTATCATGTTTGCTTTTCAGGTATGCAATTTTTTATACTTTACCGTTTACTGTGTTTTATTGTTAACTTGGGGTGTCTACTTTCCAAAATGGGGTCATTTGGGGGGGGGTTTGTGCCACCTGGGCATTCCATGGCCTCCGAAACTGTGATAGGCAGTGAAGAGTGAAATCAAAAATTTACACCCTTAGAAATCCTGAAGGCGGTGATTGGTTTTCAGGGCCCCGTACGCAGCTAGGCTCCTGTTTGGGGTGCAATTCCACATATGCCCATGGCCTGTGTGAGCAATATATCATTTAGTGACAACTTTGTGAAAAAAAAATTGTCACTTTCCTGCAACTTGTGTCAAAATATAAAATATTCCATGGACTCAACATGCCTCTCAGCAAATAGCTTGGGGTGTCTACTTTCCAAAATGGGGTCATTTGGGGGGGTTTTGTGCCATCTGGGCATTTTATGGCCTTCAAAACTGTGATAGGTAGTGAGGAGTGAAATCAAAAATTTACGCCCTTAGAAATCCTGAAGGTGGTGCTGGGTTTTCGGGGCCCCATACGCGGCTAGGCTCCCAAAAAGTCCCACACATGTGGTATCCCTGTACTCAGGAGAAGCAGCTGAATGTATTTTGGGGTGCAATTCCACATATGCCCATGGCCTGTGTGAGCAATATATCATTTAGTGACAACTTTTTGTAATTTTTTATTTCTTTTGTCATTATTCAATCACTTGGCGCAAAAAAAGTTAATATTCAATGGGCTCAACATGCCTCTACTTACTATCACTAAGTATCAGTGTAGGTGTTAGTTTTAGTGTCAGTGTGGGTGTCAGTGTGTCAATAGCTTTTAGTGTCAGTGTAAATATCAGTTAGTGTCAGTTAGTAGCAGTGTAAGTGGCAGTTAGTGGAAGTTATTGACAGTGTTAGGGTCACTGTATGTTTCAGGTAAGAAAAAAAGGTTTTATATTTAGTGTCAGTGTAAGTGTTAGTGTAAGTGCCGGTTCACACAGGGGCGACTTGTCAGACGACCTAGCTACCTGACAAGTCGCATCCCGTTCTGATCTACGGAACCGTTCTAATAGGAGCGACGCAAGTCGCTCCGACTTAGAAAAAGGTTCCTGTACAATTTTTGGGGCGACTTCAGGCGACTTGCATTGACTTCTATACAGAAGTAGTTTTGCAAGTCGCCGCTGAAGTCGCCTGCAAGTCGTGCCGTCCCTGTGTGAACCGGCACTAAGTGTCAATGTGTTTAGGTATGAAAGAAAAACAAAAAACAAATGTGTAATATTGTTGCTTGGCCCCACAGGAACAAATAAAAAATAACTAACACATATGTGGTATTGTCACAATCATCAGGAGTAGGAGAATTTATTTTACAAGTTTTTCTCTGGTAGTGGTACATGATAATGGCATTAAAATATACAGATAAAGCTATCTTGGGCCAGTTTTCCTTTCATAATAAAACAAAATCAGGAGATATCCATTAACATTTACCACCAAAAGAAAGCCCAATCTATCCTGAAAAAAACAAGATATAATTCACCGAGATACACCAAGTAGTTGCGATGATATGTACAGTTATACTAACACATGTCAAAATTGCAAAATTGGGCTTGGGCATTGAGGTTGTTTTGACTCCGGGCATGAAGGTGTTGAGGGATCTGTAGAAAGCACATTATTATTTGTTGAGGGGCTGTAATAGCAATAACCTCTATC
This sequence comes from Lithobates clamitans, assembly GCA_037952925.1. Taxonomy (NCBI): domain Eukaryota; kingdom Metazoa; phylum Chordata; class Amphibia; order Anura; family Ranidae; genus Lithobates; species Lithobates clamitans. Next base: position 530,061 of record JBBGZY010001633.1, read on the forward strand.
AGTCTTATATAATGAATATTCAGTGTATGATTGTCTCCTGGAGCATGCCCCTAGTCCAAAACAACGCCTATAGTATATTTGTAATGACTGATCATCATTTGTAGCAGGTCTGCAGTCTCTGACCATCTCCTGTTATATATTTGTAGTTTCTGACCGTCTCCTGTTATATTTTTAAAGTCTCTGGCCATCTCCTGTTATATGTCCGCAGTCTCTGACCATTGTAGTAGAATTTCATATTAACCAATATATATTTTATGTTATTCATATTATTATTCATATTATTATTATTATATAGTAGTGGTTTTATCAATATTATGATTCAATAAGTAAAGCAACAATTATTAATCTTTAATAATGTATACTGTGTTTACCATAGATTTAGAAAGATTTCATTTTAAATGTTGAACTTTAGATGACCTCTCTGCTTCTTTCTCATACTTTTTATAAGATAGTTTACTAGGTGAAAGTTCATTAGAATAGATTCAAGTTATATAGAATTGTCTCAAGTCCTTGAAATGCATATAAATCAGACAGATAAGATAAGAAAACAGGTGGTTAAAATAATTATGTGGAGTAAGGGAAAGTTATGTACAGTACATTAATTAAGTTTGACAGGGTCAAACAAAGGTCTGCTTGTGCCCTCTTTAAAACTGTTAAAATACATACATATAGTGACACATATAACACATCTGGTCTGGTTATTCTTGTAATTTTTGAAGTTAGTTAAGTCTTATCAAGATGAGGAGGGTTTGATTTAACACAGCTGAGTGCCAGACTGTCTCCACACAGGTGTTTTTAATTGGACAAAACCAGTTATAAATCACTTTAATGAATATATAGGAATTCTGGGAATAATTAAGTTTGTCTGGTTGTAGAACAGGTGTCAGATTTATGGTTAGTTACATTGAAGTATATCGTAGCAACCAATCATGTTGTACCTATATCTAATATGCTTGCATTGTAAGAAACTGTATCTTGTAATACTTTGAACATAATCCTGTATGTTCCCAGCTGTTAAGAAACCTGCATCACTGAGGTCCTGCCTGGTTCGATACTTTGTTATTTTACTTCACCATCTCCTGTTATATGTTTGCAGTCTCTGACCATCTCTTGTTATATGTCTGCAGTCTCTGACCATCTCCTGTTATATGTCTGCAGTCTCTGACCATCTTCTGTTATATGTCTGCAGTCTCTGGCCAACTCTTGTTATATGTCTGCAGTTTCTGACCATCTCTTGTTATATGTCTGCAGTCTCTGACCATCTCTTGTATCATGTCTTCAGTCTCTGACCATCTCTTGTATCATGTCTGCAGTCTCTGACCATCTTCTGTTACATGTCTGCAGTCTCTGACCATCTCCTGTAGTATGTTTGCAGTCTCTGACCATCTCTTGTTATATGTCTCCAGTCTCTGACCATCTCCTGTTATATGTATGCAGACTCTGACGGTTTTCTGTGGCATTAGATTCACTGAATATTAGTGTGACATTTTGGTGATTTCAAGAGTCTCACTTGAGGCCCCTTTATCAAGTAAATTGCCCAACCCTGTTTAAGGAGATCATTAACAGAAACATCATATAAGATTATAAATGCAAGAAAAACATGTACATTTACTTACAAGTTATCTTAATGGTGACTGAAGTCTCCTTACTGCCATGAGGGTTTGTGGTTTGGCAAGTATAAATTCCTTCATCGGTGAGTGACAAATTGGTGAAAATTAGTTTTCCTGTAGATGAGGAAGTCAATGTTTCAGTGGAGGATTTCCACACAAAAAATGATTCTGGTACACTGTCAGCAGAGCAGATCAGGGACAGCTGTGACCCGTCTGGACGGTAAATGGTATTATTGGCATCCATGGTGCAACCTCTACTAGAAGGTATGTTTGGCTCTTTGGTATTTATGGGACATTTGATCTCCGGTGCTCTTGGGGGATCTGTAACAACATTTTTAAAAGAACATGATGAACCCAAAATGATCTGTTTTTCTCAGACGAGATTCTGTACACAAGAATAAAAATAATCTCATCATTATCATTATGGCAATAACACTGGCTGCCTAATCAATTACCTTGTATGGAATTGAGACCCCTTTCACACTTGTATGACCTGAAAGTCACACGACTTTGACGTGACTTGAAGCAATGCCTGTGTAATTTTGAGGTCTATGGACCTCAAGTCACATTAAAGTCAGACCAAAGTAGTGCAGGGTCTACTTTGAAGTCTCACAGATATGAACGGTACTCATTGGAAATCATGGGGTACGACTTGTCACGCGACTTGGTAAGTCACACAAGTGTGAAAGGGGCCTAAGGCTAGGTTTCCACTAGTGTGACTTTTCATGCGATTTGGGACTGAAAAGTCACATGACAAGTCGTACCCCATGATTTCCAATGAGTACCGTTCATATCTGTGCGATTTCAAGATGCAGCGACTTCAAAGTAGTCCCTGCACTACTTTGGTCCCACTTTGATGCAAAGACCTCAAGAATACACAGGCATTACTTCAAGTCGCGGCAAAAAATCACTGTAAAATCACGATAAAAAATTGCGGCAAAATCGTGCGACTTTGGGGACGCAATAGTGGAAACATAGCCTAAAGGATGAGAATGCCAATCTACAGAGATTGGCCTAGTTATAAATTTGTATTTGTCACAATGAAGCCAAGTTTAGGAACTCACTCAGAAAGTTGGCCTGCTGCCATACAACTTACTGAGTGAGTTCCTAACCACAGTTTAAGAAGCATTAGAACTCAAGGGTAATCACTCGTCTACATTACACACACACACACACACACACACACACACACACACACACACACACACACACACACACACACACACACACACACAATAAAACAGCCCAGTGAAGGATGATTTGTACATAGCCCTGGAAACAAATTGACTGCCAACTCTTGCTAAGACTTTTATCGTGACAAATAAAAAATAAATATGTGGACCAATCACTAAACATTGGAAAATGAATGTGTGGACTGAGCCTTGGAGCTCTTTATAATGGTACTCCATGCAAGCTGATTAGCCCATGGTCCCTGTTGGGGCGCCACTGGTCAATAGAAAGCTGACACATTTGACTTGTTCACAACCTCCAGGCTTGAAATCTAGCACTCCACCATCTACTTCCAGAATAATCAATTAATTAACCAACCAACCTACCAAACAACCAGCAACCAACCAGCACGTATTATGTGGTTTACCTAGAGAGTGATCAAAATGTGTCCAAACACTTTTCAATGCCTTATCTCTTGAAAATCAAATATATAGAGCAAAGAAACAAAATAAAGCTGAATGTACCCTGTGAAGCACCTCCATCCCTGTTATGTATACGAAAATACAGAATTTTGCCCTTGGGACTTAAGATGAAGCATGACACAGCCAAGAAAAACTAAGTATAAATTTATTTGTTGTGATACCAATAAGGTCATCTGGAAAAGGGTTCCATGTTGCCAAACAAATTGGCCCAACTGTACATTTACAATCCATAGTAATATACAACATTGCACAGTAAATCCATAGTAAATGTAGCCTGCAAACGAAACCCGGCTAAACTCGAGTTACCACTTTTACAAACTGTTACAGGCGTTTGGCATTTCAAATACCTCTAAACATCCGTTCTGAACGCATTTTTTTGCGTTCCAAAAAATGCTTCTAAACTCAACTGCCTAAAAATTACTATAAACGACCCCGTGTTCATGTACTGATAAGATAACTAAGTCCTCGTTTCCACTGAGCGGATCGGTTCAGGTCAGTACAGTTTGGAAGGCCTAGAATGGTCCGGCCTATTCAGGTGAGCGTTTCCACTGCAAGTTGGACCGCCAGGGGCCATACGTGGGTTTAGAAAAAATCCCTAGCATGGCGTCACACGTCCGTCAATCAGTGGAATGTATCGTAGCTCTGCCCTAACCGAACTGTACCATTTTCTATGGCCCCACATCTGAAGCAGGACCCAGAATGGTGCGGTTCGGTTCGGTTGTATGGGCAGCTTTCGTAATGGAAACACTCAAAATAGCGTACAGAACCGAACCGATCCGCTTAGTCGAAACGAGGCAATAGAGGAGAGTTCAGAGGCAGCTGAAAAAAAATGCCCAACTGCTCCTAAACTTCCGTTTACCAGCAGTGTACATGAGTAGAACTATAGACAAAACTTTTTTTTCCCCATCTTGGATAGAGTAAGGGAGGGTTGTAACTAGGGATGAGCCCGCGGTTTGAGTCAAAGGTAAGTAACACATTGAGTGTTCGTTTGCTTGCAAACAAACCGAACATATGGGGCGTTTGCAGAATTATCGAGCGCCGCAGAAAGCCCCATAATGCATTGCAAGATCGTAGTGCATTGCCATCTGATGATTGGTAAAAAGCATGCATCTGACCTGCATGCTTTGGCCAATCACAGTGCGCTCTGCTGCGAGAGCCATAATCATGGCTCAGGGGGTCCACGCCCCATACTATATAGGGCTGCTTACATAGCGGCCGTGTATAGTGTGTGGACGGAGATAGATTGAGCTAGATTAGGGGGGCAGGTTAGTTAGTGGTGTGCAGGCAGTGTATTTAATATATATGGCCTTGCAAAAGTATTCACCCCCCTTGGCATTTTTTGTGTTTTGTTGCCTCACAACCTGGAATTAACATGGATTGTTTGAGGATTTGCATCATTTCATTTACAGAACGTGCCCACAACTTTGAAGATGTTTTTTTTTATGTGAGACAAATAACAAATAGGACAAAATAACAGAAATAGTCAATGTGCATAACTATTCACCCCCTTAAAGTCAATACTTTGTAGAGCCTCCTTTTGCAGCTATCACAGCTCCAAGTCGCTTTGGATAAGTCTCTATGAGTTTGCCACATCTTACCACTGGGATTTTTGCCCATTCCTCCTTGCAAAACTGCTCCAGGTTGGATGGCTTGTGCTTGTGAACAGCAATCTTTAAGTCTGACCACAGATTTTCTATTGGATTGATGTCTGGGCTTTGACTAGGCCAATCCAACACATTTAAATGTTTTCCCGTAAACCACTCAAGTGTTGCTTTAGCAGTGTGTTTGGGGTCATTGTCCTGCTGGAAGGTGGACCTCTGTCCTAGCCTCAAATCACACACAGAGTGGTACAGGTTTTGCTCAAGAATATCCCTGTATTTAGCACCATCCATCTTTCCCTCAACTCTGACCAGTTTCCCAGTCCCCACTGCTGAAAAACATCCCAACAGCATGATGCTGCCACCACCATGTTTCACCGTGGGGGTGGTGTTCTTTGGATGATGTGATATGTTGGATTTGCGCCAGACATAGCATTTTCTTTGACTCTTGACTCTTAATTTCATGGCTACAGTCACCGTCACCGTATGTATACTGTACCTGTGTCTAGAACTTTGGTCCTGATCCTGCAGCCCATTGGCGCTTTGATGCCCTCAGTGATCCTTAAGTAAATAGTCTTTTTCCTTACCTAGGTGGTCACTCAAGCCAGTAAAGGAAAAATATTCTTTTTTATGCTTTTTCCCTCTGATCTTTTACAATGGATGTTGCAGACAGGAATATCAAACGAGGCACAATTCATGATTAACCCCTTTACCACACAGTTACACATATATGTGGTGTCCAGGAAGTGGGTTTTAAACCTGGGTGACGCAGATATGTGTTCTGATGTTTGTGCTGGAAGCGTGCTCACTGGCGCACTCCCAGCACCGAGGACAAGGCTGTCCATGACAGCAAAGCGTCTCCTACTAAAAATAGGGATTGGGGAGAACCAGATCATGATCACATGATCTCTGCGATAGCCCACAACCTTCTGTAGCCCATCTCAGTGTTGTTCTTGTGTAAATGTGTAAATGTCAGTTAGTGTCAGTTAGTAGCAGTGTAGGTGGCAGTTAGTGGCAGTTATTGACAGTGTTAGGGTCATTGTATGTTTCAGGTAAGAAAAAAAGGTTTTGTATTAGGTGTCAGTGCAAGTGTTAGTGTAAGTGTCAATGTGTTTAGGTATGAAAAAAAAAACAAAAAAAACAAAAACAAATGTGTAATATTGTTTCTTGGCCCCACGGGTACAAATAAAAAATAACGAACACATATGTGGTATTGTCGCGATCATCAGGAGTAGGAGAATTTATTTTACAAGTTTTTTTCTGGTAGTGGTACATGATAATGGCATTAAAATATACAGATAAAGCTATCTTGGGCCAGTTTTCCTTTCATAATATCAAAATATCAAAACAAAATCAGGAGATATCCATTAACATTTACCACCAAAAGAAAGCCCAATCTATCCTGAAAAAAACCAAGATATAATTCACCGAGATACACCAAGTAGTTGCGATGATATACTAACACATGTCAAAATTGCAAAATTGGGCTTAGGCATTGAGGTTGTTTTGACTCCGGGCATGAAGGTGTTGAGGGATCTGTAGAAAGCACATTATTATTTGTTGAGGGGCTGTAATAGCCTCTATCAGTCTTATATAATGAATATTCAGTGTATGATTGTCTCCTGGAGCATGCCCCTAGTCCAAAACAACGCCTATAGTATATTTGTAATGACTGATCATCATTTGTAGCAGGTCTGCAGTCTCTGACCATCTCTTGTTATATGTCTCCAGCCTCTGACCATCTTCTGTTATATGCCTGCAGACTCTGATGGTTTTCTGTAGCATTAGATTCACTGAATATTAGTGTGACATTCGGTGATTTCAAGGGTCTCACTTGAGGCCCCCTATATCAAGTAAATTGCCCAACCCTGTTTAACCACTTGCCGACCGCCTCACGCAGATATACTGCGGCAGAATGGCACGGGCAGGCAGAATTACGTACCTGTACGTTACACTATATATATATAGATACACTATAAGACCATTTTGTACATGCAGCACTGAGTATATAGTGTATCTCATTACCTGTCCCTGTCACAAACAAAATATAGGCCGCACTACCAGGACATTTTCCATAAGAGTGGGGGAGCATATTGCCCTGATTAAAAGTAGGGATCCAAAACATATCGTCCCGAGGCATTATAAAGAATTCCATGATGGAAATCCGGAAGGATCACAGTTTGTCGTTATTGACAAATATACACCACCATGGAGAGGGGGTGCCAAAACCAGAGGGGTATCCCGTCTGGAAATGTTCTGGATACATGAACTACAGACATTTGCCCCACAAGGGATGAATGTGGAGGCAGATGTCAATGCCTTTATAGACCAGTCATAATCCATATAGTTTTTAGTGAATTATTGATGAGTATGTACGATTTATACTGACTATATACATAGTTTCTGGCCCTCGGGTTGTAACAATCAATTAGAAATGTATGTAATTATGAGAATCCATTTCATTGAATTTTCTGCGTACAAAATTTCTTGTATGTTATATACATACATAATTCTTCACATATAATTTGGCCACATACATGGATTCACAATTACAATTAGGATTTGGGCTAAATGTCACTTGTGTCTATTTCACATAAAGTGGAGTGGAGGAATATAAGGCAGTACACACTCATATAATGGGTATTCCTTCCTTTAGATAGAAATATGAGGTGTCTTTCGACTGCCCACTTCTGTATTTTACATTTAAAAACCTATAAACAAACGATTTCCTATGAGGAATTATGCAGGTACGCCTGACGCTGGTGACGCCTTACTGCTCTTGGACACAATGTGCGGTGGAACGCAAGCCTCCTAGGAACCAGGCTTAGTTGGAACGCAAGCCGTTCCAAAACGAGGCTGGCTTGAGTATATCCCCGGTCCCGCGTCATGACGCTATATCGCGAGATGTGCGGGGAAACATTTTCGCACATATAGAAAAACATCTCAGGCTCTGACAATATTAAAACATTGGAACTAGGTACAATAACACTCTCTCCCCGTGACATGGAGAAAGGGGAGAAGTAGGATTTTATCACATTAGGATTATTGGAATGTATCTCATTGGGGTGGAACGCAAAATACACTCACGAGATTGAGGCTTGGAACGCACGCGGGTCCGCCATTTCGGGCAACCCGGAAGTGCCAAATCAGTGAATTGAATGGGCTGGATTCTCATTACAGGGATTACAGTACCTATATTAGGGAGTCAGGCTGCAGTGGATGGATACCCCTAGACGAAGTCTTGTTAGACGAAATGCGTCGGGAGGACTCCACTGCCGCCTTCATTTTAGGTACAAGCGCTTTTTTATCTTCTTAAATGTAAGTGTATTTCCTTTTTTATTAAAATCACTGTGTTTATGGAATCACTATGTGGCCCCTTTTTTATTCCATATGGGCCATATGCTGGGATGTTTAACGATTTATGTGGAGAAGATACTTCCATGAAGTCTCCTGGGATCCCTTTACCTCCAGGTTGCCAAGGTCTTCCCCCCATTGCCGGTGGGCAATACAAGCTGGTTTGACCCTTACAGTATATGCTGATTTGGGTTCAAACCCTCCGGTAAGCCTCCATCTGTATTGGCTGTGGGAATTGCACATGTTTTCTTTAGGACACTGTGGTGAAGTCTACTGAATTTGTTTTCTACTTGTCAACTATCAAGATTCAGTTTATATGATTGGTGGACAAAATAAAAGCCAGCTGCGTACTGTTTATTATTTTTTGGGCAGGAACAGCCTAACAGATTTTTATGTTGGTGACGGTATTTTTCACAATTTTTCACAGTTTTTCACAGTTGGTGACCACGAGGGTCCCAAATACATATGGACTATAATCATTAGTCTGTTGATGGACATTTAATCCTAATTCAAGACACCCGAAACATATGTAATTTAATTTATTTTTATAATTTGTTTGTTTATGGTTTATTTTCACTTCAGCGCTACACTTTGTTTTACCTGTCAATTTAGCAAATATTCTATTTGTTGTGTTAGCGGCTCACACTCTAGAGCAAGCGCAAATATATCACTGGTGGGTTTTGCTAATGTTTTATTGGTATTATGTTTTATCATGTTTGCTTTTCAGGTATGCAATTTTTTATACTTTACCGTTTACTGTGTTTTATTGTTAACCATTTTTTTGTCTTCAGGTACGCAATTCACGACTTTGAGTGGTTATACCAGAATGATGCCTGCAGGTTTAGGTATCATCTTGGTATCATTCTTTTCAGCCAGTGGTTGGCTTTCATGTAAAAGCAATCCTAGCGGCTAATTAGCCTCTAGACTGCTTTTACAAGCCGTGGGAGGGAATGCCCCCCACCGTCTTCTGTGTTTTTTTCTGGCTCTCCTGTCTCAACAGGGAACCTGAGAATGCAGCCGGTGATTCAGCCAGCTGACCATAGAGCTGATCAGAGACCAGAGTGGCTCCAAACATCTCTATGGCCTAAAAAACCGGAAGCTACGAGCATTTCATGACTTAGATTTCGCCGGATGTAAATAGCGCCATTGGGAAATTGGGGAAGCATTTTATCACACCGATCTTGGTGTGGTCAGATGCTTTGAGGGCAGAGGAGAGATCTAGGGTCTAATAGACCCCAATTTTTTCAAAAAAAGAGTACCTGTCACTACCTATTGCTATCATAGGGGATATTTACATTCCCTGAGATAACAATAAAAATGATTTAAAAAAAAAATGAAAGGAACAGTTTAAAAATAAGATAAAAAAGCAAAAAAATAATAAAGGAAAAAAAAAAAAAAAGCACCCCCGTCCCCCCCTGCTCTCGCGCTAAGGCGAACACAAGCGTCGGTCTGGCATCAAATGTAAACAGCAATTGCACCATGCATGTGAGGTATCACCGCGAAGGTCAGATCGAGGGCAGTAATTTTAGCAGTAGACCTCCTCTGTAAATCTAAAGTGGTAACCTGTAAAGGCTTTTAAAGGCTTTTAAAAATGTATTTATTTTGTTGCCACTGCACGTTTGTACGCAATTTTAAAGCATGTCATGTTTGGTATCCATGTACTCGGCCTAAGATCATCTTTTTTTTTTCATCAAACATTTGGGCAATATAGTGTGTTTTAGTGCATTCAAATTTAAAAAAGTGTGTTTTTTTCCCCAAAAAATGCGTTTGAAAAATCGCTGCGCAAATACTGTGTGAAAAAAAAATGAAACACCCACCATTTTAATCTGTAGGGCATTTGCTTTAAAAAAATATATGTTTGGGGGTTCAAAGTAATTTTCTTCAAAAAAATAATTTTTTCATGTAAACAAAAAGTGTCAGAAAGGGCTTTGTATTCAAGTGGTTAGAAGAGTGGGTGGTGTGTGACATAAGCTTCTAGATGTTGTGCATAAAATGCCAGGACAGTTCAAACCCCCCCCAAATGACCCCATTTTGGAAAGTAGACACCCCAAGCTATTTGCTGAGAGGCATGTCGAGTCCATGGAATATTTTATATTGTGACACAAGTTGCGGGATAGAGACCATTTTTTTTTTTTTGCACAAAGTTGTCACTAAATGATATATTGCTCAAACATGCCATGGGAATATGTGAAATTACACCCCAAAATGCATTCTGTTGCTTCTCCTGAGTACGGGGATACCACATGTGTGAGACTTTTTGGGAGCCTAGCCGCGCACGGGACCCCGAAAACCAAGCACCGCCTTCAGGCTTTCTAAGGGCGTACATTTTTGATTTCACTCTTCACTGCCTATCACAGTTTCGGAGGCCATGGAATACCCAGGTGGCACAACCCCCCCAAATGACCCTATTTTGGAAAGTAGACACCCCAAGCTATTTGCTGAGAGGTATAGTGAGTATTTTTCAGACCTCACTTTTTGTCACAAAGTTTTGAAAATTGAAAAAAGAAAAAAAACATTTTTTTCTTGTCTTTCTTCATTTTCAAAAACAAATGAGAGCTGCAAAATACTCACCATGCCTCTCAGAAAATAGCTTGGGGTGTCTACTTTCTAAAATTGGGTCATTTGGGGGGGGGTTTGTTTCACCTGGGCATTCCATGGCCTCCGAAACTGTGATAGGCAGTGAAGAGTGAAATCAAAAATTTACACCCTTAGAAATCCTGAAGGCGGTGATTGGTTTTCGGGGGCCCGTATGCGGTTAGGCTCCCAAAAAGTCCCACACATGTGGTATCCCCATACTCAGGAGAAGCAGCTAAATGTATTTTGGGGTGCAATTCCACATATGCCCATGGCCTGTGTGAGCAATAAATCATTTAGTGACAACTTTTTGTAATTTTTTTTTTTTTGTCATTATTCAATCACTTGGGACAAAAAAAAATAATATTCAATGGGCTCAACATGCCTCTTAGCAATTCCCTTGGGGTGTCTACTTTCCAAAATGGGGTCATTTGGTCAATTTACTGCCCTGCCATTTTAGCACCTCAAGAAATGACATAGGCAGTCATAAACTAAAAGCTTTGTAAATTCCAGAAAATGTACCCTAGTTTGTAGACGCTATAACTTTTGCGCAAACCAATAAATATACGCTTATTGACATTTTTTTTACCAAAGACATGTGGCCGTATACATTTTGACCTAAATGTATGACTAAAATTGAGTTTATTGGATTTTTTTTTTATAACAAAAAGTAGAAAATGTCATTTTTTTTCAAAATTTTCGGTCTTTTTCCGTTTATCGCGCAAAAAATAAAAACCGCAGAGGTGATTAAATAACATCAAAAGAAAGCTCTATTTGTGGGAAGAAAAGGATGTAAATTTAGTTTGGGTACAGCATTGCATGACCGCGCAATTAGCAGTTAAAGCGATGCAGTGCCAAATTGTAAAAAGTGCTCTGGTCAGGAAGAGGGTAAATCCTTCCGGGGCTAAAGTGGTTAGGGTGATCATTAAACAGAAACATCGTATAACATTATAAATGCAAGAAAAAGATGTACATTTACTTACAAGTTATCTTAATGGTGACTGAAGTCTCCTTACTGCCATGAGGGTTTGTGGCTTGGCAAGTATAAATTCCTTCATCGCTGAGTGACAAATTGGTGAAAACGAGTTTTTCCTTAAAGGAAGAAGTCAATGTTCCAGTGGAGGATTTCCACACCAAGGAGGATTTTGGTACACTGTCAGCAGAGCAGATCAGGGAGAGCCGTGATCCCTCTGGAGGGTAAATGGTATTATTGGCATCCATGGTGCAACCTCTACTAGAAGGTATGTTTGGCTCTTTGGTATTTATGGAACATTTGATCTCCGGTGCTCTTGGGGGATCTGTAACAACATTTTTAAAAGAACATGAGGAACCCAAAATGTTCTGTTTTTCTCAGACGAGATTCTGTACACACGGTCGGATTTTCCGATGGGAAATATTCGATGGGAGCTTGTTGTCGGAAATTCCAACCGTGTGTAGGCTCCATCGGAAATTTTCCGTCAGAATTTCCGACAAACAAAATTTAAGATCTAGATCTCAAATTTTCCGACAACAAAATCCGTTCTCGTAAATTCCGAACGTGTGTGCACAATTGCGATGCACAAAGTTCCATGCATGCTCTGAATCAAGCAGAAGAGCCGCACTGGCTATTGAACTTCATTTTTCTCAGCTCATCGTACGTGTTGTACGTCACCACGTTCTTGATGTTCGGAATTTCCGGCAAGATTTGTGTGACCGTGTGTATGCAAGACAAGTTTGAGCCAACAACCGTCGGAAAAAAAACATGGATTTTGTTGTCGGAATGTGCGATCGTGTGTACGCGGCATAAAAATAATCTCATCATTATCATCATGGCAATAACACTGGCTGCCTAATCAATTACCTTGTATGGAATTGAGATCCCTTTCACACTTGTATGACCTGAAAGTCACACGACGTTGACGCAACTTGAAGCAATGCCTGTGTAATCTTGAGGTCTATGGACCTCAAGTCACATCAAAGTCGGACCAAAGTAGTGCAGGGACTACTTTGAAGTCTCACAGATATGAACGGTACTCATTGGAAATCATGGGGTACGACATGTCACGCGACTTGGCAAGTCACACAAGTGTGAAATGGGCCTAAAGGATGAGAATGCCAATCTACAGAGATTGGTCTAGTTATAAATTTGTATTTGTCACAATGAAGCAAAGTTTAGGAACTCAATCAGAAAGTTGCCTTTCTACCATACATCTTACTGAGTGAGTTCCTAACCACAGTTTACAAAGCATTACAACTCAAGCGTAATCACTCGTCTACATTACACACACACACAGACACACAATAAAACAGCCCAGTGAAGGATGATTTGTACATAGCCCTGGAAACACATTGACTGCCAACTCTTGCTAAGACTCTTTTATTGTGACAAATAAAAAATGAATATGTGGACCAATCACTAAACATTGGAAAATGAATGTGTGGACTGAGCCTTGGAGCTCTTATAATGGTACATCATGCAAGCTGATTAGCCCATGGTCCCTGTTGGGGCGCCACTGGTCAATAGAGAGCTGACACATTTGATTTGTTCAAAACCTCCAGGCTTGAAATCTAGCACTCCACCATCTACTTTCAGAATAATCAATTAATTAACCAACCAACCTACCAAACAACCAGCAACCAACCAGCACGTATCATGTGGTTTACCTAGAGAGTGATCAAAATGGGTCAAAACACTTTTCAATGCCTTATCTCTTGAGAATCAAATATATAGAGCTAAGAAACAAAATAAGGCTGAATGTACCCTGTGAAGCACCTCCATCCCTGTTATGCATACAAAAATACAGAATATTGTAGTAGTTGGACTTTAGATGAAGCATGACACAGCCAGGAAAAACAAAGTATAAATTTATTTCATGAACAGCGGAGGGGAGAAAGGACAATGTAGGGAGGGGGGGAGGGGGATTAGATCTCTTTGGTTCTGGATAGCCAAGGCATATAAAGGGTAATGTTCATATATGGCTCTCCTGTCCAAGGAGGGCTATCCCCTCCATAGACAGGATGAACTGTTTCCAGACACTCCAAATCGTGGAATATTTGTCCTGTTGATTTCGCTCAGCCGCTAACAAGTCCTCCATTCTACTAATGTCTATCACCTTATGCAACCAATCAGCCACCGTTGGCGGTGATTGTTTTTTCCAGTAGAGTGGAATGCAGGACTTTGCAGCATTGAGGAGATGTCCTAAAACTGATTTTTGATAACATTTGGCAGGGATATTGGAAACATGCAGTAAATTCACAGAATGAATAATACAATGTCCCATGCTAAGATGGTAGCCATCGATCAAAATCAAATTCCAAAATTTGAAAAACTTTGGCATCCTTGGATAAAACAACAGTTCCTGTCAAACTTCAATGACTCTGTCCTGTTGCCATGGTAACAGATTAAATGACTTACAGAAACACCCATTCTAAGGCTTCAAAGAGAACTAAAAAGAATAATAAACTGACGAGCGGGACAACCTTGTGGACCATACCTCTACCTTTCTACCCTTTTTCTTCTTTCTCTTTCCTTTTCTCCATCTTACGATTAAAGTTCATTATCAGAATTTATTTGACCTATATACACTCTACCTGTAAACAATATGTATAGTAGGTATAAATCATTTAAATACCTACAAAAGTAACTAAGGAAATGACATATATCTTTAATTTAGGTTTACGTGAACCCAATGTTTAATATTAGAAATTTCATGATATTTACCTATATAAACCCTACTGTAAAACAATGAGCTTACTTTAGAGATCCTTGTAAACTTACTTTATGTATCTTTATAACATTGTATACTCAATAAACTTCTTTTGACAAGGAAACATGCAGTAAAAAAAATGCCGGATCACCAGGAATCTTATATTCCGTGAATTTTTGAGTCACCTCCCGAACTGTCGTCCAGAAGTTAGTCAATTTAGGGCATGACCAAAATATTTGAAGTACTGTGCCTTTGTCTCCCTGACATCTCCAGCAACAGTCAGTGGTATCAGGATAGTATTGGTGCAAGAGGTAGGGGGTACGATACCATCTTGTCAATAGTTTATAATTAAATTCTTGAATTTTCTTACAAACTGAAGACTTCAAAGCAAGTCTAATGCCCCGTACACACGGTCGGATTTTCCGATGGAAAATGTCCGATCGGAGCGTGTTGTTGGAAATTCCGACCGTGTGTGGGCTCCATCGGACATTTTCCATCGGATTTTCCGACACAGAAAGTTGGAGAGCAGGAGATACAATTTTCCGACAACAAAATCCGTTGTCGGAAATTCCGATCGTGTGTACACAAATCCGACGGACAAAGTGCCACGCATGCTCAGAATAAATAAAGAGATGAAAGCTATTGGCCACTGCCCCGTTTATAGTCCCAACGTACGTGTTTTACGTCACCGCGTTTAGAACGATCGGATTTTCCGACAACTTTGTGCGACCGCGTGTAGACAAAACAAGTTTGAGCCAACATCCGTCGGAAAAAATCCTAGGATTTTGTTGTCGGAATGTCCGAACAAAGTCCGACCGTGTGTACGCCCTATAAGTATATTCTGAGTTTGAGCCGGTGTAAATTTTTGTTGTAGGTCCTGTTCCCATTTATCCAAGAATGGCAGATGTGGTAAGGTTGCCGGGCAGTTCAGCATAGAGTATGTTCTGGATAGAACCTGTATTATATTGCCTTTGTCAGAGCAATATTCTTCAAACCTCATCAAGGGACGGGCAAAATTGTGGGGATTAGGTATGGTATCCAGAAAATGTCGTAGCTGAAGTGCTGGCCAAAAAGGTCAATTTAAAGGGACCCATCTCCATCATTAATTCCTTGATGGAGGGCCATCTGCCGTTCATTAGAAAGTGGGATGCTTGAGTCATGCCAGACCGACGTAAATTGCCAAACGTATGAGGGCAAAGGCCCGGAGAAAATTGTGGGTTCCCTAGAATGGGGAATAACGGAGAGTCCAAAGAGGAGAGGGAATGTTGTTTAATAGCTACAGAGCCTATACGAAGCGTTGTCCCCATTAGGGGGTGGCTTTTCAATAGTGATTGTAGGTGGTCGTAGCAGTGGCGTAACTTCAGGGCCCCGGTGCAAGAAATCATGAAGGGCCCCCCTGACCCCCAGCTGGGGCCCTTCCCTCCGAGCCGATGGCGTAAATGCAGAGGCCCGGTCGCAAGTGTAATGTTTGTGACCCTGGTAGTTCTGCCACAGGCGTCTGTTTTTTTTATTTTTATTGTATTTTTCTACCATTTATTTATTGTTTTACAATATTATTTTATAAAAAATATTTTAATTTTTTTTTTTTAGAGTTGGGGGGCTTTGGTGAGATATCAGGGGTCTAAGCAGACCTCTGATGTTTCACCTTTGAGAACGAGAAAGGAGATTGAGAGCACAGCCTCAGCTGCACAGAATGAATGGACAGGAATAGCTCTTTATAGAGCAGCCCCTTTATTCGCAAACTGAAGCATAGTAAATACAGTTTACTATGTTTCAGTTATGAATGGATTGAGCCCGTGATCGGTATGGATCACTGACTCTCCATGCAGATACCCTGCAGCAGCTGGCAGGAGAGGGGAGGGGGGAACTCTGCTGAGCTGTGGGGACAAGGGGAGTGGCCAGGAGAGAGCGGGGGGGCAGGAAAAAGTACAGGGGGGCTGGAGAGCACACGGGGGGCAGCAGAAAGAAGCTGCATAGGAGGCGTGGTGGGTGCGACTGCATATAGAGGAACTGATCTTTCCATTTCCCCCACTTCTCATCTCCTTTCAGCAGCTGCAGGAGGAGAATGGAGAGATCAGTTTCTCTGTATCAGTGTTTCTCAACATTTCTTCAACATTTTAGTCAAGGTGCAACATATTGCCTCTTCACTGCCTGTCAAATGCCTCTGAAAAGCGATCTGCATCGCTTTTCAGAGGAATGGTATTTTCTTGTTGGTATTATGAACCCACCCTAAAAAAATCTGTTCTGATCGTACAGAAAAAGGGGGTCAGAATTACAAGTAATGTGTATACATACACGCATGTAAACACACACGTACGCAAATACACACATATACATATAAATACATGTACACACATAAACGCACACACATAAACGCACACACATGAGCAAACACACAAACATGCACATACACATACAACTCTATACACATGCACACACATATAACTCTATACACATGCACACACATGCGCACACACATATAACTCTATACACATGCGCACACACACACATGCGCACGCACATATAACTCTATACACATGCACACACATATAACTCTATACACATGCACACACACACACACACACATATAACTCTATACACATGCACACACACACACATATAACTCTATACACACACACACGTGCGCACACATATAACTCTATACACATGCACACACATGCGCACACACATATAACTCTATACACATGCACACACATGCGCACACACATATAACTCTATACACATGCACACACACATGCGCACACACATATAACTCTATACACATGCACACACATGCGCACGCACATATAACTCTATACACATGCACACACACACACACATGCGCACACACATATAACTCTATACACATGCACAAACATGCGCACACACATAACTCTATACACATGCACACACACATGTAAACATACACATGCACACAAATAAACGCACACACATATAAAACACACACACACATGCACACACCCAAACATGCAGACACACACATAAAAGCACACACACATGCATACAAACATATATAGATCGCTTTTTTAAAAATCTGCAGCTGCAGCTCTGTACCTTAAACTCTCCATGCCGGGTACTGCACTGTAGGGGGAGGCAGAGAGCACAGCACACAGTGTGCTAGACACGTCTCACTTACTTTCACTTTGTAACCGAGCTCCTGCACTGCCGAATGATTTACGCATCGGCTGAGGATCAGGGGGCTCGGTCCCATATGCAACCACTGCTCGGGGAGAGGGGGGCACAAGGGCCCCCACGGGCCCCCTGCAGCATGGGGCCCAGTCGCAATGGTGACTTTTACGACCCCTATACTTCCGCCCCTGGGTCGTAGTAGCACCACAGGGCCCTTGAGAGTGGAATGCGTGTTTGGGCCTGTTCTATCAGAGCCCATAATTTAGATCGGCCATGACGGCACCAATCGATGATTCTGCCTACATGGATCGCCTGATAGTATGCTCGGATATCCGGGAAAGCTAGCCCGCCGTATTGCTTAGGTAGAGTCATTAAGCGAAAAGAAAGTCGTGGTTTCTTTCTTTTTTTTTTCTCTCTCTCTCTCCCTCTCTGTTTTACATTATATATATATATATATATATTTTTTTGTTTTGTTTTTTGATTGGAAATAGGAAAAAGGAAACGAGTGATGTCAGACTTGCTACCTGAATCCCTTCTATACACTGCTCCTAGTAGATAACAAGGGGCGGCGCCGGTCGGGGGTAGGCTTTATAAATGACTCTACTGATGTGTGCCGCCATATATTAGATAAATGAAGTTATATTTTAGTTGTAATCTGTATGTTATATTTTCTTCTTTGTTGTATTTGATCTGATTTCGCCCGTTGTGGGTGTTAATAAAAGTTATATTTGAAATAAATTTATTTCATGTAATACCAAGAAGGTCATCTGAAAAAGGGTTCCATGTTGCCAAACAAATTGGCCCAACTGTAAATTTACAATCCATAGTAATATACAACATTGCACAGTAAATCCATAGTAAATGTAGCCTGTAAAAGAAAACCCGGCTAAACTCGCGTTACCACGTTTACAAACTATTACAGGCATTTGGCATTTCAAATACCTCTAAACATCCGTCCTGAACGCATTTTTTTGTGTTCCAAAAAATGCTTCTAAAAACTCAACTGCCTAAAAACTACTAGAAACGACCCCGTGTACATGTACTGATAAGATAACAGAGGAGAGTTCAGGGGCAGCTGAAAAAAATGCCCAACTGCTCCTAAATGTCCGTTTACCAGCAGTGTACATGAGTAGAACTTTTTTTTTTCCATCTTGGATAGGAGGAGGGTTGTAACTAGGGATGCGCTTGCGGTTTGAGTCAAAGGTAAGTAACACATTGAGTGTTAGTTTGCTCACAAACAAACCGAACATATGGGGCGTTTGCGGGAATATCGAGCGTCGCAGAACGCCCCACAATGCATTGCGAGATCACAGTGCATTGCCGTCTGATTATTGGCCATAGCATGCACCTGACCTGCATGCTTTGGCCAATCACAGCACACTCTGCTGCGAGAGCCATAAACATGGCTCAGGGGGTCCACTCCCCTCACTATGTAAGGCTTCTTACATAGGGGCCGTGTATAGTGTGTGGACGGAGATAGATTGAGCTAGATTAGGGAGGCAGGTTAGTTAGTGGCGTGCAGACAGTGTATTTAATATATACAGTGCATTGCAAAAGTATTCACCCCCCCCCCCTTGGCATTTTTTGTATTTTGTTGCCTCACAACCTGGAATTAACATGGATTGTTTGAGGATTTGCATCATTTCATTTACAGAACATGCCCACATGCCCACTTTAAGGTGATGAATAGTTGTGCACATTGACTTTTTCTGTTATTTTGTCCTATTTGTTATTTGCTTCACAATAAGCTGCGCAATAAGTTGCGCCAGACAACTTTGAAGATGATTTTTTTTTTTTTATTGTGAAGCAAATAACAAATAGGACAAAATAACAGAAAAAGTCAATGTGCACAACTATTCATCACCTTAAAGTCAATACTTTGTAGAGCCACCTTTTGCGGTTATCACAGCTCCAAGTCGCTTTGGATAAGTCTCTATGAGCTTGCCACATCTTACCACTGGGATTTTTGCCCATTCCTCCTTGCAAAACTGCTCCAGCTCCTTCAAGTTGGATGGTTTGCGCTTGTGAACAGCAATCTTTAAGTCTGACCACAGATTTTCTATTGGATTGAGGTCTGGGCTTTGACTAGGCCATCCCAACACATTTACATGTTTTCCCTTAAACCACTCAAGTGTTGCTTTAGCAGTGTGTTTGGGGTCATTGTCCTGCTGGAAGGTGGACCTCTGTCCTAGCCTCAAATCACACACAGAGTGGTACAGGGTTTGCTCAAGAATATCCCTGTATTTAGCACTATCCATCTTTCCCTCAACTCTGACCAGTTTCACAGTCCTGACTGCTGAAAAACATCCCCACAGCATGATGCTGCCACCACCATGTTTTACAGTGGGGATGGTGTTCTTTGGGTGATGTGATATGTTGGGTTTGCACCAGACATAGTGTTTTCTTTGACTCTTGACTCTTAATTTCATGGCTACAGTCACCGTCACCGTATGTATACTGTACCTGTGTCTAGAACTTTGGTCCTGATCCTGCAGCCCATTGGTGCTTTGATGCCCTCAGGGATCCTTAAGATATTAGTCTTTTTCCTTACCTAGGTGGTCACTCAAGCCAGTAAAGGAAAAATATTCTTTAGACTGGCTTAGTACTATTGTACTATTTTCATTTTTTTATGCTTTTTCCCTCTGATCTTTTACAATGGATGTTGCAGACAGAAATATCAAACAAGGCACAATTCATAATTAACCCCTTTACCACACAGTTACACATATATGTGGTGTCCAGGAAGTGGGTTTTAAACATGGATGATGCATATATGTGTTCTGATGTTTGTGCTGGAAGCATGCTCGCTGGCGCACTCCCAGCACCGAGGACAAGGCTGTCCATGACAGCAAAGCATCTCCTACTAAAAATAGGGACTGGGGAGAACCAGATCATGATCACATGATTTCTGTGATAACCCACAACCTTCTGTAGCCCATCTCAGTGTTGTTTTTCATCTGTGAATGAGAAAGAACAGACTACCAGACAGATAAAAAGATACAGCATATCTTTACCTCCTTGCTAGAGAAGTTTGTAAAAAAAAAAAGGTCTGCTGAAAAAAAAAACTAACTAGGTCAGTGCTTGATCTAATTTAGTGAATGTTAAAGGTGTTGTAAAGGCTGAAGATTTTTTACCTTCATGTATTCTATGCATGAAGGTAAAAAGCCTTCTGTGTGTAGCGCCCCCCCCCCCCCCCAGCCCCCCTAATAATTACCTGAGCCCTATCACTTTGCAGCAATGTGCATGACAGCCTTGGCTCTCTGGGGACTCTCACTCCTCACTGGCTGAGGCAACAGTGGGAGCCATTGGCTCCTGCTGCTGTCAATCACATCCAGTGAGCCGATGAAGTGAGAGAGGAGGTGGGGCCGAACCGCAGCTCTGTGTGTAAATGGACATGCAGAGCTGTGGCTTGGGAGTGAGCCTGCTCAGGGGGCAGGAGGGAGGGGCCTGGAGCATTTCCGGGGGACCCGAGAAGAGGAGGATGGGGGCTGCTCTGTGCAAAACCACTACACAGAGCAGGTAAATATAACATGTTTGTTATTTAAAAAAATAAATGAAAAAAGAAAAGACTTTACTATTAGTAAGTATCAGTGTAGGAGTTGGTTTTAGTGTCAGTGTGTCAATAGCTTTTAGTGTCAGTGTAAATGTCAGTTAGTGTCAGTAAGTAGCAGTGTAAGTGGCAGTTATTGACAGTGTTAGGGTCATTGTATGTTTCAGGTAAGAAAAAAAGGTTTTATATTTAGTGTCAGTGCAAGTGTTAGTGTAAGTGTCAATGTGTTTAGGTATTAAAAAAAAAAGTGTAATATTGTTTCTTGGTCCCACGGGTACAAATAAAAAATAACGAACACATATGTGGTATTATCGCGATCATCAGGAGTAGGAGAATTTATTTTACAAGTTTTTTCTGGTAGTGGTACATGATAATGGCATTAAAATATACAGATAAAGCTATCTTGGGCCAGTTTTCCTTTCATAATAAAACAAAATCAGGAGATATCCATTAATATTTACCACCAAAAAAAAGCCCAATCTATCCTGGAAAAAAACAAGATATAATTCACAGAGATACACCAAGTAGTTGCGATGATATGTACAGATATACTAACACATGTCAAAATTGCAAAATTGGGCTTGGGCATTGAGGTTGTTTTGACTCCGGGCACGAAGGTGTTGAGGGATCTGTAGAAAGCACATTATTATTTGTTGAGGGGATGTAATAGCAATAACCTCTATCAGTCTTATATAATGAATATTCAGTGTATGATTGTCTCCTGGAGCACGCCCCTAGTCCAAAACAACTCCTATAGTATATTTGTAATGACTGATCAGCATTTGTAGCAGGTCTCCAGTCTGACCATCTCCTGTTATATGTATGCAGACTCTGACGGTTTTCTGTAGCATTAGATTCACTGAATGTTAGTGTGACATTTTGGTGATTTCAAGGGTCTCACTTGAGGCCCCCTATATCAAGTAAATTGCCCAACCCTGTTTAAGGAGATCATTAACAGAAACATCATATAACATTATAATTGCAAGAAAAACATGTACATTTACTTACAAGTTTTCTTAATGGTGACTGAAGTCTCCTTACTGCCATGAGGGTTTGTGGCTTGGCAAGTATAAATTCCTTCATCGCTGAGTGACAAATTGGTGAAAATGAGTTTATCCCTAATGGAAGAAGCCAATGTTCCAGTGGAGGATTTCCACACCAAGGAGGATTCTGGTACACTGTCAGCAGAGCAGATCAGGGAGAGCCATGATCCCTCTGGAGGGTAAATGGTATTATTGGCATCCATGGTGCAACCTCTACTAGAAGGTATGTTTGGCTCCTTGGTATTTATAGAACATTTGATCTCCGGTGCTCTTGGGGGATCTGTAAAAACATTTTTAAAAGAACATGAGGAACCCAAAATGTTCTGTTTTTCTCAGACGAGATTCTGTACACAAGAACAATGCCTCGTACGCACGGTCGGATTTTCCGACGGGAAATGTTCGATGGGAGCTTGTTGTCGGAAATTCCGACCATGTGTAGGCTCCATCGACATTTTCCGTCAGAATTTCTGACAAACAAAATTTGAGATCTGGATCTCAAATTTTCCAACAACAAAATCCGTTCTCGTAAATTCCGACGCACAAAGTTCCATACATGCTCGGAATCAAGCAGAAGAGCCGCACTGGCTATTGAACTTCATTTTTCTCGGCTCATCGTACGTGTTGTACGTCACCGTGTTCTTGATGTTCGGAAATTCCGGCAAGATTTGTGTGACCGTGTGTATGCAAGACAAGTTTGAGCCAACACCTGTCGGAAAAAAAACATGGATTTTGTTGTCGGAATGTGCGATCGTGTGTACAGGGCATAAAAATGAATCTCATCATTATCATCATGGCAATAACACTGGCTGCCTAATCAATTACCTTGTATGGAATTGAGACCCCTTTCGAACTTGTATGACCTGAAAGTCACACGACTTTGACGCAACTTGAAGCAATGCCTGTGTAATCTTGAGGTCTATGGACCTTAAGTCACATCAAAGTCGGACCAAAGTCGTGCAGGGACTACTTTGAAGTCTCATAGGTATGAACAGTACTCATTGGAAATCATGGGGTATGACTTGTCACGCGACTTTGCAAGTCACACAAGTGTGAAAGGGGCCTAAAGGATGAGAATGCCAATCTACAGAGATTGGCCTAGTTATAAATTTGTATTTGTCACAATGAAGCCAAGTTTAGGAACTCACTCATAAAGTTGCCTTTCTACCATACATCTTACTGAGTGAGTTCCTAACCACAGTTTACAAAGCATTACAACTCAAGTGTAATCACTTGTCTACATTCCACACACACAATAAAACAGCCCAGTGAAGGATGATTTGTACATAGCCCTGGAAACACATTGACTGCCAACTCTTGCTAAGACTCTTTTATTGTGATAAATAAAAAATGAATATGTGGACCAATCACTAAACATTGGAAAATGAATGTGTGGACTGAGCCTTGGAGCTCTTATAATGGTACTCCATGCA
Organism: Lithobates clamitans; assembly: GCA_037952925.1. Lineage (NCBI taxonomy): Eukaryota > Metazoa > Chordata > Amphibia > Anura > Ranidae > Lithobates > Lithobates clamitans. Next base: position 553,708 of record JBBGZY010001633.1, read on the forward strand.
AGCTGATTAGCCCATGGTCCCTGTTGGGGCGCCACTGGTCAATAGAGAGCTGACACATTTGATTCGTTCACAACCTCCAGGCCGTTCACAACCTTGAAATCTAGCACTCCACCATCTACTTCCAGAATAATCAATTAATTAACCAACGAACCTACCAAACAACCTTCAACCAACCAGCACGTATCATGTGGTTTACCTAGAGAGTGATCAAAATGTGTCAAAACACTTTTCAATGCCTTATCTCTTGAGAATCAAATATATAGAGCTTAGAAACAAAATAAGGCTGAATGTACCCTGTGAAGCACCTCCATCCCTGTTATGCATACAAAAATACAGAATTTTACAAACTATTACAGGCATTTGGCATTTCAAATACCTCTAAACATCCGTCCTGAACGCATTTTTTCTGCGTTCCAAAAAATGCTTCTAAAAACTCAACTGCCTAAAAATTACTAGAAACGACCCCGTGTACATGTATTGATAAAGAGTTCAGGGGCAGCTAAAAAAAAATGCCCACCCCCTTGGCATTTTTTGTATTTTGTTGCCTCACAACCTGGAATTTAACATGGATTGTTGGAGGATTTGCATCATTTCATTTACAGAACATGCCCACAACTTTGAAGATGATTTTTTTTTTTTTTATTGTGAAGCAAATAACAAATAGGACAAAATAACAGAAAAAGTCAATGGGCATAACTACTCACCCCCCTAAAGTCAATACTTTGTAGAGCCACCTTTTGCGGCTATAACAGCTCCAAGTCTCTTTGGATAAGTCTCTATGAGCTTGCCACATCTCACCACTGGGATTTTTGCCCATTCCTCCTTGCAAAACTGCTCCAGCTCCTTCAAGTTGGATGGTTTGCGCTTGTGAACAGCAATCTTTTATGCCGCGTACACACGAGCAGACTTTACGGCAGACTTTGCCCGGCGGATGGGATTTGGTCGGACAATTCGATCGTGTGTGGGCTCCAGCGGACTTTGTTTTCTCAAAAGTTGGACAGACTTAGATTTGAAACATGTTTTAAATTAATCCGTCAAAATCGAGTCCGGTCGTAAAGTCCGCCGTCTGTATGCTAGTTCGATGGACATAAAGCCACGCTAGGGCAGCTATTGGCTACTGGCTATGAACTTCCTTGTTTTAGTCCGGTCGTACGTCATCACGTACGAATTCGACGGACTTTGGTGGATTGTGTGTAGGCAAGTCCGTTCATTCAGAAAGTACGTCGCAAAGTCTGCCGTAAAGTCCGCTCGTGTGTATGCGGCATAAGTCTGACCACAGATTTTCTATTGGATTGAGGTCTGGGCTTTGACTAGGCCATTCCAACACATTTACATGTTTTCCCTTAAACCACTCAAGTGTTGCTTTAGCAGTGTGTTTGGGGTCATTGTCCTGCTGGAAGGTGGACCTCTGTCCTAGCCTCAAATCACACACAGAGTAGTACAGGTTTTGCTCAAGAATATCCCTGTATTTAGCACCATCCATCTTTCCCTCAACTCTGACCAGTTTCCCAGTCCCGACTGCTGAAAAACATCCCCACAGCATGATGCTGCCACCACCATGTTTCACTGTGGGGATGGTGTTCTTTGGGTGATGTGATATGTTGGGTTTGCGCCAGACATAGCATTTTCTTTGACTCTTGACTCTTAATTTCATGGCTACAGTCACCGTCACCGTATGTATACTGTACCTGTGTCTAGAACTTTGGTCCTGATCCTGCAGCCCATTGGTGCTGTGATTCCCTCAGGGATCCCTAAGATAATAGTCTTTTTCCTTACCTAGGTGGTCACTCAAGCCAGTAAAGGAAAAATATTCTTTAGACTGGCTTAGTACTATTTTATTTTTTTTATGCTTTTCCCCTCTGATCTTTTACAATGGATGTTGCAGACAGAAATATCAAACGAGGCACAATTCATGATTAACCCCTTTACCACACAGTTACACATATATGTGGTGTCCAGGAAGTGGGTTTTAAACCTGGGTGACGCATATATGTGTTCTGATCTTTGTGCTGGAAGCGTGCTCACTGGCGCACTCCCAGCACCGAGGACAAGGCTGTCCATGACAGCAAAGCGTCTCCTACTAAAAATAGGGACTGGGCAGAACCAGATCATGATCACATGATCTCTGTGATAGCCCACAACCTTCTGTAGCCCATCTCAGTGTTGTTTTTCATCTGTGAATGAGAAAGAACAGACTACCAGACAGATAAAAAGATACAGCATATATGCATTCCCATGATTAAGTCAGGTATGACGAAACATGTCGGGGCGTGGCTGTACGGCATCATTCAGTAGCCGAGAGTGACGGACGAACGTTGCTGTTCATCCCCGTGTATCGCTGGGAGATTCGGTTTTTTGAGTGAGGAGCGGCTTCCCATCTCCGGGTGTCAGCAGGAGATCCGTGCCGGATCTGAAGAGCTTCAGTGAGCGGGGGTGAGAGTCTGTCTAAACGCTTACCTTGGGTCCGCCGCGACCTTCATTCAAAGTGGTGCTGGGCGTTTCACAGAGGAGGAGTTTTTATGTGAGTTTTTATGTGAGTGCAATGATTGAAGTTTTTCACAAGTTGAATAAATTTTATGTTTTACGGTATCACACTATTTGTGCATCTTTATTTTTCTATGGAATGAGATGACACTGGGATAGATGGAATTTGGAGCTTTCACCTTCATCTGACCACCTAGATGATCATGCTTGATTGCCAAACACGAGAGTGTGAGGCATATTGAGTCGGTGAGTGTTCAGTTCAAGGGGAGAGGAATCACTGGCACTGAGTGAATTGGTGGATATTTTTCAGGAATTGCACACTTTCTTCACGGTGTTTTTTCTATGGACTTTCCGTGGAATATAGACTGACACTATTATATATTTTTTTCACTATTGATATATATTTTTCACCATCGATATATTTGTGGTTGAGATTGTCCTGTGTATGGTAGATCACATTATCATGCAATATTATGTTATATGTTTTCACGTGTGATACTAATTTTGATACTAATTTTGGTTTAGATTGTTCTATTATTATGCTATTGTACTAGAACACTCTAGCACATAGGGTCTAAGAACAATTTTTTGAACACCAGCCGGTGTCAACACTGTTATTTAGCGCCACTTACATTGATTTGCAGGGATCTCTCTTGGTCTCTTGGAGTCAATAGAAGGTTTTTTCAGTTTTTTCATTTAAAGTGGCGGCTTTTGCATGAACCTTACTAGATCACATTTATTGGTATATTAGTTTTTTTCACAGGAGGTTAACACCTTTTTCTTTCTTTGGCTTTGAGCGCAGTGGTGGGGACTCAAGGAGGGCGCAGTTGTTTGAGTTTCACTAGTTCACGGCATATATTTACCTCCTTGCTAGGGAAGTTTGTACAAAAAAAAAAAAAGGTCTGCTGAAAAAAAAAACTAACTAGGTCAGTGCTTGATCTAATTTAGTGAATGTTAAAGGTGTTGTAAAGGCTGAAGATTTTTTACCTACATGTATTCTATGCATGAAGGTAAAAAGCCTTCTGTGTGTAGCGCCCCCCCCCCCCCAGCCCCCCTAATAATTACCTGAGCCCTACCACTTTGCAGCAATGTGCATGACAGCCTTGGCTCTCTGGGGACTCTCACTCCTCACTGGCTGAGGCAACAGTGGGAGCCATTGGCTCCCGCTGCTGTCAATCACATCCAGTGAGCCGATGAAGTGAGAGAGGAGGTGGGGCCGAACCGCAGCTCTGTGTGTGAATGGACATGCAGAGCTGTGGCTTGGGAGTGAGCCTGCTCAGGGGGCAGGAGGGAGGGGCCTGGAGCATTTCCGGGGGACCCGAGAAGAGGAGGATGGGGGCTGCTCTGTGCAAAACCACTACACAGAGCAGGTAAGTATAACATGTTTGTTATTTAAAAAAATAAACGAAAAAAGAAAAGGCTTTACTATCACTAAGTATCAGTGTAGGAGTTGGTTTTAGTGTCAGTGTGTCAATAGCTTTTAGTGTCAGTGTAAATGTCAGTTAGTGTCAGTAAGTAGCAGTGTAAGTGGCAGTTATTGACAGTGTTAGGGTCATTGTATGTTTCAGGTAAGAAAAAAAGGTTTTATATTTAGTGTCAGTGCAAGTGTTAGTGTAAGTGCCGGTTCACACTAGACGCGGCACGACTTGCAGGTCGCCTCACCGAGGTGACCTGCACACGACTGCGGGGCGGCTTGCAAGACGACTTCTGTATAGAAGTCTATGCAAGTCGCCCCCAAAGTAGTACAGGAACCTTTTTCTAAGTCGGAGCGACTTGCGTCGCTCCGATTAGAACCGTTCCATTGTACATAACGGGAGGCGACTTGTCAGGCGGCTAGGTCGCCTGACAAGTCGCCCCAGTGTGAACCGGCTCTAAGTGTCAATGTGTTTAGGTATGAAAAAAACAAAACAAAAACAAATGTGTAATATTGTTTCTTGGTCCCACAGGTACAAATAAAAAGTAACAAACACATATGTAGTATTATCGCGATCATCAGGAGTAGGAGAATTTATTTTACAAGTTTTTTCTGGTAGTGGTACATGATAATGGCATTAAAATATACAGATAAAGCTATCTTGGGCCAGTTTTCCTTTCAAAATAAAACAAAATCAGGAGATATCCATTAACATTTACCACCAAAAGAAAGCCCAATCTATCCTGGAAAAAACAAGATATAATTCATCAAGATACACCAAGTAATTGCGATGATATGTACAGTTATACTGTCAAAATTGCAAAATTGGGCTTAGGCATTGAGGTTGTTTTGACTCCGGGCATGAAGGTGTTGAGGGATCTGTAGAAAGCACATTATTATTTGTTGAGGGGATGTAATAGCAATAACCTCTATCAGTCTTATATAATGAATATTCAGTGTATGATTGTCTCCTGGAGCACGCCCCTAGTCCAAAACAACTCCTATAGTATATTTGCAATGACTGATCATCATTTGTTGCAGGTCTGCAGTCTCTGACCATCTCCTGTTATATGTATGCAGACTCTGACGGTTTTCTGTAGCATTAGATTCACTGAATATTAGTGTGACATTTTGGTGATTTCAAGGGTCTCACTTGAGGCCCCCTATATCAAGTAAATTGCCCAACCCTGTTTAAAGAGATCATTAACAGAAACATCATATAACATTATAATTGCAAGAAAAACATGTACATTTACTTACAAGTTATCTTAATGGTGACTGAAGTCTCCTTACTGCCATGAGGGTTTGTGGCTTGGCAAGTATAAATTCCTTCATCGCTGAGTGACAAATTGGTGAAAATGAGTTTATCCTTAATGGAAGAAGTCAATGTTCCAGTGGAGGATTTCCACACCAAGGAGGATTCTGGTACACTGTCAGCAGAGCAGATCAGGGAGAGCCATGATCCCTCTGGAGGGTAAATGGTATTATTGGCATCCATGGTGCAACCTCTACTAGAAGGTATGTTTGACTCTTTGGTATTTATGGAACATTTGATCTCCGGTGCTCTTGGGGGATCTGTAAAAACATTTTTAAAACAACATGAGGAACCCAAAATGTTCTGTTTTTCTCAGACGAGATTCTGTACACAAGAACAATGCCTCGTACGCACGGTCGGATTTTCCGACGGGAAATGTTTGATGGGAGCTTGTTGTCGGAAATTCCAACCGTGTGTAGGCTCCATCGACATTTTCCGTCAGAATTTCTGACAAACAAAATTTGAGATCTGGATCTCAAATTTTCCGACAACAAAATCCGTTCTCGTAAATTCCGATCGTGTGTACACAATTCCGACGTACAAAGTTCCAGGCATGCTCAGAATCAAGCAGAAGAGCCACACTGGCTATTTAACTTCATTTTTCTCGGCTCATCGTATGTGTTGTATGTCACCGCATTCTTGATGTTCAGAATTTCTGGCAAGATTTGTGTGACCGTGTGTATGCAAGACAAGTTTGAGCCAACATCCGTTGGAAAAAAAACATGGATTTTGTTGTCGGAATGTACGATCATGTGTACGCGGCATAAAAATAATCTCATCATTATCATCATGGCAATAACACTGGCTGCCTAATCAATTACCTTGTATGGAATTGAGACCCCTTTCACACTTGTATGACCTGAAAGTCACACGACTTTGACGCAACTTGAAGCAATGCCTGTGTAATCTTGAGGTCTATGAACCTTAAGTCGCATCAAAATCGGACCAAAGTAGTGCAGGGACTACTTTGAAGTCTCACAGATATGAAAGGTACTCATTGGAAATCATGGGGTATGACTTGTCACGCGACTTGGCAAGTCACACAAGTGTGAAATGGGCCTAAAGGATGAGAATGCCAATCTACAGAGATTGGTCTAGTTATAAATTTGTATTTGTCACAATGGAGCAAAGTTTAGGAACTCACTCAGAAATTTGCCTTGCTACCATACAACTTACTGAGTGAGTTCCTAACCACAGTTTACGAAGCATTACAACTCATTACTAATCACTCGTCTACATTCCACACACACACACACACGCATGCACAATAAAACAGCCCAGTGAAGGATGATTTGTACATAGCCCTGGAAACACATTGACTGCCAACTCTTGCTAAGACTCTTTTATTGTGACAAATAAAAAATGAATAAGTGGACCAATCACTAAACATTGGAAAATGAATGTGTGGACTGAGTCTTGGAGCTCTTATAATGGTACTCCATGCAAGCTGGTTAGCCCATGGTCCCTGTTGGGGCGCCACTGGTCAATAGAGAGCTGACAGATTTGATTCGTTCACAACCTCCAGACTTGAAATCTAGCACTCCACCATCTACTTCCAGAATAATCAATTAATTAACCAACCAACCTACCAAGCAACCAGCAACCAACCAGCACGTATCATGTGGTTTACCTAGAGAGTGATCAAAATGTGTCAAAACACTTTTCAATGCCTTATCTTTTGAGAATCAAATATATAGAGCAAAGAAACAAAATAAGGCTGAATGTACCCTGTGAAGCACCTCCATCCCTGTTATGCATACAAAAATACAGAATTTCGGCAGTGGGACTTTAGATGAAGCATGACACAGCTAGGAAAAACAAAGTATAAATTTATTTCATATAATACCAAGAAGGTCATCTGAAAAAGGGTTCCATGTTGCCAAACAAATTGGCCCAACTATACATTTACAATCCATAGTAATATACAACATTGCACAGTAAATCCATAGTAAATGTAGCCTGTAAACAAAACCTGGCTAAACTCGAGTTTACCACGTTTACAAACTGCTACAGGCATTTGGCATTTCAAATACCTCTAAACATCCGTCCTGAACACATTTTTTTGCGTTCCAAAAAATGCTTCTAAAAACTCAACCGCCTAAAAATTACTAGAAACGACCCCGTGTACATGTACTGATAAGATAACATAGACAACATAACATAACATTACTCAATATTAATAATTTGACTACTTCTATAATATCATCTACCGATATTATATACAAGGGTATTTTTGGGTACATTATCTACACATTATTCAATATTACTAATTTCATTTTATACTATGAACATTTACTATCTATAAATTGACATTTTGTTCCCAGATATCCCTTCATTCTGACAAGCTCTTCATTATCATTTCTGTCACATGGACACCACCTCATTATCCAGACACTGCTATTCCATCACCCGTTGCCACCTAGACATATTATGCTGCCTCAGCTCCCGTGCTGGGGTCTGTTGCCTCTGGCTCACTCCGTGCCATTTGCCGTGCGTCGCACTCAGTGCCAGGGTTGGTAAGTGTATGTCTTTTGACCAACCATGTTGTGATTAGATCTATTTTACTCCTCTCTATTAAGATGGAGATTTATTATATGTATATATCTTACAGGTTTGTACTGCATCAGCTCCTGATGAGTGGAGAAAACCATCCACGAAACGCGTCGAGCTACACTTGATGCTTCAACCTGAATTATTTGTACTCTGATGTCATCAGTATTATTTTTTACCTTTTTATATCATTGTGCCCTTTTCACACCAGGTCTCGGGCACACCACTTCGGGTACCTAGCATGACCATTATTATTATCATGTGATTTATACTCCAGCTACCAGGTTCCGGGCATGCCACTTCTGGCACCTATCATGATCATGATTATGAATATTATCATGGCCATGTGATTTATTCCAGTTACTGTTGTACCATTAGTTTTTCAATTTCCATTTATCGAGTATGATTTTATATCTATTGCATGTATTTTTCCATACTATATGCTTTATTTTTATGCAAAAACATATATGTGTGTTGATATATGTGAAATCCTTGTTATTCTATTTACTATGACTATTAAATTAATATTTTTCAACCCTCCGCAATCCAACCGCTTCATTTAAAGTCCCAACTTCCCTGTTTGTTATATAGATAAGATAACATAGAGGAGAGTTCAGGGGCAGCTGAAAAAAAATGCCCAACTGCTCCTAAACGTCCGTTTACCAGCAGTGTACATGAGTAGAACTATAGACAAAACTTTTTTTTCCATCTTGGATAGAGTAAGGGAGGGTTGTAACTAGGGATGAGCCCGCAGTTTGAGTCAAAGGTAAGTAACACATTGGGTGTTCGTTTGCTCACAAACAAACCGAACATATGGGGCGTTTGCGGGAATATCGAGGACCGCAGAACGCCCCATAATGCATTGCGAGATCGCAGTGCATTGCCGTCTGATGATTGGCCAAAGCATGCACCTGACCTGCATGCTTTGGCCAATCACAGCACACTCTGCTGCGAGAGCCATAAACATGGCTCAGGGGGTCCACGCCCCTCACTATATAAGGCTGCTTACATAGCGGCCGTGTATAGTGTGTGGACGGAGATAGATTGAGCTAGATTAGGGAGGCAGGTTAGTTAGTGGCGTGCAGGCAGTGTATTTAATATATACAGTGCCTTGCAAAAGTATTCACCCCCTTGGCATTTTTTGTGTTTTGTTGCCTCACAACCTGGAAATAACATGGATTGTTTGAGGATTTGCATCATTTCATTTACAGAACATGCCCACAACTTTGAAGATGTTTTTTTTTTTTATTGTGAAGCAAACAACAAATAGGACAAAATAACTGAAAAAGTAAACGGGCATTACTATTCACCCCCCTAAAGTTAAAACTTTGTAGAGCCGCCTTTTGCGGCTCACAGCTCCAAGTCGCTTTGGATAAGTCTCTATGAGCTTGCCACATCTTACCACTGGGATTTTTGCCCATTCCTCCTTGCAAAATTGCTCCAGCTCCTTCAAGTTGGATGGTTTGCGATTGTGAACAGCAATCTTTAAGTCTGACCACAGATTTTCTATTGGAGTGAGAGCTGTTATATAGGCAAGGGTGGGGCCACCCGGTGACGTAACTGAGTGACCCTGCCCCCTCTGACATCATGTGCCGTCAGAGGGGGAAGGGGTCATCCGGTTACATCAGCGGGGCCCCGCCCTTGCCTGTATAACAGCTGTCACCACGAAAAGACAGCAGTCAGCGGGACGCCTCCCATCAAGGCTGAGCTTTTTTTTTTTCTATTTTACCGGTCTGTCGGTGCCATGATTGAAGAAGGATGGACATCACGACACACATTTTTTTAATAAAGGAATTGTCAAAAACTGTCTTTTGTATTTTTTACTTTCTGACAATTTTTTTTGGTGAATGGGTAGGTGTACAATATCCATTCACGTGGGGGTGGGGCTGGGATCTGGGGGCCCCTTTGTTAAAGGGGGCTTCCAGATTCCGATAAGCCCCCCACCCGCAGACCCCCACAACCACCGGGCAAGGGTTGTGGGAATGAGGCCCATAAAGCACCCTCCCACTGTTGAGGGCATGTGGCCTGGTAGGTTCAGGTGGGGGGGGGGCACTCGCTCGCTCGCCCCCCTATCCTGTCCTCCAGGCTGCATGATCGGATAAGGGCCTGGTATGGATTTTGTTTGGGACCCCACTCTCTTTTTTTATTTTGGCGTGGAGTTCCCCTTAATATCCACACCAGACCCAAAAGGCCTGGTATGGACTGGGCGGGGGGAACCCATGCTGTTTTTTTCCTCGTATTTTATGTATATTGCCGGGATCCGGCAATACATTACAGCCGCGAGCAAGTTTAAATTAAATTTTTTCCTTTAGAAATATAATTTTGCAGTGGGACCGTAAAACACATCAGACAGATGCGCTACTTTACAGGCAGACTAAGGGGCCCCTCTCCCCAAGGCACGATATTTTAAAGGAATATTTCATTTTTATTGTTTCACTTTAAGCATACGTAAGGTCACTTCTTCTGAAAAAACTGTAGTTTTTAAAACTTTTTTTTGCATTGAATCATGTCCCCTGGGGCAGTTCCCAGGTCCCCATATACTTTTTATGGCAATAACTTGCATATAAGCCTTTAAAATAAGCACTTTCAATTTTTCATGTTCATGTCCCATAGACTTTAACGGTGTTCGCACACATTTTTTGCCTGTTCGCATGTTCTGGTGCAAACCGAACCGGGGGGTGTTGGGCTCATCCCTAGTTGTAACCCCGTCAGAATTTTTTTCGCCATTGGGGAGATTTCCCTTCACTTTCTGTCCCATAGCTAAACAGGGAGTGACAAATAATCCCCCCAAATTAAGGGAATTCATTGGGGACCCCCAGGTCACCAGAAGTAGTGTTTTCATTCAACATTTCCCTCTATTATTTTTCTGGGGACAAATAGAGAGGGTGAACCTCCCTAACAGGGACACCGACAGCAATAAAAAGTGACAGGTATTCTAATCCCTCTCCCCTCTATCGAAAACAAAAAAAAAAGTTTTGCCTTTTAGAAACATATACTTTCAAAAACTAAAAAAATCCAAAATAAAATCAATTTAATGATACCAACAGGAGCAATCAATTATTGTAAAATACGCCTAAATTCCAATGAATGGGTTAAAGAAGGTTATCATCTTTATGTAAATTTACCCTTGCATTATAAAGAGATCACTCTAAATAAACTGAGGAAACATACCAGACTAAAAGATTTCAACCCGACTAACCCTGTAGAAATCCCTTTAACTATATGGCAATTTTTCACACGTCAAAATCAACTATCAATAAAAGGAATTTCTCTTTTTTATGATCTATTATCGACCCATTTGACAATAAAAACATACACATGATTAAATGGGAGAGAGATCTAGAACAAGAATTTACATCGGACCAATGGAAAAAAGCCATTCATATATCTAGCAAGGCGTCAGCATGTATCGAGCACTGGGACAATGCACAAAAAATACTCAATAGATGGTATCTGACCCCATATAAATTATCGAAAATATATTAAGTGGTTATTTGCGCTGATATTATCCTCTTGTTGCTACATCGATGTGAATACTTAAATCAGTGATTGCTCAAAGTGATCTAAAAAATCTTAAAATTCCTAAAAAACAAAAATAAAACACAATTGCCAAAAACTAGAAACTAAAATACCCCACCATCACATACGTGAATAAATACATAAATAAATGAATGAATTTAAGACTGTTAGCAAAGGTGCTCAAAATGATATCTGCTGAGTTAAATAAGAATATGAATAAATTCAGTGCCAATTTTGTTAAAATTATATAACATAAACTTGGATCAGTATATAAATAAGTGACTGAATAAGTTAAAGAATCATCAGCATCTAGGGCATATAGTGCTCAGAATCCATCTACTGTTTAGTGCATATAATGAGTTCAATCAGTGCCGGTTAAATATGAACAAAATTGGATCAAAAAATAGTGTCAACAAAAAGTTTTACTTTCACTTCTTCTCTCGTTTCGTTTTACTCCGCTGATCCGCTCATATCCAGGACATGAAAAGAAAAAAATACATCCATTGCGCAGAGATCACACCAGTTGGATACTAAGTGTCAGGCTACTTTGTATCACTCACATTTCCAACTCCCCACGATCGCATTTGTATTGATCAGCTGCACAGAGCTCAGTGCTAAGGCTATTCGTCCGTCGCCACTGCTCACACACTTTAAGTGCTGGGAACGTCACAGGCTCCTCCTTCCTACGCGTTACGTCACAGCCACGTGACTTTTTCAAGGTTGCCTGTGTTATCCGCCTGCTGGCTACTTATAGTGTGTTTGCTGGTGGTCATGGCAACCCTGGGAGTAGATCTGCATCATCATTTCTATAGCGCGATCTCTCTTGCATTCTGACAATCATTACAATCTACTTCATGCAACATGGTTCTACATTTACCAAAACCGCAAATCTTTAATAAAATAATTTTAAATAAAATCAGATACTTAAAAACCATAGATATGTAACGTTAAAATTAAAAAATGGTTAAAAAGTTTTTTTACAAATTATTTGTTAGTGTACGATAGGGTGCTCCCCCTCATGGTTCAAACATGGAACTGCATCCCTTCTATAATAAAGTTAATCAAATGAAAGCTCCTACTATCATATGTAATCTCTAATCTACTTGATATATCTACATAACATTAATATTCCTAACATAGCTAAAATACATATGACATGTGTATTAGAATACAAATAATTTCAAAACATATAACGTATAAAATAATTAGTGAGTGAGAATATTTTTTTAGGCTATCAATTATACTTGATCCGGACATATAGCCAGAAACATAAAAAAAACATAACATAAAAAAAGGGGTTACATGCTAAAAATCAGATATAAAACAATTCAAATCAAATTCTATGTTTAGGCCTAATGGCGTGAGCGTACGCATATTAAATATCCATTTGGATTCTTGTTTGCTCAATTCTCTCACTTTATTACTACCTCGCCAGTGTGCACTATATTTTTCAATTGCCCAGAATTTTAGGAGGGCTGGATTTTTATTGTGATGTGAGGCAAAATGGCGTGAAACGCTATGTTTGGGGAAACCCCCTTGTGATATTTTGTATGTGTTCTCTAATTCTTTTCCATAGCGGTCTTTTAGTTCTTCCTATGTACTGCAATGAACACGAACACTGCAGCACATATACGACCCCTTTACTTCTACATGTCAGAAAATCCTTAATCTCATATTGTATATCGTTACTTGTGGCTTTAAAATTGGTGCATTTTTGCCCATTTTGTTTGGTGTTTTTGCATGCATAACACCACTTACAAGGATAGAAGCCTTTCCTCTGAAAAAAAAGACAGTTCTTGTGATCTTTTAGGAGGGTCCAGAACATTTTTTGCGATTATGTCTCTCAATGTGGGTGCCCTTCTGTAGACAAATTGTGGTTTATCAGATAGTATTTTCCTCAATTGTTGGTCAGCCAACAACAGTGGCCAGTGCTTCTTAAAAATTCTTTCTATTTGTCAGTGCTGAATGTTAAAATCCATGATCAAATCTTGCAGTTTTGTTGAGGGTTCTTTTATTTTATCTTGGACTAGTTCATCTCTGTTTATATTTGCAACCTCCCTGATTTTTTCCTTCTATAAATAGCCTGTTATATCCTTTCTGGATAAACTTTTCCCCTACACTTCCAGCCTGCTCAAGAAAAGTGCCTTTTTCAGTGCAATTACTTCTTAATTGGATAAATTGTCCCTTTGGGCTCTTAATGAGCCAAGGGTCAAAGTGACAACTATCCACTGGGATAAAGCTGTTCCTTTCCACTGGTTTGAAAAATGTTTTCGTTGCAATTCCATTCCTGGTTAATTCTACCTCTAGGTCCAAAAATTGCACAGATTGGGTGCTCAATTCATAATTCAATTTGATGTTTTTTTTTTATTGTTATTTAGTTCTTCCAGGAATCCTCGAAGCGGTTCCTCCTCACCCCTCCATAGCATTATGCAATCGTCTATGAATCGTCTGTACATTTCCAGTTGTGTGGGGGTATTAGCATATATGGCTTCCTCCTCCCATTCGGTCATGAAAAGATTTGCAACGCTTGGAGCATATTTCGTCCCCATGCCTATTCCATTTAGTTGTCTGAAATAATCTGAATTAAACCAGAAGTAGTTATGTTCTAAACCAAATGCTAAACATCTTAAAATAAATCTCTTTTGGTTCGATACTAAATTACTAAACTTATTCATGGCCCATTTTGATGCTGATATGGCATTCTCATGACCTATGTTGGTGTACAGTGATGACACATCAGCTGTAACAAGTATATATTTCTGATCTGGCTGGATTGCAATTTTGTTGAGTTCCTGTATTAAGTGTTTTGTGTCCTTGAGGTAGGCTGGTGTGTTTGGTACTAACGGCTGTAAATAATTGTCAACATATTTTCCAAGTCTGGAGTTAATGGATTGGATACCATTAATGATAGGACGTCCAGGGGTTTTTACTTGATCTTTATGTAATTTAGGTACTGTATATATCACCGGTACCCTGCATGTATCTGGTACAAGATATTTTTCTTCCTTCTTAGTTAAAATGTTTTTCATACTTCCTTTTTTAATTAATTCCTGTAGTTCCATTTTGTACTCCCTCGTAGGGTTTCCTCTCAATTTTATATATGTATTACTGTTATTTAGCTGTCCTTGAAGTTCATCATTATAGTATTCTTTAGATAAAACCACAATTGCTCCTCCCTTGTCCGCTGGTCTAACCACTACTTTTTTATTTTTCTCCAGTTCTTTTATTCCATTTCTGATTGCTAGCGGATCACTAATTCTTCTTATTTTTAACCTCTCAATTTCCTGTGTAATCATCCTATTAAAAACTTCAATGTGTTGATTATTGTGCACTGGAGGGTTAAAAAGGGATTTATTCCTTAATTGACTATGTATGACTCTTCCAGGGGTATCAATTACTTCCCTACTGTCTCCATTAGTAGCCACTGTTTTGTTCAACATGTATTTTATAATGTTTAGTTTTCTCGTTTATTTTTGTATATCCACATACACATCTCCCTTTTCCTTTTTGGTCTTGTGTCCTCCCCTGCATCCCCTCTTTTGTTTGGACTTCTTGGATCTGTCGGTCTTGTTTGTCTTTGGGGAGTTGTATTCCTGCGCCGGTCTAAAAAAGGGGAGGGTGGGTTAGCATCCCTATAATCCCTCAATGGTTCATAGCGATTATGCGTTTGAATAGTACTATATCTGGGTCCATACTGGTATTGTTCATACTGTCTTTGATTCCCTTCATACTGCTGTTGGTACTGGGGGTATGGTCTTCCTTCTTGTCTACCTTGATACTGCTGTCTATCTTAAGTTTAATACTTAAGCAGTAGAAGTGGTAACCTGTAAAGGCTTTTAAAGGCTTTTAAAAATGTATTTAGTTTGCCGCCACTGCACGTTTGTGCGCAATTTTAAAGCATGTCATGTTTGGTATCCATGTACTCGGCCTAAGATAATCTTTTTTATTTCATCAAACATTTGGGCAATATAGTGTGTTTTAGTGCATTAAAATTTAAAAAAGTGTGTTTTTTCCCAAAAAAATGCGTTGGAAAAATCGCTGCGCAAATACTGTGTGAAAAAAAAATGAAACACCCACCATTTTAATCTGTAGGGCATTTGCTTTAAAAAAAATATATAATGTTTGGGGGTTCAAAGTAATTTTCTTGCAAAAAAAATAATTTTTTCATGTAAACAAAAAGTGTCAGAAAGGGCTTTGTCTTCAAGTGGTTAGAAGAGTGGGTGATGTGTGACATAAGCTTCTAAATGTTGTGCATAAAATGCCAGGACAGTTCAAACCCCCCCAAATGACCCCATTTTGGAAAGTAGACACCCCAAGCTATTTGCTGAGAGTCATGTCGAGTCCATGGAATATTTTATATTGTGACACAAGTTGCGGGAAAGAGACAATTGTTTTTTTTTTTGCACAAAGTTGTCACTAAATGATATATTGCTCAAACATGCCATGAGAATATGTAAAATTACACCCCAAAATACGTTCTGTTGCTTCTCCTGAGTACGGGAATACCACATGTGTGAGACTTTTTGGGAGCCTAGCCGCGTACGGGACCCCGAAAACCAAGCACCGCCTTCAGGCTTTCTAAGGGCGTAAATTTTTGATTTCACTCTTCACTGCCTATCACAGTTTCGGAGGCCATGGAATGCCCAGGTGGCACAAAACCCCCCAAATTACCCTATTTTGGAAAGTAGACACCCCAAGCTATTTGCTGAGAGGTGTTGTAAGTATTTTGCAGACCTCACTTTTTGTCACAAAGTTTTGAAAATTCGAAAAAAGAAAAAAAAAAATTTTTTTCTTGTCTTTCTTCATTTTCAAAAACAAATGAGAGCTGCAAAATACTCACCATGCCTCTCAGCAAATAGCTTGGGGTGTCTATTTTCCAAAATGGGGTCATTTGGGTGGGGGTTGTGCCACCTGGGCATTCCATGGCCTCCGAAACTGTGATAGGCAGTGAAGAGTGAAATCAAAAATTTACACCCTTAGAAATCCTGAAGGCAGTGATTGGGTTTCGGGGCCCCGTACACAGCTAGGCTCCCAAAAAGTCCCACACATGTGGTATCCCCATACTCAGGAGAAGCAGCTAAATGTATTTTGGGGTGCAATTCCACATATGCCCATGGCCTCTGTGAGCAACATATCATTTAGTGACAACTTTGTGCAAAAAAAAAAAAAAATTATCACTTTCCCGCAACTTGTGTCAAAATATAAAATATTCCATGGACTCATCATGTCTCTCAGCAAATAGTTTGGGGTGTCTACTTTCCAAAATGGGGTCATTTGGGGGGAGGGGTTGTGCCATCTGGGCATTTTATGGCCTTCAAAACTGTGATAGGTAGTGAGGAGTGAAATCAAAAATTTACGCCCTTAGAAATCCTGAAGGCGGTGATTGGTTTCCGGGGCCCAGTACGCGGCTAGGCTCCCAAAAAGTCCCACACATGTGGTATCCCCGTACTCAGGAGAAGCAGCTGAATGTATTTTGGGGTGCAATTCCACATAGGCCCATGGCCTGTGTAAGCAATATATCATTTAGTGACAACTTTTTGTAAATATTTTTTTTTTTTGTCATTATTCAATCACTTGGGACAAAAAAATAAATATTCAGCCGAAGGACATTAAACTTGATGTGCCGAATGACGTGTCAGCTGGAACGGACACCAAGATCATTGCCACCAGTGTGCAAGACCAGAATGTCCAGGGATCTATCCCATCGTGAAACCCTATGAACCTCCGGGGCCACCCTTCTCCACAACAGTCCCGGAACACCTATTTACCTGATGCTAGCCTTGGACCTAGGGAATCCCAGCTGACGACCATTGGGTCTGATATAAGCCCTCTTGGCCCCCCAATGAATGAAGGAGTGACCCAAGATCCAAACGAGGCACGCATGATCTGAAAGTAAATACATAAAACATAACACGGAAACTGGCACCAAAACACATATTAGCACACTTAATATGAATAAAAATAAGACGCCCCAGAAACCCGGTTATGCTTAAACCAAACATGGTCGGACGGACATAAAATTTAAACTGATCCGATTCCCACCTGCTGATGCGGTTTACCACCTCGTTGTCTAATCCCCACCGGTCAGGCTCAGTGGCCGCCCCGATGCAGAATGAATGGGAAGAGTAACTGTGTGTCGCCGAAGAAATGAAACGAACTGGAAAGTGGACAAGGCTGAGCCATCCGAATGAATAAGAAAAGAACCAGTCCCCACAGGGCGAAACTGTAAATACTCCACCACCGTGGAAACTGGGCAGATGGGCAAACCATGAACCCTCAGCAATCGCAAATGCGCCCCCCTACCCGCTTGATCTGTCTTAGATCAGCAGATAAAAAGGACCACTGAAGAGCCATCACAGCGAACATCTGCCACTGACAAGCCCCCTGAGCAGCCTTGGACTTACTATCCAACTCACCCACTCTGAGAGCTCCATAAAAAGCCAAAGCCGCACGGAATAACAGAGCTTTGAAACCAGAAGAACACACCGCACTAGTCTGCATGGACAAGGATTGCAGTATATCAAAAGTGATCGGCCGTCCTGCCTCTGAGCACCCTTTTGGTAACCTCGCAGGGCCTGTTTAACCAAAAAATCCTTGGTAAAATCCGGGATGCCCTGCAATTTAAATAGGATGGCCAGCCTGGCCAATCTACGGTTCATGGCGGAAATAGTCAACAAAACTTAAACAAACAAAGTAGATCAAAAGATGCCTGACCTCAAAACTGACCATATTCCCCCGTGCCCGACGCCAACTCCCAGAACCTGTCCAACTGAAAATGAGAGTGAGTATCAGCCAACGTATTCTTCACCCCTGGAAGATGCACAGCGTAAGAAAACATATTTAATTGAAGATAACACAAAAAAGATGTTGTAAAAGTCGGATTACAAGAGGGGAGGACCCTGACAGTGAATTGATGACCTGAACCACCCCTAGGTTGTCACAGTGGAGACGAACCTTTTTATTATGAAAATATTCCCCCCAGATTGCTATTGTCACCACGATCGAAAAAAGTTCCAGAAACATCAAATTTTTTAGGAAGCCCGCTTTGGCAGGCCAGCGCTCCGCACTCCACCGACCCCCTAAAAATGCTCTATAGCCAGTGGAGCCGGCGGCATCCGTAAAAAGCTTGAGATCATAATTGCTGACCAGCCCCTCCATTCATAGTGACTGACCATTGACAGTTTCCAAAAAAACGTGTCACACTCGCAGGTCAGCCCTATGCTCCCTGTTTAACCAAACAAAATGCCTAGGCGAACGTACACTAGCCATGGCAGCCGATAGCCGTCAACAAAAAACTCTGACCATCAGTATAATGCGGCACGCAAAAATTCAGCTTGCCGAGGAGAGACTGTAACTCTCGGAGCTGGATTTTATGTTTGCCACACACCAAACGGACCTCTTCCTTGGGAGAAATCAACTTGTCATCAGGCAGACGACACTCCATTGCCTGTGAATCAATTACTATCCCCAGGAACTTGATGGACGACGTGGGGCCCTCGGTTTTGTCAGCTGCGAGGGGAATCCCAAAATGCTCAGCGAGGTGCCGAACCGTAGCCAACAGTATCCCACATAAATTGGAAGAGGGAGGGCCAACACACAGAAAGTCATCCAAGTAATGAATAACTTAATTGACCCCCGCCACATCGCAAACTACCCATTCAAGGAAAGAGCTAAGGGTCTCGAAAAAAAGCGCAAGATATGGAGCAGCCCATAGGAAGACCGCGATCCACATAAAAGGTGCCCAACCATCTTCAACCCAAGAGGTGAAAACTGCGCGGGTGGACCGGAAACATTCGAAAAGCAGACTCAATGTCAGTCTTAACCATAAGAGCACCATTACTGTAATGCCGTACCCAAAAAACTGCAGAATCAAACGTGGTATAAGACACCGCACATGCCTCCGGGTCAATAGCATCTTTGACCGACCCACCTTTTGGGAACGAAAGATGGTGAATCAAGCCAAACTTATTGGGCTCCTTCTTTGGAACGACACCCAAAGGAGAGACCACCAAAATGTACAGGGGGGGTGAGGAAAAGGGCCATAAATCCGGCCCAATAACACCACCTTTTTTTGAAACCACTGCAGAGTGTAAAAGAGCCGACTGCAAATTGTCTGCAGGGGGAGGGATCTGAGGAAGGGAGCAAGGGATCAAGAAACCCACCTGCAATAACTGGGCTGCAAGCCGGTCCGGATATCAACTTTGATAGGGAACATCCTGTTCACCCTCACCAAAGTCTTGCCTTTTTCCCGCAGCATCACCAGAACGGGCCCTGCCGGCCTTGAAACAGCGAGACAGGGGGTGAGCCCCCCCTGCAGTGAGAGCATTCGTGAGTATTATTATTTCTGCAGCCAGTGCCGAATCACCGTTTTGCCTCCGGTTGTCTGGGGGCAGTCGGACTCCCGGCCCCCGCTGGAAAAAACAATGTAGAGGCCCGAGCCGAGGACATAAGTTTCATCCATAAACTGATGTCCTGCCCACTGTAGAAGCAGGGGTACCTGCACCAACCACCGGGCCCTGACCCACCCTAACCCCCAACACAGAAGACAAAGAAAGCTGTAAAGAAGAGATGGAATTGGACATAGACTTACGAGGCTGACCAAGGACTTGATCCCACAGCCGCAGATCCGGAATCCCCGGAGTGACCCCATCTTCAGAACTGGACAGTTTGCCCTTGGATTGCGAGGAATCCTCAGGATCATCTTGAAGCCGAAGGTCTGGCATGGAAGTGCCGACCGCAGAAGGCCCAGGCTGCATGTTGTCCCTCCTGTGCCTGCGCCCTGCAGGACTGGCATGCCTGGCCATTGCTGTGTGGCTTCTCCTCACCCCTCTGCTGGTATGAGGGGCCCTGCTGTTCTGGCCAGCTCCCACGCTATGCTGACCCTGCCTGCATCTGGGGGTGAGGGGTCTCCGGCTGCTCTGCATGACTGTCCGGAACCCCCATGGTGACTCCTCCCACACCGGGCCGCCACTTCCGCCACGGTATCCACCTGGGAGGTGGTCGTATCCCCCCGAGTTCTCGCATGTGCAGGGACCGGGGACAACACAGGACTAAGCCCCCGCTCCGCCGTGCGCATCTCACAGGGGAATCAGCTGGAGCCAAGGAGGAGGCTCCCAGCATGGACGCTACCTGTGTCTGGAGCCAGTCCGTTCCCATCAATGCTGCCATGGAGAGAAGCTACTCCTGCAATGTCCTCAGGTCAGCCATCTGTAGAACGGCAGAGGTGTGGGTGCAATGCTGCTGAAAGCTTCTCCTCCTCGTGTCTACCCCCTCCCCACACCCCAGATATCCGGCTCCCCGTACAACCAAAAGACTGATCCTGCAGCCGCCCTCCCCCCTGCAGACCAATGACCTAAGGTTAAATTAACTAAACAACTGTTGACCCCTGGCATCTCGGATTGCCCTGTGTTCACTTATCATGCTAGCCCTACGGTTATTTTTTCTTTTTCTTTTGCTGCAGGCTATACTGCATCACAACATTGCAAATGTATGAAAAACAGGATATTTTACTTACAAGGTATCCTAATGGTGACTGAAGTTGCCTTACATCCATGAGCATTTTTGGCTTGGCAAGTATAAGTTCCTTCACCGGTGAGTGACAAACTAGTGTAGCAATAACTCTCGGTGGAGCTGCTGGTTTAAAGCGGGCTGTTACCTTCACTCTTGATACCTCCGTTTTACTGGCATCGGGTCTAGGGTTCCGTTGAGTTTACCTCTGGGCGATGTAAGCACTGAACACTCGAGTATATTTTTCAATGCTTTAACCACTTCAGCCCCGGAAGGATTTACCCCCTACCTGACCAGAGCACTTTTTACATTTGGCACTGCGTCGCTTTAACTGTACCCAAACGAAATTTGAGTCCTTTTCTTCCCACAAATGACCATCTCTGCCGTTTTTATTTTTTGCGCTATAAACAGAAAAAGACTGAACATTTTGAAAAAAATGATATTTTCTACTTTTTGTTATTAAAAAAAATCCAATAAACTGAATTTTATTTATACATTTAGGCCAAAATGTATTTGGCCACATGTCTTTGGTAAAAAAAAATTCAATAAGTGTATATTTATTGGTTTGCGCAAAAGTTATAGCGCCTACAAACTAGGGTACATTTTCTGGAATTTATACAGCCTTTAATTTATGACTGCCTATGTCAATTCTTGAGGTGCTAAAATGGCAGGGCAGTACAAAATCCCCACAAATGACCCCATTTTGTAAAGTAGACACCCCAAGGAAATTGCTGAGAGGCATGTTGAGCCCATTGAATATTAATTTTTTTGTCCCAAGTGATTGAATAATGACAAAAAAAAATTTACAAAAAGTTGTTACTAAATGATATATTGCTCACACAGGCCATGGGCATATGTGGAATTGCACTATTTTGGAAAGTAGACACCCCAGGATATTTGCTGAGAGGCATGTTGAGTCCATGGAATATTTTATATTTTGACACAAGTTGCGGGAATGTGACCAATTTTTTTTTTTTGTACAAAGTTGTCACTAAATGATATATTTCTCAAACATGCAATGGGCATATTTGGAATTACACCCCAAAATACATTCTGCTGCTTCTCCTGAGTACGGGGATATCACATGTGTGGGACCTTTTGGGAGCCTAGCCGCGCACGGGGCCCTGAAAACAAAGCACCGCCTTCAGGATTTCTAAGGGCGTAAAGTTTTGATTTCACTCCTCACTACCTATCACAGTTTTGAAGGCCATAAAATGCCCAGATGGCACAAAACCCCCCCAAATGACCCCATTTTGGAAAGTGGACATCCCAAGCTATTTGCTGAGAGGCATGTTGAGTCCATGGAATATTTTATATTTTGACACAAGTTGCGGGAAAGTGACAATTTTTTTTTTGCACAAAGTTGTAACTAAATGATATATTGCTCAAACATTCCGTGGGCATATGTGGAATTACACCCCAAAATACATTCTGCTGCTTCTCCTGAGTACGGGGATAGCACATGTGTGGGACTTTTTGGGAGCCTAGCCGCGTACGGGGCCCCGAAAACCAAGCACCACCTTCAGGATTTCTAAGGGCGTAAATTTTTGATTCACTCCTCACTACCTATCACAGTTTCGAAGGCCATAAAATGCCAAGATAGCACAAACCCCCCCCCCCAATTGACCCCATTTTGGAAAGTAGACACCCCAAGCTATTTGCTGAGAGGCATGGTGAGTATTTTGCAGCTCTCATTTGTTTTTGAAAATGAAGAAAGACAAGAAAAAAAATGTTTTTTTTCTTTTTTCAATTTTCAAAACTTTGTGACAAAAAGCGAGGTATGCAAAATACTCACTATACCTCTCAGCAAATAGCTTGGGGTGTCTACTTTCCAAAATGGGGTAATTTGGGGGGGTTTTGTGCCATCTGGGCATTCCATGGCCTCCGAAACTGTGATAGGCAGTGAAGAGTGAAATCAAAAATTTACGCCCTTAGAAAGCCTGAAGGCGGTGCTTGGTTTTCGGGGTCCCGTACGCGGCTAGGCTCCCAAAAAGTCTCACACATGTGGTATCCCCGTACTCAGGAGAAGCAACAGAATGTATTTTGGGGTGTAATTTCACATATTCCCATGGCATGTTTGAGCAATATATCATTTAGTGACAACGTTGTGCAAAAAAAAAAAAAAATTGTCTTTTTCCCGCAACTTGTGTCACAATATAAAATATTCCATAGACTCCACATGCCTCTCAGCAAATAGCTTGGGTTGTCTACTTTCCAAAATGGGGTCATTTGGGGGGGTTGAACTGTCCTGGCATTTTATGCACAACATTTAGAAGCTTATGTCACATATCACCCACTCTTCTAACCACTTGAAGACAAAGCCCTTTCTGACACTTTTTGTTTACATGAAAAAATAATTTTTTTTTGCAAGAAAATGACTTTGAACCCCCAAATATTATATATTTTTTAAAGCAAATGCCCTACAGATTAAAATGGTGGATGTTAGTGCGTATGCGTGCGGAATGCGTAGTTCGGGAATGGATCATGAGGCGGGGGACAGCGGGGAACTCTAGAAAGGGGAGAAAACCGACGCAACAATCCCGTTCCACTCGGGCCCAGCAGCAGTCTTTCCAGGCCAAGATGGCGGCGGAGAGAGAGGACATGACACGAGGCGGCAGATTCAGCACGGGCCGACAAGCACCAACAACCGGTAAGGTGCAGGGGAGAGATGAAGCAGAGTGGGGTAGCCCTCAGACCCAACAGCAATCCCCTCAGAAGGCACCACAATCAGCACAGAGAGCCCAGGAGACTAATAGCGCCCAAGTACAGCAGCCACGGCCCCCCCTCACTCAGATAACACCAGAGCAGAGAGAAACAGGACAGGGCGGTCATCAGTTTCAGCAATCTGCCTTCTCTCATCCAGATATATCCCTGGATGGTTCAGGAAGGGACCCCTTCTCATCTCAGTCCCAGGAAGAATCCCTGACACCCCGAGACGTTCGACCACAAATGTCCCCCCTGTCAATTTCTCCAGACAGGGCAGCGCTGTATAGTAACTCCCCTGCCTCTTCCACGGACAGACAAATGGTAGAACTTGCTGAGTTAGCTTTGAGCCAAAGCAGCACAACACAGCCACAACCACCTGCGCCCACTACTTATTCAGGAGATGCGGTCCTATTAGCTAGGTTCTCCGCTCTCCTGCAACAGGAATTGTCCAAAGCCTGTACTATCATCACCACCGGGATAAGAGATGATTTTCAACACATAGGAGAAAGGCTAGACACAATAGAATCCAAAATGGCACAGTAAAGAGAGTCAATCAAAACACCAGAATGATTTCCTCCCTACAAGACCAACTAGATCAAGCAAATGCGGAGATCGAAGACCTGGAAAATAGATCTAGGAGGTACAACTTCCGCGTGCGAGGCCTTCCAGAGTCAGTGAGTGATTTAGAAGACGCCATACATTCCTTGATGCAAGATTTAATACCTGATATTGCTACTCACCAGCTGGAATTAGATAGAGTACACAGAGCTCTCACAGCTCCCAGGCCGGATGGCCTACCCCGAGACGTGATAGTCAACCCACATTTTTATTGGGTTAAAGAAAAAATAATGCTAGAAGCAAGAAGCAAAGGAGATATTTCATTTCTGGGAAATAAAGTCCAGATTTTCGCGGATATTTCCCAAGCGACCATTCAGAAAAGAAGACAACTGAAACCTCTGTTGACCCACTTGATCAACCATCAGATCAAATATCACTGGTCATTCCCATTCAGACTGTCCTTTACCTACAGGGGGAAGCCACATTCTTTTGCTAGTTTCCAGTCTGGAGAGGAGTTACTCCTAGAATTGGGACTAATCAATAAGGATCCACAACGTCTCGATTCCCCAAACACCGATGGCCGACCGGTCTCACCTCTATGGTCCCAACAGAGAAGATCCAGCTCCAGGAAATCACATCCATTCACCTGATCATTTTAAGACGCTTTAATTGGACATTGCACACTTTACTAAGGCTAATCTTCCAATACTTAGACATAGATGTCTGAGGGATACTTGCATATAGGGGACAGACAGCTACAGGGTTTATTTAGATTACCATGGTGCTAGATATTTTTTTTTTGCCCAATAATCGGACAGGAAAAAAGAAAGAAAACATTTTTTTTTTCCCCCCTCTCCCCCTCCCCTCCCCTTTTGTTTTTTCGTTTTTTTTTTTGGCTCTTAATCATCATTTTCGGCATTTTTCTCCAATTGATGTGGCGGTTTTCCTTTTTTAGGTCCCTTCCAGATAAAGCAAGAGAAGGACCAGGGCAGTAACGCATGTCACTTGTAGTGAACTTGTCTCTACTTTTCGAGTGGAGACAACTTTACAACGTTAGGGGGTTTGGCACCCTCATGGTTGCACTGATATACAGTGCACTGGTTAATATTTATGTGTTAGCATTGTTGAAATGTTATTGTTATAGTCTAACGAAAGAAATACAAGATATTTCTAATATTGCTTTTTTTTCCCTTCTTCAAACTTTTCTCTCCTTTGGTGCACTCCTACTCCAGGAATGGGTCCAAGGTATCCGACTGAGAGGACCTCCATCTGAGCTCTGGAGGCTTCTAAAATGTGAGTACAATCCACCGAACACTTATGACCAGTAGATCCCCCACAAAATATACCATCTTAACACATAATGTACAGGGACTTAATTCCCCTATCAAAAGAACCAAGGCCTTTCAACAATATTATAAAATGGGAATTGATATACTACTACTTCAAGAGATACACTTCTCGAAGACATCCGCCCCCAAATATTTACATGCACGATACTCCACGTTTTTTCTATCGAATTGGTGCGGACAAAAAACGGGGAGTAGCAATCTGCATAGCGAAAAATATCCCATTCTCACCCACCAATATTATTCGGGACAAAGAGGGGCGTTATATCATGGCAAAGGGGAAAACACATGATAAGGTAATCTCATTACTCTCTTATTATGCTCCTAACACAGGGCAAAAACAGTTTTTGAATTCAATGCTATCAACTATCATGCCCCACGTGGAAGGACATGTGGTACTGGGAGGAGATAGCAATACCTCATTAGATCAAATCTTAGATAAATCTAATCCTAAAAAAAACAGTTCTAAAACACACTCCAAAACAAAGCGGAGAGATAGCACGTCTACTTCATAGCTATGATTTGATAGATATATGGAGAGACGCCCACCCCACGACCAGAGACTTTACATTTTATTCCCACGTGCACAAAACATACTCCCGAATAGATCATCTATTCACACTTTCTGCGTTACTTCCTTTTGTCTCGTAGACCAGAATTTTCCCTATGGCGTGGTCGGACCATTCTTCAATCCAAGTCACACTAACGAACCTATGGTCAAAACCACAACCGTCATCCTGGCGATTAAATGAGTCCCTATTAAATGACCCTATTATCACGAAGGAAATAGAATTGCTGCTCAAAGACTATTTCCTGGGATAATCTTCCTTCGTCCCCCTCCCCAATTACAACATGGGCAGCACACAAGGCCACCATTCGTGGCAAATTGATTCAACTAGCTTCCAGAGCGAAACGAGAGCGGGAACATACGATAAATCAACAAACTGAGGAATTGCGTCGTCTTATGCGCGAACAGAAGACTAAACAGAAAATTTACCTTAGAGATCAGATTGACGCAGCTCGCACAGCCCTAAATTTGAGCCTTACCACAAAAGCAGAAAAAAGTATGAGATGGTCCAGGCATAGATATTATACTATGGGAGACAAACCTAATAATCTCCTAGCTAGAAAACTAACTCCTAGACCTTTCACACCGACTCTACCCAAATTGCGAATACAGAATGGCCAGTCTACCCAGAACCCACAGCTAATATTACAAGAATTTTTCGCTTTCTATTCTAAATTATATAATGCCCCTGCGCCTCTGCATAAAGACAAAGCTGAGGAGTTCCTCTGTGACATCTCGTTGCCCACATTAGATCAAGACCATATAGAATTAATGGACGCGGAGTTCACCGCAGGGGAAGTAGCTGCAGCTATAAAACACTTAAACCCCTCCAAAGCACCTGGCCCAGATGGTTTTTCTGGCCATTATTACCGCAAATACATAGAGATTCTGACACCACATTTGTGCTCATTTTATAATGAATTAAGGAAAGGATCCCCTCTTCCATTACACGAAAATAGCGCTTTCATCCATATAATACCTAAACCAAATAAGGACCATGGGGACTGCGCAAATTACCGCCCTATTTCACTAATTAATGTAGACCTGAAGATAATGACAAAAATATTAGCTACCCGCATGAATTCATTTATATCAAAATATATTCATCCTGACCAGGTGGGATTTGTCCCTAACAGACAGGCCCCAGATCAGACCAGATGGATCATTGATATAATATCTGCACTGAACTCGGGATGGGATGGGAGAGGTCGGAGGGGAGCGCTTCTAATATCACTGGACCTACATAAGGCCTTTGATTCCCTTTCTTGGGAATTCTTATTTTTCATATTAAAACGCTACGGGTTTGGCCCAAAATTCTTGACGTCACTGGAAAATATTTATAAGACTCCCACAGCACATCTAGTGGTCAAAGGTTTCCGATCATCGCAATCTATAGACATACGTAGAGGAACCCGACAGGGGTGCCCATTATCCCCCTTATTGTTCATCTTAGCGTTAGAACCATTAGCTATTAAGATACGAGACCATCCAGATATACAGGGAGTTTATTGTGGTGATCAGGAACACAAATGTGCGCTGTTTGCGGATGATCTGCTGTTGCTTCTTTCCTCCCCAGTTACCTCTCTGCCCACTCTACATATAATACTAAAACATTTCACTTCAATAACAGGTCTACAGGTGAACCACTCAAAATCCCAAGCTCTCAATGTATTATTACCAACACATATAATCCGAGCTTTACGAAGCTCATACTCTTTTAAATGGCAAGACACAGTTCTCCCCTATTTGGGTATTTTCTTAACCTCATCAATATCAACACTATACAAACACAACTACCCTTCATTATTCAAAAAACTATTAGAGGATCTCAATAGATGGTCAAATAATCCCCCATCCTGGATTGGTCGATTGTACTCGGTTAAAATGACTATCCTACCTAAGGTACTATACTTGTTTAGAACTCTTCCTATTGCAATAGCTAGATCTGACTTGGGAAAATTTCAGAATAAACTGCTGGAATTTATATGGGAGAATATAAGACCCAGGGTGAATAAACGAACATTATTTACACCTAGGGGTTTAGGGGTACCAAATCTGATAAAATATTACCATGCAGCGCAATTGTCCCAGTTAGTTCGATTTCATACACGACAATCCAATCCACTTTGGATGACGATGGAGTCGGCACTATACCCAAACAAAGAGATTAGTCATCTAATGTGGATGAAAGAGAAAGATAGACCGACAATAATGTGCCCGACTTTATCTTTCTCATTAAATTTGTGGGACAGACTGGTCACTACTTACCAATTTAAATCTCTACATACCCCACTGGCTCCATTGCTCAATAACCCTCTGTTCACCCCGGGCCTCGGTCCCCATGAATTTAAATGGTGGACCAATAAAGGATTACTGTGTATTGGAGATTTATGCGACCACAGAGGTGCTATGTCGAAACAGGTTCACCAGGAAAAGTACCAACTCCCGAATTCAGAACTATATCGCCACACTCAGATAGCGCATTTTCTAGCAACATTAAATCGTACTTCTGATTTAACCACTATGGAAAATTTCTGCAGAACCTTCGACAGACACTCAGGTTATATCTCGCAAATATATAGTATGCTATCGTCAAGGGCTCAGAAACTGTTATCATGCAAAAATGGGAACAAGATATAGAAATCAGTCTAGAAGTTGAAGATTGGAGCAAACTGTCACTGCTAGCTTCCAAATCATATATCAACACATCTTTGATAGAAACAAATTATAAGGTACTGATGAGATGGTATTTGGTTCCAGCAAGAGTAGCAGCCTTCGTTCCGGGGGCCTCCCCACGGTGCTTCAGGGGATGTAGCACAGAAGGCACCATGTTTCACATATGGTGGACTTGCCCAAAAGTGCGTAGGTTCTGGATTCGCACATATAATTTTATTTACTCACTGACTCAAGTGAACCTCACAAAGTCACCCCTACAGGCATTGCTGGGACGCCCAGTGGAAGGAGCTTCGAAACTTATGCGGAGACTCATAGCTTTTATATTTGTAGCAGCGAGAATAGCGATAGCTAAATCCTGGAAATCTTCAGTGATTCCCTTTCATTTACTAAAATCTAAACTATCATGGATTATGGTGAACGAACGCCTTTCTGCAATTTTGAATGATAAAATGGATTTGTTTGAAAGAATATGGAACCCC
This sequence comes from Lithobates clamitans, assembly GCA_037952925.1. Classification (NCBI taxonomy): domain Eukaryota; kingdom Metazoa; phylum Chordata; class Amphibia; order Anura; family Ranidae; genus Lithobates; species Lithobates clamitans. The sequence goes on from JBBGZY010001633.1 coordinate 582,830, forward strand.
TGGATAAATGATCTGTCCAACACATAAAGTGATGGGAGTGACCCAGGAATCTTCCTCTCCAGGACCAGAGTGCACCTTTCTTTTTCTCCTTATCTTTACTTTTTCACCCTCCTATTCTTTTTTCTTTCTCTCCTTTCAACTACAAAAAACCTCAGAGGACTCACGGGCTAATTGAGGCCCCCGGGCCCATTTTGGGGTCAAATTAAATTGTTACACCAAATGGAGGGGTCGAGGGGAGAGGATCTTCCCTCTACGACTCCTCACATTATACTTGAAGTATGTTGTAGAATCTATTGGAGAAAAAATTCCTCCTTCACGTGTTCTACTTTAAGTTAAAAGTTTATATCTCTATTATCTAGGGTAAGTTCTCTATAGTGTAGATCTATGTTAAGGACAAGGAAATGAAAAACTTCATAACAATGTGTGATAATATGTTGTGTAAACCTCTTTATATAAACGACCTGTTACTTGTTCTAATACTTTAGACAAAAGAAATGTCAAACTGGATTTTGTATTTACTGAAAAAAAAACTCTGAATAAAAATATTGGAAAAGAAAAAATGGTGGGTGTTTCATTTTTTTTTTCACACAGTATTTGCGCAGCGATTTTTCAAACGCTTTTTTGGGAAAAAACACACTTTTTTCAATTTTAATGCACTAAAACACACTATATTGCACAAATGTTTGATGGAATAAAAAAGATGATCTTAAGCCGAGTACATGGATACCAAACATGACATGCTTTAAAATTGCGCACAAACGTGCAGTGGCGACAAACTAAAGACATTTTTAAAAGCCTTTAAAAGCCTTTACAGGTTACCACTTTAGATTTACAGAGGAGGTCTACTGCTAAAATTACTGCCCTCGATCTGATGTTCGCGGTGACACCTCACATGCATGGTGCAATTGCTGTTTACATTTGACGCCAGACCGACGCTTGCGTTCGCCTTTGCAGGGGGGGGGCAGGGGTGCTTTTTTTTTTTTTCTTTATTATTTTTTTGCTTTTTTATCTTATTTTTAAACTGTTCCTTTCATTTTTATTTTTTTTTTTAATCATTTTTATTGTTATCTCAGGGAATGTAAATATCCCCTATGATAGCAATAGGTAGTGACAGGTACTCTTTTTTTGAAAAAACTGGGGTCTATTAGACCCTAGATCTCTCCTCTGCCCTCAAAGCATCTGACCACACCAAGATCGGTGTGATAAAATGCTTTCCCAATTTCCCAATGGCACTGTTTACATCCGGCGACATCGAAGTCATGAAATGCTCATAGCTTCCGGTTTCTTAGGCCATAGAGATGTTTGGAGCCACTCTGGTCTCTGATCAGCTCTATGGTCAGCTGGCTGAATCACCGGCTGCATTCTGAGGTTCCCTGTTGGGACAGGAGAGCCAGAGAAAAACATGGAAGACGGTGGGGGGGGGGATTCCCTCCCACTGCTTGTAAAAGCAGTCTAGAGGCTAATTAGCCGCTAGGTTTGCTTTTACTTGAAAGCCGACCGCTGGCTGAAAAGAATGATACCAAAATGATACCTAAACCTGCAGACATCATTCTGGTATAACCACTCAAAGTCCAGCAACATACCAGTACGTTGCTGGTCCTTGTTGGGCATATATTGTAAACTTAATTTTCATGCAGCCTGTGGGCTGAACGAAAAAAAGAGATTGATTGGTGGGTATGCCCACCATTAAAATACCTCACTTCATCCGCCCACTTCTAATGATGGGCATACATGCACCGTATATATATGCCGAAGCATGGGGGCATCCTCCCGCAAAAGTTAGGAGCAAATCGCTCCTCCGCCCTCTGCTGCCCCCACGCTTCGGCATATATGCTGAAGTATGTAAATGTGGTGGTGAAATCACCTCCGACAGCGCTGGAGTCATGGCTTTATGTATCGTGGGAGCAAACGCTGTTGCTGTCAAGATAAATAAATCCGTGCTGCAACTGAATGACGTACCTGCTAAGCAAATGATGGTTAACAATAAAACAAAGTAACATTACAATATAACAGTAAGACTTACCATACCTGCAAAGCAAATACAAAAAAAACATAGTAAAAAATAAAACATTTAATGCAACCTGTGCCTAAAATATATATATATGCCGAAGCATGGGGGCATCCTCCCGCAAAAGGCAGAAGCAAATCGCTCCTCCACCCACTGCTGCCCCCACGCTTCGGCATATATGCTGAAGTATGTAACTGTGGTGGTGAAATCGCTTCCGACAGCGCTGGAGTCACGGCTTTATATATCGTGGGAGCAAACGCTGTTGCTGTCAAGATAAATAAATCCGCTCTGCAGCTGAATGGCATACCTGAAAACAAAATGGTTACCAACAAAACACGGTAAACGGTAAAGTATAAAAAAATTGCATATCTGAAAAGCAAACATGGTAAAACATAATAACAATAAAACATTGCAGAATAGAATACAGTAAAAAAAGAGCAGAACGACAACTATTTTTGTTTTTTTTATTTTATATTTTTTTTATTTTTATTTATTTATTTATTTATTTTTTTACACTTTTTTTAGTAACTTTAACTTTTGTAACTGGTACCAGGTTTGGGTCTCTCAAAATGCGATGGCATCTTGGGAGACCCTGTGAAAGTGTGTCCTAGTTTGTGCAATGCTGTACCCTACGCTAAAACTCAACTAGTGAATGGTAGCGTTCAAAACATTCACCAATGCATAGACCAGGATTGTCAGGACAGGAGGGACAATAATACCGGGTGTCACGCCTAAATCTGCGCTCACTACAGACACGACATCTTCTTTGGGGGGCTCGTTGGGTAGGGGTACTCTGGAGGACATAAGGAAAATGCCTCTCATGCAGCCGGCTTACTGCATTTGGTTGGGGAAGGTGAGGTGGAGCACCGTCTGGATACAGAAGGGCTCTGACGATCTCTTCCTGGAATTTAAGGAAGGATCCAGTCCGTCCTGAAGTTCTGTATAGCACATGAGCGTTCAGCAAAGCCAATTGAAATAAGTATACAGACACTTTTTTGTACCGCCTGGCCTTACGGGCAACTAGGTACGGTGCCAACAACTGGTCGTTGAGGTCCACCCCTCCCATATTTTGGTTATATTCGTGGACACAGACACAAGTCGCCGTAGTAATTTGGACCGTCGTGTCTGCATGAAGGGAGGTAAGAACGAAAACATTCTTATTGTCCCTCCACTTCATAGCGAGCAAATTATTACACACTGCACTTCCCCAGCCTAAGACGGGAATCTACAAGCCGCTGAGGAAAGCCCCGGCGATTAGGTCGCTTGGTGCCACATGCTCCAATCTGATGATCAAAAAGGTGACTAAAAAGTGGCACGCTCGTGTAATAATTGTCCACGTACAAGTGGTACCCCTTTCCGAATAAGGGTGACACCAAGTCCCACACTATCTTGCCAGCACTTCCTATGTAGTCAGGGCAGTTTGTCAGCTCTACGTGACTATCTTTGTCCTCGTAAACCATAAAACTACATGTATAGCCTGTGGCCCTGTCACAGAGCTTATACATCTTGACCCCGTATCTGGCACGCTTGCTGGGAAGGTACTGTTTGAATGACAAGCGGCCAGAAAATTTAATCAGGGACTCGTCAACGCAGACAACTTGATGGGAAGTAAACAAGTCTGCAAAACTTTGGTTGAAGTGGTTTACAAGGGGCCGAATTTTGTAGAGCCGATCGTATCCAGGGTCTCCACAAGGACGACAGAGTTCATTGTCATTGAAGTGCATGAACCGCAAAATCTGCTCGTATCGTGCCCTGGCCATGGAAGCAGAGAACACGGGCATATAGTTAATTGGGTCAGTGGACCAATATGACCGCAACTCACTCTTTTTATTTATGCCCATGTTGAGGGAAAGAAAGAGCTTAAATTCGGAGACCGTAATTGGTCTCCAATCTCTGGCAAGGGAGGACTGGGGATTAGCGGCGATGTATTGACCAGCATATAAATTGCTTTGGTCCACAATAGATCTATAGAGATCTTTGGTGAAAAACAGCGAATAAAAATCCAGTGGCGTAAAATCAACTGTTTCCACTTGAATTCCAGGGTTGCCAGTGAATGGGGGAAGTACGGGTGCTGCAGAAGTGGTGGGCACTATGGGCACGATGGGCCTGTCTTTGTCTTCTTGGTGGCAGCGGGACACTACTAGTGCTTGCCACCTCGCCAGCTTGAACTGCACTTATGGGACTCGCCACGTCACCACGTGATACTGCAGTGCTGGATATACGACCAGGGTGTACTAGGCCGCTGGTGCTTGCCAGTTCACCAGAAGGAGTAGCGGCACTAGTACTTCTCTGCTCCATACGAGGGACCTGCAGTTCTTGCACTTCAAGGACAGAAGAAGATTGGGGTCTGGTACGCCTGACCTTAGCAGGGACCACAACTCCGTCGTCAGAGCTATCTTTAATGGAGCCGCTGTCCTCTACAGGATCGTATTCTGAGCCTGAATCTGACAGATGAGTGACTTCCTCTTCACTATCTGTCATGCTCAGAAACGTGTAGGCCTCTTCACTAGTGTATCTTCGATTTGCCATTTTGGGCTCTAAATTTAGGGGTACACTAGTGAGACTCACAGGCAAAAAAGCTCCTGACTGTTAGCGACTGATTCAAAACGCTACCAAAAAACTGTTAGCGATTGCAGGGATCAGGCCTGACTCTGCGAACGCTGCAGTTATGTGTGCTTAGTGTTTTGTAAGTGTCAGTGACCGATCGATACTGCACTTGGGTGGGCTGGGCAGGGCTGGGCCAAGGGGCAAAACGTAGGTGCTAGCAGGTATCTGGGCTGATCCCGCTAACACTGCGTTTTTGGGAACCCTAAACTGCTGGGGATGCTAGTATAGATCTGATCGGATCAGATATCGATCCGTTCAGATACTATAGCACTAAGGGAGGTGTATGCTGCGTGCGTGGGTGTTAGCGGTACTGGCGCTAATCTGATGCTGCCTGAGGCGACGCAGACCTTATCTGACCCTAAAAACTTAACTTATATCACCACCGGGCAATTAGGGTGTTAAACCTTTATAAGGTAATAAACGGCGGGTTCCCTAAAACTGTAATAAACTATAAAAGACAAACTAACTAACCAGCGTCACCCGTAACACTTATACGGTGATCGCTGGTGAAAGGGTTAACTAGGGGGCAATCAGGGGGTTAAAACCTTTAGTAGGTAGTATATGGGATCCCTGCTATAAAACACTGACAGCGAACCTATATACTTACCTCCCTAAATAGCGTCACCTGTGTCACTAATACAGCGATCAGAAAAACGATCGCTTAGTGACACTGGCGACGGGGGGTGACCAAGGGGTTAACCTTTATTAGGGGGGGTTAGGGAAGTACCATGGACCTAAAGGGGGGTACCCCAGACCTAAAGGGGGCTAACCTAACTGCTCTAACTCTTATAACTGTCACAAACTGACACCAATGCAAAAAAAAAAACCTGCTATCTGTGTCAGTGTGACAGGGGGTACAGGGGGGGTGATCGGGGGGTGATGGGGGGTGAAAAGTGTGCCTAGTGTGTTCTACTGTTAGTGTAGTGTTGGTGTAACTTACATTGATGTCTTCTCTCCTCGGCGCTGGAACGAAAAGACCGGCTCGAGGAGGGATGACATCACTACCTTGCATGTATAGGAAGGAGGAGAGTGCCAGACTGTAAAAACTGGTCTGGTCAGAGGCGTAGTGTGAAGCTTGTGGGCTCCGATGCAAAAGTTGGCATGGGCCCCCCCACTACCACCCACAACTTCCACCGTGCATGCAGATACACCCACCGCATGCCAATATACTCAAAGTGGCTTAAGAATTTTGAGTTCCCGGGATTTTGACTTACATGAGAGGACAGGGATCACAGCTGAAGAATCAGAGGATGGGGATCACCGCTGAAGAATCAGAGGACAGGGATCCCTAGCAGGTCACTTGGCAGAGCTCCTTTCCCATCCCAGCACTGTATACAGCTCCCCCCGCCCACACTAAACAGGGCTGGAATCACATTCCTTCACACACAGTCTTTCAGCCTTCACAGGGTGTATCTAGCTTTTATGTTGCCGTTCTGACCTGTGAAATTCTCTGGTCGGAACGGCAGTGTAGTTGCAGTAGACAGATACACCCTGTGAAGATCGTGGCCGACTGGCTGTTTTGTAAAGGAATATGATTTCAGCCCTGTGGAGGAGGAGCAGTATAGAGTGCTGTAATGGGAAAGGAGCGGGTGGTCAGGGGGCTTTGGGAAGGGGGGCAACTTAGATCTGGGGGGGCAAAGCCATGTGACACAAAATCTGGAGCCTGCAGCCCCTAGGAGGTGTTAAGGGATTTGTTTTAGCAATTTCTGAAGGTTTCTTTGTCAGTGTTGACAGGTGCTGGGGGAAGGTTACCTCCTGAAGGTGTGTGTCTTTTCCCCAGTTGTGAGGGAAGTGGGGTAAGCAAACATCTCTGGGTGGGGGGGTACAAAGAATCCCAGCTGGTGACTTGGAGACACTGAGCAGTGTCATACCTCACCAGTAACATCCGTCCCATAGTGGCTACAGGACGGCACTCTTCTCTTAACTCACTGAGTTTGGTTACCATTCCATGTTGCCAGCACACAGCACAGACACTTCCCCATCCTGGGCTGTTCTTACCCCATGCTCCTTTCCATTCAGGAAATGGCTCACAGCTTCTCCCCAGCCAATGAGAACAGAGGGGTGTGGACTGTGGAAGGCAAAGTGGAAGCCCAGTACTGAAGCGTGGCTGTGGGGCCCTAGGGCAGATCGGAGCTGGACTTTGTGGAGGATATGATAATATGACAGGGAGGCTCCAGGGGCCCCCTGGAGCTAGGGGCGGGTTGCGATTTTGACCCCTGCAACCCCTTATGCTACGCCCATGGGTCCGGTTATGAATTTGTATTTGTCACAATAAAACAGTGGTTAGAAGCTCGTCATGGAAGTTGCTTTGCTGCCAAACAGCTTGCTGAGTGAGCTCCTAACCACATTCCATGAAGGTTTAAAACTCAGAAGTAATCAACTGTCTACATTTCACACACACAATAAAACAGCCTGGAAACACATTGACTGTCAGATCTTGATAAAATCTTTTTAATGTGACAAATAAAAATAAATATTTGGACAGATCCCTATGTGTTGATTCACCCAAGGTTCTTGTTGATGATCCAACAGGCATATATAGCTGCCAAATTTGATTTATTCACAACCTCCAAGCTTGAAATCAAGCACTCCGCCATCTACTGGTACTTCCACAATAATCAATTGATTAACCAGCCTACCAACCAACCAACAACTAACCAGCACATATCATATGATTGACCCAGAGAATGATCATAATGTGTCCAAACACTTTTCTATGCCTCATCCCTTATCCCTTGAGAATCAAATTAAAATATATAGAGATTTTAAAAAAAAAGCTGTACTAAAAGCAATTATAACAATATGTAAGATCAGTAGGAAAATAATTGGCACAGGTTTTGGAACTTTCAACAGTCAAGCAAAAGTTAGTTTAGAGCTAGGGACCACGAGCAGTCTAATACCACACATTTGAACACCATGGGACAAGTCTCTGAGCAGTCTAAGGTCCCATAGCTGAAAATATAAGGCAAGTGTCTTTGGTTATCTAGCGCCAATGCAAAACTGCTGGTACCCAATGAAGTCTTCTGAGCACTGCACAATCATAGGGATTCGTTTAGGGTCTATACTCACAAGTCCCCAGGACAGCTGCCACCTTCCAGCTTCTTACAGACATGTTCCAGTGAGTGGAACAGTTTTCCTTCAGTCCAGATCCCTTGTGATGAGGTCCTGCAATCAGCTTCCAACAAGGTTCATCCAGACCCTCAGCCTTGAAACCACTGAGGCCTCAAAAACAGCTTCACAGACCATGGGCTGTCTAATGGCAGCAGTCCCTGAGGCTTGGAACCCTACTGGGGAGAGAGAACCCAGCTCTCCAGTACTTCAGACTATCACCTTTCCAGACCCCTACTGGACTCTCCTCTCCAGGGATTGGCTGGAGCATGATAAATATTCAGGCTGGCAATTTTCATATACCTCTCTAAGCTCTGGAAGCTTCTTCCAGAGGCAAGGGGATTCAATCAAATTCCCAGCCTGTGAAACCCTGAACAGACCAGGGCAAACAATCACTGCTCCCTTAAATACCCGCTTGTCGACCGCCTAACGCAGATATACTGCAGCAGAAGGGCACGTACAGGCAGAATCATGTACCTGTACGTTCCCCTTTAAGAGGAGGTCAGCGGGCGCCCGCGGCAAGCTCTGTGAGTCGGGTCGCAGGTCCCGCGGACTCGATCGCCGCGGGGATACCCGCGATCGCCTCACAGGGAGGAAGAACGGGGAGATGCTAACGTAAACAAGCATCTCCCCATTCTGCCTAGTGACAGTGTCACTGTTCTCTGCTCCCTGTCATCGGTAGGGTTGCCACCTGTTCAGGATTCACTCGGACAGTTCGGGTTTGGAATCATGCGTCCGGGTTTCAGACTGCCTGAAACATGGACACATTATTCAGACAGGACTAGGGCTTCCCAGTAGGGTTGTTGGCTGCAGTTGTCTAAACCGAGAGTGTCTGTTATGCTATCTTTCACGCTGCCCAAAGCCAGCACTAACAATTATAACCTCCCACCCCCACCTCTCTGTGTTTGCCCACACTGCTCAGAAAAGGAAAGTTGGGGACGGAAGTCCAGCAGCCTCAGATACATCTGGATGAGAGGTGCTGACTGCCAAGGGGTGAGTAAGCTCACCGTCCATCCCTGTCTGTGACTGAAGTCTCACCCCTTCTCTCTCTTTCCTCTGAGTGAGTACACTAAGGCAAATCAGGGTTCTCAGAGCACCCCTTACATCAGAGTTTCCCTTTACACCGGAGGCCACAGTGTTCCCCCTTACATGAGAGTCCTCTCCATTCTCAGTGTTCCCCCTTAGGGTTCCCAGAGCATGCCTTATGTTAGAGTCCCCAGAGTTCCCCCTTACATCAGAGTCTGCAGAGTCCCTCCTTACAGTGTAAGGGAACTCTGTGGACTCTGATGTAATGGAGGACTATTGTGATTAACTTCATATGATTAGAAATGTTATTTAATTTCAAAATATATGTATAGTTTATACTGTAAAAAAAAAAAAAAATGCTGTGCCCTAAAGTGTCCGGGTTTGACTTGAAGTCATCGGAGCAGAGATCAATGACGTGTCACACACAGCCCACCCCCCCTACAGTTAGAAACATTCCTTAGGACACACTTAACCCCTCCCCGTCCCCTAGTGGTTAACCCCTTCAATGCCAGTGTCATTTACACAGTAAGCAGTGCATTTTTTTTAACATTTATCGCTGTATAAATACAATGGTCCCAAAAATGTGTCAAAAATGTCCGATGTGTCTGCCATAATGTCACAGTCACGATAAAAATCGCTGATCGCCGCCATTTAAAAAAAAATATTAATAAAAATGCCATAAAACTACCCCCTATTTTGTAAACGCTATAACTTTTGCGCAAACCGATCAATAATCGCTTATTGCGATTTTTTTTACCAAAAATATGTGGAAGAATACGTATCGGCCTAAACTGAGGAAAAAAATAGTTTTTTTTTATATATTTTTGGGGGATATTTATTAAAGCAAAAAGTAAAAAATAATGTGTTTTTTTTCAAAATTGTCACTCTTTTTTTGTTTATAGCGCAAAAAATAAAAACCACAGAGGTGATCAAATACCACCAAAAGAAAGCTCTATTTGTGGGAAAAAAAGGATTTTGTTTGGGAGCCACATCGCATGACCACGTAATTGTCAAAGCGACACAGTGCCGAATTGCAAAAAGTGCTCTGGTCAGGAAGGGGGTAAATTCTTCCGGGCTGAAGTAGAGACAGAAGGAGCCAAAAACTAAATTTTGCTACATCATAAAAAATGTTATAAATAAAATATGTTTCTATTTAACTCTTTATTGAACCAGATCTCCTGGAATAATGTGGCATACAGTAACAGGCTTTCTGTGGGCCTTGTACATGCAATAACTGTATGGCTCCTGGGAATGCCGCAATACACAGTAATAGCATAGGCTACATACACTACCAGAAATATAAGAGAGTTGGGCGCTCCCAACCCTCCACCACCACTATTTCTGGCAGTAAATACAAGGTGGACTTTAATTAGCCATGATGTAGAGGAGAAGAGGAGAGGTGGATGACATCATAATTGTACCACAAACATAATTTTAGTATCATATTTTGGAATAAAATGTAGAGTTTTTTAAAAGTAGCATTTTTTTAAGAATAGTAATGATGTTATTTTTTTTTTTTTTTATAACGCTGATCGAAAAGTGTTTATTTTGTTACTTTTGTTTTTGTTTTTTTGTCTATGAATTGCATTTTTCTTTTCTGCAAGACAATATAATCAATAAAGCCTTGTTCGTGGTTAACCAAAATGATATATGTAAAAATGTGTTATCTTAGGTATTTTCAAAGTTATCGCTAAATAAACAGACTCATAGGAGAAATGTAAAAATGGTTGTAAAAAAAGCTGAAGTGATTAACCACTTGCTTAGTGGGCAGATATACTCCCTTCTTGCCCAGGCCAATTTTTAACTTTCAGCGCTGTCACACTTTGAATGACAATTGCGCGGTTATGCTGGAATTTAGTCAGCGCTGGATTTTTAATTTTTTGCTAAACAAGCAAAAAAAAAAACAGAACATTTTGAAAAAAAAAAAAAAACACTGTTTCATAGTTTGTTACAAAATTTTGCAAACAAACAAATTTTTCTCCTTCATTGACGTGCTCTGATGAGGCTGCACTGATGGGCACTGATAGGCTGCACTTAATGGCATTGATAAGGTGGTACTGATAGGTGGCACTGATGAGGCAGCACCGATGGGCACTAAAGGGCACTAAGAGTTGGCACTGATCAGGAGGCACTGATGAGGCTACACTGATAGGTGGCACTGATGGACACTGATAAGTGTCACTGATAGGCACTGATAGATGGCACTGATGTTGAGGCACTGATGGGCACTGATAGGTGGCACTGATAGGCGGCACTGATAGACACTGGTAGGTGGCACTGATAGACAGCAATGATAGAGGGCACTGATGATGAGGCACTGATGGGCACTGATTGGAAGCACTGATGGGCACTGATAGGTGGCACTGAAGGGCAATGGTAGGTGGCACTGGAGAGCACTGGTTAGCAGTACTGATGAGCACTGGTAGGTGGCACTGGTGGTCACTGTGTGGGACCGATGTCCCTTTACTAGAAGCTGGCAATCGGCTTTATTTCTTTCTCCTCATGCTGTCAGCGTAAGGGAAAAAAAACGATTACCAGCTTCTGTTTACATCACTTGATCATCTGTCATTTGCTGACAGCTGATGACATGGTAAAGGGCTCTGATCGGCCCTTTACTACGATCTGTGATCAGCCAAGTCCCAAGGACTCAGTGATCACAGAGCACGCTGCCCGTGTACCACAGGGGGCACACAGGCAGTGCCAGCACAGGAGGACATCCATGTACGCCCTCCTGGCAATGTAAGCCCATGCTGTGGCTGTCTTTCAGTTAAAGCACGGGCATCAAGTGGTTAAATATATAAAAAAGGAGAATCCTCTTGCTGTAGCCAGTACAATGATACCTGGCAGAATTGAGGAAATTGGATGTTGTATAGAGAGGTCTCAGTACTAGAATGCCCTCTAAATGACGATGTAATATGTTTCTATGACTAAAGCTTCAGTACTAGAAATCATATCCTGGTAAATCATACATTTCTATCATACATTTCATGTAGTTTCAGGATGAGAAGAAGACTTACATTCCACTTTTATAGTAATTTGTTGTACAGTGGTCAATCCCCCATTCAGCTGTACTATGCATGACAATGTAGAGTTGTTCTGTTCCTTCCTCGCGGTGAAGGTGATTGTAGAGACATAGGTCTTTGTACCATCTTTATTGCTGATAACCCAATTTTCCTGTCTTATGCCCTGGATATCTCCTGTCCAAGTAATTTTAGGAGTTATCCCCACACAGGTTCCAGGAAACGTGCAGCGCAGTGTCACCATCTCCCCATCAAGCCAACTCTTTATGGGTGAGATCTCAGGTTTATCTGTTAGGTCTGCAATTATAACACACAGAAAACTTCATGAATTTTAACAATGATACAATTTGAACACATTGGGGGTTATTTACTAAAGGAAAAGCAAATCCACTTTGCACTGCAAGTGCACTTGGAAGGGCAGACTCTGTAAATCTAAGGGGTAGATCTGAAATGATGGGGAAGCTCTGCTGATTTTATCATCCCATCATGTGCAAGCTAAAATGCTGTTTTTTTATTTTCCTTGCATGTCCCCCTCGGATCTACAGCGACTTTACTTCTAAGTGCACTTTCAGTGCAAAGTGGATTTGCCTTTAGTAAATAACCCCCATAGTGTAATAGACAACATATTAAGCTGCAACTACAGTCACACATATGCTGCTATTTTGTGTTTTCTTTAGATTCTTGGTGATGAAGCCTAAAACTGTAATGGCAGCACATTAGAAAGTCTGACCGCTACTCACATACATGCAGCAGCCCAGATCTCTCCAATGGTCCCATAACCATTTCTCCGCACACTGCTCCATTCAACAATAATCTTGCACCCTGAGCAACACAGTTGATTGGAGCAGTGTAAGAAGGGAGGGGTCAGGCCAATGGAGACCCGGGCCATTGCTTGTATGTGAGAGTAGCAGGCTACAAGACACAGGGACACCTGATATGAAACTGTAATGAAAGTGTATGTCAAACAGAAAAACATTTCTGTAGAGATACAGAAATAACATTATAAATACCTTTTTTGCTTTTTTTATAAGTGATCACATTCCCTCAGCTGAATAAGAGCTGGGGGGTGAGCAGTACACTGAACTTTACAGTGAATGGCTGTGTGTGTGGGGGGGGGTGTCAGGACCAGTCTGATCATTGGAGGAGAGCAGGTTGAGTTCCCAGCAAAGCTAGAGAACCGACCACGCTGTGCTCATCTACTTAGTGTGGTCAGTTTTTAATAGGAAAGCTGAGAGACTAGCAGAGGCACCAGGGATTTCACACAAAGGAAGTAATACAAAGAGAACAGGATACTTTCCCATATATTCATTCGTTCATGGTACAACGGGCACATATCAGGAATATGAAGCGTTGGGGTAGCGAATGCTTTAGGACTCTTGTCTGGTTCTTACTGCTATCCAGGTCTCTGTTTGAGAGATTTTGTCTCATGTTCTGTCCTGGAGACAGAATAATAGTGACATAATAGTGAATCCATTTTACTCTAAGTGGTATTAAACCCAAAACCAAAAATGTAATATATTGCAGCTTTCCAATCATTAGATGTGGTGGCTGCATTAGTTTTCTTTTTTTAGTCTTTTTCCCCCTCTGTTTTCACCTGTTGACCTAGCCAGCAACACACCTCCTGCATTAGAGCGCTTACTTTCATACGGGGCACAGGAGCGCCATCCCCCTAATCCATGCGCCCGGACCCTAATTTACATGGGCTTCTTTTTAAGCACATGTTTAGAGCCTGAAGCTCTAATTGACTTAAAAAAGGGTGGGCTCGGGATGCAGCCCACCCAGCTGTGTGACAATAGAGAACTAATATTCGCTATTATCTTCCCGATTGTCCTCCCAGTTAATCCCGGCTCAGGAAGCGGGTCCTGAGACCCGATTGGCCAAGAGGAGAAGCGATCCTATTGGCAGCCGAGGAGAAGGAGGGAGGAGACGCAGGAGAAGCCACGCCACCGTGAAGCCAAGGAAGGAGGAGACCCAGTGTGAAGCCGCCGCCCAGGGGAAGCCTGTGACATAGATGGGGTAAGTACAAGGAGACCGGGAGGGGGGGGGATACGGGAGACCCCACCAACCACTAGGGGGGGTGGTGGTGGACAGATTACTGCCCCCCCCAAAAAAAAATATAATACCACCAGCCACCACTGGACCCCCACTCTGGATTAAGGAGCACAGGGGGCACAGCAGGCTAGAGCATTGTCAGTCTGGGGGAGGGGAGTATTAGATGTACTAACAGATTTAGATACTCTAACAAATTGAAGCCAAACTCCAGCTCACACGTTATAATCAGTTACAGCAAAACTGTTTGCTTTCCTTTTGGGATAAATGTTTTATATAAATAAATAAAGCTGATCATTGTAAGCCCTGTTAGTGGTAAATGGTTTTATTTATTTCAGTAATTTAATTCAAAAAGTGAAACTCATATATTTAATATAGATTCATTACACACATAGTGATATATTTCAAGCATTTCTTTCTTTTATTTCTGATGATTATGGCTTATAGCTAGTGAAAACCCAAAATGCAGTATCTCAGAAAATGTGGGTATTACATAAGACCAATAAAAAAAGTTTTTTTAATACAGAAATGTTGGCTTACTGAAAAGTATGTCCATGTACAGTATAGTATGCACTCAATACTTGGTAGGGGCTCCTTTTGCATGAATTACTGCATCAATGCGGCGTGGCATGGAGGTGTTCAGCTTGTGGCACTGCTGAGGTGTTATGGAAGTTCAGGTTGCTTTGATAGCGGCCTCCAGCTCATCTGTATTGTTGGGTCTGGTGTTCCTTTTGACAATACCCCACAGATTCTCTATGGGGTTTAGGCGAGTTTGTGGCCAATCAAGCACAGTGATACCATGATCATTAAACCAGGTTTTGGTACTTTTGGCAATGTGGGCAGGTGCCAAGTCCTTCTGAAAATTGAAATCAACATCTCCAAAAAGCTGGTCAGCAGAGGGAAGTATGAAGTGCTGTAAAGTTTCCTGGTAGAGGGCTGCGCTGACTTTGGACTTGATAAAACAGTGGACCAACGCCAGCAGATAACATGGCTCCCCAAATCATCACTGACTGTGGAAATTTCACACTGAACCTCATGCAACTTGGATTCTGTGCCTCTCCACTCTTCTCCCAGACTCTGGGACCTTGATGGCCAAATTAAATGCAAAATTTACTTTCATCCGAAAAGAGGACTCTGGACCACTGAGCAACAGTCCAGTCCTTTTTCTCCTTAGCCCAGGTAAGAAGTTCCTGATGCTGTCTCTGGTTCAGAAGTGGCTTGACACAAGGAACCCAACAGTTGTAGCTCATGTCCTGGATACATCTGTGTGCGGTGGCTCCTGAAGCACTGGCAGTGGTGCCGTAGTCCACTCCTTGTGAATTTCCTCCAAATTCTTGAATGGCCTTTGCGTCACAATCCTCTCAAGGCTCTCAATCCCTGTTGCTTGTGCACCTTTTTATACCACACTTTTTCCTTCCACTCAATTCTTCATTAATATGCTTGGATACAGCACTCTGTGAACATCCAGCTTCTTTAGCAATGACCTTTTGTGACTTACCCTCCTTGTGGAGGGTGTCAATGACTGTTGCTCGGACAACTGTCAAGTCAGCAGTCTTCCCCAAGATTGTGTAACCTACTAAACCAGACTGAGAGACCATTTAAAGTGGTTGTAAACCCTTACAGACCACTTTTTGCTACAGGTAAGCCTATAATAAGGCTTACCTGTAGCTACCCAGGATATCTCCTAAACCTGCACGGTTTAGGAGACATCCTCTGTATTTGCATGTGCCGACATCATCGGCACATGCGCACTGAAGCAATGGCACGTACGTGCCGTTAGCTTCAGTGAGTGTGCCGCTACCGGCGGCTCCCACGCGCGTGCGCGAGAGTGACGTCATCGCGGCTCCGGTCCATCACAGCGCCGGAGCTGCGATACCCAGAAGTAACCCCCAGGAGTGATGTCCCCAGCCGGTGCTGTGTACGGGCACCGCAGCGAGGGCTTCGATCTCAGGTGAGTATTACATAATGAGCTAGTATGCCTTTGTCTTGCAGGTGTTAGTTTTTTGGGGTTTTTTTTCAAAGTGGGTTTACAACCACTTTAAAGGCTCAGGAAACCTTTACAAGTGTTTTGAGTTAATTAGCTGATTAAAGTGTGACACCATTTACAATATTCTAATTTTCTGAGATACTGAATTCTGGGTTGAACTTGTCACTAGCTGTAAGCCATAATCATCGAAATTAAAATAAAGAAATGCTTGAAATATATCACTATGTGTGTAACGCATCTATATAAAATATGAGTTTCGCTTTTTGAATTGAATTACTGAAATAAATTAACTTTTTGATGATATTCTAATTTTTTGAGATGCACCTGTACATCTGTAGAAGTAAATAAGAAAGGCTGTAGAACCTATACGGTTTTTAGCTAAAAAGTAAACTTGGTAAAAATGAAAAAAAAAATGAATACAGGTAAACATAATAGAATAACACCAGGCAAAAAGTTTCTATTTGATGAAAAATGAAATTCTCATATGAGATCTGGTTTGCCTGTCTAAAGATTTGTATTTCTATCCATCCAGTCCTAAGACCAGTTTCACATCTACAGTATGTGGGTACAGGACAGTGTGCAAATCACAAGCGCTCCCGCACCTGCAGCAAAAATATGCTGCTGTTTAGCAGATACACGAGGGTGCTATTAATTCTTCATGACACCCTCACACACTGAAAACCACGATGCGTTTTCCCATGCACAGAAACGCATAGTACTATGGGGTTTCTATGTGGCTGTGCTTTCAGAAAAGATTCAGCAACCTTTTCCTTTGCGTTTCCTGCAGGTACAGCAGCCCACTCCGCGCTCAAACAAACACGGCTGAAGGGAAACTGCAATAGTATGAACCAAGCCTCACACAGCTCTGTCTGGAAGGGCAGGAGAACTGATTTTTCTCTGCTGCAGTGTTACTTTCACTTACGACTCTCCTCCCAACATCCATCTTGTAAATTAACAAAGAAAAGAAAAGCAACAGACTGATGAGCTCATCTCTCTGTCACTCTGATCTCTCCTTCTATCAGCATCCTCCTTGAACTGCAGCACAAATAATTAGCTCCATGTGCTGCTTCCTTTTCTCAGACTCCAACTCTGCTCAGGCCTGGATTTAAGGAGGTGCTGGGTTGGGCTGTTCCCCAACCCCAGATTTTAGGAGTGCATCCACTAATACATAGTGCACTGATGGAGACAATTGACATAAGGAAGGTTTTGATGGGGGCAATTGATATAGGGAGGCAGGTTCCATTTAATCCCTTCACCTCCAGATGATTTACCCCTCTTCCTGACCAGGCCATTTTTTACAAATCATTACTGCGTTATTTTAAGGGACAATTGCACGGTCGTGCGACACTGTACCCAAAGAAAATTG